>JBAMDO010000564.1:0-725003 GCA_037074765.1 Mansonella perstans
ATAGATTGTCGTTCATTTCCAAATTACAACTTTTCATGCTATTATTTTGATTTTCTTTTGTCTAATTATCATTAAAATCCATATTTAAATCACTTTGTAATAGGACAGAAACAAATGAAGTTATAAATATTTCATGGACCACACAACTTCCAGTCTAGTCTATATCAATTCAAATTTTTAACATTAGTTTTGTTGTATCTAATTTTACCTAAAAAAATATTTAATTTGTCTTCCCCTTTCGTTACAGATTGTTATATTGTATGCCACAAGCAATGTCACTACAAGATAGGATCTTATTGCGCAACTAGTAATATCGACCGATTGAATATGTAAGCTTTTTCATTATCATTTCTTTAGTAATTACTTTAGTAATGATAATGAAATCTTTTTTTTATATTTGTGAAATAATTCATTTCAGTCAAAAGTCTTTTCTGGACAGAATAAAATTATCACATGCAACTTAGATAATCTACAACTAGATAGACTTACTGACAATCCAATAATCCATAGAATGAATTAAACACATAAATTAGTTCAATATGGAAATTTACAAAGTTTGTTGTGAGAAATTCATGAGTAGCTGGCAAGAACTACACAGAATAATTAAATAATTAATCGTAAATAATCATAATAATAACAATATTTTTTCTTTTTCCCAGACAATATGTGTTTCAGTATAAAAGATATTGATTGGAAATATTATTTTTTGACCAATCAAATCGATGAATTCATTTCCGAAGATGGCATATAAGTATATAAATGAAGCAAAACTATATTTACTCCAAAGTATGTATCTAACAAATAATATTTTACTAAAATTATTGATCGATGAGAAATAAAAAAGATGAGATATTCCTGGATGATTTCTAAATTTATTCAGTTTATCCGGTATTTAAAACTAGTAATTCAATTCTGCTTTGATAATATGTTACAAAATGAAAGATTTCCACATCTATCATCTCATAATGCGTTTTTATGAATTTTTTCTATGCGGAAAGGTTAATTAGTTAAATCGATCAGTTTCATTACGACCTATCTCCAAGCAATCAAATCAGATCCGATTTCTAGTTCTAAGTCTTGCTATAGTCATTGATTGCTTGGTATCATAACTTTATAAGTTACTTACTTTTATTGAGGATTAGTTACCTGTTATCCAGGATTAATTGTCACCCATTTTGTACTATGACTATGTATCGGTTGAAACGTTAAAAATTTTAACGAATAAATAATTTATTTATTATGTAGTAATGCTATTAGAAGTAATATTTACACATTTATAAAAACAAATTTTGCTATAATTGTTCGAAGAAAATTTTAAATGAATTTCAGCAAACATTAAAGATTATACGATAATAAATCATCATGGTGTTATTACTATAATGTTTTACAGCGATCTCATTATGATACATATGAAAATTTCTCGTAATCGTAATTTATCGTAATTCCATTATGATGATTTGTTAGCATTTTTCAGCTATGATTTATTATAGTCTTTTACTGTTTGTTTTCATTTCACGCATTTCGGTTAACATTGTTTTTAAATTGCATGTATTATACGTTTTGCGGATCAAAACATGTAATTATAATTATTTGTATTACAATATAAAATCATGATCGTTCATGATTACATATCTATGCAATAAAAGTTGTGAAGATAAAGTCTGGAAAAAAGCTAGGAGAATTAAAGGAAATTTAAATTTCCATGTTAATTTTCATGATTATCTCGATGAGAACGGATAAATTCAATGTAAACTGACATTAAAAGTCGGCAATGATAAAAGCTACAAAATATGATTCATGTCTTTATATCTCATATTTCACTATGAATACGATATCCGTTACGGTTATTTGAAAATGCTTCATAATTAATATAATAATCTAGTAAGCAACTAATGAAAAGGAAAATGAATTCAAATAGAGGAGCCAATAAGTAAACAATCAAAAGTATTTTAAAGCCGAAAATTTCTAGCAATAATAATAAGAATAAATAATAACTAAATAATAAGTAAATAACTAAATAAATAACTAAATAATAAGAGCCATCTGTAGAAAAGATTCATATTATGATTGTGCTGTACAATGAACGACAATTGTCATTCATTAGATTAGTGATTTCCGTCTTTTTTTTTTAACCAAAGACTACTTTCGCTTTTTTATTTATAGTAGCAACTAAAAAGTTCAAAAATTAAATATTCTTATACAAAAATAAACATCAAATAAAACTTAGTCAAACTTACAGCAATATATTACGCAAAAAAAAGAAAAAGCATTTACTAATATAAAATTTAATTTAATTCTTATTAATATGATATTTCATTTTGCATCTTCTTTAAAGTATAATTTAAAAAAAAAACAAAAACAAAAAAAGGTTTGTTTTTCACTTATCCATCTGATTCTCTAGCATAATGCATTTTAGTTCGCGCTGACCACTAATTGGATATAACTGTGTTAAGTTATTTTGTCCGAAAGAATTTCGTATCTCAACAATTTTATGCAATAAAGACAAATTATAAGGCACATTTACATTCTTCATATCATGATCATATGATATATCAATCAATAAAGTGATAATTACAATCAATTTTAGATTATCTGCATTTGAAAAATTGTCAATATTAAAATGTACAAATTTTTGATTTTTAAATATAAATATCAAGAACCTTTCGATTTTATTTTTCTTAAAAGAAAAAAATTAACAAAAAGCAATGAAAAATCTCAAAAATAAACTGAAAAGCAACGAATAAACATAGACCATTTTTTTTTTAAAACCTCTTTTTATTAGCTGGGATTTTCGGTATTTCAAAGTGATCATGCATTAATTACCGCATTATAATGAAAAAGTATCAAATTGATTCTAAGCCAATGTAGGGATTCTATTTCGAGACCGCTCTTTTGGTATATAGTTCCCGGGAGATATTACTGGAATATTACTCAGTTGTATATCGGGAGATCACTGTTGGTCAGAGATCATTTTAATTCACCACTAATATACTCGGTTTTGCTTCTTCTATCTGTAGCATTTTACATCCTCAATAACATCCTCAATCTTTTCCGTATTGATTTTAACCACTGAATAATATCATTTACGTTATCTTTCTACGTTGTTACGTCATATTATTGTTCATCTTATAATAATATTTATTTGCTGATTACATCATCCTCGACATCTGCCGTTTTTCCCAAGTTAACATTAGTTCTTAAGTTTAATTTAGAATTTTGAAATTTCATAATTTATCCAATTTTGGATTAGTAATTTGAGGAGATTTTTTTTCAGAAGACTATTATTTTATTATAGTGACTGTTTAAAAAACTTTTTACAACGTATATTTAGTATTTGTGAACAATCAATGAATTTAGTGATACTGTGCTACGTAAATGTGCATTGTGCAAGTTCAAGAGATTCGTACTTGATGTTAAAGAGAATTCTGGTTGTAAAGTTATTCATTTTTTCATTTTTCAGATGTCTACATTGTTTACGTGTTCAATTAGTGGTGAACCAGCGGAGGTACCCGTCGTTTCGCCTATTTCTGGGCGAATTTTCGAAAAACGAGTTATTGTAAAATATATTAACGAAAATGGTACCGACCCATTTAAACCTGAGATGCTTACGGTAGATCAGGTAAGTTCCAAACATACGTTGGCTAATTCTTCTTTTAAAGAAATGTGCGAATTTGAAAATTTTATAAAAATATTGATTGACTATGTTCTCTGGTTATACTTATCTTCCATCTTCCTTTCTTTGATGATTTTTGCTTTGCAGTTAGTTGAAATCAAGACTGATGTAGCAAATGCGATGCCACGCACAATTGCGGCGACTTCAATACCATCAATGTTGAAAGTACTACAAGATGAATGGGACGCATGCATGCTCAATAGTTTCATGTTACGTGAACAGCTGCAAAATGCACGTCAAGAATTGTCACATACACTTTATCAGGTTAGCACATCAATTTACATTGCAATTTTTTTGTTAGCTAGATATTAATTTAAAAAATTTCATTTCGAGTGAGATTGAATTTCGAAATATTAAGTACAACACTATAGAACTTAACTTTAACGTTAAATAGCAAGATTTAACGTTAAATTTATTAAATTGTGAGTTTAATGGAATTAAACTTAAACTAATTAAACTTGTGAGTTTATTTCAGGCTTAGAAAATATAAAAGTTTTAAAGATTTTTCAATGTCTCCAGACGATATCTTTTGTAGCATGATGCCGCCTGTCGTGTGATTGCGCGTTTATCGAAAGAATTGAATGCTGCACGTGAGGCACTTTCAACACTGAAACCACAAGCAGCAGTTGATGTTGGCAATATACAAGATGAAATGGAAACAGTTGATGAAGGTACCTTCATATATATACATATATATAAATTTGGAACAGCACAGCATTGAAGTAATGAATACTTTGTCCAGTTTGCTTTCCAAGTGCACTATTAAATTTATTCATTGCAATGCATTTTGTGATTCAACTGTATTCTTAGGTGTCCAAGGAATCAATGAAACAGTACTGAAAAAACTGCAAGACAAAGCAGCCACTTTAACAGCTGCACGAAAACAGCGTGGAAAAAACTTGCCGGAAGCATTGTCGAAACCGGAGCTGGTAAAAACATTCATGCAGATAGCATGCCATACTGGAATTCACAGTACAAGTGTGCCTGGATTGACGGCTCTTGACGTTCAGGTAATTGTTTGTATATATTCGGACATAGCGATAAATTTCTTAAGGTAGAATAGATAACCGAACTATTTTACAGGATAATATGGTATTGACAGGTGGAATTGACAAAGGTGTCGTTTTGTTTAACAGCGGAACAGAAACAGTTGCAGCAACATTTAAAGGACATCAGAAGAAGATATCGGCAGTTATTCTACATCCAGCAAAAGAAATATGCCTATCAGCTTCTTATGATGGACAGGTACTGTCTAAATGGTTGAAGAATTCAAAAGAAGAAAATTAGACTTTGAAATACAAATTTAGCTCAAGAACTTCAGCATTTATGCGTTGGATTTTTTCTGGAAAACACTAAATTTTTGCATCTGATAATTTCAGCTGAAAAATAGTTGCTGCTTCATGGATTTATTACTTTGAATTGTGAATGTTAAAAGCTTTTGCTATTTCAAATTGTTTAGTAACACAGTTTAGGTTCGAGTTTGGTCTATCAGAGAGGAGGCTTGTCGTCATGTAATTGAAACTCATGAAAGTGCTGTCACAGATATATCGTTGCATGCTACTGGTGACTACGTCCTGTCTGTTTCGAACGATTCTTCTTGGGCTCTCTCTGATATTCATTCCGGAAGGACGCTTTGCAGGGTATGAATTTTTTCAAATGTCTAGTTGAAGATTTCTAAAGCCCTTCGAGTTTTAGGAGAGATTATTGCTTTGATTTTCATATTTCAAAGCACTTTCTATATTCTGGCATCATCAAGTTTATAGAGTGTTATTTAATTAAAGTCTCCATAATATTTGAAAAACGCTGTTTTGATATAATCCAATGTTTACCTAATTTAGGTGCATTCCGATGATAAGAACAAGGTACCAATTTGTTGCGGGCAATTCCATCCAGATGGTCTGATTTTTGGTACTGGAACAGCGGATTCCATTGTAAAAATTTGGGATTTGAAAGAGCAAACAAATGTCGCCAATTTCCCAGGACATCAAGGTTTTCTTTTTTTGCATTATTCGTGACATCTTTTTAAAATTATACATTTTAAGTTAAATAGATTATCTTATGTAATTTTTTCAAGATTTATGAAGAAAAGAGTTTTTATCATGTTATCTTTCTCTATTGTATGCCCAAAAATAACTTGCAGGAATTTACCGATATTTTATCATGTTTTGTTTGCATTTTAGCAAATTTTTAAATGAAATAAATGAATAACGACATAATTTTTTAAGGTATGGTAAAAGCAATCGCATTTTCTGAAAATGGTTACTACTTGGCGACGGGAGCGGAAGATGGTGAAGTAAAGTTATGGGATTTAAGGAAATTGAAGAGCTTCAAAACAATGACAATCAATGAGGGAAAGTATACTGTAAGTTTGAGTGGTATTCAGAATTTTTTGCTTTTTACAAATTTTAGCTAAGAAATGTTTAGAATGGGGATGAAGAGCACTAGAATTGAACTTTTAGCTATCATTTAAATTCCCTAGCGGGCAATCTAGCGTGACGAGCAATAAAAATATGTGAAGAAAACTCATGATTCAGAGTACACAGTTGACGTTGTTTGATTTTTGCAGCTTTCTGGAATCTGCTTCGATCAGTCAGGTACTTATTTGGCAGTGGCTGGAGCTGATGTTCAAATCATACATGTTAAACCATGGACAGTACTTTCTACATTGAGCGAACATAAGGATGCCGTTACATCAGTACGATTTGGACGTGATGCACACAGTGTATTATCGGTTGGTATGGATCGATCATTACGAATTTATGCTTCGTCACAGCAATGATTGGAGTTCTGTTTTTGTTTATTTGCAAATATATTGAGTAAACTTGGCTTGGAATTGATTTTCAAAATACTGGAATTGATTTTCGGTCCGAAATCATTAATTGATTGAATTTAAAATTTCTCGTTAATTTTCTTAATTTCATTTCGTTTCATTTTTTCTTCATTTATTTGAAAAGTTTTTTGAAGTGTTTTTGGGAATCGTTGAATAATAATGCTGATTTGTACCAATGTAACGATAATAACCATAGTGAATATTTACTATGTAATGATGGCAGTGTTATTCTGATTTTTTTCTGATTCCAAAATATTTCAGGAAGTATTATGAACTTGCTGTTTGTTTGTTTTGCATTAATTTCGCATATCCAATTTACAAGCAATAGCACTAATAGCGTTCAGTTCAAAATATTTCTTTTATTGTCTCTATTAATGAAATTTCCTAACCAGAATAGATGCGTAATAAATGAATAAATGTCCAAGTCGGCTGTAATGCTGTAATGCTTTGTTGCTTAAATAAGTTATCAGCTGTTTCAATTTTTTTAATGTCGTCTTAAAAAAATTACTGAGACTAAAGTGAAAGTTGAATTTCTTATTATGATTATTTAGATGATATGTAATGGTTACTCAGATGACAGTTTCTTCATTTTCGATTTAGCTTTACCACTGCTAAGAAAAACGCATTACGCGTATATATCGGAAAAAAATTTTCCTATTTTGATGTCTTCAAAAGTTTGTTGTTTCTTTGCGTTGCAATAAAATTTCTAAATAAACATGTTTTGATATGTTTACAGTATTAATGTCTGCTATAGCTGAAATACCATTTTGTAATTTATTATGCATTAATTTTTACACAACCTGAAAATAGGATAAAAATCTTTTTGAATGAATATATACTATGTGTTTCGCTCAATCAAGTTTTTTTGTAATTTTTGAGAGCGAGAAACTGAAGTTAGCTGACTAATGGAATTCATTCTGTGGGAGAAACCTTGTTGATCTAATCATTTCAACTTCGTTGAGAATTGATTATTTATTGTCCTGACTATTGAGCTGGAGAAAATATGTTGACACGATGTCTGGATCTACTAGAGCTTCTTTTCATGTGTATGGTCAATCATTTCTTACTCCAATTTTTCTGAATAAGTGATGAAGCTTAGATAAAATCTTCGAATGATTTTTAGCAGTTTGCATCGATGCTTAAAATTAGAAGGATGTATGATATTTGAAATTGTTGCCTTACATGGGGAATCAACCATATCAATACTCGGTGTATGGAAATAAACGGAGGAGATTGGAGCCTATTAGGCAACAAATTTCATCTATTACACCAACATCTATTGATGTTGATGACAACAATGTCGGCTTTTTTGGTTTGTTTTATTTATAACATACTTGTTTAATTCTTTTGGAATTTCAATGAAAAAAAAAAATCCTGCATTATTCGATATAATTGTTTTCAGTGTTTCGTTAAAAGATTTGAAATTTTAGAAGCTTCGAATTTGTAGGCTTTATCACGAAGTTTCTTACTCCAATGACAAATCTTTTTCGGCCATCAGTCAAATCAACTGGGAAAATATGCATTTCAAATTCTGATCCTACTTCTTCTGGACGTTTGAGTAAACAACCAACAAATGGAACCGCACGACGAATCAGTGGGATAGGAACTAATGAATCAATGAGTATAATGTTTTGAATCATTTGAAAAAAAAAAATGTCGGGAAAAATTAAGTTAAATAAAATAAATAGTTATTTCACTTCATTAGAAATAGGCACCTAAAGATGAGTCGTATGTTAAGATGCATTAGGAAACAAGAGTTTTGTTATTATACAACTTACCTGTATGAAATGGGTTAAGTTGGTTATCTCCTTCATAACATATTCTGACACATTCTGAATGCACCGTGTAACTTGTCATTCCTCATTATTTTTGAAGTTATTCGGAAAAATGTGTATCATATTATTCAGGTGGTGAGAATAACAACACAATAGTTATCGAAGAAGAAGATTCAGTGTTGTATTCTTTGATTTCAAAAAAAGGTTCATGTTTCGTACTTATTTTTTTTTTTTTTTTTTCATAGTATCTTGAGTTGCTTTTTTCTCTATTTCCGAAAATTTTCATTTTATTGCTTCTAACATTCAAATCTCTATTCAGATGAAAGGACTGCTGAGCAAGTAGAAAATAAGGAAAACGAAAAGAAAAGAGCGGTGAGAAATTTGGAGGACGAAATTTCAGTGGAGGAAAGAAAATCATCAAATGCATCGACTGCAGCGCCAACATGGAGTAATAGTTGAATTATTCGCTTGAAAGTAGTGAACTGTTTGGATTAAAACATAATTAAAAATGGGATGAAGTGGATGAAAATCGATATTAGATATCCAGTTGAGGTTTAGAGTTAAAAAAATTGTTGATTTCTGAAAACAAATTTCTGATTTCGGTGAAATTCCTGGAAAAGAATTAAAAAACCGCATGGAATATTTTCAGTCCATGGTAAAGACGATTTTTGGAGTGTAAAAGATGACTCATTGAGTTACGGTTCGCCATCACCACAACCACAGCACAGTATAAGTCAACAAATTTCGCCGTTACATTCACAAAAAGGTCTGTAATTTTTATTTCGATTTCCATTTGACTACATTTCTGAAAAATCAATTTGACTGGAATCTGATACTGATGACATAGGACTTTTTGCACTTATTTTATGCAGCATCTTTTCAAATCAAATTATTTTTCCTTACTGCAACGGTTTATTTCAATTTGGGCGTTTCATTCTCAAAAAAATCCATCATTTTATACATAAAAGCGAAGTTTATATGATTCGGTTTTAATCACGCCGGCAAGACCTCACTTTTATTGGATATTTTAGATTTCACTATCATATCAGACAAATGGGAACGCCGGCGGACATTATCTTCAGCCAGGTATTTTCTGAATCTTGATTTTTGGAAGATCAAAATTCTTAAAACTAGTTTGTAAAAGCTGTCTAATTTAAGCATAGAAAGTATAAAAATTAACTGTTTTTTTTTTATAAATGTATTTGTACAAAAAAGATTTTGTAGTGCAAATTTATTTGTGTGAAAATAGTTGCAGGAATACATTGTTATTTAGTCGTTATTCACCATACAAGATTTTTTCATCAGAGAATCTCAGTGCTAGCAAAGAGGAGCGTTTTGGTAGAAAGGCCAGTGTAAGTTCATCCGTAATTTTATTGCTTGTCAGTTTACTCATGACGAATGGAGGAATAAGAATTTATTTCTTGCATAGATTATGTCAAAAAGCATGTTAAGCTATGTTCAGGTAGTCGACAAGGAAAGCAAAGAACGCTACAGGAAATTTCTGGAAGAAGCTGGTATTCTCAAAACGGGCACAGAACTTTCCCACCATAATGAAAGGTATTTTGGTTAGATCTTTAAAAGGTATAAAAATGATTTCAGAAATTTCAAGCAGAAATGATTTTTTACTTTCAGGAAACGATTATCCAAGAAAACAAATTATCTTGAACTATTACAAAGAGGTCAATCTGCATTAAATTCCGTTTCTCAAAGTGCTTCTTCATCAGCAAACTTATCTCGACAAGGATCCACTTCAGCGAATGACTCGGATAATATTGAAAAAAGCAACAGTGATAATGAATTCAATGCATATTCACACTGTAGTTTTCGGGAAAGGAAAGACTCAGAAGACAGGTTGACATTTTAAAAATATTTTTTTTCCCTATTTTTTGGCTATGTTTTTACAGCGAAAATGTAATTTTAACTCATAATTTACATCTCGTTGCTCTATTTGAGCATATTGCAGAGAAAAATTTTGTGTTACTTGGGATACAAAGCATCGTGATGATTTCAAGGCCTTATGGGAAAAAGAAAAAAATACGAAACTATTAGCAGAGCATCGTTTAGCAATGCATCGTCAACAAACTATCCTAAGGAATCGTCGTGCCAAGGAACTAGAGATTCAGAAGCGTTTAATGTAATATTTTTTGATAATTTCGTAATTTCATCTTGCGACGCCATGTTACAGCATTTGGATTATGTATTTGCAGAGAAGAAGCAAGACGGGATGAGGAATTGAGTTTGGAAGAGCAGCTGAGGAAAAAGCTGACGCTTACTGGATATATTTTCCGTTCGCGGAAGGTAAAGGATGAATTTCCCGGTGTGTTTTTCATTATTTAAAGCTTGAAAATTTCAGTTTGGAAAAATAAGATCTGAGTTTTCCAGTCATTTAAAAGAAATTTTTATCATTGTTGATAAATTCCCGAAACTTAAGAATTGCTACTGTAGAACTTGATGATGAAGCTATGTTGATAGTGGAACGTGCATGGGACCGAAAACTGCCATTGAGTGAAAAATTATCTGATGAAATAACACGGAAAGATTTGCTGACATTGAAAGGACTTGATTGGCTTAATGATGAAGTGATCAATTTTTATATGAATCTCATCTGTGAACGCTCACAGAATGATGAAAGTTTGCCAAAGGTAAATTTGTGTAGCTGTACAGAATTGTTTAGTGTTTAAAAAAACATATGCTATATTATTTATAAATTTTCAATAGTTGGAAAATATATTGAAAAATGTGTTAATCAGTAAAGCCTTACGTGTATTTGAAAATTTCAATTTTTATAATTCTTAAAACTATGTTTAAGTGATGTAGTTTGCCAGTTCCAAAATCATTTTTAAATGCCGTTTTGCTTTAATAGATAGTTCTTATTGATGAAAACATTTTATTTGTTCAACTTAGTTTGCACTTTTTTTTTAAATTATTATTTCTAGGAATTGGATGGCAGATTTTTTGACAATTAATCATCTCTAATTTCTGAATATTATTGAATCAAAACTGATATATTTGATTCTTCAGTGTATTAAATACTTTACATGTTTAGGTGTATGCATTCAACTCATTTTTTTATTCCACACTGAGCAGTAAGGGATATGCGTCCATTAAACGTTGGACACGTAAAATTGATATATTTTCATACGAGCTGTTATTAATTCCTGTTCATTTGGGTGCTCACTGGTGTCTTACTGTAAGTACTGCTTTTTTTATTTTATTATTTTTTACCAAAAAAATTGTTTTTTGTTGCAAGACATTACCTGATACTTACATCTTTATTGTGAATTTGCAGGTTATTGACTTTAAAAATAGGATAATTGATTACTATGATTCAATGGGTGGTAGCAATGATCATTGCTTGGATATACTGAGGTAATCTTCATTCGCTTATATTTTAATGATTTTAGATAACTGATTATTTCAAGCAACTTGCTTTAAATTCCATTTTTTTATTCATCTGTCTAAATTCTAAATCTCCCCTGCATTAGATATTTTTCTTTGTTTCAGCGAATATCTTTGTGAGGAATCTTTGGATAAAAAGAAGAAAGAATTTGATCTTAGTGAATGGCAGCTTGTGAATCGTGAAGTTAGTTTTTTAGCAACTGAGGGAAAAATTTAAGCTTTTGAAATTTCTGTTGAACTTTAGAAAAAATTTTTTCTATAGAGGTTTTTTTTTGAGAAAATAAGTAGAATCGAGTTTCAGGATATTCCGCAACAAATGAATGGTAGTGATTGTGGGATGTTTGCATGTAAATTTGCAGATTATGCAGCACGACGTGCTCAGATCTCTTTTAATCAGGAGCATATGCCATATTTTCGTGAGCGGATGGTCTACGAAATATGTCAGAAAAAACTTTTATAGTCCCATATTGTAATTATAAGTGAATGTATGCGTTGTTCTTTCACTTATTTTATCAGCCCGTGATTCTTGTTGCTTCACGTAATTGTTTTGTATTTTATTCTTTTGTAATAAATAAATAAATACTTCCAAAGCTTATAATTCTCATTTTATTTTCAAAAAGGAAAAGTTTGCTGAATTTTTCGAAGTTATTTGATGCAAATATTAATTGTGAATTTATGAATTATTTCCTTTGCCTAGCTTTTGAAGGACATATAGTGAGATTTTACACAAAACAAGATGTTTGTTTTGCAAATTTTATGTACTTCTGTTTGAAATTTTAAATTTTACTGTCTGCTATAAATTGTATTGAATGGAGTATGTACAGGACAGAGTTGTTGCTATTGTTAACATTATGAGTTTGAGTTTGCAGTTTTTTCAGTTCGATCGATTTTCATGTTATCTCAGTATGATTGAACTGATTCATTGAGTGATAGAAAATCGCCAAGTTGACTAATTGTTGTTTTCTTCTAGCTTACATTGTTTTAGTTTAGCTTAGTAAAAAATCCGGTTGAAATTTGAGCAAATTTGATTCTACTTGTATAATGAGATTGTGCTTGAAATTTGGATATTTATTATTGCTTTATTTTTTATTACTTCTAATAAATTTTTCATCAAATGTCACGACAGTTGAATTTTTTTGATAATATTTTCACTAAGCATTCTTAGCTATCGTAATATTAGATAGCATAAACATATTCAGTTTTTTTTTTTTTTTTTACGTTCTTTGTTTTTTATAAATTTGTTTTAAAAAAATTGAAATAGAGTTTGTATTGATCAGGTCATTTGGATGACTAAATCTGGAGGAGATAACTCGAAGATTGACCATATCAAAGATGGTGTAGCGGATTTAGCTGCCGGTACCGTAGGTGGGTAAATTTTTTTTTTTGTTTTTTGTTTAAGTTCACTTATTTATCAATAAATGTGTCTTTAGAGTAGCATTATATTGTTGGCTTTTTTCGAATTAATATTCAATTTGATGAAAACCATTTTATTCTTATTTACCAGTTATTCTAGGCGATGATTTTTTAAGGTGGTATTGTTAACGTAATTGCTGGGCAACCGCTAGATACTGTGAAAGTTAAAATGCAAACATATCCAATTTCTTATCCGAAAACTATCCAATGCTTTGGATCAATTTTGCGGCTAGATGGTATTCGTGGATTATATGCAGGTTTGCTTTTTTAAATTCATTTAAAAAAGAGAGCTAAAAAAAGCAACAAATTGATTGGAATACTATAATTGTAACTCACAGTTTTTTTCTTAATGTATTAAATTCGAAAATTGAATGTAGAATTTTTATCTGCAATTCTTTCTAACTTCTCTATTTATCTTTTGTTAAAATATATTTAAGTTAAAGTAAGCAGATAAATTAATGCTTCTGATTTGGTTTTAGGTACTGTGCCCGCTTTAACAGCAAATATTGCCGAAAATGCCATTCTTTTTACTGCTTACGGATATTGCAGAAAGGTTAATTAATCAGTTTTTCATTCGTTATTTGTATACAGAATTGATGTTATGGTAAGAAATTATTATTTAAATTAAGATATGCGAAAGTAACATTGTCATTCATTGAAGTTTGCTTAAAGAATAAGTTAAAGTTCGCTTTGTTATTCGATAATCGAATAACCTTTTTTCATCACAGTGTTTTGAAATAGCACTAAATTGATCTTTATTTTGAGCAAATATTTAATTTCTAACATTTTAATTCCATGTAAAATTCTTAGTTGGTTGCACTTTGTATTGGACGATCAAAATTGGAAGATATGACTCCGGTTGAAAATGCTTTATCTGGATCTTTGGCATCTATTTTTGCGGCAATGGCTATTTGTCCGACAGAACTTGTAAAATGCAAATTGCAAGCCCAAAAGGAAGCTTTTCCTGGCATGCAAAGGTAGGCATGATATATTTAATAGATTCTGTTATGATAAATAAAAATTTTCCACATGCGTGTGGAATTCTGAACACCTGAACACATTCATCAAGTTTAGCCTTAATTATTGGATTACTTCTTCATTTGTATAATTTCCAAATGTTGTATTGTACAACTAAGCTATACAATTAATTAGTAATGTATTAGTGCTGAAACCATTCTCTATTTACAATAATATTTTTGAAGTTGATTATCATTTTTAAATTGTATTTGCGAATAACGCTCTAATTTAAAAATGTCTCACTTTACATTTGAGGTGACTTAGATTTATGGTTTAAACAATTTCATTATTTAAGCACAACAATTTCGAAATAATTTTCATCTCGAGCTTTAGTTTTAGACTTGAAAACAATTTAAACTGGCTGTAACGCACTTCATATTCTTGACCTATGCTTATTTTTCACCAAAAATTCATTTCGAGAATTGAAGTTGCATCGTAACTGATCTGAACAATGTTTTTAGCACTCCATTCTCAATATGTCGTGATATATATCGGGCGGAGGGCTTAAGAGCATTTTATACGGGTATGTCATCAACTTTATGTCGTGAAACAGTTGGATATTTCCTCTTTTTCGGCGCATATGAGTTATCCAAATTTTATTTGACACCGGAAGGAAAATCGAAAACTGAAATTGGTTTACTTTTTTTTGTTGTTTTTTTTTTGCATTTTGGGTTGGAAAAAAAGTTATTATAATTTGTGGGGTTTAATGGGCATTTCAACAAACAGTTCTTTGTAAGTTTTTTTGTATTATTTAGGTTATTCCCATTCTGACTTCCCATAATTTTCTTAAAGTATGGGAAATCAGAGTTGTTCTCAGGCATTTTACGGACAGCGCTGTCAGGAGGAATTGGTGGTGTAGTGTTATGGAGTGCTGTTTATCCTGTGGATGTAGTTAAATCGCGTATGCAAGTTTCTGGATCAGGAAGTTTCACTAACATACTTCGTAATATTATCAAATACGAAGGTGAATTTTTTCATTGATCATCATATTTTTTGTATCTTATTATGAATAAATTTTAAATTTTTTTTAATTTTGGAAATTTTTTTTTTAATTAAAAAAATTTTTTTTTAAAATTTGGTATGAAGAATATTTTCGCGCTGTTTTATTTCATTTCAAATAATTGCAATTTCATAATTACAATTCAAATTTGGCATGTTACAAGCTATAGTTGCTACAATAGTAATTGGTATTTGGGCTGTTAAACTGCTCATTTTATTGTGATAATATGGATAATATTTCTGTTGAGGTATACGAACACTATACAATGGCTTAACGATTACGTTGGTTCGTGCATTCTTTGCAACTGGATGCTTATTTGTGAGCTATGAGAATTCAAAATTATTATTTAAAACGTGGTTGTCATAGTTTTGATTGGAATGTTTTGTCGGAAAATTCATGAATTTTGGAAGTTTAATAATATTATTGTCACAATTAATGATTCATTTCGAAATTTATGCCTTAAAGCTTTCCCAGTGATGTTTTTTGTTTTGCTTTGTGGTTTTTTGATTTCGTGATCCAAAAAAAGCTGGTGAATTCAGCATTCATTCATTTAAATTAATTAGAATCTTTGATCAAAAACAGTAAAATTTTCATTCACAAAAGTTTTTATGAATTACTGGATATTACGGTATGATGAATTATTGCTTATTGCAAAAAAAAGCAAGAATAAGTTTTCTTGATGAATGAATTCTATATAATTTTTCCCAGACTTTGTGTGGTTTTGTAATTTTGTCCGGGCCTATATACGATATGTTTTATTGCCTTATTAAACTTTCTTCTTTCAATAATTCAGTGTTAAAATTTGAACCAATAATGAAATATGTGTGTATAAAAAATATTGATGTTTTTTTCTTATTATTGTTTTTACTAATCACGTAAACATAAAAAATTTATTACTTTTTCAGAACTTTGAATTGATATGATATGCAATTTGTTACGCACAAATTCTGCCATGACACTGTGCTTACATTAGTATTTTTACATTACTCAGTTATGATTTAATAAATTTTGAAATATTTATACTGTTATTCCTACTTTCTCGGCTGTTTGAAAAATTTCATTAGCAGCAATTTTTATGCACCTTCAAGATGATGTTGATTGTTGAACAAGAAATTAATAATTTAAGCATTATTTCAAAATTGTTTATTCAAATTCAAAAAGACAGGTTTAGAAGTTTGACAATTTCAGAAAGTGAAATTGTGAATTTTAATAATTCAGTTGAACAGATGGTTCGGCATCCTAATGGGAATTCATAGATTGCGGGATGTCATATATGAAAGCCTCAAAAAAAAAAAAAAATTAAATTAAGGAGAGATGGTGAGTGAATTTATCCTGAGAGCGGATTAATCGCAACTCTTCCATTAATAATTGGAGCAAATTTCAAAAATTTCGATTTTTTAATTTTTCATCGGGGAACAAGTATTGTGTTGTACTAGCTGTACACCTCAGTTATTCATCTTGAATTTCTATAATTACTCAATAATTTTCCCGAAATGGTGAGATTATTATAAAAGGTTGTGGGATGGCCCTTCACTTTTTTCGATGGCGCTGTAGAAAGTGGTAGTGTTAATAAGAGTGAAGATAGCGGTATTGGTAACAACGGTTACTGTCAGGAGCAATAGGTTTTCACCATTATATCAACAATATTCTTACACACCCTATCATCATCATTATCATTATTATCATTGTTATCACTTTATTATTATATCGTTATCATTACACGTGATATCATCTGTTGCAAATCATATCACTGCATTCATTAATTTTTTTATCCTTTTATTCTTTATCCATCAATAGTCCTTTTATCCCTGTCCCTTCTACATTCTTTCCTTCTTTACGTTCGTTTATCGCTTATTTCAACCAAAAAAAAGCCAAATGAAGACGGGAGGGATTCATTATTCATTATTCATTATTCATTCATTATTCATTAAATTCATTATTATCATTATTATCATTGTTCATGATATGATTTGCAACAGGTGATATAAGGTATAATGATAATGATATAATAATAAAGTGATAAAAATGATAATAATGAAATTCATTATCCTTTCTTTCTTTATTTGGCTTTTTTTTTAATTGAAATAAACGATAATTGAGCACTGACAATGAATTTCATTAAAGCTTTAATCATTCCACCAATAGTATTAGTAAAAAATTTTTTCAAATACTAAAACTGAACAAAATATTTCATAATTTAATTACAAAAATTGGAAGATTCGATTCGATCAAACTCGAAAAAAGGAAAATTGTGTAAATTTAATTTTTAATTGATCATTTAATTAATTTGACAATATCTTAAATGAATAATGGTAGAAATGATTTGAATAACAAAACATCTCAAATGATTCTCAAAGCAAATTATTTTCTATTGCTAGCAATTCTGCATTGCTTACAAAGTAAAAAATTACTAAAAGGTAAGAGTTTTCTTTATCCACTTAATTTAAATTTATTTCATATATCAATTTATATGAACTGCAAAATGACTGCAAAATGATTTAACTTGAACAGTCGAGAAAAAGAAGTTGTTTTAATTTCAACTTTAATTTTCAAAAGTTTCATTTTTTCCAACTGTCAATTTCAAATTTCATGCTATTTTTTTAAATTGCTATATAAGTTAGGCTGAAATGTATTCAGGTCATGGAATGACTTGTCATAGCAATCGAATGGATGTTCATTTAGAATTCGATGATCCATTTAATGGTGTCATTTTTGCGGATCACGCTTTTAATGATAGTGCATGCCGTTGGGAAGGCCATCATTCTACCAAGCTGAATTTTAGTATTCCAGTTTCTGGACCAAATGGAAGCTATGCTTGTGGTATTACACTACGACAAGTATATTTATATTATTTATTAGTCTACCGATTAATTAGTAACTAAATATTAATTGACAAAAAAATCAATCAATTCTTATTAACTGACAAATCAATCACTGATTATTCATTTTGCAATTAATAAATCAAATAAATTGTTTGCTAAATAATTTAATATTAACAATTACAAGTCATGAATAGAATGTAGGAAGGAAAAATTTTCCAACTTTCTCGAAACTAATTAATTTAATGTGCTTAATTAAAATTCAATTTATCTGACATAAATTACGAAATTGCTTGCTTCTATGTAAAAGTGAAAGTTGTATTTTCTATTTATAGTGTGTCTTTTCCTTGTAAGTAATCGAACATTCCATTCAGTTAACATTTTGACTCGCTTTTAAACTTGATAAGGTTAGAATAACAAAAGTTTTCTTACCATCAACTTTCAGGCAACAGGTGAACTAACCTTAATGCTCACTATTAGCCCAATGAAGCATATTCTGGTAGATGGTGTGACAAGTTTACAAATTCGATGTTTGTATGTGACTAGTGATATTACTATCACCATGGCTGGCTTACAAATTGTGTTAGTTTCCACTTTGCTTTCTGCTTTGAACCTTACTATATTTATTTGTAACTTTTTTTCGAAATTTTTTGTTTTCCGAATTTTTTTAAAAAATTTTATCGTTCGTACAATTAAATTTAGCCTAAGTTTATTTTTATTTCTTATTTCTGTCAAAAAAAAACAAGCACATGCATAACAAAAAGAATTTTTCGAGAGAAAAAACAAAAGCTGAAAAAACAAAGAATTGAAAAAAAATGTTCGGAAATATTTGGCTAAAATAATTATTTCAAATTAATTGCAAAATTTTTTTACTTTTAATAACAAATTAAGAATTATTGACAAATAATTAAACAAAAAAAAAAGGAATTGCTTCTTTGGAAATAATTACATATTCAAAGATTTTTTTAATTTATTAATTTTTTTTATTTCTTTTCTTCATTTTTAATTTATAGAAATAAAATAAAAAATAACGAATTTCTCGTTCCACACTCTCTTCGTTTTTTAAATCTATCGTTTCTTTTTCTAAATTTTTGGTTCATTAATTCGCAAATAAAAAAATTCATAAATCTTATTTGGGTTTTCAATTGGTCCGAATGATGAGTAATGCAGCAGATTATCCATTTCTACCTAAATAATTTGAAAAAAATACATTGTTCATTGCCTTAGGCTATTTCCGATGGCCAATTCACTAAGTATAAGTGAATTGCAAATTTCATCATCAACTTGGACAAAAGGAAACCTGAAATTTTGACCTGTATGAATAGCAAAAATAAATGATAAATGTGAAAAATGAATGATTATTTCTATTCTTTGCTGAACATTTTTCTATTTCTTTTTAAAAAAAAAGTAATAATTATTCCAGAAATTTTTATAATAATATTTTTCATAAAATTTTGAAAGAAAAAATCAATTTTATTCAAATCTTTCAACCATTTTTTCATTTCTCCACTTTTAAATAGTCAAATGTGAGGGACATGAACATAGAAAAACCAGATTCCACAGTGCGAATAAATAGTGGAAAATTGGTTAAATTTTTTTAAAAAGATTTTTTAGACCGTGAAGAAACTTTCATTTTAAAGAATATTTGATAATACTGATATTTCAAGTTCATTATGATTATATTATTATTATTATCATTATTATTATTATTATCATTATTACTGCAATTATTATTGTTGTTATATTATTATTATATCACAGTGTATGCATCATATGTTTGACGCAAACATACTGGCGGAAAAAAAGCTGCAAGGGATTGGTTACAGAAGTCTTATCAAACGACTGTAGTTATTCTTGCATCAATATTTCAAAATTTCTAAAATTCGGAAAAATGAAAAAAACTGTTTGACAATAATATTTAACTTAACAACTAATGTTTTAATAAATTTCAATGTAAAGAAGTAAAATCTAAGCACGGAATAATTTCAAATATTAAAATGAATATATGAAATTGAATTTATTTGTTTGTTTCTCTTTACTGTTGAACCAACGATTCTATCCATAACATAGAGAATTCTGCACAACTTAGCAATTATAATAATAATTAATTAAAGTATCTGTTGTAAAGATTCATAAATCTTGCAATAAATTCTTCTTGCCCGTTTTATATAATATATTGTATAGTATGAGGTAAGATATGGCTCATTTGGCATTGACCAAATAAGTGAGAATAAAAGTTTTTTACGAAAGTCATACAAATAACGAATTCTTTCTTTTCATTGTTATTTATTTATTTTTTTAAACTGAACAGAATTACAAATTAAATCCATGACAATTTCGAGAAACAGGCAAGTTATCGTTTAAATGAAGTTTTATGGTTGAATTTGAATTCATCGTTATTACGTCTTTTTTTTTTAAATGAAACGCATGGCACAAATCATTTTTGCAAATTTTCTTGCAATCTGAACATGAGGAAAGGAAAAAAAAATCTAGTTTTAAAAGACTTATACAAGAATTTTAGTGGAATGGAAGAACAAACAGGTATTGTAACCGGAATCGGCACGGTACCATCATTGCAAATTCGCATTCTTGATGGACATGGTATTCACAGTGATGCAGTCAGGCATGCTAACATTGGGCAAGCTTTAACACTTGATATTGTCCTCGAAAATACAGGTGTATTTTCAAATTTCAGGAGATTCATTACTAAAAATTAATTAATAATTTTGAAAATTAGCAGTTAAAATTTTAACAAAATGGAAGACTTAAAATACAATTATCGCCGATTAAAATTCATTTTGTATTTGTTCAAATTTTATTTTGCTGCTTACAATTAAAAATTACTTATAGTAGCAATAATGGAGATGTGATTAGCTATATTCAAGCCTAAATCTTAAAATTAATATTCAAAATTGTTAAATCTCACTTTTACTATTAATTATCAAATGTAGGGATCGAATATTAAAGGGTCGGATGTTTGTCGCAAATTCTTTTTCATTTCTCGGAAATATGGAAAAATTTCACTTTTAAAATAATTAGTTGAAATCATCCGTCTAACTAACTTTTTAAATAAGTGTTAAGCGAATTATTAATGTTAAAAAAGTTCAGAATAATTTTTAACACAAAAAATTACTCTTAAATCAATAAATGGTAAAAAAAAAACTTCGCAAGTTTATTAATTAAATTTTACGCAGAAATTTCGTGTTAAAAACTAAAATTTAAATTTTCCATTTGAAATAAAAATTAGAAGTTTGAGTTGCAGAAATTTATGATTTTTATGCGCATTCATGTATAGCTCATGATGGTAGAAATAACGTTGACGCATTGGTGCAAATTATTGATGCAAATGGGTTTGTTACACCTACGCTATCATAATTATTTCAATTAATAGTGATGAACAGGAGAAAAGTTCGCGAGAAAAGTTCACTAGATTAATTTAAATGACCTTTTTGATCTTTCTCAATATTTGAGATGGTCATTTTTTAAAAGTTATTTCAATGTCTCTTTTTTTCTGATTATTGTTTTTAAATTCACGGAATGAATTTTTTTTGATAACAAAAGAATTATTTTTAAATTTCGAAATATTTTTCAGTAACACAAAAAAAAACAAGCTTTATTGCATTAATGAATTGCAATTTCTGATCCGGTTGAATTTTTTCTCTTTTCTTTTTGTTTCATTTTTTTCCCTTTTTTTTTTGTAAAATTGATCAAATGCTTTAATTTTATTTTTAAATTTTACAGATGTGGGGTAGGATTAGAACGAGCTATTGAACTACCAGTTTATATGACATCTCTAAGTAACAGTAATTCAAAGCATATTTACATTTATATGTATGGTTTCCAGTTTACGTCATCACATTTTGTTTATTTCGAATGTCAAGCAAAACCATGCATACATTCATGCAAACGACAGGTAACTTTTTTCTCATACATATCAGAACTGAAATAATTAATTTTAAGTTTATTACAGCAAAGGAGAAAAATAAAAGAGAAAAAGTTAAAAAAACAAAACAATTGACAGCAATCAAGATGTTTAGATGAAAATTTCGATGATTTTTCTTTTCTATCTGATTGAAATATTAAGAGAGTAATTATAAATTCACCCTTCACTATTGATTAGATTGCAATTTCACTGCAACAAGATTACTACTTATTTGGACTAATCCAATAATATACTTACTGCAATTGAAAAATTAGGAAACGTCATTTTCTTCTTTTTTTCTTTTATTTTTTTAGCAATGTGAAGCAAACAGAACAATAGAAACCAAAATAGTACCATCAACAAAGTCCACAGCAACAACAACAACGGCGAAAACAATAAAAACATCGAAATCAGCAATACGATTTCGTCGTGAAACAAAAGAAAAAGTGGTGAAATTACTTACAATTCTGGAAATGAGGCCGTCATCACGAATATATGCTGATAAATTTCGTAAGTTACAATAATTTAACAAATAAAACTAGGCATTAAAAATTTAATGAATTGAATTAAATTATTTGAAAAATCAAAAATCATTTGATAGGTTGATATTTCTGTATTACTGCAATTCATAATTTAAAATTTTCAAAAATCAAATTTATGCTAGTTTACTAATGCTAATTGTGAAGAAATATGTGAAATTAAATGAACTAATAGATAAAACCTTAAATAGTATAAGGAAATCTATTTAATAACTTAAAAAATACATGAATGATTTACTCAATATTTTTATTTTTCTTATAATTTAAAGTTAGTTTACCGAATGGTAAGTAGTAGAACAACAGTACTAGGATAATATCCATTTTTTTAACTGATATTATTAATTTCAGAAGAAAAAAATTGAATTTTGAAAATTTTAGATTCAAATCCGAATAGGAAATTATCAACAAGCTTAGAATCTATTTGTCCAAAATCGTTTTTTTTCATTGCACTATTCCTTGCGTTTAGTGTAATACCAATCATAACAATCACTGTATGTTATGGAATTAATGCATATCGACGGAAACAAACGCCTCACGTCAAAACCACTTCTCTTTCCGGTATTTATACCGGGTCAGCCTACAGCTCTTACATTGATTAAACTGACTACTCTTAGTTAAAAATTAACCTTATTTTCATCCTTTATTCATCGAATAAACTCTCAATCTGATATTCCTCTATATAGTCTGGTTAGCTGAGATGTCTGAAAACGTCAAAAACAGACTCATCTGTAATCAAGCAAGCATATCAAATTACCCAAAGTTCATTCAATTTCATTAATATTGTTATTCCCAGTTAACTAAATTTAACATCCATAAAAGTATATCACTTTCTTTTTTTCACTGATCATGATAATGGTATAGGAAATTTTATTAATTTATCGTTTGTAGTCTTTAACAACAATGTTAGTTTTAAACAAAAACTTTTAACTACTTATTGATATATTTATTAGCGAAATCCCTGATCTATTGTATCATGAAAAGATGCAGTCTTTCATTTTCGGAATTTATACGAGCTAACCTGTAGTAATTATACCAGTGTTAACTGCTTGTTCCCGAATGATAAATATTGTCGCTTTTTTCTATGTTTCGAGTTTTTCTTTAGCATTTTTATCAAGCCAGAAGCAATGACATAACAGCAAAAAAAAACAACAACAATGGAACAGACATAAAGCTAATGAATTATATTAGCTTTAAGATAACTTAACAATTAGCTTTATCTCTAATTCACTGTCAACTCTTATACTTTCCAGAACAATTTACAAATGGCATTTACTGTCAAGGTGTCAAGCACCAGATTTTTGCTCAAATTTCGGATAAATTTGCTGCACCTCACTCCAAGACATTCTTTCGTTTGATAAATCAGCAACCGTTTTTCCAACATCAGTTACCTGAAATATGTCAATTTTTTTTATGATCCCAAAATGAAAGGTAGCCAAATTGTACAGTGACTTACTATTTACTTCAAAAATTTTAAAAAACTGCCAGCAAACCTTCAATCGAACTTGCTCCATTGTAACTGAGTAGCGCAAAGTTACTGTCCATGGTTCCGATTCTGATTCAAAATCAATCGTTATGCCAAATGGTATCCCTATAGCATCCGTTCTAGCATAACGTCGACCAAGTGATCCACTGCTATCATCCTTAATAACATAACTTTTAAAACACTCAACAAATGATTTAGTGATATGCAGGATGATTCTTTAAACCTGCCTTTCAATCACAAATTATTGAAGATCTTACTTGTTTATAGCTTACAGAAAATTTGGCTAATTCTGAGCGTATTGCGGCCATAATTGGCTCGAAACGCGGATTTGCTGAGATTGGCAGTACAGAGCATTTAATTGGAGCAACAATTGGCCGCAGTGCAAAATACTGGAAGAAAATTAATAAAATTTCAAACCAGCGAAAAATGAAGGCAAATAAGGAATTTTACTTTCAAAACTTAAAAAATCATACCACTCTCTGTTCGTCACCTTCCCTTTGACGGAAAGAATGTTCCAAAACGCTGCACATGATTCTTCCGATGCCAAATGATGGTTCAATAACCGATGGGAAGAATTCCTCAGTATGCACCTAAGAATTTAGAAATATTAATGAAAAATTCAAGCTCCCTTATCTTTTGCTTTCGCTATGTTTCTCCCTCCATTCTCCAAATTTCTTTATGGAAATATCATAAAGCCTAAACATCATAACGCCAAAAATAACGAAAAATCAAAATTCTTCAACGAATAATAAGAATTATCGAGACAGAAATTCTACACAGGGAAGCATGCGAATATTCTTGAACAGCTGTTCTAGTTTTAAAAAGTATAACTGAAAATCGTTATTTACGAATGTGGAAAAATAACCTTCTTTTCGTATCGCTTAATAGTGACATGATCTTTTTGCAGTTCCACTTCCATATCTCCACAATGAAGTTTCGCATTTCTGCAATAAGGTAGAATGGAAGCCAGAAGATTTCCATTACAATTATCTTGGTATAAAATTACCAGAATGGAACGAGAATTCAGACCAAGTAATTTGAACATGTTCAGAAACTAATCATTTTATACTAAATCAACTAAAAAAAAGTTTAAAATAAAAAATTACCCAGCAGAAATAATCTCTTTTTCCAGCGTTTCAATCTCTTCGGGAGTGAGCTGTTCAAGCCTCGTAAAAATCTGAAAACCTAACAAATATAGTTAGATCATTTACAAACATAAAAGCATACTATGCTTCTTTAAACCATCCTAATCACACTATTTTTTAAGTTTTATGCTTTTCATAGAAGATAAGGATCCCCATAATGGTTTGAAGATAAATACAACAAAACATTGAAAAAAAAATTTCCAGCAACTCAGGCTCTGTTATTTTTCAATATGCAATAGCATATACTTCAAGAAAGAGAAATTTTATTGTCCAATAAAAAACACTCCAAGAAATCAATAATTACCTGCTTTGCTTCCGCTTTGTAAATTTTGCCTATTGCTGCCTTATTGGGTACTGCTTCAATAACTTGCACAATTTTCGGTTCACTGAGCATTTTCTCAGCTACTAACTTCTCCCCAGTAGCTTTCGAATGCTGCTGTAAATCATAGCATGCACGGTCAGCTACTCCAACACATTCAATCCATCCATACGATGTCAAGATTTCAGCATCCCAGCAATCCTGGAAATAGTTCATTAATCAAATGTTGCATCTTACTAATAAACCAAGTAGCTAATAAATTTATTAATAACTTCAGCTTCTAATCTTAGTTGCATTTCAAAGATGAAAGTTAGAGCATTACTTACTAAAATGGATTTCTGCGATTATATCTTACTGGTGATAATTTATTTTGCACATGCAACAACCATTATAACATTAAAGCATAATAGTACTCCAAATCACATATCTCAGCATAATTAGATGACAGATGAATGAAAAAAAATTGTATAAAATATTTTATAAAATCACAGTTGAAACTATCAATCTAGCCTTCCATGTTATGGTAGATACAAATAAATGAACTAACACAAGCGTAATGAGCCATTTCATTTGACAAATGTTGTCTAAATCGCATTCTCTTCGGGTCTATTCCAAGTCGTATTAGATATTTATGAACTCGAACCATATAATACCCAAGCGTTTCATTTGCAATCAATTTCTGTAAGTTTATTATTTTAATATCATCTGCATGATTAGTTTCGATAAGATCACTTCTCCCCCTTGGTAACGAAAAATAGTTCGACGGAATGCATATGATTACTGTTACTAAAACATCGAATATAATCTTTCTCTTAAAAATTAGGATTGAAATTGAACCATACCTTAGTAACAGCTTCCCCAACTGATAATGGCTGTGCTGGTTCTCCATCCATTTGATTACAAGCCGAGAACAATGTCAGATTATAATCCTTCACTTGTTCAAATTTTGGATGAGTTTTATTATTCGGATCAACGAAATGTTCGATTTCACACATCGTAAATTCACGAACCCTTATCAAACCTTGCCTTGGCGAAATCTCATTTCGAAAACCGGAACCAATTTGGGCCGCAGCAAATGGTAGTCTACCCTTCAAAATTCAATTATTCAGCAATATAATTAATAATATGTTAAAAAATATTCAAGTCCAGATTAAGATGCACCACAAACTAAAATCATGAGATGAGAAAGAAAACAACATCTGTATGGAGAGGAAAATGGGGAAAAAGAAAAAGACCAACCAAACAAATTTCAAGTGCAAGCACTGAATCAAAAGAATTACAAATTGATTGAATTTGTACCTGATTAAATTCTAACAACCGTTTGAAATTAACAAAGATGCCTTGAGCTGTTTCTGGTCGTAAATAAGCTTTGAAATCACCTGTTGGTCCTATCACCGTTGGAAACATCAAATTAAAAGCAATCGGTTCGGAAAGTTCATTTCCCGTTATTGGGGATTTGATACTGTACTAAAAAACATGGCCCATAAAAATTACGCGTTAAAAAAATATCAGTTACAACTTCGGTAAAAAACAGAAACCTATACCTTCACGATGACATTGCGCATATCCACATCGTTGAAACCTTCTAGTTTAGCCAAAACCTCCTTTAATTCGTCTTTTACACTTGTCGGTGTTTTCGTATCCTGGATGATTTTTAAAATAATAGTTAAAAATTCAAGGGAATCTAAATGATCTCAAGAAATCAATTTTTTTTCAACAAATCCACAGAAACATGCAATCAAAATATCAACTTCAAATACCTCGCAAATTTTTTCAGCGAAATTTTTGATCAAATGATCAGCTCGAAAGCATTCACCAGTCTTCAGATCTTTTACCATCCAGTCCGAAAATCGATCTACATGTCCTGATGCTCTACAATGAAATAAATATATAATTGACAGAAGAGAGTTGTCGGCAACTAAATGGAACAAAGAAGTGAAATGAATAAATCAATATAAAAATTCACCCACTCGATAATTCGAAGTGATAGCAGAACAAATCTTACTTTAGGACAGATTCAGGAGTCAATACCGAACAATCCACCTCAAGCATGTTTTCTTCAAGAACAAAATGATTCCTCCAAAGATTAATCATATTCGCTTTCATAGCACATCCCATCGGACCATAATCATATAATCCCGTGACACCTAAGTATAAAAAGCGTAAACAACTTGATCAAAAAAAAAAGAACCATATAGATGTCTTTAAAGACCTTTATCGATTTTATCAACCCATTCTTAGATGACTTATGATTAAAAATGATAAATGAACTATAACATACCTCCATAAATGGCGAATGACTGATCGTAAAAGAAACGCTGTTTTAATAGATCTTCAAATTTCAATCGATCAAAAAACGAAACATCTTTCGGTGCCAAAGCAAGTTCACGTTCTTCAAGTTTTTTCTTTCGGGCTTTTAGCTCGACAACCGCTCGATCGATATCCGTTTTCGGGGCACCTTTCTCTTTAAGAGAGCGTATCAAATCACCATACTCCTTAACAGCTGCACGAAGTGGTGAAAGTTCCTGAAATAAAACAGAGAAATGTAGAGTTGAGACAATTATTAAATGAACTTAGCCATTTCTTTCCAACTCAATACTACAGATACAAAACTACATAATATCATTTCCCTCTTTAATAAAATTGGCTTTCATATTTTTACAAAAGAATGTAAAATAATTAATATTACCTGTTCAATTTCGAGTGAAGCCATATTATATAAATATGTTGATATGCGCTCACGATTCTTCTTCCCGAAACGATCTTTATGTTTCCAACGATAATCTAACTTTTTTTCGAGATCACCTTGTACCTGTCAAAACATTCCTTCCATATATAACATATATAGACACATTTCACGTAATCGTTAACAATAACGTACGCAAGAACGCAAGTTGATCAATAATTCGCATGCTGTATACTACCTTCTGATTAAACTTATTCTTTTTTACCAATTCAACTCAATCATATTATCGTATTATAATAATTTATTCACATTTCTATTGTATTTGCTTAAATTTTAATGAGTTTATCAATGTTTTAATTCTATAATTTGACAGTAATTCTGTGATAACAGACAATGTTAGGCATAACAGTGTTCAACGCAGTTGAAAAATTAATTTAATGATCATTTTAAGATGAAATGAATTTAGTAATTTAGTTTTAGTAATCACTTTATAATAAAATAAATCTGATAATGTATTTATGATAAAACTAATCTAATCTGGTAATCAATCATTTCAGGATAATTTTCTTCCAAAAACTTTGTGAAAAATTTTACTATTCAATTCATACTTCTATACATTAAATAAATTAAGAAATCACATTATACTTATTGTATTCTTCTTCAAATATGTAAAACACTAATTAATTCCCCATTTTAAAATCTTAACAATCGGTGTTAAGACAATTAATTTAATTGTACTAATTAAATACACTAATTAATTCCATTATCATCTTAACAATCAGCGTTAAGATAATACCACTGAAATCACCTGACTGTTATATCGATGAGAATCGTAAAAGAAGCGTGACAACGGTATTATATCTCGACCAGTTAGCTTTTCACAACAATGACGAAGACGAAACCAAAATAAATTATTCATCGAATTAATCAATTCATCGTTGTATTACACGTTGCACATCGTTGTATTACACGTTGCACATTATACTTGTTCCACGTCACTTACGTTTGCCCGTAATCCTTAGGAAAATTGATACACAATCTATAACACTTTGACAAATCCATGTATGTGAAGAAGCCTAAACGAAATGAATGGACATTTAGGCATGATTAAAAATTTTGCACTCGAACTCATTTCTGGATTGGAATTCAAATTCAAATTCGAATTCGAATTCTAGCTCGAATTCGAGTTCAGATACAACCGTTCAGTTTTGATATTATTACTAACTCCATCTTTGATATCAACTATATTTCTTAGCTTTCTCTAGCATCTCCGTCTAAATTGTCTTCCATTATATTTCTATTTTCGCCTAACCGTCTGTTGTCAGTTAGTGTGGCGAGTTTTTTCCTTTTCTTTTTTTAAGTAACGGAAGATTCTGATCGGTTGAGTTTTGAATTCCGGTAAAGAGTGAGAAGGATCGATTGCTATGATCGATTCGTTGTTTTTATTTCATTCATCCAATTCCAATTAATAAGTCTTTTCCATTCCTTTAAATAACTTAGTAATCGTTAACTGCATAGATTTTTTTTGAGTATTGTGTTGAAGATATTCGATAATTTCTCATTTTATTTGCTCTATAATTATTGTCGCTTTAATTCGTAATGCTATTTTTATTCCATTATTTTAGTATGTTTTATACTTTTTTCTTAAATAATTCATTTTTTTTTAAATAAATTTTCAGGCAAAAAATGGTATCGAAAATGGAAATTGATGAACCAAAAGAGAATGCCAATGATGAGAAGGAAGAGAGTGGTGATGGAAAAGGAGACGAGAAAGACGACACTTCAAAGTTGGAAGATTCCGATACTGCCATCTTAGAAAGTTAGTGTTTTATTATATCAGATATCTAACAAAAAGAGATGTGCAATATTGCCTAAATAGTAAAGATTCAGTAGGGATTATATCAGATATCTAACAAAAAAAAATCAGTAGAAGTGCAATATTGACTGAATGATTAGTAGAGATTTGAAAAGTGGAAAAATATTGAGATGTGGCAAATTATAAGTCTAATAAAGTGAACAGCTGAACAAGTGTTAGGAAAACTAAGAAAGACACAAATCTTTAGGTAAAAAAAGAATAATAGGGAATGTGGTGAATGTTACCACAGAAAAGAGAAAAGGTTATCATTAGAGGTAGAGAGTGTCGAAAGACGTTCACGTGTGTTCAACGCTGTACGTCATTGTCATTTACGTCATTGCAGATATAGTTTTTCTGTTAACGGAAGATGAATCTGACCGGATTGTTTTGTGATTGAATTTTTGGGTTTTTTTTTTCTCAAAAAATGAAAGATTGTGTTGATTGGTACTTGAAAATTCTAATATGATTCGTAGAAGGAGATTTTATGCATTATTAATTCTCTGAGATCGTAAAAGTTTTTACAGTGCTTACGTTAGTGCTTCATCAGAAAGTGAATTTTAGCTTTGCGAGTATGGTGTTCACAATTGGAAAAGGGTGAACTGCATGTACTTCCGCGAATGATTCAACTTTTGCACAAAACTCGGAAACAGTTAAGTGGAAATGTGCTTAAAAGACTAATTACTTCACAACTGGTGGCGTTACCACTTATCAGGGATCAACTCATATCTTGGCTTCCGACTGCTCCAAATGTTTCTGGTCTCGTCCAACCGGTATACACATTCATACGTCTAATTTGTATAGTTCTATGCTGATTAGATGCTGGAAACTGTAACAGTAATAAAAGTTGTAGCTAATAATATGTTGTAGATGGAAGTGGATGTAAGCAAAGGTGGACGTTCACCACGACCTTCGAGACGTTCTGGTGTTCAACCATGTGTTGCTCCACCGCCAGAAGTAGAGCTTTATATCCATTTGCTTGTCGTGCTTCATCTCGTCGATCAGAAGAAACTAGAAGAAGCAGAAAAGGTTCCATATGCATGTCTTTTTTAAATGTGTCCAGAGTTTGCATTTTTTTTCGAGTTCTTGATGGAGTTTTGTTTTCCAGTGTGTGGAAACGCTAATTGAACGAATCGACTATCATGAAAAACGTTCTCTGGATTCTATTGCAGCGAAAGCATTCTTTTATTTATGCCTCATTTACGAAACAAAGAGTAAACTCGACCAGTTAAGAGCGTAAGTTTAATAGGTAGAAAATTCAGACACTTGAGCAGTTAGAAAAAAATTTGATTAACCTCAAAATGCTGTTGAAGTTATAAGATTCTTCAACTGTAGAAAGGGGAAGAATTTTCTGGCCTGGAAGTAGGTGTTAAAACATACTTCGAATTTTGTGAGTTCTCATAGTATTTTTTACCAACTGCAGTAAACAGTTTGATTTTAGTTACTTGAATGGTCGTCTTCGGACAGCAACGCTTCGTCGGCAATATGATTCACAAGCAGTATTGATTGTCTGTCTTCTGCGTGCCTATTTGCTTGGGAAACATTACGAGGCTGCAGCCATGCTGGTTTCAAAAGTTAGCCATACATTCAGAAATTTTACCCTTTTATTTGTTCCGGGAACAATTATAGAATATGTGATGTTGTTTACGTATATAAAGCTAATGTTAGGAAAATAAAATGAAAATTGTTAAGAAAGAAATAAACGATGTAAGGAAAGTCATGAAATCTTCCTTCTGGATTGATGTATCTGTGTTTTTCTGATATTGATGTATCTGTTGTTCATCTGCAGAATTTTGACTTTCTTAAATTAAAAGTTGCTGCATTTCTTTAAGGTAACATTTCCGGAAGGTGCGTCGAATAATGATTTGGCGCGTTTTCTTTACTATCAAGGACGAATTAAAGCAATGCAACTGGATTATACTGCTGCTGCCGGTTATTTCATGCAAGCAATTCGTAAAGCGCCGCAGGATTCTGCTATAGGTTTTAAGCAAAATGTAAGGATGCATTTTTTTTCAAATGGGATAAGTTCCAGAAAAGCAGAAAGCATGGCCAAAAAAATTTCCGAGATTGTACGAAAATCACGAAGTATTTTTACTGAACTCCATCAAATTTCTTATCCTCAAATATCCAAAGTGACAAGGTGATCGCTTGAAACAAACATTTGCAGGTACAAAAATGGATTGTTGTGATTAGTTTGCTACAAGGCGAAATTCCAGAGCGATCCGTGTTTCGCGTTCCCATTCATCGGAAAACATTATCACCATATCTGGAACTTACACAGGGTGATTTTTCAGTGCATGCTTGAGGTGAAAGTGGTTATGGATCCAGAGATGCTTTATGCTTTAAAAAGTTCTTGGTTGAAAATCTAGATGTACTACAGTTAATACTTCAGAAATTTATGCGCATTCTTGGGAAAAATATTTGACAAATAGTTTGAGTTAAGTAATTATAATTCAGCTACGAATTAGTAATCCATTTGTTGTTAAAAAATGAAATTTATTAAAATTTTTCAAGTCGAAAGTTTTATATTTCTTCTAGCTGTTCGTTTGGGTGATTTGTTGTTGTTCAACAAAGTGCTGAACAAACATGCAAAGCATGTTTTTGGGCCTGATGAAACTTTGACATTGATTGTCCGTCTTCGGCAAAACGTCATCAAAACAGCACTACGTCAGATTAGCACTGCTTATTCTTGTATATCGATCAAAGACATTGGTAAAAAGCTGCTTTTAAATTCTGATCAAGAAGCAGAATATTTGGTAGCTAAAGTAAGTTAGAAAGATTTTCATGTTTTTGAAACTTCTCCAAATTTTGAACTATCATGCATTTTTGTGGCTCATAGTCATTGTTGAGTAATTACAGGCAATTAAAGATGGTGGTATTGAAGCAGCGATAACATTCGATTCGCAAAATTCATCTGAAAGATATATGCAATCGAAGGAAACGGAAGATATTTATCGTAGTACGGAACCACAAACGCATTTTGATACTCGTATTCGGTACGGAAATTTGTTGATAGTGGATTGTAGTAAATATTTGACCTTTTGCAATTGTAAAGTTTTTGAAGTTTATATTTCATCGTTTTCAGCTTGCGGTTATTAAACTCTAGGTACATCGGAGTTGAGTTTGATAGGTTTTTTCAAACGTAATCATCATATTTTTTCAGTTACTGTTTGGAATTACACAATCAGGCAGTGAAAGCATTACGTTATCCGCCAACAACTGGTAAAGGTGTAGTTGAATCAATTGAGGAGCAGAGAGAGCGTGAGCAACAGGTAAAAAATGTGTGATTAATAAATTGTTTGTTTTGATATTAAAGAACTAACTTGTAAAACGATGAGAGAAGAAATTTGTGCTATTTTCAGGAATTAGAATTTGCGAAAGAAATGGCTGAGGAAGATGATGATGATTTTTAAACAAACTTTGTTAATTGTTTTAGATTTCATCCATATTGAATAAAAATTTAAATTTAAATAGATGTGAAATATTATATACATCAACGCGCTGTTTTCATCAGCTTGTTATATCTGAATAAAGGAAGCCATTTTTAGAATAGCGAAATATTTTCTGTGAAAAAAAAAAATTTCTGAAAAGGCGAAGATTTAGAAAGATTTTTTTTACAAAGGAATTCAGAAAAATACAAAATTCAGGAGGGATGCGACAGAAGGAAAGGTGAGAAGCGAAAGAGCTGGACATAATATTCGGAACTGAATTGTTGCAAAGATGTGAATATGAGCGCAATGAAAAAAGATACCATGTTGAGAAACATTAAAAACCCAGTATCATGGGATCTAATTCTATTAATAGAATCAAAATTTTAACTTTCCTAAATTTCTAGATGAATTTTTTTGCAGCGGCTTCTCTTTTTCCTATTCGAATTCTGATGATCATTCCATTTATTTTTTCAATTATACCGTTATTGTCGTTGGCCTTCTCTAATGTTTTATTTTTCAATTCAGTTGGTTTATGCAACGTTTCAAACAATATCTTACCATATATTGCACATGGATCCGGCACAGTGGCGAATTAAAACCAGCATTTGCTCTTTGTGGTGATATTCCGTTACAAAATGATAATAATGCTGGGCGATTGTGGAATGTAGAGGATATTGCCGAAAAGTTCCAATTTGCTTGGGGTGTTCCGAAAATTAGAACTTGTCAAGGTCTTTTTATTATTATTATTCCATTAAGTTGTAATTCCGAGTCTTTTTTTTGTCTACAATTTTCTAGAATTAAAGTGAGGAAGAAGCCCTGTTCATATGACATTCAATTTTTATTTTTTGATGAAAGGAATGATTTATTTGTTCTTCTAGAAAACCGCATTTTATTTCGATTGAACAGCATCATCTATAATATACATTTTATCATTTCAGCGAAGAAAGTAACTCGTAAATTTGATAGACATAGAACGCTTGAGCTCAGAACGAAAATGGTAGTATGTGATATTTGCGGTAGTTATCATGATTACGACAAAATATGCGGTAATATTTAATATTTAAGTTTTGTTTATTTGGAGGATGGAAAAGTTTTGTAGTTGTAGAAAAATTCAGTGAACTTTTTAAAGTAAAAAACATTTTGAACTATTTTATCAAAACTATTCATTTAAAACATTTTCGAATTTGTCCTTTTATCCGAATTTATCCTTTTTATTTAAAAATTAAAGAAACTAAATAATAGATGCTGTAAATGGCAGCTACTAATATTTATATGATTATCTTATTTCTGCAGATAAATGTTTAGAAACAAGAGAGCTGAGACATAATCACTAAAAAATGGCAACCCTACTCGATCACTTTTCTCGTAGATATAGTAACTTAAAACTAAAACTGAAATTTTATTTTAATTGAATTGCAGCAACATGTTATAAGAAAGTACGAGAATTGACCAACTTGATGAAGTCCAAAATTATGGCCTACAATCCATATATTGGAGAAAAGCAATCGACGAATGTGAAATTTGAGGATGACCCACGTTCTGGCTCGACTGAAACAAATGAAGATACTAAAGCTTCGACCGATCGCACAAATAGAAAACGAATTGTTGAGTTAGGAATTCCACGACCAACATGGTTCAAGCCCAGATTTATAGACCGTTCTGTCCCCAATAAACAATATAAATAAATTATTATCATAACAACACCATGTTCACAAATATACAATAAATAAGTTCTACACTTTTGCAATTGGCACAAAATTTCTTTGTAGAATACATTTTCAGATCTCACCAATATTTAGAATTCAGGTTGGCATAGCGAACATCACTTCCGCTATCTTATTTTTTGATTTAGTTCGCTACATTTCTCAATTAATTAAATACTAATCATATCAAAATTGTCTGATCCAACCACTAATCAGTGATATTTTGTGCATACTTCTATAAATAAGCATATTCGTATGATATTCTGTTGCCAGCATGTTTAAGGCTACTCATAGTAACTTTTAGGGATTATTAATCTATCGTTGTGAATTATTCTTTTGATTTTTTTCATTACGTAAAAATTTCTGTGCCTTTTACGACGAATGCTAAATCATATTTCATTGTGTTTCACTTAAAAAGTTAAGTTCGTCAAAATTCAAATAATACACAAGATAACAATAATAATAAATATGAAACAATATTATGTATGAAAAGATAGAACAAATCTGCTTTACAACCCTTAGTTGACGATCATGAAAATAATAATACTGGTATTGTGGAATCATATCACAGTCACCAAAAAGATATGGCAGTGACAATGCTGTTCACTGCAATATCAAAAAATATCACACGTTGCCAACAGCACTGATAAAAACCGTCAATCACGAAGCTATGATCAACTAGCGGCTTTCTATCAGTTAGCTCTTCAAACAATGTGTTAAATTTATTAATAAATTTAGCAAAATTAAGGTGTCTTTTTATTTTTTCTGATAAACTTCGCCTTCATAATTTCTGAGAATCCCAAGGGTCTATTATTAGAGTAGTAGCTTTTCGTTTCATTTCTTTCCATTTCAAAATTTTGATTGATTTGGATTTGAAAGTAATTGGGGAAAGAACTCATGCTATAACGATAACTGAATGTTGGGAGAGGTCCTGAAGTGAAAGCATTAATTAAAAGTATAGTCAGTAAAACAATGTCGACAAGATCAAGAGAAAGGAACGATAAAAAAAGAAAGCAAAGAAAGAAATGAAAAATGCACAGCAGAAACCATCTAGATACAATTAACGGACAATGATGGATAATGACTTAAAAAACAGATTCATAACTTCGTGAGACTGGGAATGAAGGACTGCGCCCCAGCCGTTTCTTCGGAAGTCTTTCCAACAATCCCGAGATATCACGGAGTGTTGGCCTTTCTTCTGCTGAGTAATTCCAGCACTGAGTCAGAATATCCTTAAAAGTAACTTCTTACTTCTTTTAAAGTAAATGAACTATTATGTAAATTATCGGGAATATTTGATTTTTACAATTTTTGTCCGTATTTTAAAAAAATTACCTTGATTTCTCGAGGACCAGAAATATCACCAAGAGATGCTTTGAACCCACATCCCACTTTCCAAATGATTACATCCGGATGCAACTCTCGGAATGGAAAACGATACGTTATTAGTTCATACCAGATGGTTCTGAAAGTATGTTGACAATGTTCATTTTTTTACAAATGAAGGAAGATCAAATCATTTTTTCACAAAACATACCCAAACGCATAAACGTCACTGTTTTCGGTGAATGGCAACTGGATCAGTTCAGTTGATAACGCTCTGATCAATTCCGGAGCAACATAAGACAACCAGTATTGTGGAACAACCAGAGTATTATCCCTTAATTCATTCTATTTTTATTACAATTTCAATTACATCATTAATCGACTACATTTCAAGTTTCAGTATTCTAGAGAAAGTTAATGTGCCATGAAGTTTCCCAAAAATTCAAATTTTAAAGCATTGTCTAATCTGAAAAACTTCATATTTGTGAGGAAGTTATTCAAAATATCCAGCTAAACTGGCAAACATCGTTGGTTTGTTGCAATTCAACATTTAAACACCAACTTTCTCAAATTCTTAATAAATAAATGAATAAAATTACCTTTGTGGTTGACCAAGTCGCTTTATGTTAAAAAGGCCAAAATCAGTGAGCACGATACGGTTTCGACTTTCAACAAAAATATTTTTTGTTCGTAAATCTTTATGAATAATCCTTTTTGTGTGCAAATACGAAACCCCCTAAACATAGTCGGAATTTTAATCAAAGTGAAATTTGAAATTATGTCAAATATTTCGATTTTGCACTAAGATAAAAAAGTTATTGTCAGTAAGTATAAGATATTCGTTGTATTTAAAGCAATTTGTTTCTCTCAAGAGTTGAAGACTTACCTGACATATCTGTATAGCAAAATGCACGGTCTCAGTGAAATTGAATTTTTCGTAATGATCATGAAGTAACTGATGAAGCGGTCGACCTTTACAGTAATGCATAACAATACCTAATTTGTGCTGATCAAAAGTATAGCCCAAAAAAAGTACTATATTGTCATGTCGTGTATTCTTGAACGATGCAACTTCCACCTGCAAGGAATTATACTTTTGTCATACATCGAAAAGCTTGGTAAACTTTATTTTGATTAGAACATTCAGAAACCTAAGAAATTAGACCTTAAATAACACTGAATTTTCTTTCATCTGCACAATGGGGCACATGTCCCACACTCTACCTAATTATATATTTCCGCTGTATTTTCAAAAATTTCCATTTTAAACGTCAAGCAAATAAAACATCTAAATCTTATTTTTGCAATTCCTCAAACACTCAAGTGTAAAATTGGAGATATCGGTCTATGGCAGAAAAATTACCTTGAAAGTTTCTAACTGTTTTTCTTCATCCACATGATCCATATTCAACAATTTTACTGCGACATCACCATACCAATTCGCTTTATGCACCTTGAAAAACAATAAATAATCCGCCTTTTATAAAATTTCCTTTGCTCAAAATTTTGTCTTATTTCGAGGTAGATAGCAATGGTGCTATCCCAATAAGTATCATGATTAATTCAACAAATCATACCTCCCCAAAACGTCCTTTTCCAATCAAACTTTGCTTTTTGAATTCGATTTGACTGAATGGAATAGTGAAATCATTCCAGCTATTCGGTATCCGAATAGTTCCATTACTCCATCTGTCGCGATTTAATGAGCAACCCGTGTAAGGACTCAACTTTAAACTATCTAATTCTTCCTGAAACGGATACCAGATTTTTTTTTTAAATTATAAGGAATTGTCTTGAAAAAATGAAGTGATATTGAAGAGAAAAGTGATACCCGATTATCAAAAGTGCTGCAATTGCTCCCCATTGAGTCAATGAATAAAGTACCTTCGGAACCTTCTGAACTATTAAGAACGACGGTGCCACCAGAATCCACTGTACAATCTGATCCTTGCGATGAAATTAAGCGATGCCGTTCACTGAAACACAAACTGATTTAATGCAGAAGAAAACACATCACAAAATGACAAAATTTTCATCTTGTTCCTAGTCGCGGACAATAATAAAATTATAATGGACTGGCATAAAATATGAACGGGAATTTAAGACTCCATTAAATTTGAAAATGTATTAACTGGTTATTGATTGCTTAAATGTAGAGTAAAAAACACCATTTTCAGAGTTTAGGCAAAATTTTGACTTTTTCAATGAATTAATTTAGAAATTACATTAAATTACACTGCCTTCTAGCTTGTATTAGAAGGAAAAAAAAAACTTCTTGGTTTCAAAAATCAAAACTAATTCAGCAAAAAAAGAATTCATAATTGTAATTAACCTGCCACCACCTTCTACAACAATATCTGGTACTTCAGAAACAGCTTCTGGAAAGTCAAAGTTGACTTTGCACGATGAAGGAGGTGCTGACGGCAATAAGAGTGGACTCGATGTTGCAGGAGCAGCTGAAAAGTTTACATTTTCTTAAGACTATTACAAATCTCGGAAGAATGCGAAAAAAAAAAACGATATATTCACATCAGTAAAATCATTATATACCACTTTACAACTTTTTTTATTGCCATTATACTGAAAATCATACAAGCAGAGATTAAAGTACTTACCAGAATATATACTTGGAAAAGCTGGTGTTGAAGGTGTCGAACTGTTTGCACTTGATGAACTATCTATGGGATCGAAAAGAAATGCCTGCTGCGATGACACAGTACACTCCGATGGTGTCCAACCATCCTGCAAAGTGCTGATTATTATAAAATATAGGTTCCATTCGTAGATTTTGGGGAAGATTCACGCACAGAAAGACATTCTATTGACATTCTTACATCTAACAAATGCAAGCAAAATGTTCAGAATCCAAAAATTCCTGATCTGATGGCAACATTTCAAAAGACTAAGAGAACTCATTGCAGGAAATCTGTAATTAATATTTGGAATATTTCAGAAGCAAACTCACATTTCCGGTATCTTTCATGAACATTTCTTTTAGTGCCTGCTTGAGATAGGCAGGGGTAAGACCGCATGAATCACCAATTTTCTCTTTACAATGCTGGTGTACCTTCCATCCATAATTAAATACATTTTCATGTTTATTATTTTTTCCAATGAAGCATATTATAAGTTTACAATTCTCATCTTCAAAATGATAAAATTTTCATATATATTATAATACAGTGAAAATGTTAGCTAACAAACTTTCCCAAAGTACTGAAATCTCGACCATGAACTTACTTGCACGATTTACATTTCTCATATTCGCTAAAGAAATTTAACTGTCGTTGACAGAAGTGACAATTTTCCGTGGAAATACGAAAACCTTTTCGTCGACGCCATTGATGAGGAATCGAGTGCTTGGCACGAGCAGCTTTGGGTGTTCGAGGCATTGTATCTTCAAAAGTTAACGAGATCCATTATATTATGACTTCATAATACAGAGAATTTCGAGACCTTCAAAAACTAAATCAAAAAAAAAAAAGAAGCAACTTACTTGCGACTTGGTTACAACTTAAATGCGAAGATGTTGGGCTCAAAGTTGTCTTCCGATTTACCACTGACAAACAATCATTAATTGAACGAGAACTAAAAATAACAATACCATACCACTATTAACACACAGTGATTAAAATCATGCCTACTTAATTTGCATTAGTGCGAAAATTTGAAATCTCATAAATATTAACGTTCCACACTTCTTTATTTGACGTAACACACTGAATAAAGATGGCTTATCTTAAATCATTCAGGATGAATGTTTTATTATTAATTTTTCGCAACACATTATACATTAGCAAATATAATGCTACTGGATAATGTATCATAAGATACAATTCTATAGTTTTAAACATTAATACTGAGGTTTTTCGAACTTAGTATATAAAAATGTCTATATACCTTGTTAATCTACTTCCTCTACTGTTATTAACAGTATACTGCAGATTCGATTCATGAGAATGTGAGCGCATTAGGCCATCCGTCATTAAACCCGTCGTCGATAGACGATTAGGAATCGATTGAATCATTTGTCCAGTACCCCTATAAACATAAGAATTACTTTTAAAGCAACGAAAGCAAATGAAAACCGAAATTTCAGAAAATTTCAGATACTGATATTACGAAGGTATGGAGTAATAACTGGTAGATTTGGTGTCAAATGATCGTGTGAAAACATTTGCAATATAAAATTGCAGCAGTGATAAATTCTTCATTTGCATTTACGACGTATAATTACTGATTCCTAAGAAAGCTTGAAACAAAGCATTGCATCAACCTTGGAGAAACATTAAGCGTATTAGGAACTGTCGTCTTAATTATTGTAACATTTGGGCTTGCTGGTGGTGTAGTTGTTGGAAGTGACGACTGAGACAAATTTGACCCTACCCCTGAAAAATTGAATTAAAATGAACCGAAAGAAACAAATTATCGCCATAAACTGGACGCTAGAAAAATAGAAACGAAATTGCAATATCATTCTAACCTGAGCCAGAATCACTGGCACTCGACTCCACAGTGTTTTCATATGGAAATGGCCTGCTATCCTTTACAGTAAAATGATCGAAACTCATCCAACACAAATCCTTGTCACTAAACGAGCGAATTGGCTCATATCCCTCGTCTATAAATATTAAATTTTAGTAATAACTGTTTTTAATGAATCAATCAGTACTCGCTAATACCAATGTTTTTAATTTAATAATTATAACCAAGTGAATTTACGCTATCCCTCTTGCATACTCTTCCAGAAGAATGAATATCAAGAGTCGAAACATAAACACATCATACTTGTGGACATGAGAATTGTTTTATCACTTTACTGATAAAATGACTTTTGAAATTATGGTTAAATTAAAAAGTCTAATAAAGCACAGAATATGGAATTATCATAATTTTTTCAGGGATGATTTCTCAGAATTTTTTTGAAAAACAAACAAGCAAGACGAAATAACTAGATTTAAATATCAAGACATCTAATAAGTTGCCTTTCCATTTTGAAATATAACTTCGCAATGAATAAGATGATTTGCGTAATCTACGACGGCCATCTGATGTGAATCGAAGTCTTTCGCAGATACCCAAAAGCTACAATTAACGATAAATATGATGAAATATTCGCTATAATATTTTGATAGTGAAATAATCTCGCTTTAACATTCGCCAAAATTAAGAATTAAACTTAAAAGATGGTGTAACACCTCTACCATTCATTTATTCTATGCCACATAATGGTCAGATTCCATTGTTCTATTTCATAGATGCGCGTGGCGAATTATGATACATGAAAGAAAGTTTGGCAAAATGGTAAAATATTAATTTCGAAAATATCCCAAAAAAAAATCCCTGAACTAGAATAGATTTCATTACATAATAATTCCAATACAAGAATTTTTTAACGGCTAACATCATATTAGCCACTTTCCACAATTTCATTTTTTAAAAAATGAATAAGATTGCGTAAAAGAAGTAATTTCGCTACCTGTTTGTCGTTCATAGTAATTAACACGGAAAATGTATGGAAGCATTCTACAACAGCAATGATCTCGGTTGGCAATAAATTGACATATGTTAACCATTCATTAAGAGATGGATATTTCGTACCCCGAAAACGCTGATTTAAATAACATATTTGTGAAGCAAATCGAATTAATTTTGCCTGAAATGGAATATTGTCATATTTTTGAACTTTTTCGTAATTAATCAAATAATATGGAAATATTGTGAAATAACAGAGAACATGAACATTATAATATTCTCTTTATAAACGAGCATTTTTGTCCAAACCATTTCTTGAATTTTCCATACTAAATTACAAGGAAATCAATATTGGAACAAGTCTCTTACTTTCCTTTAAAATATTTCCTCTCATGTATGGTATATCAAGTGCATAGCACAATGAAATAAAACTTAAAATTTAATTCCACACCTAAAACTACAATTTATAAAACTATAATTTATATCAAAATATTTTACACAACATATGCGAATAATTTATGAATATATTCACTAAAAAATCATTAATTTACGTATTATTTTTATATACAATTTATCAAAAATTTCCCACTTCAAAAAAAAAGAAAAATTGTATTCAACAGAAACAATTATGTACGAGAAATAGAAACCTCAAGTTTTATTAAAATAAGCTCGGAACTAGGATTTCGGCATGCTGAACGTCCAATAATTAATTTTCTTCCAATTATATTAATTGCATGCAAGCTATGCTCGATCTTTTGTAACCATTCCGTCTGGTCAACTTGTAATGCCGTATTTGGCATTCTATACGTTCTAAAAGTTTTCTGTACGTTAAATAAAAATAAACTAACATTATGCCTAGTTTATACAAATAAATACCAATATATACAAAAATGATAATAATTTGCTGGAAAATCTAACTTACTCTATGAAATAATATTACAAAAAACATACCTTTAAATAATATATTACTATATTCTATATCATAATACTTCATTTCCCAATTAATATATAAACATTAATTTGTATGTGGTCGAGTTTGTTCGTAAACATCAAATAGGAATAGCGCTGAAAAAAAAAAAGAGAAAAAAAACTGTTAAATCATTAATGAAATGCACGTAAACGATCAAAATAATGTATTATGTTTTTATATATACTGTAATTCATTATTAATTTATGTAATTTCCACACAGAAAAAACTCATAAAATAGAAAAAAGATATCAATTACGATTCCATAAGATTGTATTTACATTTGATTTATCTTTATTTCTTATTCCAATAATTCAATTCAACTCAACTTTGCATGGTCAATCAGAATATCAATAATCCCTGGTCTGAACATTGAGATATTCCTGGCTATCAATTGACCTCACAAAAACTTCAATGTTATGTTGTAAAGAAAATGTTGTTATGCTTCAAAATATAATTGAAAAGTTGAGAAAGATAAAATTTGCATAAAAGTAACAATTTTATTTCGATTTGCATTAAAATCAAAAATATTTCTGTAATATTTTAAACTTCATTAATTCTTAATTAATCATGATTAATTTCCTAACTTATTGTAAAAGTATTGCGTAACATTGTCAGAATTGAAAAAAAAAAGATCTGACATATATTTGAACTGTACGAAATATATGAACTAGATGAGTTTCAGATTAATTTATCTATTTAGATAAATGTTATTGTGTAAGTTTTAAGTCATTGCATGCACGTACGAATACTTTTCAAGTTAAGTTTTCGATTAATTTTTCGTTAATCTATTGAAATTAATGAAAAAAAAAAAAAAAAAAACAGATTTGCAACAAATCATAATGTCTATAAACTTATTTATTACATTCATCAATATATTTCTTCAAATCAACAAATTGTATCGGAACTTTTCTCATATTTTTATTGTGTAATACAATAAATCAGTATGCCTAATTGTCCACCTGATATTTTCTTCGTTTTTTTTTTTCAGTCATATGCTTAATAAAAAGAAGCTTACGCCATGATCTTTAGATACCTGGGAGGTGTAAACTTGATGATTACAACGAATTTATTTCTTTACATGTGAACTTTGACCTCTTTTATGACATTACGCTGCAAAAAACCTCTACGGTAATTTAATTGACCGATATGTGACGTAAAGACATGCTTGGACAGATAATATGATAAGTCGTATGTATTTTACACATTTTTAATTCGCTTTTTTGGTTAGTTAAAAGGTCTCAAATGATTCGTACATTATCGAGCACGTAAACTATCATTGTTCAATTTGTTTTTCTCGATTTTTATACATTGCATTAGACATGAACTTTGACCTCTCGTATTACTTTCACATTGGTTGCGTATTAACCTTTCAATACGGTTACAAATTTGACGGACAAAACTATTAAAGCTCACTTTACATGAAAAAAAAACGAACTTTTCTTTCGAGTAGCAAAAAAAAAAAGTAATTATTAAGAGGGAACAAAAAATTTGCATACTGGTTCCGCACTTTCGGGAAACTTCTTCAAATGCTCGATGTGCTGTTGTGTCGCAAATTTTTCCTTTGCTTTCTTTTCCTTTTCCTTACTTTCTTTGTCTCTTAACCTTTTCTGTTATCCCTCTCCTTCTCTTTATCTCCCTGATTGGGTGGCAAATACAGCAAACTACTACCGTTCGGCAATGTTCTGGAACTTTCGCGACGGAATCAATTGGGCGGTGATAGATACCACCCAATCGTTTTAATCTTAAGTTTATGTGTTGGTGGTGGTTCTCACTGCTGGGCCTGATTCATTGTGGCACTTGTAGTGGTAGGTAACGAATTACCCGACGGGTTTCTGACCCACGGGTTTCTGACTGAGGGACTTGTAATGGTAAGTAACGAATTACCCGACGGGTTTCTGACCCACGGGTTTCTGACCGAGGGACTTGTAATGGTAAGTAACGAATTATCCGCGAGTAAGATGTTACCTACAGTAATCTCATCCTTCTCTTTGTGAATTTTTTGATTCGATAAAAGTTTATCGAATCACTAGCATCTGATTAAGGAGAGAAATAGAGAAAGTATTTTACCACATTTTCCAATATATTTCCTTTTCTGGCCGAATTTTTCTAGACTGATGAATTTTAGTTTCCCGTAAGATCTTTCCAGAATTCCAGCGGAATTGACGGATACATGATTCAACAGCTTTCATTATATTTCATTCCTTATCTTTTGTACTTCTTCCTCATTGATCGTATTATTGTTATAGAGGAAGAAATGTGCGTTGTCACGTGTTGTATTGTGAAATTTTTAGCATATGAAAGTAAAAATAAATTTATTTTTTCATATGAAAAAATAAACAAAAAAATATTTTGTTTATTCCTGAATAAACGTTAAACGAAGACTTAGCTAAAATTATGATATAACATTCATATCATTTCATTTAACTTCACGTAACTCTGAATTTTTACTCTCCCCATAATAGTATCATATAATTCTAGCTAAGTTTATTGACTATTTACTAACTACTTGTAATTTTTGTTCTTGAAGATGTCCATCATACTTCTTTGTTTTATGTCAAAAAACATTGATACTTTTGTCATCTGTGTAACTGTTACTTGTTACAAAATATCTGTTTATTATTTCACATTGAGAAGTAGAGTGTCTTTTTTTTTTTTTTTTTTCCTATTACATTAACTACATAAGGAGAGGAAAGAGAGGGAGAAATTCTTACAGCCAAAATGGATTCTCTTTCGTGCACCTTTTTGTTTTTTTTATGATTCATCCTTATTCATCATTTTTCACTTTCTATTTTTATTGCATATCATCCATGCAAAATGCATTAAATTTTAAAGCTTTCAAAAATAGCAGCATTCAGGAATAGATAGGAATCACGCGAAATAATTTTATCTTGTTAAATTCTGAATTTATGATGTTAAAATGATGTAAAAGTATCATTCTGACGAGTCTGAAATTGAAAGGACGCGTGTTTTTTCTGATGAATGCAACGTATTGCAACCTTGAACTGATAGCATGAGAGGCTTGTAATGAGCAAGCGAAAATGTAAAGGTAAATTGTAAATTAAAGGGATGCATCAAATGGTATAGCAGTCTTCAAGTTTCCACCTTTTTTTTTTTCCAACGATTCAATTTCGTGACATAACCCAAGTTGAAGTCTTGAAAAAAAACTGGGCAATTCTTAATCAAAATTAAGTAACATATTAAATATAAGCGATAAATTAAGTGGAAGACAGGTGGAAGACTGCGAAAAATATGTTGAAAAAAGAGATTTAAAATTTAGAAGAAATACGTATTTGGAGAACTTTAGCTTCTAATCTGTCTCTGCATGATAATTTTGAACATAGTAAATAATAGAATGTTTATTATTTTATTTTAAAGAATACTGATTGATAGTTGTTCAAAATAAATATTCTTTAGAAGCTATAGAAAGATGTTTAACTGATATTGCTCTTTGATCTTCCGTATTTTCTACTGTTATCATCGACAGTTAAACTTTTCTGTTTTCATTTTGCAAAGTTTATGTCATAGTTTATTTACGCTGCATTAGATAGTGGTTCCAGTGACCACAATTTACATTTTTACAATCGCAACCCTGACCTTAATGATTTAAAATTCACCATTTTTGTGATTTGACACTGAAAAGTGCTGTATGGTTCTATAAAGGTTTTACTGTTTCTTTTCACGATAATGCTTTTCTTTTTCTCGATGTAATCCATTCTTTGAAATGTTATGTTTCTGATAATATAATGCGAGTAGCAGTCATTTATTTACTGATCATAACCAGTTTCTTGCCTTGTGGAAGTCTTATATGCTAAGGTTGTGCCATGTTTCACGGTACCGTTTTTTCTATCGGCCTTTTGTTAATAATGTGTTTGTTCATTCAATGCTAAATTTCAGTATGATCAACTTCGTAAATATTTTTTTCAAGTTCTTTTGCTTTGTCCCATATAATGAATACTATTATTACCTTTAGTCACTAGATGACTGTGTGATATACCTGGTTCATCATTATTTCTGTTCCCTTTTTCAGTTTACGAGTAGCAGAAAAAATGTCTGTAGTAGGCTTTGATTTCGGTAATATAAACAGTTTCATCGCTGTGGCACGTCAAGGGGGCATTGAGACGATTGCCAATGATTATTCTCTACGAGCTACTCCGTGAGTATTTTTGTTACGATTATTTCCATTTTTTTAAAGTAAATAGAAAAGACTAAGAAGTTAGATCATTAATTCACAGGATTAAGTTTCTGGAAGTGTATCTCATGAATTTACAATGATTTATTACTTCTGAATAAGATAAAACCCTCAAGAGATTGGTTGTAGAATGATGCATGATGTGTTTGGTGATGACATTAGTGATTGTGTTGAAATGAAATTCTTCTTAAATATAGAATCACTATTAATATATGATTTGTTTTTAGGTCCTGTGTAGCATTCACCACTCGAGGGCGTTCTATGGGTGTTGCCGCACGGCAGCAACTGAACACGAACATTAAAAACACAATTATAAATTTCAAACATCTACTAGGGCGGAAATTTAGTGACCAAATTGCCCAAAAGTACCGAAAGTTCATACCATGTGAAATGATTCAGTTGCCTAATGATGATATTGGATTCAAGGTATATCTCATGCCACAACATTGTCTTTTTCCAGTTTTTAGGACCTTAAAATCATGTGTTCCGGATTTTTTCACTTGCGAAACACTGTAAGTGGGAGATGCACCTGAGCATTTCATTTTCAGGTCCAATATTTTGATGAAGAACGGGTTTTTACCCCAGAACAAGTGGTAGCAGCATTTCTCGTTAAATTAAAGGATATCACGGAAAATAGTTCCCACGCAATGAGGAATGTCACCGATTGTGTTGTTTCGGTAATACACTTTATTATTCGTTTTTTGCTTAATAATACATTCAGTCTGGTCCATACTATTCCATGTCGCCAGTGTGCATGATGATTCGATCACTAATTCATTAGATTCAATTAAATTCAGGTACCATTTTACTTTGCTGATGCCCAACGACGCGCTTTGTTGGCAGCAGCCCGAATGGCAGGATTAAATTGCTTACAAATTTTCAACGAGACCACAGCTGTCGCTCTTGCATATGGTATGTACTTTTCAAATCAATTTTTAGCAATAGCTAGGCCAATTTTATTTTTATTTACCAAGCCTTTTTTCGTAGTTTTTGGGTTTCTGACTTGCTTCTTCTTTTTGAAAGTTTGTTCTGAGTATCTCTTTTATCAGTCTTTTCATGAAGTTACGGCGAGCTTCGGAACAAAATATTTCTGTACATCTGGAGTCCTTGTGAGTATCGATTTCAGGTATTTACAAACAGGATTTGCCAGCAGAGAACGAACCGTCTCGAATTGTAGCATTCATCGATATAGGACATTCCGCTGCGCAAGCTGTCCTTGTGGCATATAATAAGGGCAAACTCACTGCAAGTTTTGAATATTTTTTTTTTTTTATGGAAATAATCGTAATGATTTATAAATAGATTTATTCCTTGCTGATCCATAAGGTATAGCTATTATAATTATCTGACCAGGGATTTGGGAGAAGGCTCCCTGTTCTCGTTACATTCATCAGCGTCGGAATATTTCTGCATATCATCTTGAAAGCTTGTATATTTCTGTATTTGAACATTTAGGAGTAAGGGATGATAATGTGTAAATTGCTAATTAATATAATGCATTTCACAGGTGCTTGGTGCGACATATGATCTCGAAGTTGGGGGCCTCGCTTTCGACGATTTGATACGAGATTATTTCAGCAAATTGTTCTATGACACTTATAAGGTGGGGGCCTTTATTTATTTTATGATCTGAACTATACAAACTTTAGATTGAAATTGTTGTACCTGTCTGGTTAGGATTTGAATTGCACTTAATACTGTTTGTAAGTGTATACATAAGTAAAAGAAACTAGTTGTTTGCTTCAGTTACCACCAGTATTCGAGCTTTAAATGTTGCAATGGAAACTGACCACTCTATCGTGAACGTTTGTCTGCAAATTTCATACCTTGTAGCACTGTCCCTCCGTGTATGATATCTCTGTGAACGATAATACTTTAAACTCTTTATTTATTCAAAATTTTTCAGATTGCTGTTGCAAGTAATAAACGGGCATGGTTTCGACTTTTGGATGAATGCGAAAAAATTAAAAAGCAAATGTCGACGAATAGTACCGCTATACCACTGAATATTGAGTGTTTTATGAATGATATGGATGTCACAGGAAAGATGCAACGGTAATAATTATTTCAGCTTGATTGTTCATATGAAGCTAGTTTTCCGGTTTTATTTTAGCTTTCATAGAGATGTTCGTTATGACGTACATTGTTTCAGTTCGCAATTCGAAGAGCTCGCACAACCGCTTCTGGATCGTGTGCGTGTTTTGCTGACAAATTTGCTCCAAGAATGTGGGAAGAAGGCGGAAGAAGTGGAATCTGTTGAATTAGTCGGTGGTTCATCTCGTATTCCGGTCATCAAAAAAATTATTTCCGAAGTATTCGGGAAAGAACCGAAAACAACGATGAATCAGGATGAGGCTGTAGCTCGAGGTACTTTTTTTAAGAACTTTTTGAATCATTACAAACTGATAGCATAAAACGCTTGTTCGCGAATGAGCCACCAATGCGTTTTAGGTTACAAGTTTTAAAATTAGTGGTGTTTCATAAAATTCAGTTCATGTTGATAAGTTTCCTCTTTATCTCTTAGATGCATTAATTACAGGTGCTGCGATGAAGTGTGCTATTCTTTCGCCAGCGTTTAAAGTTCGAGACTTTTCAGTAAGAGATAATCAGCCATACAGAATCAAACTTTCGTGGGCAGGAGCCGGACAAAATGAAGGAGGGTATGTATAAAATATTTTTAGATGGTGATTAACTTTGTCCGAGTTGCTCAAATTTTTTCATTGTGGTTGTTGCTTTCAGCGAGAATGATGTATTCATTGAGCATGATGAATTTCCCTTTTCCAAAATGCTAACGTTATATCGACTGGAACCATTTCAACTTGATGCCAGTTATTCATATCCCAATCAAATTCCACATCCGGCACGACATATAGGTATGTGGATAAGGGCAGTATTATCTAGTTTATTGATTTGAAAATTTTATTTAAGGTTTGATTTTTACTTTGAATAATATGAAAATGTACACATATTTTTGTAAGGTTCATGGATTGTAAAAAATGTTACACCTGGACCAAATAACGAACCAAGGAAAATAAAGGTGAAAGTTCGAGTCAATCCTAATGGTGTATTTTCGGTTTGTTCTGCAAACACTTCTGAAATCGTCGAAACAACTCCACTAAGTGTAAGTTGTTTAGCGACACAATTTATATGTCCTTTAGGTGTCAACATTGATTCCCAGAGAAGTTTATAACTATTGTTTAGACTCAAACTGAAAAAGTACCTGAAGCAATGGAAACTGATGACGCTAAAGGAAATCAGGATAAAAACGAAAATGCAAATGCAGCGACTAGCAATGTCATACCTCCTGCTGAAGAAAATCAGAAAGTACCGAATAGTAACGGACCAAAAACTAAAACAATTACAGTGGATTTACCGGTTGAAGAACACGTTCCATGTATTGTTGCTAACGAACTGCAGTTAACAAAATTCGAGGTTAGTTTCCCAATTTGTAGGATGAGGTTTTATTTATTACAGCCGGCGAAGATGCAAGAACCGTATAACTGTATAATTAATGAAAGAATTCGGATTTACCGTCGGAAGGGAGGCAGCATGGGATTACAAATGTATGTGCAAGTACAGAAGACAGAATCGTAAGGTGGCGTTAATATACGCACAGACAACTGTAATATAAAATAGATAGGAAACGGCAGTGTTATCATCTACCTTTTCCGCACCATATAGAGTAGTTAAAAAGAAACTGGAATTTTACTAACTTTATAACTTATAAGATGTAGAAAATGAAATTCACTATCTGTTTAGTAACAAATACAGTATAATTCCTATTAATCAATATAATTAACAGTATAATTTCTATTAATCAACTTAAAACACACTTTATTGCAAATATTTGTTAATTTTTAAGAAGGAAATGCAAGGAAAAGATCGTGTGGAAAAAGAGAAAGCAGATGCGAAAAATGCTGTTGAAGAATATGTGTACTATATGCGTGATAAATTATCGGATGAATACGCCGAATTTGTCTCTGATGAGGTTAGATTTTTCTCCCAGCTGTGCAAATTACTAGGATCTCTCAATTGCCAGAAATCGATCCATGTTATTAGCTTCCGCCACGTACTATTTTTTCCATCACATCGTTACAGGCCAATATAAGTTAGGATCGGATCTTTTTTTGTCATTATATGTGCTACTTGAGGTACGTCTTTTACTGATGGTAGGAAGGATGTGATATGAAAGATTTAAACTTGGATACGATGACATTATTGAAGGATGTGATATGAAAGATTTAAACTTGGATACGATGACATTATTGTATTTGTTGCAGGATGCCGGGAAATTGCGAGAACTGTTAACTAAAACAGAGAACTGGCTTTATGATGAAGGCGAAGATGTTGAAAAGAAAGTATACGACGCTAGGATGTCTGAGCTGAAGAAATTGGGCGATCCTGTTCAGGAACGGCATCGCGAATATGAGAATCGAAGGAATGTTTTCGAAGAGTTTGATCGAGCCATTATGGTAGTTTCGATTTTAAGGGAATTGTTGAGTTTATTGGGAAAAGAAGAATTTAGAATCCCAGCTGCACTTCTAAAATTGAAATGATTGCCCAATTCAGTAGTTGGATTTTGTTTTTAGTTTATTTATTTCCATGAATAAAAACTAAAAATTTTAGAGAGCGCGTAAAGCTTACGATGAATACACAAAAGGAAGTGACAAATATGCGCATCTTGGATCAAGTGACATGGAAAAGGTACATTGTCTTCTTTTCATATAAGGTGGATTCTGCAGTTTTATGATTCAAAAAGAAACTGTAGTCTGCTGATACTGCTGAAAACCCTGTTTGTAAATGGCTTGATTTATTTTTTTAGGTGATATCAGCGGTAGAAGAGAAGAAAAAGTGGGTGGATGATCAAAGAAATCGCCAAGAAATGCGCAAGAAAACCGAACCGCCAATCGTTTTTGTTCATCAAATAAAGGATGAGCAACAGGTAAAAGGATGGTTCCTATCAGCTTGAATCATGAATATAAGTAGACAAGAGGATGCTAGTAAAATTTGTCAAGGAGACTTTTTCATCTACCATTTGCAATTTTTACTGGTTCATTTTTAGAAATTTGAAAATATTGTTTTGCCTCTGCTGAACAAACCGAAACCGCCACCAGCAAAAACCGAGCCTGCAAAGGAAACGGCCAAAGAAAGTGAAGGTCAAAAAGGTGAGAATGCTGCGTCTGATAATGCACCGAAAGTTGACGCTAACAGCGTAAATGAGCTTGGAATGGAGGTCGATTAAAGATTTTCATTTAATTTGTTTTAAAATTTTGTGCTTTGTTTTGTTTTTGTTTGTGGACACATTTGTTTTGTGCACTGGACAGTTTCATAAATTATTTTGCTGCATATAATATTTCAGTGTTATTGTAAACATGCAGTTGAAATCAGAGTTTGGAATAACTGAATTTCCAATTTTAATTTTGGCGTAATAGTTTAACAGACTTGATAGTACTTTCTACTCTGTGCTGAAATTCAAATTACGATTTTCATTTAGTTTGCATAAAGTACTGCAAAGTTAAAGCAGAAATAGATTGTATGTTTTTTTTACTTTGTTTATTACTTGTTTAATTTTTGCTTCTTTAATGTATTTTTTTTAATTCTAAGTAGCTTTTTTTCAATCCTTTGCGATACTGGGAACTCATTTAAAAAACTTGACTTAAATGATTTATCCTTCCGGTTTTTCTTGTAATTTTTGAAAGATATTTGGTTGGAATAAATGTAATTTATCTAAATATTGCATTACAGTGTTCCAGTAGGGGTTAAAATTAATTTCCCTCTTCATCCTTAGGCAATATATCTACTTAAATCGCAGTTTTTAGCAATTTTCGATAGGATCCATTGATTTATTTTTGTCTTACTACTAAATCGATGGTAATAGCTACACGAAATGTCATTAATTGTGCTAACACAGGATGAGGGAAATGGTAAGGGAATAATATGCAAGTTTTTTTTTTTCAGTAATATAATTTGAATAAAATAGCTTTTTAAATGAAAGTTTCGCAGATTTTCGCTTTGTTGTGCATATTTAAAAGAATTATTGATGAAATACATTTTTAAATTTTAGTTTATCTGAGGAAATGATAGAAATAAAACTACTCGCAAAACCTTAACAGTCATTCGGAACAAACATATACTTTTTAATGTAATTTAGCTGCAAATTGAAGGATCTATCGGTTTTCTAGAATTTAGGAGAAGAATAATTTCTATTTCTACTAATTTAATACAAATGCAATTTATGCTGATAGAATCACAATGAAATGTGATGTTATTATTACAAATTTACTTCATCATACGACGTAGGTAAAGTGATATCCTTTCTGTGAGTAACATCCCATCGATGAGGCGTTAAAACTGCTTTCAGTTTCTGAAAAAAAATTTATTTGTGGTCAATTATTCTTCGTTTAGCGTAAAGATTAATTCAATTTTACTTTATCTATTTGTTTAAATTGCTTGGAAATTCGTGCATAAAAGTTATATTTTAAATATGCTATTTTGAAGCTTTAAAAAAATACCAAGCAAGAAATAAACACTTTTAAATTAGTTGTTTAGCTGAATACTTGAATACTTCAAATACATAATAATTCAATTTCCAGTGGTTTAATTAAATGGTTAAATGAATATCTGTGAATTGATTTGATTGAAAACACACCATGGTAAAAGTATCATCCTTTGCGGTATGAAATTTGTAAAAACCGACGATGAAAATTACCGATATAGTTGAAAGTGAAAATATTAAACCAAGAGTGTTAGCTATTTGTGGATAAATATAATCTTGATATTTCAATGGTTCATAATTAGCAAAGGAACTAATTATGGTACTCTAAAATTGACAAAACATTGATATAGTTAATTGAATGAGATTTTTAAAAGGTTTTACAGAAATTGATAAATTCGGAGAAAGATGCTGCAATTAATTTGCTTTACTAACAGTTCTATTAAATGAATAAATTGTGAAATTTTTAACCAATAAAAAAATCGGAGCACCAATAGTCCAACACAAACGCCAATAATATCCTGGTTCAAAACCGAGCATTTCTTTTAAATTTTGCACAAAATTGCTTATTCCTGGAAATAATTAATTAGGTAAAATTCATCGCCTGACACATATTTGCTTTAATAATCAATAGGCTATATTTTTGACACTAAGAAATGACGGAAATATTTGAGTATCAGCATGCCGGGATCGGTACAAACCGCTTGGAACAAAACTAATATGACATTATTGCTCGAAAAAACAGCGATTCCTGCCTAATGGTCCAAGAGAACTAAAGTTATGAGCTTGAGAACGGCAGAGTGATGTGTAGAAAAAACTGATTTAATTAAGAGAGTGGGTGTTTTTAATGTTAAAAAGTTTTGATCAAAGTTAATTTTAAGGATTTGAGCCTCTTGTAATCTCTGCTGCAAATAGATGCAACTAAAATGATCCCTGGACAAGAAAAGGTTTGGGAAACAGAAATCGGTTTACTGCTACATTAATAATACTACTGAATTTTGATTGCTAAATTTTTTCATCCAAAAAAAAAAGCTAAAATATTTGTTTTTAAACTATTGATAAGAAGTAAAAGAGATAATCGCGATCATGAAAATAATCAACGGTCATTAAAATGATTTTTTATAGCATTAAACATTATTGACCATAAATGAATGAGATGACAATTGTTTCACAGAATACCGCAATTAATAAACCCCATGAAGTGCCATAGACAATTAACCATTCCATAATTAGAACACCACCCTAAAAACAAGCATTAATCAATGTCGTTTAAATCTACAAAATAGTAAATTTATTAATTAAAAAGGAAAGAAAACTAATTACTTTCTAATATTCATTTTTTGAATAAGAAATAAATGTATATGCTGATATGATGTATTTGATATGCTCATTAATGATAAGAATAATGTATGTGCTGATATGATGTATTTGATATGCTCATTAATGATAAGAATAATTTGCTATGATATTGTTAATAGTTAGACGAAAATAACCTTAGTACACATAGCAATTCCAACAAACATATAAAATGTAAATAGTATAGCGACGAAATATTTTCGATGACGTTTTAGCAATGGAAATTCATCACTTAATGCGGTGATTATTGCTTCAGAACCACCAAACTAAATGCTCTAATTAGTAAATTGTGCTTTTGAAATTGTTTAATTTCATTAAATAAATTGGAAAACAAATTTTTTCATTAATTATTTTAAGTTTTTGATATTTTAATATTAACAATCAGATGGAGAGTAAATTTTCCAATCAACAAAGTTTTTGTTTTCTCGCATTAATTAAAAATTATTAAGGAAAATTTATTAGGCTAGAGATGTTTTTTCCTTTCTGCAAGTAAGTCTTTTAGCCTAATTATTATTAATATTATTAGTTATTGTTAACAGAGGAAAAATTAATTGAAAATAAAAATGTAAATTATTCAAAATATTATATTTATCCATCTATTTGTTTTGTATTATTGAGCAAATTGCTGAAAAAAGAAAGCGGAATTTAATTACCGAGCTATCTAATCCAAGTGTAAGCAGCATTAGGAAAAAAATTAAGGAAAATATTGAAGCACCCGGCATTGTTGCTAATGCTTCCGGATAAACAACAAATACAAGCCCTGGTCCTTCCTGAAATTATCGATAAAAAATAGGTAAAATTGTCTGCTACAAAATAAATGAACAAATAAAATAACTTGTCAAAAACAGTTCAAATTTGGAAGTGAGTATGAAAAGTCAAAAAAAGCATTAATAATAATTATATTGTTGAATTTTACCATGACACTTTATTTATAAATGAAATAAAAATGGCCTACCTGGGCCACATTATGTATTGGCTCACCACTTTTGCATGACATATAGCCGAGCACATGAAAATGTAAAGATTAGTGAAACAGCTAAAATAATTCACATACTTGAAATTGGATCATAAAATGAAATATACAAGAGAATTTACCGAAAAGATGACAAAACCGGACAGAAAACTTGTTGCACAATTAACTGCACTTGTTATTAATGCATCACTAAAATTTCAAATTAATTTAAAATCAAGTTCAATATATTCTGGTAATGATATTGGGATCAAATTGCTTAAAAGTTTTCTTTTAATGAATAAAGATTAAAAGTGTCAATTTATTGGAACACAAATATTAATCCAATTTCTTTGCAATAATTATTTTAGGAAAAAATTGATTGCTGGAAAACATTTCAGTTAATGATCAGTAAACTGGCAATTATATTGGTAAACAAAAACTTACTTCAGTTTCATGTTAACTTTTACCCGGAAATGAGCAGAGTTGCAAAACTACACAAAAGTAACAAGGATTTGTTGAAGTAATTAATTAATTGATTGCAATTTAGCAAATTTTAAAGATTATGGTCATAGTTGCTGGTTACAACAAATTATGCAATATTTTACAATCAATTCTTACGTTTATATAAATAATTCCAGTAGCTAAATTATTACTAGTAACTTGAAAACTTACTAATAAACATTGTTGTGAAATTCATTGTATGATGAGTAAGCCATTAAGACTCCAAATCCTGGACCAAGTGAGAAGAAAACCTGAATTGATTATTTCCATGTAATAGATTTTCTCTAAATTTCAGCAAATTTTAGTTACAATAATTTCACTATAATTAATTGTAATAGCACTGCACTAAAAGTTGCAGTAATGCTGCAACTATTCATGATTACTTATTCAACAAATTAAAAATTTGTAATATATAAATTACACAATGAGTCTCCTTATCAACATTATTGCTTGCTGACTGAATATTTTAACGTTAGATTTCAGAATTCAATAATATGATTCCAATTTCACCAACCAATAAAAACTCAAATATGAATTAGTTTGAACATAGAACATGTTCATTTGCAATATTCATTTATTATTTCTTGAAGTTAATTAGCATTAATTGTTAAATGAATGAATACCTGAGTAGCAGCATCTTGCCAAACACTTGGAACAGTTAATTTTTCGAGATTTGGTTCAATATAATATTTTATGCCTTTTTCAGCTCCCGGCAGAGTGATGCCGCGAATGAATAATATTAACAGGACAACATATGGGAATACTGCCGTAAACCACACTATCTGTTATATGTTAATGTTATTCCAACTATCACTTCTATTTTATTACTATTACATTTATTATTATTATCATCATTGTCTTTATCATTATTATTATCGTTATTATTACCATTATTATTATTATTATTATTATTGTTATTATTATCATTAATATGAGCTGAAAGGAAATAGTAAGATTAAAATTTAAATTTTATAAATTTAATTGATTTTAATGTTCCATTGTTGCGAAAAATGTGGTAAAGAGAATGGAAAAAATTTTTTGAGTGAGTTTTGTACCTTTTTGTTGCATTGTTTTGATTTTACTATTATATAATATTTAGAGAAATTGGCAAAGTAATGATTTTGTTATTAAGTTCCCACAATCTTTAAATTTTGTTAAAATTTCGAACAAACCTTTCCACTCGTTTTGATACCTTTCCAAAGAGAAAAATAGCAAATGATATAGATAAGTAGAAGGCAAAACACCATTTCCCAGTTCAGTGGGCCAAGATTATTTAATGAATATGCAACTGATGAATTTGCTGCACCAGGCATATGCAAGCCAAGAAATTCCTTACTGTAAACAAAGTTAGGTATAAGTCATAGAATTTCATTCTTTCATTTGTTGATAATATATGCATACAAGTAAAAATATTAATGACAAAAACGATGGCAGCTATGATAAAGATGCTAACGACAACAGTGATAATAATTTGTCATGTTAAATAGCAAATAATAATTATCAAGTTTATTAATGATAGTGATGATGATATTGACGTATATATTAATGATAATATTGATGTAGTTGGGGAATAGTACAGATGATAATCGTAGTGAGAATAGTGATAATTTAGTAAGGCATTATTTTTCGGCAAAAAAAAATTTTATGTTTGTAAATCCGGAAAGAATTTACTAGAAATATTCCTCAGCAGCAGATAAAGCACCCATGTCAGAATTATTTAATGGCTGAGCACATTCGTCGTTTTTGTTGTGATTCCAGCTGAAAAATCAAAGACAATCGTAATGTAAAATGAAATCTGTTGATGAGCTACGTAATGAAGCGTTAAATTTGCTAATAAGCTACGCATGTGACTTTGAATTATTGAATAACAAAGGTGAAAGGATTTTTCTGATAATTTTATTTTTAAAGTTATTAATAAAGCAAACGAATTAAAGAAAAAAATTTTTCTGAAAATATTGCAGGAAAAAATGAAAAACTGAAAACTCATCAGTTGTATTATTTGAGAATTTAATGGTGAAATGTTTGAAACTATTTGTGATAATTAATGAATGATAACCTTGGCTCATAACATATGACACTGTTGTAATCATGCTGACAGGATGCCCATGGCAATTGAGTCGTGAATGATTTCAGGAAGAAATGCAGCGACCACGCAATAATAACATTATAAAAGAAATCCGTATAAAATGCTATCATTATCACACAATATCCTATTCCTGAAATTTACAAATTAACTATATCTTTTGTCCTAATCTTTTTTCTTATCGTTTATCATCTTATCAATGTACATATATTTCTTCCCATCATCGTTTCTTATCGGTTATTTTCAGATATTTTATTTAATCAGTTCTGATTTTCTCTTATTATTCAATATATGCTTGATTTATTTTTCATCATTCATCATTTTATATGCTTTCTTTTCATTTCCTCCCTTATCAAATTACTTATTAATTCTTATTTCTAAATTTAGCCATTCAAAAATTGCATTAACCACGAAAAGCGATAAAATGACATTTTAATTTTTTTTCAACAAATCTCTATGAATTGCATTTTCTACGTCACCCAAAATTTGAAATTTTGAAAAAATTTTTAAAGTTTCCAAAAGTTTCAACCTTTGAAAAGTGGACAAATCCAACCCCAAGTAGTAACTGCTCCTTTTCTGTAATATTGACCCAGGGATAATTCCATATAAAACAATGGTACACCAGCAAAAACTACCATTAATGTATATGGTATTAAAAATGCTCCTGAAACAATTTAGTCCAATGAACATTTTAATTAATTGTCATAACTTTTATTTTTTCTCAACAATTTATTATTATAAATAATTGAAGCATTAAGCATAAGCATAATATGTTGATTAATTCGCACAAAATTTATTGCGCAATTTATTTTCCTTGAAAAAAGCAAACCTCCACCATTTTTGAAGCATAAATACGGAAAGCGCCAAACATTGGCCAAATCTACGGCAAAGCCAATTACAGACAGGAGAAAATCAGCTTTTCGATTCCAAGTTTCTCTAGGCTCGTTATTCTCAATCAAACTTTTAGCCTCCGTTAATGTTATTGTTTCTTGCAATTTTGTTCCAACAATTATATCATCCAATTGCTGCTCGTTTTCTATGAATCATTCTAGTTTTTTTTGTGGAACAAAAGATTTATGCTTAACCAATTTTAAGGAAAAAATCTTTCATTTTAATCATTAATTAGGGAAAAAATTTATATCTGAAATTCATTCATCTGTTCCAAATAGCATTAATACAAAATATATATTCTATGAAATGCACGAAATAAAAGTAATCATTATCATTAATTTAAATACGAAATGAACATTCAGTAGTGCTCGAGTATTTATGTATTCAATGTAACACAAATATATGAATTGCACTGATTATTGAATATTTAATTAAAGTGAAAGAAAAAATTCACATAAATAAAAATTTTTAAGAAAATTTTCAAAAAGTTTTGCGCTCTCTTGATAAGAGTTTGAAGGATTACGAAAAATGTGCTGAATCCTGCAATGTTTATATAATTAATATGTCATTAATGATAAGTAAACTAACTCGTAATATATTATAATTGAGAGTATTTAATACTTCAATGATTGCAACATAATTATAATCAAACAAAAAAGTTCTGATGGCTTAAAAAAGGTAATACTTCGAAGATAGGAGATAGAAAATTGAAATTAAATTTGTTAGAAAAGTTTCAAAAAACATAATGAACACAAAGAAGTTAGTTATTGTATAAGCAGTTGCAAGTTCAACTTTATTTCTCATAGATTTTTGCTATTTGCTTTCATAAAATGTTTAAATTTGCTAGTTATTTTTGGAAATTTAACTAATTTGTATTAATTGGCAAAAATTTATTCGTTAATAAATGAATGTTTAATATTTTCTGAAATACGAAAATCAATTACTGAAAAAATACTAATTTATTAATTTCACATGTTAGTTTTAGTATGGCAAGTTCAAAAAAATTTTTAAAAATTACTGCTATCATACATAAATATTTTATTATTTATGTGAAAATAAATGCAACAATCGATTAATTTTGTGTAAATTCGTTTAAAAAACATTATCAGTCAGTAAATGAGGGTTTCAATGAATGGTGTGAGTTATTCCAGAATCACTACAGTATTTACCAGTCTTGGTGAATTTTATCATAGCAAGCACTTAATAATTAGAATAACGATAATTTTTCATGACTTATTGTCTTTCGGATTTCTTTTTGGAATCTTCAACAAAGATGCGAAATAATCATATTGCAATGTAAGTATAATGTCTAATTTCATTTATTTTTTGAACTCTCCTTTTTTCTACCAAATTTCAAATAAAAAGGTTAAAGTTCAATTGCATTTCACAGTTCCTTGCTGCCATTTTTGTTCTCGATAAAAGATAGTGTTAACAGTATGTTCTATGTAATGTTGCTATTCAAATTTTTGCAACAGTTGATATTTATTGGTGAGAAACTAATTAGCATAATCTTAGTTTCTTAATTTAAGCCATATATTTATTTTGTTTCACGGCAGGAAAAAATCCTAAATAAACCAATTTAGATTGGGCAATTAGCCTGGAAATATACAAAATATATTCACTTGATAATTTGGATAAGATGAAGAATAATTTCATGAAATATAGCAGCAACTCATTTTATTATTGCTAGAACCAATAGAAAAATTTCAGCTTAATTATCTAATCAATGGAGGTAATCCCAGAAATACAATTAACACTATCAATCATTGATTAATTGCGTAAAATTTTTACATTGTAATAAAGCTTGCATTTTATAACAATACTCTATTATTTATGAAATAATTTCGATCATTAATTATTATTAGATTGAAGAGTAAAGAAAAAAAACAGTAAAATATATTTTTAAGTTATAGTATCCCGCAAATGGTAGAAAAATTAAAATCAAAATTAAAACTGGCACTTACTTTTAACACTACGAACTAGTTCTTCACCCATATTCCACGATAAATATGAAAATTATAACACAGCGGATTGCTGTTTAAGGACTGGTAATTATGTATGTAAACAGGAAACATTTAATGCAAACACAAAATAATTGAAAGAAAACTTCTTCCTATCGCATTTTCAATAGCAATTTTGCTTTTATTTCAGTTATTTTCATTCTTCCATTTTCTTTTTATTCGTCTAACAACCGGAAAATATCAAACATATTTTTTGGATATTTATTTCTCAATTAGATATTGAGAAATCTGAAATAAATTGCCATTCTCATTTTCAACAGTAATTTTATCATTAATTTGAAACACTTTCATTCAGCCAACAATTCTTTCTGTTTTTCTTCTATTCTACAAAATGCTTGCTTTGAAAGGGGGAAAACTTATCAACTATTCCTTTTACAGATTGTTTTTCCAAGTAAAACCTTTCAGCATTAGTGGTTTTTGCTTTCATTTTTTAGAGAATATATATTAGATATAAGTGAACATTTCGCGTAAATTACATTACTTAAATTTTCCATCAGATAGTTATACTTAAATTCAGTTGTAAAATTGAAAAACATATTTTAGTAAAATATTTATAATTAACTATCTTCTATAAATCAACTTGAAGTTTATTGATAAGAGAAAGCTAGAAATGATTAGATAGCATTAATAGCAAACAACAACTTTTGCTATTTTTTAAACCTAATCTGAGTTGAGTTATAGGTAAGAAGAAGTATTAGATTTTATTTTTTTTTAACTATTAGTTTTTTTCTTAGAACAAACAACTAAATCTCGTGCCAAATCTCATTTGGAAGTTGCACTTCTCGCAAATTGTCCTCACCTTAGTTTAAATTTTTCAATAAAATGTTAAGAACTGTAACAATTGAAATATTTTTGCGGATGATGAATAATTTTGTTTTGTTTTTGCAGCATAGAAAACTGCAAACTTTGGAAAACATTTTCTGCAATTTGCTGGTTGTGAAAGGATTTTTACCGGAAGAAGTTGTTGGAATGTCTGTGGATGTGAGAGATAACCAACAAAAGTAGAATACATTTAATTTTTAGGGGATAATAAATGAGTTTTTTGGCTAATTTTAATCAAATCCTGAACAATCCAGAACAATTTGTTTTTTATCATGTCTAGCCAAGCTACATAAATGATTTACAATTATGAAATAAATAATTGGTGATGTTAAGTAAAAGTTCTTCTATATTTGTCTAATCGTTTAATTGTTTTATTCATTTTTCATTTTTGTTTTTTCTTCTTGCATCAAAACTAATGGATTACAGCTAATGAATTTAGCTTCTTTGGGCAAAATAAAATCCTAATTTTTTGCAATTTCATTGTTACGAAATTTCATAAACAGTATTGAAATTATAGAGGGATATATGCATATATATTGCAAATGATTTCTTTAAGTTCAAAAAATTTGAAACAAACTTACAAAATTAGTAGAACAAATTGATTCATCCAATTTTTGAAAGATTTTCTCAAAAGTCAAAAAACCTTCTAAGAATTGCAAAATTATTAGAAATATCTTTTAAACAATCAATCTCTTAACAAATGTTTCACAACAATTCAAATTTTCTTTTCGCTTTTATATTTCCTAATCCATCAATTAATCAATGTTCATAAGTGATAATATAACAAGAACAATGCATTTTTTTTCTTCATTCAATTCTTTTTGTTTTTTAACTCTTTCACGTGCAAGTAGTAACAAGGATTTTGTTTTGAATTTGTTTAAAAAATTTTCCAAATGTGATGAATTTCGATCGTTTCAATCTCCTTCGCCACTAGCTGATACGGAACTTAAAATGCTTTCAGTCGGTAATCCGCATAGCTCATCATGAATTTTTGCAAATGAGGGCCGATCGGCGGGACTCTTAGCCCAACATTTGCCAACAAGCGATGCAACTTCTGATGGTGTGCCCTGGAAACTTAATTTGACTAATTTAGCAAGTAAAATTTAAGAAACGAAATATTATCTGAATTAATCGACAAGTGAAATTTTGACTGAGACTCTCGTACTTTCAGCCATTTTTTGCCATTTTTTTAAAATTTCGCACTAAATATTGGATTTGATAACTAAGCTGTTAAGTAACTTGTGTTAAATAAGTAATTGAAAGATATTATTTTTCCGAAATAATAAAATCAAAATTCACGAGGTTAGGAAATGAAATTAAGTCCAGTATTTTACGCAAAATTTAACAATTTATCAATTAATTTAACAATTAATTAGTATTAGACAACTGCAATAATAAATTTAATTCAGCAGCCAACAAATAACAAAAAAAAGCTTACAAAAAGTCAACTAATTGCTTAACGATTGAATTTGTGGAATTTTGAAATATATGAATGATAGGAGTTACCTGAGGCATATCCATTCGATAATTTTGAACGATAATTTTAGCTCTAGTTTGTATATTTGATAAAGATGGATATGGTTCACAACCTTCCGAATATACTTCCCAAACATAAAGTAAATTTCATTAGGCAGAATTTAATTTTATTGAAAAAAATAATGAAAGTTAAAGCTTTATTTTTTTGCCCAATTCCTTCTTAGATTCTTTTCACTGCTTAAATTCTTTCTACTATCTAGATATTTTCGCTAGCTAAATTCTTTTTACCACTAAGATTCTGTTAGTTAGATTCTTATTTTTGTTTCGCTACAATTATTTTCCTCAAATCTGAACTTGTCCCATAATTTTATCAATAGTTAATTTTACTTCTCAATCTTCAAAAATTAATAATTATTATTATTGATTTTTTTTGTCTTGAAAAAATGAAATCAGAGAATCACTTAATGCTTTGGTAACTGTCAATTTTGAAATTTTCTGTAACTCTAATACAAATGCCATGCAAACTGAAATTACACGATTTAATTAATATTAATTAATAAAAGAAGTCATATCAGCAATGCCTACCATAATACCAAAGGACCATACATCGGTTTTGGTTGAGTAAATTCGTTCTTGCATTGTTTCTGGTGCAAGCCATTTGATTGGTACCTGTAATCATTTACAAGTATTAATGGACCATCTAACTGAATTAGTAAAAATTTAACAAAACCATTAATTTATTACTAGATATTAATGAGTGCATTTATACTTACTTTAAACATTTTCAATTTTGAGTTTTTAAATTATTTCGAATATAATTTAGGCCATATTTTTCCAGAAGCTGAGCAATTATTACACAATACAAGTAACTGTCAAGCTTAAAATTTGTAGTAAATGTATTGAAAAATACTTTATATAATTATGAGCTTTTATTACGTTCAACTCAATAATTAAATTTAAATTAAGTTACAAATTAAATATACATTCATGAGAGTATTTTGCAATGCACTTAAGATAAATTACTCTTTAAAAAAAAATTCTGTTTAGGTTCAAGAAAAATTTTTAAATTTTTGTTTTTGCAAAAACAAAATGAAACGAATCCGAATTGAAATTATTTTAAGTAAAATTAATTTGAAATTTTTAAAGAACGAAAAAAAGAAAAGAAAATTTCCCGCACTTTGTCAAGACTTCGATCTTGAATTAATGTTCTATCATCAGACATACCAAAATCACTTAATTTAATATGAAAATCTTGTGTTAACAAACAATTTCTTGCTGCTATATCCCTTAAAGAAAATTCTATAATGAATTAATTTTTTTAATAATGACGCAAGTGTAATTTAATTAATTGACTTAACAATGAACTGAATATTTTTTCTCTCATTAATCATCTAATTATTGATAACACTGCAAGAATTAATTAAGATAATAAAATGTTATTATATGATTGTCGGTAGAAATGATAATGCTGATATTATCATAACCCAAATTATTATATAAATTTCTCAATTTATTTTCCATAGCTACCTAATTATTTTATAAATTACTTAATTTGCTTCTCATAATTATCTGGTTTAAATCTTTATTGCAAAAATCAAAAAATAAAAATACCTATGAATGCAATTATTTTGCTCAAGATATTTTAAACTTGAAGCACTCTCTGTTATAAATCGTAATTTTAATCGTGGTACAATCATTCCACGATTCTTTCGCAGAAATGATAGCATTGATCCACCTGAGTTATTCCATAAATTATCTAATTTATTTCATTCTTTCTAATGTTGTTTAAAAATAATAAATAACTACAAATATTGGATGATATTAAAGTAAAATTAATCAAAAAGAAGCTTTTGTTCTATCTTTTGTTTGAAGAAATATCGGAAAATTTCCATTAGAAAAAATACCTTAGATACTTTACAACTTAATATGACAATTATTTAATAGAGCAGCAACAATTTTTGCACCCTTAGTTAGCATGCTAATTATATGATAACAAATTTACAAATCGCTACACAATTAATTTATACTTTTAGAATTGTAAAATTATAATTTTGGCGTTTATCAAGCCTCACTAATTAAATTATTACTTAATATAATTTAATGCTGAGTAAAATAACCTTCACAAAGCTCCATTAATATAAGTAACGGTGACTCGTCCGTTACAATACCAAAAATCTGCACAATATTTGGATGGTCAAGTTTACGCATAATCCGAGCTTCTTTAAGAAAGCTGAATTGAGCCATACTTGAAGCCTTATCATGCATTGTTTTTATTGCCGCTAAGTGTACGTGACCGTTTGAATCTGTATATTCACCACAAAATACCTGAAAATTAAAATTAGATTTCAAAGAAAAAAGAATGAAAAAGAAAATGCAAAAAAATTTTTACATATTATGGCAATTTTCAGTGAAATTTTCTTTGAAATAAAATATCACGAAAAACTTTTTTTTCATAAGCAATGCAAGCAAAAGACGGATTATTAAATTATTCTCAAAAATAGTTCGAGAAAAAACGAAAAAAAGCGAAAAAATGTAATTAATAAATTAACTAATTATAATTTGTGAAAAATTCATGCATTGTTGAGTAAATAATAACAAATAAAAATAAAGAATGAAGCATATTTTATATGTTTAGGTAAAAAATAAACATTTGACATGCAACCAGAGATGTTATTAATCAATAATATTCGTTTCAGTTATTAAATTAGCAAATAATTTCATAACCTCGCCAAATGCTCCTTCGCCAAGTTTTTTAACCATTTTTACCTGCGACCTTTTTACAAGCCAATTAGGCTTTGCTATACCTTTTTTTAGAATTATTTTGCTACCCTCTGTTAGTGGTACTTTTTTTGATAAATGGCATTCAATCAATTCAGCAATCGACTTTTTCTAAAAAAAATTTTATGCGAACTTATAAATTTTGAAGATTTTCTTCAAATCGTTATGTTTTATCCTGAAATTTACTCTCCAGAATTTTTCAGAATACATTTATTCATCTGTTTCGTTTCATGCTTTAATCATCTCATTAAAAATATATGCAAATTTTGCAAATTCTGAAAAACTAAATCTTCATATCGTTTTTTCTTCACACAAAACAAAAAACAGTTGGAAATTTTAGCCCGAACTTCTGAGCAAATGCTTGATAGGACGAAAAATTGCATCAAAATTGAAAGACGAAAAGGAAATTTGAGGAATTCGGAAATTCGGAAAATTTCTCTAATCGGCTCAGTAATCCAGAAAAAAACCAGTATGGTTTCTATGTCAAAATTGTAAAGTGAAAAGTAACGTAAAAAACTGAATTCTCAAATTTCAATTTCTGGTGCAAGTTAAAACAATTTTGTTAAGTAATTTTAAAAAAAGGAAACAAATATTTTCAAAATATTGTAAAAACTTCATTTAAAAATTGGTCCCTTCAATTCCTAATATTGTTTTCTACCCAATATTAATTTTTTTTCAAAATTTTGCTCAACGCATTTTTTAAAAAGGATAAAAAGACGTAAGTATTATGTCAACGTTTTACTAATATTTCGGTAAAATGATTACTCATTCATTCAGTTACCGATTTAGTATATTTCGAAAACTTCTTTACCTTAATTTTTTCAATATAAATTTCGCCATTTGCATTTTGATTAATTAGAAAATGTTTTATTTCTTTATTTGCACGCACAGCAAGTGAAAATGTTGCTCTCTCTGCAAATTTTCAATTATTGTCTTGAAATTTTTAAAACTTTTGAAATTTCATTTCAATTAAAATTCATTCCTTTTTCACTTTTGCATTAGCATTAATAAGTTAGACAAAAAATGAGCAGATTTAAATTTCAGAAGAGGACGACATAAAAGGAATTTGTGGAATAAATTTTTAATCTTAAATGATATACAAACAAGTGATGAAACCTTTCCAGATAGTTTTCCGTATCAAAAAATCGCCATCATTTTTTAGTAGCGGTTCAACATCTTCTTTTGACAAAAAACCATGGTAATAGTCAATAGACATCCAGATAATGAAAAATTATTAATTGGTTAAACAAAAACATTTTCGAAATCAAATCACTTCAAAAAAATCATATCAGATCATTTTGATGAATTTTCTCCACCGATGATTTTGATTGAGTATGAAAACACTGACTGTAGTGCAAGGGAAAATACTAACTTTGCTTATATCTAGCTTATATTTATATTTAACAAAACTTAGGTGCTTAAAATTTAAAAAGGAAACCGATCAATTCTTCCTGACACTGCAAATCAACCGTTCACATATTAATCTGACTTATTTTTGATATGAACAACCATTTTAAAACGATTTAAACGAAAGATTTGAATTTGGAATATGCAAGCAAAAAAAGTGAGTCCTCACTTTTTTATTCAATTTTATTTTTCTGTTTGAAACAATCTTAAAGTTACTTTTCATTTCATCACACTAAACACAAAACAGTAAATTAATATTTTTTAAATTATGTATATACCACCAGACGAATGCATATCACAGTGAAAATAAAAATCATCATAAGAATTAAATTAAAAATAACCCACACTAAAAAGTAATGAAGGATTTTGGAACCAAAACATAATTAAAAAGAGTCTAACTAGTTTGACAGATTGAAATAGTCAAATTACAAATAAGATGATAAATCTTATTAGAAGAAACATGCAAATTACATGTATTTAAACAAACATACATTAGTTGTAAGCGGCAAAATCCAGATAAAATGAAATAAAAAGGATATTTTGACAAATTACTACTGTTTGGAACTAATAACAATAAGTCTTACGTTTTAAATAATGAAATTTTCTATTTCGCATATTCTAACTCGTTCCTTATATGGCGCTGTTCGTATATTTGAAAACAAAAAATTTTGAATTACTATCATCCCATTCAATATTAATTTTCTTCTCTTTCAATTAATTTTTTACTTATTATTTTCAAAAAAATCAAGCAGTAAGTTGCCAGGAGTCCCATTAGTTAATGTAATATTTGTGTTGCAGGAAAAATTTCAATTTCTTCTGATCAGAATCAAACTTATCGATAGCATTGATTTTCGTATATTTCGATGGTGTATATCAATTACATGAGTACGTCTCATTCTTTTATCGCTGAACCGATATTTGGGAATTAAATCTTTAATGAAAGAATTAAATCTCGTCTAATTATCTGTTCATCAATACAATTGTATAAATTTTTTTTTTAACCAGCCAATTCAAAAATTTTCGCCCAAAATAATAAAAGGATTCATCCGATAAGCCTATAATCTATTTGCAAAGAAAAACAAATTTTAACCTCGCGATGTAATCATGACGAGCGGATAATTTTTTTGTATCGAAAAATTCTAGCTCTAAATTTTATTTCCTATCAAATAAGTCTATTTTACCGCATTTCAATTACTGATTAAGAAACAAATTTTATGAATGTTCTTTGGACTCAATGATTCTAAAAATTTTATTCGCTTACTGCAAAAGTTTTTTTTTTTGCTGCTAAATTTTTTTCTTTTCCAAAAAACTCTTACTTTTTTTGTCTAAAATCATACAAATGTTAAAATTGATCAATTCAAACATAAAAAATTGATAAGATAATAAATATTACGTCAAATTATCAAATTATATGCATAAAAAAAATTATTGAAATGCCGAGAATGCAAATTATGTGAAATTTATTCAATTAAAAATTTTCTTTGAAGTATTTCATTTTGCTGAATGATCTCAGTTGAAATATTTTATTCATATTGCGATAATTTTGGCGATAAAATATCAAATGATTTCTTATGGATGCAATAAATTTTGAGCAATGGAACTGGGAATAATGAAATTTCTTCTCACATTTTATTGGGCGGTCTTATTAATTTTTTTCATCGTTTTTAAAACCAATTGATTTTTGCAATGGCATAGTTTTTATAGAAATTAAGTTTGTCATTTTGTCGCATAACAGACTAGCGGTGAGCATTCTATTTCGATAACTATAATTATAATAACAATTCATTTATTTTATTAGTAATTTTTATTGTTAATACTGTTAACACTATTATTTTTATAGTTATTATTATTGCTATTGTTATCATTTTTAGTTGTTGTTGACAATTATTGTTTATTATTATTAATTATTGCTGCTATTATTATTAATACTTTTATTTTCTTCGTTGTAGTCTAACCTCACATCCAATGATATAAGCTGTCAATCCTCTTTCCTACCATAAACTAACAAAGAGACAGCTGCAGTAACATCTTATTAAACAAAGCCATTGTGTAACTATATCATAAAATTCTTTGATGATTATGCTTACATGTAATCTATTGTGCTTTTTAAATCACACATGCCTTTACAAAAGATTTCGCTTTTTTGATGAGTTTAAGTTTCTTTTAACTCAACTCATTAAGACTCCTTTAAAAAAAAAAAGCTATCTTTTTCTTTTCGCTTTTACCTTCTCGTACATTAATCATGTCACTTTCTTCATCACACATTTATTATTATTTCAACTTTATTTGTAGCTTTCTTTTTTTCTTTATTTTGCTTATGCATATCAATATATATTTCTTCAATCTAAACTGTCCCTAGAATCATTGAACTATTTTTTATCTATCAAGTTTATATTCATCTCAAATATCAACATTATCATCATTATAGCATTGTTACTATCATTTAAATTTGATCGTTTATTTTTATTCTTTCAATCAAATTCATATGATATTTCGGTGAAAAAAATTCAATAAACAATTGCAATACGGTTTTTTTTTTTCATTTTCTAGTGACCATTATTAACCATTTAATTTATATCACATCCTGTTAAACCATTAATTTTATTTTCCCTTTTATTTAACTTTTTTATTCATAAATCTAATATTTGTATGGTTATTTTTGTTATATTACTGCATTAGCATTGGTTAACCAATTATTTAATGTTAAATGAAAATGGATTTGACGAAATTTGAGTGCTAATGACTCATCTCGCACGTTATAACAACACTGATATATATAAACATAAATTTAATTGATCAATTTTAACAACGTTGTTCCATTTTGTTTCAATGCATTTCATTTTTTTTTTTTTTTTTTTTTTTTTGCATTCATAAGAAAAGTGTGAATTCAATAATATTAGTCAGGAAAAATCGAAAATGTTATAATGAAATAAACTTTAAGCATGCAAATTAAATCAACGAGTGTAAAAATTTCAATTGCCACTATAAATATAGCATTAATAATTGTCTATTTTTCACTAAAAACAAATTTGTCACTTTATTAAATAAAATAATTTAATTAATGAATTAAATGACTTTATTTTATAGCTTTTCTTCTCTAAAGACAGCTCAATTCCTATGTAAAATTTCTGCAATTAGATCTTTGTAAAAGCTATAAGATCCGCTGGAATGGCATCGTTTACTATGTTCATATTACAAGCCGCCAGGTGTTTGCATATTGTTGCATCGAATAGTGCAAAAAATTAAACATAAGAAATTAATTATGTTGAGTTTTTTGTTGTTTAATCTGTACGGATGAAGATAAACAATAGCTTCAGTATTATAAATAAGAATGACGGCGAAGGTGGTTGTCAAGTAGCACACCAAGCCAACCGTGTTTTATCTTCTTGCCGCTTTTTGATGTGTAAATGATTGATACAGCTAGATTATAAGCATATAACCACCTGCACTATATTTTGCAGCTATAGCTTTTTTGTCATTCGTGTTCAACAGTACACGTAATGTTTTACAAATTTTTCTGCGTGCTATCAACGTTTAATTAGTATAAAGTTCTTGTCTTATAATGTCTGTTCTATGAAATCCATATTACTCTTAGAACAGTTCTGGCACTAATTTTGATGTTTTGAACGTTCTGATTTTCATAATTGCTTATAGTTAGCCTTTCATAGGAGCAGTGCAGCAAGGCACGGTTCACTCCTTTGCTGGAAGAGCTGATTTTTAATGACAAATTCCGAATTTTCTGTTATACGGCTAGTCCCAGAAGGCATCTTGATGTCTAACCCTTTTTCTTTAAATCCTTCGTCAACAATTTTAGATAATTTCATTAACTCAATTAATAATTTTAAAACAGATTTGTTTTGAAACTGGGCTATACTATTAAGCAACATATTCAATTGATCTTAAGAATTTACACGAGCTCTAGAATTCAAATCAGTCGTATAACCCATTATATTTTAACATATCAAATCCCTAAAATAGTTTATAATAAAGCCATTTGATCAACTTTATTAATTTTGTGAACCATAATCTAACATCGATCTCTATTTAGTTTTCCATCTCTACTAAGTTTGTAATAATGAGCATCATCTACATGCTTAAGCGTTGATTTTTCAATTGATTTCCACCAAAATCAAGTTCTTTAAATGCTAACTGCTCGACTTACTAATAATAAAAACTGGTATTATACTGCCATAAATATATAGATCTTTTTGCCTTATTGTCTTATAATTAATACTTTGCTAAAAATTGAATGTTAATAAATGGATGAATTAAGAAAGCTAACTATTACAGAAATGAAATGCATGATGGATTTAAACGAAAAGGTTTTCGTGCTGCTGAGCTCGTAGGAGCGCACATCAATGCAGTTGAAAGTGAGAAATGAAATGCATTTGTGATGAAAATAGCAATGGAAGTCGCCAAAACTGGTGATGAACATTTTTTTAAACAAAAAAGTGATACGCCGCTTATGGGTATACCAGTTAGTGCTAAAAATTTATTCTGCACAAAGGGAATAAAAGCAACAGTATCAAAAATGCCAAAACTTCATTACGACTTACGAATCTGCACTATCTGACTTACTTTTAAAAATTGAGGCAGCTATGTTCGGCAAGCTCAACATGAATGAATTTGCTACGAGCTATGCAAATACAAATAGCTATTTTGGTCCTGTTGAAAATGTGTAGTTCAAAAAAAGTGATGGAGATAAAGTAATATCTGGTGGGTCATTTGGTGGATTCCGCAGCATCGATTTTTACGCGCTGGAGCGTTTGGAAGTAACACCGGTGGATCTTTGCGTTAGCTAATAGCTTAGTTGGAGCAAAGCCAACTTATGAAAAATGTTGATATATTCGCATCTGCAAGTTTCCTGGAACAAATAGGGATCATTACTCGTTCCGTTTCTGATTCAACATTAATGCTGGAAACGATTTGTGTTATGATAGCAAATATTCAACATCGAGTAAAAGGTAGTGCCAAAATTTTCTAATTTTGTAAACAATAATATCAAGGTCAAGCGTATTGGTATACCAAAAGATTAAAGAATGGATGGAATTTTAGAAAAATTGTCCATCATTAGGAAAAAGTGTCTTTCAATTTGAAGGGACTAAAGTGGTTGATTTTACCTTGCCACACATTAAATATTCAATGCCAGTCTATCATTTAATTTTTTCTGCAGAAGTTTCATCTAATCTTGTTCTTGATGATGCATTGCGGATTCAGAGCTGATGCTGATTCCTCCGAAGAAATGTATTCACTGAAAAGAGCAGAAAGTTTTGGAAAAGAAGTAAAAAGAAGAATCTTAATTGGTGATTGTGCACTTTTTTCAGGTCACTACAATGAATGTTACGAAAAAGCACAATGTATTAGAGCATTAATCAAAAATGATTTTATAAAAGCATTTGGGAAAAGAGATTACATACTTGTTCGTTCTGCTCCAACAGAAGCTTTTGGCTTGAATGAAAAACAAGATCTTCTAATTATGTGTATCAATGACGTCTTCAGCGTACCAGCAACTTTAGCTGGACTACCTGCTATCTCCGTTTCTTCAGACTTTCCAATAAAGGTTTACCACTTGCTTTACAAATAATTGGAAACTATTTCGATGAAGCGGAATATTGAATGTGATAGAGCAAAATTGTGGTAGAGTAACAGAATTCAATGTGCCCGCTTAGGAAAGCGGCAAAATAAGGCAGACAAAGTAGTATAAAAAGATAACCATATGAGGAAAGGTGAGTTTACAGTAAGTGGTATCGTATGATATCAACTGCCAACAGAAATTTTATATACCACTTTACCTTTACCTGCTATTCTACTTGCTTTAGTGTGGAATTTTCCTCGTTGTTTTCTTATGTAATGGGAAACGGTATAAACCACAATGTGAAAGGCACAGAATGGATAGCGCAGGTGTCGTGTATGGGTCCAAGAGTAAACAAGATACTATAGAAGAAAAAGGCAACTCGTAGCCAAGCAAAATATACACAGAATTTGCCAAAATCAGAATAACCTATAACTGCTGATCAACTGGTTTTCATTTAGTAATTCAACTTTGGCTACTACATTGCTGTTACAAAAAGATGATGTGAATCAAACAAGTTAAAAAAAAGTTACTAACTGCTCCGTAAAAAATCGAAACTGTCTTTTCTTTTTTTTCGTTTGAAATTGAAAAGACCAATGTGAAAAAATGTTGGCACAAGAGCAGGGAAAGATATCCTAGAGCTTAATTAGCAAGTCACCGAATCCATTTGGAAAAATTAAGTTAACAGGAAGAAGTAACCGAAAAGTTGGAAAATGGATTCAACAGTGCTACCCAGTTAATACAAGAGGAATTAACAGAATTGGCAACAAACTGAAAATGAAAATTGGTTATTATTGATGTAAGTATTTTTATAATGTCAGTGACTGCTATTAAGATGAAGATTATTGATTTAATTAATCCATTTTTTGCTCGTGATGTATTCCAATAAAAAAAAAGTAGCATTTATCGATATAGAAATTCTACAGCCTCCTTTTCCAGGAAAAAAATGAAATATGTATAAACTCTTCTACAGGCGAAAAGGAACAATAAAAATCCATCAGACAATTTAAATTGAACAAATACAATATTTTTCGTTATATCTCAGCGTTATAATTTCCAAGAGCTCTGTTCTTCTTCAATATATAAAAACAGAGCAATTTGGTGCAAAAACTTCATTGTTTTGAAATAATCAACAAAATTTATTGAGAGTTTACACCTTATTTATGTAACATTTACAAAATCAGTTTTCATCTTAATTGATTGATAAATTAGGCTAGTTTCAACTAATTTTGGTTAGCTTTTTATTCATTGTTGAATTAGCTACGTTATTCCTTATCAATTTTTTTGTATTAGTGCCATACTTCATATATGCTTGCATAAAACTTTATGAAAATTTAGACTTAGCTTCTTTTTTTGGAGCGTTTGTTAATATTATTAAATGTAATTTAACATAATGCTTCATGTTTCTTTCTCGAAGTCGTCGATTTGCGCCTATATCATTTCATTGTGAAATTGTGAAAATATGATTAAATTAATTTCCTTAAAACCTATATCATTACTGGGCTTATTTTGTGATTTCACATTAAAAGTAGAAGCATATTATTTTAATTGTTTACTTTTCCACAACAAAAGAAATTTTTTTTTTGCTAGTTGAATGATATTAACGATCTTAATGTAGATTTTATTGATTCTGAGTAAAAATTAAAAGTGAAAAATAAGTAAGATTTAAAACGAAATTTATAAGACTGCTGAAAAATCAGCGAGAAATAATTAGTAGCAAAAAGGTTTAGGAACGCTGGAGTATTTTATAAGTGATCAATTTGAAAATCTCAATTCTAAATCAGTGGAAGAGTTACGCGACAGTGTTGTTGATAGCAAAAATTAACATTTGTATTATGATCTAAAAATTATTTCCGCTAAATTTCTCAGTAAACACATATAACTTTTTTGAGTTTTGAATTCTATGAATTCGGACAAATTTAACCTTTTTTCTTGTTACATCAAAAAAATTTATTCAAGAGATGAATCATACAATCTTTCTTCATGTTAAATACCATACTAAGCATGTGTTCCTATCCTGTTGGTGTTATGTATTCATTGCCCTACTTCTTTGTAAAACATAAATGATACTCGGTAATTAATTTCAGAAATGAGAAAAAATTTAAAAAGTGATGATAAGTTGCTGAGAAAAAGTCAAAGGTTTTCGTAATATGCAGGCTTTAATTTGATAAAATTATGAAAGAAGGTTGGGTTACTTAATGCTTTGTATCAATCCGTTCATTTCTTTTATGCATATAGATTTCAAATGTTATCATCTATGTGGCATAATGAAAGAATTAAATTATTTTATTATACCTTCACTTTTGCTAAGATAGATTATATTCTTTGGTTGAAGTAATACTTGGAAATTCAATTTTGATTAAAAATTATATTTTGGCTAGAACAGTTTAATCACAGTGATCAAAAAAGCCATTAAGAATCCATTATCATTTGCAATAGAGAATAATAAATTGTACTGATAATATTGTTGAAAAGATTGATAGAATAGAATGCGAAGATGTAAAATTTGTAAATTAATATACCCTCTGAAACATTGCATGCCTAGAAATCAAAGCCCCAATAACCTTTCTTACCGCGTTTTTTATATTAATTACCTCGGAAAGCCAATTGCTTTCTTTCTTATTAAAATACTTTTTTCCTAAAATAGCCATAAATTTTTGAAAAAAAAATGAATGTTTGAAATTTTTTTTTCATAAATTTACCACTTTTGTTTAATTATTTCTATTTTATAATACGTCTTTCAATTGTTCTTTCGATAAGTTACAACTTTTTCTGCAGTAAAAAGTTTTAAATAATTTCAGTTAAGAGTACGACGCATCAATTTTCATTTAATTACGGAGTAATTACTGTTTCGAGCTTTGTTAAATTCAAATGCTAATTCAGTTCATTGATTAATCTTTAGTTTTTTTTTCCAGCATTTTAAAACGAAAATACAATTTTAATTGAAGTCCTAGAAGTGCCTAGAGCTGTTGTTCAATGAAGAATGCAAAAAAAGGACATTTTGGGACATTTATTTTTGTTATACTAATATTTCTTTCAACTATTGTTATCATTAAAAAATTGGATAATGGTATCATAATGTATAAACAGCATTGTAACGATGATATTTCACGGTTAGTGAATGTTTGAACAAAGAAATAAATATATTTTTATGATGCAGATGACACTACTATCACTTTTTTCAGTCAACTTTACGGTTTAGTTTGTTCATTAATTGCAAATTGTATAATTCCAAATGAAAGCTTGAAATTTGATCATTTAAAAAAAAAAAGCAAAACTGCTAAATATTTCTATAAGTCTTGTCCATAAAAGAAAGATATATATATATATCTTTAGTGATCAATTTGTTTTTCGCAATTAAATTATCCTTTTATTTTAAGTGCAAAGATGGAGTAAATGAAATGCTTCTATTCATTTTCATTAGTGCCAAATCTATATCACAGTATGGATCGCAATCTCTAATATTTTTATCATCTATGATAATCAGTATTGTTATGGCTAATGTAATTACTATTTCTTGTTCTCAATAAACTTCTTCAACGATCTTCAACAACTTCAGATTATATGTATATAAGAACTATTGTGTGTTACCATATGTGAGTCGTAGCGAGATGGAAAGTAATATGAATATATTTGAAAGGATAACGTTAGTTTTGCATATCACTCACGATTACTTGAATGATAACATCTTGGAACAGGTATTTACTTTAGTAAAAGTTATTTAAATTTAAACGAATTTCATAAGCTAATTAAAATTGCGATAATTTGCTTAGATAGTTTTTTCACACATTTTAATTCCAAATATCATATAGCTTATGATTGCTTTATTGTTCAAATTATTGTAAAATTTCATTAAAAAATATGAAATCGAAGTGATTTATAATTAAGGCTTTGATTTGCACTTACTGTTAAAAAAGATAATGAGTAGATTAGTTGTTGTTACTGATTGATCAATTTGATTAGTATGAAAAGCGTTGAGGAAAAACGGAGAAGGCTGGATGGAATGAACACATAATCTTTACAGTGATTTTTTTATACACTAATTGCAAACTTTCTTTTGATACGCTAATTACGATCAAAAACACCGCTCGATCAAAAAGAAGATTTACTTTATGCCCAGTTTCAACCTTAAAATCCAAAATGACATCAATAAATTTTTGAATTTATCTATTGTTTGTTTTATGTTGAAGAACAAAAAACTTTTTCCTAAAAATCTGGAAGATGATGTATTGGAATGTTGCAGCTTGAATCATGGGATGGTCCGGTCACAATTATGGTAACAATACCATCCCAACAGGTTTACAAGAAGATAGGAGAAATTAAAGAAACGGTAAGAAATGATTTAATTTTTGAAGAAAGTTCAGATCTTATTAAAAACTCGAGATTCTCAACATCGTACTATGATAATTATTTGACTTTTCAATCTTTTCATGATTTCAGCTCTCATGCTTTCCCTTTCATGTACTACGCCGATTAAGTGCTCACGTTTTATTTCGGTCAAAATATGGATGTCAAAGGGACATAGTTCATAAATTAAATGAAATCAATATCAAATGGCGATATGATGTCAATGTGGCACGAAATGTAGCGAGAATGGTAGGCATAATACTTTTATTGAAGCATTTTTGTATTAAAATAAGATTAATGAATTAGAATAGGTTACTGCTAATTTATTAATATGACCATGTTTTTGAAGAATGTAACTAATAAATGTAGCAGCCTACCAAAATTAAATCATGAATGAGTAAAATAGTTCAATGAAATCAATGAATTGAAATTGTAGCTGAAGCTATCGGTGAAATAGATTTATTGATCAAATTTTTAAATATCGAGTACTTTTTCTCGAAAATTTTCTAATTTCAATATTTCAGTTCGTACGATCTAAATATATATTAGTCAGTGATTCAGAATTTATTTTTTCGGAAAGATTTGAATCCAGAATGTGTGTGTTAGCACGAACTCAATTAACACGCAATCCAAAAACAGCACTTGTTGTACGGATATTTGAAGTGAATGACACGATTAAAGAGTAAGTCAAAAGTTTATTTTTGCAAGCTTTTTTTCCCCCCCATGACACAGATTAATGTAAAATGATATAAGGAGAAACGCCGTGCCGTCACTCAAACAAACGGATATTTGAAGTGAAATGACACGATTAAAGAGTAGGTCAAAAGTTTATTTTTTTTTTCACTCAGACTGTTCTAAAAATTTACTCAAAATAATATCCAAACAACGAATTTTGCTTTCATTCGCATTGCCTTTCACTTTCCACTCCTGATATATAAAATATGAAAGTTTTTTTAAAATTCCCAATACATTAATGAATTTTGACTGTTTTTTCACCTAAAAAAAGAATGCGATATAATTCGGCTTTTTTATCTATAAATTTCGTTATTCTATGAAATTACTCGAGTAATCGCTTGTTTTCCAATTCTGAAACAAAAATTTAACTTTAGCTTTATTTTCCATTTATTTCGTTTAAACCTCTAAATTATAAGAATACATTAGTGCCAAGGATTTGCCTTACATGCTCACCATTTAGAATGCCACGTAACAAAACACAACTGCGAGAATTATTTTCCAAAGGATTAGCGGTAGAATTTCATGTCCGCTATAATATGATCGAGCATACCATTCCACATTTGTATCAATGGTTTAACAAACAAGAAAACAAACAGGAAGTCAGCATACACTCTATTTTGAGGTTTTTTATTGCACATTTTTCTTAAATATTCATTATTGAAACGTAAGAAATGTTTCGATTCATAGATCGTAGATCGCAATAAATGACTGAATAAACCAGCAGAAAAATTCGTGATTTTTCTTACTTTTTTCCAGATTCTCAAAACATGGATGGGAGCCACAATTTGTTTCCCTAAATACTATACCACTTCATGATGAAAATTTTCCCTTCTCATTGCGCGATAATACAGTTCTTGTAAGTTATTTTATCATTTCTTGTAGTGAAAAAAGAAGTAAAGAAAGTGGGAAAAATAACGATTGATTGTTGTAGCAAATCTCTTATCACATTGCAAATAAAACATGGTACCAAAGAATCAGCCCGCAAATTATTTCCTTAATTCATATAATGCCAATAGGATTTTCGCTGAAATAGTAAAAAATAAATTGTCATATTAGGATTATCATAAAGATCATGGCTGATGATTAATCATTCATTTGTCAAAAAGTGATAGATAAAGACGTCATCTTGTCAAAAATATTTCATTGATAAAAATAAATTCATTGCCATTTTTTTTGCAAAAATTTGATTTTTTTTGAATTTTGCATCATCTCAATAATACTTTTGTCCGATAGCTATGAAGAGAAGATAACAGTCATGACCGATATTTTTAATACTTAAGGTAGCTGTAATGCTATAACTATATTCACTTTCTATGCAGCTTAGAACAGTATTTTTACTTTCTAATTTGAGTTTGACAAGTAATTACGTTAACTCATAACTTATTTATTTAATTTATTAGTCAATCATTTCATTCATTGTACTTTCATAAAATTAAAATTTCACTCATAGTAGTTAATTGTTGTAGGCAATGAAATGTGCTAAACATGGGTGTGACTGATCAAATATAAATTACGTGTTTCATGATGAATCATCAACAATTGAATTATATCATTAAGATAATGCTTATTTTTTTAGGATAAAAAAATTTATGTTCATTTTTTAGATTTTTCTATAAGGCGTACGGAAGATAACAAAGTATTCAACTTAAACTTAAAAAGTTATATTTGTAAGGTTATGATAAAAACTGAGTTGATAGTAATAATTAAGCTTGAAATTATATTTGATTAATTGAAGATTATTCCATCTGTATTTGATAAATTTGTGATCATTCTTTGTAGCGTTGGGAAATGTGCCGTCAAAATTATACATTTGCATTGGTGAATGATTTGTTCATGGCACATCGTGGCATCAAAACCGTACACGATATACCACTTACCAAGAAACGTCAAAAACATTCTCGAGTGCAATTTAGCATCGCAATGAAACTCTTTAAACAGCGTATGGATAATCAGTACCCAGAAACTAAGAAGCTGTGTCCAGAATTTGGCGCTTAACATTGAATTATTAAGAATAAAATTGTGATGTTTTCTTATAAATATGCGCCTGAAGAGTGATTTACTGTGATTTAGAGTTGATTTTAAGTTTCTAAGTAATATTTTGTGATAATTTCTAATACTTTTTTGCAATTTTATCTGGTGTGGTACAATTATCTAAAATGTAGTATAATTAATTCATGAAACAACATAATATCCCACATACCACTAAATATGCCATTACTTGTCGAGAAATTTGGAGAAAATTTGATACAAGTATCCAAATAAAGTATTTTGATTGCATATCATCTATAACACCTTTTACTCATTATATCCATTTTGATATTGATTATAATATCTGTATCCAATTGCATTCCAAACCCATACGATATTTGCCCCGTCTGTATGCCAGCATCTTTCTACATTGTCATTATATCCCATTTGAGTATGTAATGCTTCTTTAAATGCGCACTGTATTTAGATCTGTTTCCATATTACTGTCAAACAATCAACTCACAATGATCAGAGTGGATATTCTATCCCAACTTTACTGATTTTTAATACTGTTGGGTGAAATAAGTATAAATTTTCAATTTCTTATACTGGACGAATTACTCATCGTGACTAGTTGAGGATTTCTCTTACGAACAGATTTGTTTTTACAACGATATTTTGTAGTAAATTTTATATCAACTATTTGCATATCAAGCCCCCCATATGTATTATGTAAAAGGTTTTCTTTTTTATCACACTTCAGTTCTTTATAACATTTGATATTTAACAGTTTCGAGGTCCAATTTCATTAATTCAATCTTCAATTCAGCACACTAATTCTCCATTTTTTTTACAGCAATAAGAAATCCAACCATAACTATATTTTCTATCCTCTATATTGGCTAAGAAAATCACTATTGCATTATCAGCAAATCTTCAACAAAAACCTTGCTTCCGTATCAGGCAACACAAGGAAACTTCATGGTTAAACTCCTCCTGTAAAATAAAGATAACATTCTTGATGTCTAAGATAAGCGCAATGTTAGTTAGCATAATCTCAAGTTGCACAACAGGCAAAGACGAAATTGGAGAGACTCTTTAATAAAGCCAGAAAAATGAAACTAAATCTATTCGATCAAAATCTGACAAAAGAAGAATTATGCTAACATTTTGAAATCAGGACAAGAATTATAAAAATAAGCATGATGCGCTTTGTTAAGAATATTGGCTTTCTCAAAATGATTAACAGAAAATGGTTGAAACATATTCAACAAGTTATGGCTCCGAGCCATAAAACAAAAGAGGATGAAAATAGATATGCAGAAACGGCCAACAGTAATAATGTAGTTAAAAATGATTGGTGATGGTGAAGAAAACTATCATAAACAATGATCATTATGAGATAGCTTTTCCACGGTTGGTTCAAAATGATAAAAACAAGAAAATATCTCAACAAAAGAAGTTTTGTCAAATAACTTACAAAATATTTTTGCAAATATTTCATTTCCTCCTAATGTATAAAGTAACATCATAATGGATATTTTAACTGCTTCGAGTAAGAAAGCAATGCAAATCTGAATTGAAATGCGTCTATTTTTTTAAATTCAAATTATGTTATCTAATAATAAAATATTCAAATAATTGATGAATTCATTAGCCAACAAAATATTGACAAAATGATATATTCCGTCCAAAAAGTGATTTTAAAGTGCATACGTCACTTTTTTGAACACATTTTAAATGATGAAACGCTAACCACTAAAAATAAAAATAAAAATAAAAAAATCTAGTGTTAAGCATTTAATGCTAAACAAATTGCATTGGGATTTATACCAAATCCTTTGTTCTCTTAATCATTTCATTTGAATGTATCATGGAAATCACAAATTATTACGCCATTTTTTGACATTAGTAGATTATCCTCAAATCTGTAACATTTCCGATCGTTATCGATTTTCATCATTAAATTCATCCCTTTATATTCATCTCTTTATTTTTCGATTAATGAATAAATTTAACATCACTTCATTGCATGCACTTGATCGAAAAAAAACGTTAAGTTACTACATATAGCTACTCAGCCAATTCACTGCGACTCCCTCATCAATATGAAGTCTATTATCTTTAAAACTTCTGCATAATTCTTTCACATTGTATTTAAAACCAATGACGGCATAGACAGAGCCACGCTGAAATTTTTGATTTGATGACATTGCTGAGACCATTCCATTGGTAAATGAAGAAATTGTCGCTAATTTTATGTCAGGGAATACTTCGCTGAAAAATAGTTAACACACTAGTAAGTAATTAAAGCAATAATGAATTTTTGACAGTAATGGTTGATAATAAAACTGAAATTGTAAAATTTACAGCTATCAATTTGAAACGGTAAATGTTTCCGCAAAGAATGCATTTCAATGTGAAAAGAAAAAAGTATATGATTAGATAGTTTCTTTTTGACGTCACCAATAGTTTCTTAACTTACTAGAATAAACTATCGCTGTTTTCAGATTCTTCGCTATGAACTGTTGTTAAATGAAATGCAATTTTTTGGTGATTATCCATTCGAGAAATTTCTTGAGCCTGTAACTTTTGGCTTCGTTATAATTTAAAATGATTCATATTGTGGTTTGTTTAAATTAAATGGCTAAGAGTCTTCCCTCTTACTTACTCATTTCATGAAAAGCTGAGGACAGTTTAACCATGGACTCTTGGAATTCAAGCTTTCAAAAATAAATATCAAATGTACTGTCATCTCTCTAATATAAAGCAGTGAAAGTAATCAAGACTTACATTCCATTTCTCCAACAGTTCCCGTAATTCCGTTTTTTCACTAGTGTTCACCACAAGTGTAGATACTTCGACACCTTCTCCACCAAATATCAGAATGTCATTTTCATAATCAAGCAGATTGCTTGTTTTATAATTTTTGTTATCCCTACGAATTTAAAACAATTCACATCATGATTTCTTTAAGTTAAATGGTTAGATATCTTTTCTCTTTAATTTTATTATATGTAGAAATTGAATACTTAATTTTGTATGGATAATTTATTTAGGCAATGTGCGGTATAAATGCATTCTTTCTAATTATTTCAAACATTAATGATCAACAAAGGGACCTCGATGAATTATGGAGCATTTGCGAAACAACACAAATATGCTTCTCATTTCGAATTTTATTTTGAAATAAAGTCTTATCCAAGATGCTGCCCACTGATTCTGCATAACGGTGTGTATCTTCTACCGATTCACTTGTTCCGGCCAGTGTGAAAAATGACAGCACTAATTTAGCTGATGGGATATTTTTGAGTTTATCCAGCTTAATAAAAAAAACATTTTGTGAATAAAATGAATGTGAATCACAATGTGTCCGAAAAATATCTGTCATTTTGTTTTTGGTATGTAATGTTTTATTGTTAGAGAAAATTTTTTCAAAAAGAAAAAATCTTAACGAAGTTGTTTTGTTTTTCGTAATCGACATCAGCAAAGAAATCCGTTTTGTCTTCGATCGTACCATTCATGAAATAGACTTTATATCGAAGGAAAAAGATATTCATTTTCAATTCGACACTCTTTTGAAATGCTCGGTCAATTTCAGTTTTGATAAATGAAGAGAAGTAGAGTTACCACATTATTTGTTTCAAGTGAACATCTTGACGACAATGTAAATCTAATGGTATAATGAAACCAGTTGCTGAATCGTTTTTTATGCTCTCAAGATGAAAGCATCTCCTTGCATCTAAATATTAAAAATTATATCGTCAATAACAGCAGCAATTTAAGATTTTAATAATTGACCGTTCGTTGAGAAAGATATGAAATAGATAGTGTTTGATTCGTACAAAGAAAAACTTCAGTAACTTATCATTTAAAATTTTAAAAATATGCGACTTTTCTCGAGTTTTACAATATTATCTATATAGTGAAAAAAACTAAATTTTTTTTAATACTTGCCTTTGAATTGCGGCCAGTCAAGCATTAGAGCGGTATAATTCACTGAATCGATGCTAGTTGTACCATTAAGAAAAACCATTGCAAATATGTCTGCAGCCTGAAATTAGTTAATTTTTAGATTTAATCCAGAAATTCTTTACAATTAATTGAGTTTTTTCACGGACACCTTATTGAGTTTATTAGATGAATTAATCATACAGTCGGATGAACAAAATCTTGCAATAGTTTTCAAGTTTACTTATTTAAATAATCCTTTGCAGAAAATGAAAAATCCTTGAATCTGCGGATCTAAGATTTGTCTTTCCCATTGCTTTTAATGTACACTGCCATAGTACAAGCAGATCTTGGTGAAAATTTTACTACGAAACTGAAGTACAGTTTAACGAAAATGCTTTGAAATCATTTCTGAGAGCATTTATTACTAATTGAAAGAAAAAAATTTCGCCTGTAAAAGCAAAAGGAAAACAAGCACCTCATTTGTTAAGTTAAACGGTTCGTAGATATCATTAGATTGCTTTGCTGGATAAATATGGCCCTTTCGAACAGAAACGATGTTATGAAAACGTCTTGATAATTCCATAGTAGCATGTTCCTTGAAAAATTTCACCCTGAAATCGAAGTACAGAATTCCCAAAGCTATTCGCACGTTTCAATTGAATATTTTAAGCTGATTTGATGTAAGCAAATTAAAAACAAACTTTAGCATTCTTGCCAAATCGTTTTCATTTAAGTTTTGTAGTATATTTTCACGTAAGTCTTGATTAGACATAATTTGATGCAATAATTCTACACTTTGAGTACCACAATTTTTTTTTCTTTCTTGAAAAAAACGTTGTATAATTCTGATTATCGCAGAAAATGATACACAACAACTGCTGCTCGATGATGACAGAGATACTAAATGATTAAAGTAATTAACATTTCCAAGATGACGAATAAATAATGATGATGTCATTGTGTTTAAAAAATTACTTGTTTTAATTGTAGGAAGAGTATAGTTCCTGAAGAATCGCATATTAAAGCCATAAAAATTACCTGTAGTGTTCGTCGGAGCAGCGTTATTCCGATGAACTGCGATAAATATAAAAGTAAGAATGATAGCAAATAGTTTCATTATTTGCGATGATTGTAAATAACAATTAACGAAGTTCGCTGGAAATGATAATTGACTAATAAAAAATATTTTCATTATTGGATTTAAAAATAAACAAAGTTGAAGTACTTAATTTGATATGATCAAATTGTTAATAGGGAAATTGACAAACTATAAAATTTGTCAATTTTCCAATCAAATTAATGCATCATAAGAATAATTTTTTTCTTAACCTTATTCTTGTATATTTTTCGGTGACAATCCTACCTATTTATCAGTTGCGTTTTTTCTGTATTCTTGCTATTTCGCAAGAAAAAGGTTGTAAAAATTTAAACTATTAAAGTCCTTACGAAGTCGATTGAAATAACGTTTGTGATACTTTTTGATCAATTTAAATATCATCCAATTTACATTCACTAGCGTTTCAAAAATGATTATAATCGGATTAATTTGTATGGCATGATGTGAGAGAAAATGAAAATTGGCACGGATTGGGTTTGATTTTTCATCTTTGATAATTTTAGTGAATGGTGTGGAATAATTAGCAAAAGCTTCCCATTTCGTAATGTATTTTTCAAAATATATGGCACAAAAGTAACCATTTGTAAAACAGGACAAAAGTAACTTTCTAAATTTTTTCTAAAATTTTCTAAAAAGTTAGTTTATAAATTTTTCTCGTCGTTCGATTTGATCGAAATTTTTTACTGAATTTCGGTAAATAAATGTTGGAGATAATTTTGAATGAACCATTTTGAATATGAATTAAATAGAGATATTTATTATATTTTCCCATTGACATGCAAAAATATTTAACATCTTTATCTTCTGCTTGTTTGTAATATGTTTGGCGGTAGTTTATGTGTTGATAAAGTTTATGTCATTTTTATTTTCATGCAGCTTATGCTAATGGAACCTTCGATACGTATTTCAATTGCATATTGTTATCGCTGAATTGATTATGTTGGAATCCTTGATCTTATTGTTGTCGTCGTTTGCTATTATTGATTTATTTGTTAAATCAGTGACCTTATTGAACTTTTGCAATCATTTATTTTTGATATTTGCTCGAACGTAAGTGCTGTTAACGTTGCACTTTTTGGATCGGATATATCATTTGCCTATTGGCTAATGAATTCATCGGTTATTTCACAACTAGAAAACATAATTTTAATTGCTTGAAAAAACTACTAAATACAGAAATTTTACTTCAGATTTATATCGTTAACTTGAAACAGTTAGAGTTTCGATCAAGATGTTTTTGATGCGTTAGAAGCAAGAAGTGAAATATTTTAATTGTAAAAATATTTTTTAAATATAAATGCAACTTCATGGCCAAAAAGAGCAAATGCATATTTGAAATATACAAATAACATAAAAATTGTCAGAAAAACTGGAAGAATTTATAATATGTTGTAAATAATCAAATAATTGCACTACATATTTCTGTAACATAAAATTTCATAAGAATATTTTCCAAATAAATTATTCATCACTCAAAATGTTCTTTCTTCTTTAAAAAAAAATATTCCAAGGTCAATTTGGCAATAAATGCAATCGCTAATGATAAAAAAAATCGCAAATTATGCGAAGGCCAAAAATTGGTTTTACCCGATTGTTCTTACCCGTAATATCAGTAGAAAGATTATATCAGTGATCCAATATTCATTACATTTCAGTACTGTAGTGTATTACTGTCAAATGATTTGATATTGCTCATACGCTCATATTTCTTACATCATCGGCAAGCTTTTTGAATTCACCAACAGCCACTAAGAAGTCGGGTCGAGAGATGGCATTAAAAATAGGCTGGACAAATTGCGCGAAAATCTTGTCGCATCTCTGCAAAAAATTGCTAAAATAATATGTAAATGAACGATGAAAGAGAACGAAACACAGCAACAATTCTCAAATCTCTTCTCGGATATGGAAACGATAACGCATTCAGATATTAGGTTAAATATCATTTATTATTCTTACCTTTAGCTTTTCCTCTCTAATAGCCGTAATTGCTCGTTGGATGCGTGGTGGTCGAATCTGGTTTACTTCATTTATTGAAATGTCGGTGGGTAATTTGTCTTGAAGCAGCATCTCTGGTGGTTGCAGAAGAACTACTGTAACATCTCTTAGTTGCATATTCGACCATTCTGATAGATGATAATCAGCGTCATATACTCCATAAATGAATGGAATGTATACTTCTTGTGGCAGATAACGTCCACATTTGATGATATAAGCTAAATTGGATTGTAATTAAAGCAGTCAGATAGTTCAAAATAATAGAAGTCTATTGACGGAATTTCTTTATGATATATGGTGCAATCGTCGATGCTTCAGAATGATAACTCGAAAATTTCATGTTCATATAAACTAATACTTTCAGTTAGTTTAAAGAGAGCAAATACATCTCAACAATATCAAACAAGAAATGCGCGTTTATGGGACGGTAAAACGAACCATTTATGATCAAATATTCTATGCGTTGCAATCGATCTAATAATTGAGCTGTGAACATTTGCTTCATAATGGAATCCATCAGAGATAAGTTCTGCAGTGACATTTGTTTTATTTGTTCATTCTGTTCTGTCATTTCGACAGAACAGAATGAAACAACTGAAATGGAATTTTCTTGGGATAATTAGCACGAAAAGGATAAATCTGAGGATAAAATAGCGATGAGGATAAGAGCATTGCACAGCATAAGATGAATTTGCATGCTCATTTATACCTTGCTTCATTTCTGAAGTCTGTTTGTATTCTGTTTTTATTTCTTCTGAAATAACATAACGCTATACTACTGTACTTCTTTTTAATATGTGACAGAATATTCTGAAGGCAATATCTGGAACTTGTCTTTTTCTTTCGTCCTTTCATCTTTCATAATTTTCGATGCAAGACCACCTGCAATTTATACAATTGATAATGGAATAATTTCAATATAAAATATGAATAAGATCGGAAAATTTATTGAAAATATGAACTTACCACTTAGATTTCGCCTCTTTTTATTTACAACATGTAAGTAGCCTTCCTCAGTGTTTTCGTGATTAGTATGCTCTCCGTGGAATGATGAAATTCGAAGGCAGCCTTTAGTTGTATCAGTATGCAAACGAAATCTGGCCGTACAACCTAACGAAAGATAATTTTGATTTGGTCGTTGGCCGCCACCTAAAAAATGAATGTGATATTTCGTTCTCTAAGACAAGTCTTGAGAGCACCTAATTGTTTATCAGATTTAGTATTTGCTTTATTTATATAGTTCAACAACAAAATTGAATATATTCACTTTAATTTAATTCTCTGATAGAAACTTTATATGAATTATCCTGAAGTAATAATAGAAAACGATAATTTCTTTTAACCAATTTTTTTTTGTGATGACATAGGTCATTCATTTCTCTCTATTCACGTTGCTTATCACGTTTATTTATGTATTTTCAAATTATTAAGACGAATAAAGTTGTAATATGTGATTTATTACAATTGATGGCTGCTTTTTGACTAATGATGCATTCATTTGTATAGGTAATGGAATGAAATACGGTTCATTTGTAATAGCATGAAGCTACTAGTAATCTCAATTTTTTTTTCATATAAAGAAAAAAAATTTGGCTTTGATTGTCATTTATTCGTTATTTTGTGGTTAAAAAAGTGCTGGCTGGTTAGATCTTTGAAATTATTCATTCTAATACTGCCAATCTTCGTGATATTAAGGCAGCAGCTGGCGGACACAATTTTTAAATTTGGTGAAATGCTAATTCATGATATAATGCTAGTTAAAGTGATAAAAATGACTAACCACTATGTAAAAAAAGAAATTAAATGATCTCGTAAATATGGTATTATGGGGAGAAAATGAAGTGATAATTATCGATTTCATCATTTGCTATTTTGCCTAAATCTGTTTAAAAGTTCTCCTAAAAAATTTTGAAAACTTTTATTTATCATCTTTCTTCCTACTGCTTAGAATGATTGTCCCCGAGCTCCAAAGACAATATTAATTAGTTTGATAATGTTCTATTTTCAATCCTATCCAGTGTCATAGTTACAGCTCAGCAGTATGACCAGTGGCTAGCAGCTGGAGTGGAAGAGCGACAAAGGAAACTGGTAAACCGGCTGGTGGAAATGGTTGATGTAAACAATCATCCATCAACCGCAACAGTTTTTCTTGGATTAATATCCAATTCTCTCGCAATCTCTGTATCTTAGCTGATATCTTAACTAATAAATGATACTTAAAGATTGTAAAGTCCGTCAACCTAAATAAAAATCATGTTGTGATAAGATTGCTTTTAGGCGTCTTTCGACCGTCAAATGACAGGAAAATTGCACTTCTTCTTTTTCAATCATTTTAGTGAATGAATTCAGCGTTTTACCAAAGTTTTCTGTCTACACTCACTAAAATGTTTCAAAACAACAAAATCAGTTGGCTATTTGATAATAAAGCAATCACCGATGACCCATGGAGTAGTGCTGGTATATTAAATAATTTTACATTATGCCCTATTAATTCTGTTAAATTTATTCCAAAATATCAAAAAACTAAGCAGCGATTGAATTCATTTTCGAAAATACAATTTGCCGATTTTCGTGAAGTTTTCGCGAAGAATGAAAGAAAAAAGTGAAACGTTACCTCTTCTACGTGGAGTCCCGTAATGAGCACAATGAAACACTATATATTTATATTTAAAGCGCCCAATCACTTGCCCTTCACCATCTCGAAGAACCTCAGAACTAGCCACTCTATATGGATAACTTCCTACGACCTTATAAGCTTCAAATGCTTCTTGGAATTCGTCAAAACTGAAAGAAAGGAAAAAATCAAAACAACTATTTAATTATAATAATTGCAGTTCTTTCCTGGTATTGCAGCAATCTCCTCTTTAGAGTTATGTGCTTTATTAGAAGGACACAGAGTACCATTGAAATTCGGCTCCGTCGTGAATATGTGAAGCCTCAAATCGAAGTTCTTCTTGTTCCGCTGGAGTGAATGCCGAGAATGTCTTATTACCGTATCGCTGATTGAAATTTATTAATTTAAATCCAATCTGTTTTTCCTTAGCACTTGATGAAGCTGAAATTATAATTTCAAATTAAATTGAAGAAAATAAGAGAAAATTGGAAATCTCCAAAAACGAACTTCTTCCAGTAACACAGAAGGGTCACCAAGCTCTCACCATTTCTGATACATTTGACCTCCTCATCGCTTCTATTATGCGAACTTTTCTTACGAAGTTGTTCATCTGATACTGAATTATCCAGCACTTTATCTTGACCATCTCTGTTACTTTAATCAATAGGCCTTTCCTTCATCTTATCAGCACATAGCTGTATAATATTTTTTGTTTTACTTTCACTTTGCTCGTTGTTATGTTCTAAAAGGACTCGCTCTTTCAAAGATTGTGCCTCCTTCTGAAAATATTTATATTCTAAAAAGCGTTTTTAAAAAGCTAACGAATTATATGGCTAATAAATTTAGGCTTGCGCTTATTTCGACTTGATCCATTTCCAATTATCACTATATCACATTCTTCATTCACTGAAACTGAGCATACCTGATTAATCAATTATCTTCATTACCATAATCAATTTCTTTAGTTTTTTTTTTAAAATAAATTTCGATGATAACATTTGATGAAACTCGTACGGATCTTCTTGTACCTACCAAAAGTTTGCATTCCAATTTCAGTTTGTTTCATCAATCCTCTCTTTGTGTCGGGAAAAAATTTTGTCGCGCAATCTTTTGTGAATTGAGTGTGTTCAATTGAATGTAGGAACACCTCGAAGTTGGGTAACTGAACCCTTTTATTAGAGCGCAGAGTAAGTTGAATGATAAGTAACAGAATATAGCAGTTAAGAGTTAACTGAATAGAATGAGCGAAGCTTGGAATGTTTGCTTGGAATGAATCTTGGAATGTAACTTGGAATGAATGACTTGATTCATTCCAATCTTGGAAAGTTTTGGAAGGTTTTGCTTGGAATGAAGATTGCGATTTGAGTAACAGTTTATATAGTCGAGAAGAAGAGGCGGATCTAGTCATTTGATGGCCAGAAATCCTTTCATATAAGCCGATTAATGGCTTAATATAACAGATCATGATGTGATAAGATAAGAAATAGTGAAGGGAAGACACGGGATCTGGCGATGAAAGGTAATTATAGTAAAAGCAAATTATAAATAATGACATAAAAGTTTGAGAATAATTCTAACAGATGTAATTATACAATTATAGTATGGGAAAAAATTCAAGAGGTAAAATCACGGAAAATACTCCTTATGATCTTATTTTAAGTTTCGCGACTTTCGCGACACTTTGCAGCAGCTTCTACTGCACTTCTATCACTGTTCTCCGCTTTTCCAACTTGCTCAATTATTTGCAGTTCTGCAGCTGAAGTAGTCGACTTAGCTTGCATTGATAAATTCCATAGATTATGGTTTGTAATCATTATATTTTGCAAATTCATGGATATTACTATGCTTGTAAATATTGTTCCACTTCAACAATACTCTAATACTTATTGATACACTTACATTGAGATCAGCTCTTTGAAATTCTTCCACATACTGTGAAGTTGTGGCAAGAACTTCAATTGTATCTCTTAATGATGCCATTTTAGACTAAAATGAAATTTTGCTAATTAAATAAGCCAAGTTAATATGTTTCTCAAACTGCCATTTTGCTAATTGAACCCAATATTAGAAGCTTAATAATTGTTTCAATTAAAAAGGGAATGAAAAACGGCCAATTATTTTAATAAATTAATTAGCAAAATGAATAAAAAAAAAAATAGATTTAAACAATTTTCTATGATTACAACAATTTTTTTTTTTAAGTGATTAGAAAGAAAGTTTTGCAACAGTTAGAAAAAAAGGAAAGCAAAAAAAGCAATTATCGCGGTCAGAGATGTCAACGAGCAATCGTTGACTGATTCCTACTGCTGTAACAAGCTGACCTCAAATGTTATGGTCTCTTTTTTGACCTCAACCTCTGATCTTCCAATTGCTATATTCTTTTTTTTTGCCTGATAACATTCAAATATGTTTCTTTTTCTTCACTTTTCATTATTCATTTGACGCGATAATTGCGATAGTTGCTTTCAACAGGGAAGCAGAAGAGAGTGGACAATGATTGTAAGAGGGATCTACTGTCCATCTCTTCAGCATTCTCAGTCCATTCTTTCACTTCATCATCCCAAAAACAATCCATCTGATGTAGATGAAAACAATTATTTTCAATTTCAAATATGTGATTAGATTTTAAAAGAATTCTAAAATGAGATATAATTTTTCGGAAAAAATTTCTCAATTACTGATCGAAAATTCTTGACTGATTATCACAGCTAAATTGGTTAAAGTTATTTCATCTTCCGCTAATTTCATGATAATATGAATGATCTTAAAATAAGCTGAAAAAAAAAGACAAAAACTCTTAATTTTTATCTCTAAACAATTAATTCGCTGCTCAAACGAGTTGCTAAGATTAGGATTGATAAAAATGCCTCTAATATCAAATTCAATCCATGGAAAGTATGTCAATAAATTTTTCCAAATTATGTAGATCGATTTCAGAGTTATGAAGCTCTATAAAGATTTCATAAAAATCTCAACTGATAAAATAATTCTCTTTTTTTTCCTTCATTTTTTTCAAATTTTCTTTCTATTACATTCATTTCGTTGTGAATTTTTTTCAATCCAAGTTCATATAACCCAATTTAATTGACAATGGATCTGATAGCGATCAAAGGAGATGGAACAAGAGAGAGTAACAAGCGTCCATAATGATGGACATCAGCTTGCGGATTGGTCAGCTGATATAGTTTTCAGCTCAGCAACATAGTACATTTATTACAAACAAAGAGTTGCACTTCCCGTTGTTTTTTCCACAGTTTTATCTGTCCACTACTTTCCTTGACCATTACTTTGGCATTTTCTCACTTACACAGAAGAGAGAGAGAGAGAATCCGTATGGTCAGTCTACTTCTTGAAAGAAGTCGTGATAACCAAAATGTCTAGAAGTGGCGGGAAAACCCGAAGTAACCAAATGTACACAAGTGGCGGGAAAACAATTCTGCTTCCGCTCATTGTATTATCCTCAGAAAACATTCTTCTCTCGATTATTCAACCCGAGAAATCTTCACCTCCATCATTTCACCTGCAGCATTATGGTGGATGTTTTCATGAAATTTCTGATCACGCCAAAATGTTTACAGTTAACTTTGAAAATGTAAATATTTAATTATCATAAGTCGATTTCTCAAAAGAAATGAAGTTTGCAAAATGATGAGAAAAAAATTTGAAAAAATTTTACAAAATATTTTTCACAAAGTATTTGAATAAAATTTTAGCCGTAACAAACACTTGTTCTTTTTTAAGAAACTAGCCCATTTATCAATTGAAACAAACAATTTCATCTAAATTCTGAATCTCTTTTTTTTCTTTCAACGTGCCAATTCCGTGAAGAATTGACGTAACAAAAATGAGTTATACAAACAAACAAGCAATATATGATCAATGGACAAAATTGACTCTAGCGTATAAAAATGAGCTTTTTGTAAGCTGCCACGGTATTAATCATAAAGGTTAAGCTCTCACATATTGTTCGTCTACGTGACCTACGTGTGATTATCAATGCTATAGCCATATGCATACGTGCAAAATACATTTATGACATCTCATCCATTGTTAGCTTAAATCTATCTGATCTTTTTAATTTTACTTACAGATTCTTTGAATCTTCCTCTGAATCGTCCTCTGAGCATCATCCTCTGAACTTGCACAAATCAGCAAGTTACGTGACATTTCATAGAAGATGTGCAGAGTCAGAATGAGGATTGATTCCATCATACTCCAAGATGATTCTCAAGATGGATTCCATCCATCATACTGCAAACATTTATAAATTGTGCAATTTTAGTTGAATAAGTTGAAATTTAAAAAAAAAAAAAACTCTATCCATTCGTTTTGTTTTGAATATTAATAATTGAGCAGAGCAGTTTCATTTGAGTAATATGTGAAAATCATACTGTTTTATATTACTTTGATAATTATTAAAGGAAAAAGGTACAAAGATGTGTTAACCCCATAGCATGTAAATGATATAATTACTTTTGAGATAAAAGTTTTTAAATGGGCAAATTAATGCCTTAATTAATTGTTGCAAACAAATTTACCAACAAAAGTTCATTTGAGATTTAGGAGAATAAAACAAATTTAAATAAAACAGAATAAACAGATTTAGGCATGTAAAAAAAAATCAATAGGTGAAAGACTAAAATTTATGGTATCATCAGGTAAGATTAAAGATAAGTAAATGTTGTAAGAGATATTAATAGGTGGAACATTTGTCGTAAATTTGCATATTTCCATTCAGCAATTCATCTAAATAAACTTCTAATCGCATTTAGAATTTATGGAAATTTTTGCATTTTTCAGAGCGATTCATTTTTCCTTCATTGCTTGCTGATTTTTCTCTTCGATTTGGTTGATATTTTGGATTTTACATCTTTTTGGTCAAACAAAATTGTGAAGGTAAAATTTGATTTGTGTGAAGCGAAATAAAACTTTTTCTAATTATAAGAAAGCAAGGAAGAATTTTAAGAAATATTTAGCAGCTAATCTTTAGAGATCTTTTAGAGTGAATTCAAGTTTAATTTTAGAATAGATTAAACTATAACTATAAAGTATAACCTTTAAGATTTTGGGTTATTAATTACATTTGACCTCTTGCTTAGATTTGCAAAGATTGCATAATTAATTACATTTACATTAGAAGAATTGTTTGCTTCAAATAATTAACTGGTGTTTTTATAAAGGAATATGTACACGGAATTGAAGGAATTGATCAATTTTCTAGCTATTTATATGCACTATCGAATTCCACGACGTCGAGTAAAATTAAATTTTTCTTTCTTTCCTATTTGTTTTATTGATAATAACCTATCATTGAAAAATGAAAAAAAAAAATTTATAACAATGTAAAGAATTAGCATTGAAATTGATATTTTAATAAATTCAATCAATTCAGATTTGATATTTTGATAAATCCAATCAATTCAGATTTGTTTATTCATGGAAAGTTATGGTAATCATCTCGCGGGAAGATTTTCGAAAAAATGGAATACAGAAGAACCAAAATATGGTTAGTCAGATAATTATAGCTAATTACGGATTATTTATTTATCTATTAACAATTTGATGAAGTTTAAACAATTAGCAGTTTAATTATTTTCGGCTTTTTGTAAAAAGAAAATTATTGAATTTTTGCAAGATTTTTGGATATTCTTGGATTTTATCCTGGCAAACTTATTATTGTAGCAATGTTTAGTGAAAGATACAGAGTGAACATAGTGCGAATTTATTCTGAAATTCTAATTGATACGTGTAGGTATAGTACTAAGGCTCTACTGCGAAAGGCAAATGAATTCGGAGCTAAAATAGTTTTAATATCTACTCTTAAATAAAACGATTAATGAAATGTATGCATTGAATATTGTTTGTTTGCGTAAGCTGAAAGTTAAATATAAATTGATTCGTTTTAAAAATGAATTTCATCCGAAATTCAGTTTAAACTTGTAGTATTTACAGGAGAAAAAGAACGAACATTGATAATCAAAATGGGAGATTGTCTGGATGCAATTTTTGTAACAATCGCAACAAGTATTGGTGTTGCTGAAGAAGATCTTGCAGCATGTTTTCCATGTTTGTTTGATTTAATTCATGCGCATCATTTCTTTTAACTTTGTTCAAATCTTGATAAATTATTAGTTCCTCAAGTTATAAAAGTACTATTTCTTGAAGCACCAATGTTACTTTTCTGCAATCCTGGTGAAGTATCCTGCCACGAGATGAATTGTACGAGTGTTATCACTGTTTGGATAGGAGATGTTAATGCTGATATAAATTACACGCCTATGCCAAATGGTATTGCATTCTTCTGCGAGACCTCGAAGGCACTATATGATGTTCTAAATAGCAATGGTAACCTTCCGGATAAAACAGATGAGTTTTAACTAACTAATAACTAATACGATTTATGCACATCATTCATCCAAATTTTTTCTTTTGCATTCTGCAGATTGATCGTGCTGGAAATTCGACAGTGAATTAGATCATGTTGCGAGCAGTGTTTATTTTATCAATAGTCGTTGCGAGCAGCAGTAAGCAGATTTGGTGATAATTATGAAGAACGGATAAAAATTCAAGTTTTCCAGATTATCCTTTCTGCTTTGGTAAGAAAAACAAAGAATCGAAATCACAGAGATGTATTCTATTGCAATTAATCAGCTCGATGGATGACAATGTTTACGATTTACTCAACAGTGGATTTTTCCTCGAAAATGAGGTGTGCTTTTAAATTTTCGAAGATTAGAAGGAAAAGGGAAGTGGGCTGTTGAATTTACGTAGGATATATCAGAAGCCTCATGTTTTGTCCGCTAATTTCCAAAAAAACATTATGATGGGCTTTTCCTTGCTCCTGTTCATTGTTATAAAAATATTAGGAAAACACGGGATAGAAATAGTCTGACATATCGAGCATTATATCAATGTTGTAATTCGCTTCGTCTTTGAAATCGTGAAATATATAGGAAGCTATAGATTTTTACAGGTGCCACCTTTTCTTTTCCGTTATACCACAAAAGAAAATTGTTCATTTACTGCGCGCTCATTTGCGGGAACACGTTTCGGATGTCATCGATCACGTCCCGATCACAAAGCTATGCGACGAATTCAACAGGCTGCAGCATTTTTGGCTGTAACCAGTGATAGTAACTACAGTACTGCTTCAAGTATAACTTCACACTTCACAACTTTAACCTCTTTGCAATCACTCTTTTATTAAATCTAACTATTTTGCTTATTTTAGAACAAGAAATCATTAATTCAAATTTCAGGCAGCTATCAAGAAAGTGATCAATTTAATATAAATCAAACAAGCAGTAATTGTAAGAATTGTCTTGTAATTGTCAGCTGCTATTATAAATTGTGATTTAATTAGAATTTGGTAATTCAAATAATTCCAGTTTACCGTAATCAACCTTACGCAAATAGCAATTTCGCTTCAGTAACTTCACCGTCAATTCCATTGACATCAGCAGTAGAAGCAGTTTCAGTCGAGCAAAAAAGTTCTGATTTAATAGTAAGAAATTTTTAAACTTTTACGATTTGCATTTGTGCATAAGATGGTAAATTGTAACAAAAAAAGAAAAGAAATTCTGTAGAGCTCGATGGCAACATCTACAAATGCTATCAGAAATGCAATAGCATCAAGTGAGTTCAAACATCTTTTTCTGAATCCACCCCAAACGTCTTCTAAGCCATTACCCGAATCCATTGCTTGCATTCCTGGACGCATCGCTAATCAATTTTATTCATTATCTTCGATTATGGAGACTGGCAGTGATTTCAGTTCATGGAATTGCTCTGCAACAGATGATATCAAAGTGGTATGACAATTTCATTTCATATTCCAAAATTTCAGAGAATAAAATTAGCACTTTGCAAATTGCGATATTAAATACTGAAAAGCGAAATCATTTCATAAAATACATCTGAAATTCAGAAATCAATAAAAACTGTTAATAATCGCAGGATCATGCAAAAGTTGCTATTCCAATATCTGACGAGCGGAATAATTTCCATCTCAAGTATCCAAACAACTCTGGAAAATCGCTTATCGACAGTTATAACCCATGTTCATTTGAAACAAGTAGATTCTTGCGAAAAATTCAACAACAAATATTTGTGTTTATTTGATTGCAAAATTTTTGAACTTCAAAAACTTTTAAGAAATGATCAATTTAAGATGTAAATTTTACATTGCATGAAATACAAAATACGTAATTTTTGAATAAATTTGAAATTCTCTGGAAATTTCCTGAAATTTTTGTTTCAGCTCGAGATGGTACTAGTCGATCTTTCTCAAACTGCATGATTCAAAATGGACCGTTTTCTGAGACTCCGTCATTCGTATCATTTTCAGACTCACTTTCCAATCTCAATTATACGCCATCAGAAAATCTGGAAAAACAAATCCATAATGTTAGTCGAAAATCGGTTGGAATTTATGTATCAGTCGTAGAGGTTGAAGGAAATGCGCCTTGGGAAAATGGGACTTTTCTAAAATAAGAACTGATAAATATCTTTCTAGATATCTTCAATAGAAACTTAATAAAAAAGTGTATGAAACCTCAGTTTTAGTTGGAGCTGAATAATTCGGATATCGCTGGGCTTCAATATAATCTGAGCCAAATGTCATTTGCGGATAATGCAGTATTGGCACCATCAACGTTCGCTACCAATCAGCTCAAAATGAATTGAATTTCAGGAAGAGCTTTAATGATTGTAAAGTAAACTTCCAAACTTAAAATTTCAAGCGAAAGGAGATTATATTACTTTTTCGGTATTTTATTACAAATAGTTGATGAATTTTATTGCTATTAATTTCATTTCTCATTCATCTGTTTTTTTTTTAAATTTCTATTATTTTTTTTTGTGATTAGTGATTGCTACAATACTAATTTACGTTATAAATAACCAAACATCGTATTGATTGGTAATAACGAGATTTCCAGCAATCTTTTCTCGGCACAATTAACAACTTCTTTTGATTGTGCAAAATTATGACCACAGTGAAAGAACCCATCTCAATTTTAACATAAAACATAACTTTCGGCTACATCATCGCCTTATCTTGAACGAAAGAATCACTCGGAGACATGTAGAAGTATTTCTACATATCTAATTTTAAGCAACTAAATGACTATCGACTGCTTTCTTCTATTTCTGAAATATCTGGATTTTAAGAGGGAAATGAAATAAACGACATAAACGTCCTATTTGATCTAAAGTAAACTTTTACCGTTAGTAACATATTTCTGTGCAAAAACTATGGAGTGATTATTTTTGTATTGTTCTTGCATTCCAAGGTGTTGACATTTGAAATGATTGGACTCATGTTCAAAAACATTTTCTATAAACCTTGTGTGTAAGTCTTTAAATCAAACAAATGATGTGTTCTGTAAATTAATCATTACTGATAATTGTATTTCGAATGAGTGCTAATTGCAGGAAAACATTTCCATTTTCATTTTTCCGAATTTGTAGGAATTATTTGCAATGTACAAATTACCTGAACATTCCTGCAATATTGGCAGCCAAGACTGAAAATCAGTAATGATAAATTGAAGAGCGGGAATTGTGTGTTTTCTGCCGTTGCAATACGTTTCCGAAACTAATACCGTAATAGAATAAATATTGAATTTAAATGGAAATGTATTTTTTAATGGATAAAGTTGAAGTTTTAAAATTTGAATCACATTTTCGAAACTGATTAGTATTTCACTGATTTGTGCCGTCCAATTTACTCTGTCCGAAAATAAAAATCAAATAAATTTGTGAGGAAGGAAGTATATCTAAAAAATAATATCTCATGCATTTCGGTCAATTCCATCTCGTTTTGAAATTAAACAAATGAAAATTAGACTTTCTATGCAAACCAACTATGATGATAATTTTTATTGAATTTGCATTACAGTTAATTTATATAACCTCAGAGAGTTTTATTTAACTTCGACTATAATTGTGCAATTAATAAACAACTACGTTGCATCAACCCGAAATGCAAACTTTCACGAAGTTTTTTAATGCATCACATTATGACAATTAAATTTTTGCATATGCAAAATTGGCTGGGAATATCTTCTGAACGATTGCTATCATTTTATCACATCCTTACATAATTTTCAATGATATTAATTTCACATTGATCAATGAATGATAATATACCTAACTGTAATAACTGACGTAAATCCATAATTTATAGTATATTGTTTATTACAGTAGGAATTAAATGTTCGATTGCCTTAAATTTTCATTTATTTAATACTAAAAACATCAGATAAACTGGTAAACACTTGGTAAATGCCTGTAGCAACATATAGATAATATGCAAATCTTTGCAAGCTGAAAGCTGAACATATATTCGATGATCAAAATGTTGTAAACCAATACAAAATAAACAGCTCGGATCAACCGTCGGAATTACTCATTGAACTAATAATACGTATCAATTTGGTTCAATAGCATTATCATTTACACTCCTTCAAATCCCTACCAAACTACAACCTCTATTAAAACCAGATCTTTCCTATATGGATAACAAATAAGAACAATCCAAGGAATTGTTTTATACGATGAATAAATCCTCCGTCAACCAATAAAACCTTTACCACAGCTATTTGCATCAGTTATCAAAAAACCTCAACAGCATACTGAGAGGGATTTAGCACTTTCCGAATATCTAGAAACTTTGAAGGCATATATCCAGAAATACTACTAATGCTATAATGGATAAATCGTTTTCCCATCTAATTTAGAATGAACATTTGTTGATCGATTAATTCAGAAGTCAATTTCTCTTAAAAGTCCTTAAATTAATCAAGATTTTTTTTAGTTCTGATAAGTAAAGTGGACTTATGTCTGAGTGAAATATTTGCTTAAACAAAAATTTTGGCCTGGCAGTATCTCGTTATTCTTTTACATTAATTTAGTGCTTGGACAATATTCTTCGGCCATTGTTCTCGACCTTTTTTTCAATCACTTAAATATATGACGTAATGATAAAACCGTAAATTGTGAGGAATATTTTTATCAACTTATTAAAATGATCAAGTCAACAAAACAATTAAATTTTCACAATGAAACTAAACAATTTGTTTCAGTCGATTACAATCGTCTTCAAATTGCCTCGCTTCCTCAGCGTTCTATCACTTGAACCGTTCTGTCTAAGTGAGAAATAATTATTTATCAAATTACTAAAATTAAATAAAGCGCAAAGCGATAAAACTTATCTTACATTTCAATATGTGCGTAAGCATTTTCGAACACGGACTATACTCGCTTTGTGGCGAATAATTAGAACAAAAAATAAGTAACGAAAAATATGTAGCTAGTAAAAATGAAACAACAAATTAATATTTTCATTAAATGAATAGTTTTATCATATAAATATTAATTTATAAACGAGAGAACTTAAGCAGTTGAAAAGAAGTGGTATTTTAATAAAAAGTCTAATAAACAAAAATATCTGTCAATCAAAAAAATAAGATAATATCCTCAATAAGCAATAAAATAAAGAATTTCAAGCGTTATCATCTTACCGTTATTTAAATCAGCACCAACCTATTAGCCCTTTTTCTCCTTTGTATGGTATTTTCTGCCTTTTGTTTCCTAGTCATTAGATAACGATGTATTTCTTCCCAACGTTTATGCCAATAACGTTTTTCCTCAATAAACACTTTTAACTCGTCCTTGCTGTAACTTCAGGAAAATAAATAAAATGCGCAATATATATTAATAAAGAGAACAAAAAAACAGAGCTACTTCCGAAAACCCAATCTCCAGAAAAACAGACATTAATAGGGAGAATAAATCTTCGTGAGCTTAAATGATGCAAATAAGATATTCTTAATTTAAGCATTCGAAAAAAGTTCACAGAAGCAAATCTTTTTTCCGAAAGATTGCAATCATGTGTTTGGTTTTTGTTTTTTTGAGAAGGCTCACCAATATGAAGTTTAATGAAAAAAGGAATCAATGATGGCATTAGTGATCAAAAAAGGAAGTGGGGAAAAAATTCAATACTAAGATAATTAAAAATGTACGGATGTATTCTACGTTGGATTTAAAAAATTCGTAATTACATACATTTTCCCAAATTCTTCCACATCATCATGTACTAGTTTCCAGGTTCGTGCATGTTCATCCACCTTTATTCGGTTTAGTGTTTTCAAGATGCCATCAAGATCAGAAGTACTTAGGCCAAATGCCATTTGTAAATCTAGTCTGAAGACTTGATTTTTTAAATTCAGAAATCAAATATTTTGAACTGCTTATTTCTCAGTATGATGCACTTTTAAACTTCTTGAAATCCGTTATTTTGCTTAACATGTAATCAGTATGTAATTTTCTTCCAAAATAATCTAAATCCATTCGTATACTTGGTCTACAATCTAGCAGTAAACGAAAGGGAAACCAGGAAGGAATTTTCATGAAAAAATACCAGTTGAACCATTTATTTATGTTATATTAATATAAAAGAAAAGATCACCTTCTGACAGGTAGATTAGAACTAAAGAGGCAGAGGATAAGGTCGCGGACATGCCGAAGCACTGATGTTTCATCAGGAAAAAGCAATTCACTCTTCAGTACCCAAATGTTACACACCAAATGTGCACATTGACGAGCACGTAATATCAGCAACTGTCGAGGAATACATTTTGAAACATACTGTTGTGCTTCGTTCGTCGATATGCATCGCACTAAATTTCTCTAGTGGTATAAAACGTTTCACAAGTAAATAGTTTACTACTTAAAAAACTGAAATTCCTAACCTTTTATCATTAGGGCTCGAACTTGCTGAACCTCAGGTAAATGTCGTATACGTCGAAGTGATATTAATTGGTAGCAGTCGTTTAAATCACTGAAGAATTAAAAAGATTTCATGAGCACTCTAAGAAGCAAACCAGTTTGCTAAAAAAAGTGTTCTACCTGATATATGGAAGAGTAGTTGGAAAAAAGAGACTTACAGTGCATTCATTTTCTCACCAATAATAGCTTCTTGAACAAGCTGTAAAGGATCAGGGACTGCACATGAATCAAGCATTGTAATAGGAATAGAACGCAAGAACTCATTATATTTTATTGATTCCGCATCCTACAAATCGAAAATAATTGGTAAATTAAATAATTTATAGCAATAGGTAAACAAAGGTGCTCTATAAAATAAATGACACACCTTAAGCATTTTATGCCAGAAATATGAATGGGTACTAGTTTAAGAAGCACATACCATCCAAAATATAAATTTTGTTAAATGTATAAAAATAACAAACAAATTGACCCAATTAATATTTAGCGAAATCCAAGGATCCTGCTCAATAAGACGACTTCGATGAGCTGATGATTGCTCGCGACGCTTTTTTTGCCGTTCCGTTTCGAGTCGTTTGAATTTGACGCGAATTGGTGATGGATTTTTAGAACTGCCCTCCTCCTCTGAATCAGATATGTCATCTAAAACCTTTCATTTTAGTAGATGTTTAGAACAATACATACTTGTTTAGAAGTGAAATATATGTCTTGCTTTATGTACGAAGCAGGTCGTGGAGTTTTTCTTATGCATATTAAAAATGACACTTATTGTCCAGTTGGTCTTCATTAAACATGAAAGTACTGCAGTGAAGGTGAAAACCAAGTTAATTAAAGTATTCAGAAATTGGTAACAGGTTCACACATGCAAGCAAACTGAAATTTGAGTCGTAAATGTGCAATGTGAAAATTTGCTTAAAATCGAAATTCCGTAAAATAAACAGGCAACAGAATAATGACATGAGATAAACTTTTATATGGCAAAGTCAAAAAATCTAGTAACAAAAAAATGTGGAAAATAAAAGTCTCATACCTTCAGAAGTTTTGGTGATGCGATTTTTTCTTTGACCATTTAAATAGGATATCGAACGTTTCATATCAAAAGCGCCATTCAAAGGGCATATATACAAGCACTCTGCAAAAACATAGTCTCAATTACAATATGCTTCGATAGTTTGTCTTATAGTGAAATGATCTGGAAAAAATACTTTATATCAAGTAGTAATTTAAAAAAATATGCTGAAATGTGCATAATTTTTCAAATTAATTAGAGTTAAATTTTACAGAACTAACGATTTTTAAAAAAGCCAACAGCATAATGAACTGGTGCATCATTCCCAAAACTGCGTCCAACGTATACTTCTTCGTCCATTACTCTACTAGAACATTAAATGATTCCAGAAATGCGAATTTAAGAAAATGGGAAGCAAACTAATTTTGGGAATGTTAAACACAGAAAGATATCAAATTCTTGCTGAAGAGGAATTGCTAGCAAATTGCTAGCGAGTTAAATTTCACTTTTAAAATTAAGTGATTCACTTGCCAAAGTAATTTTTTTTTCTGAAGTCCTAACTGAAATAACGAGGAAATCGTTTAAAATATAAGCCGCATAGAAACACTAGAAGCAAATTTAAAGTTCTTTGGAAGGAGTAAATTCTGTGAAATTCTACTATATACCAGCTGTCGGCGGCACATCCTTCTACATTTGTTCCGGAAATCATTGCCAAATGTTCTGCACGACCTTTATCGAAAGAGGTTGAAAATTTATCCACTGGCAGTCGCATTTCCAACTATAAACGATATACAAAAAAATGATAAACTGAAGTTCAATTCAAAATTTATTGATATGATATCAGAAATGTGCTGATATCTCTTGAAAAAATGCTAGTTTTTTAATTATCATCGTCCTTATATCATTCTGAAATAAGCAAATTCTGACATAAAGCTAGATAAAACTATTACTATTTTAACATTCTTTTTGTAACGTGCTTTGACAATACCAGAGCCAAATGGATTTGTTTTACGTATCGGATATTGGATACGGTAGAGTTCGCTACAACCCGGATTTCGAGAAAGTATTACATCCATCTGCAACAAGAATAAATTGTGAGCAAATTTTAATGACATTTAATAATTTCAGGGAAACGGATGCACCATGCAAGGATATAATGTTTTGGAATCTGCACCAATTTTGCAAAAAAAAAAATTGAAAGATGAGAAAAGTAACAGTTATTTCGTTTATATATATATATATTTTTTTTTGTTTTTTTAATTTTATTTATTATGATTTTTTAATGTCTTTTGAGTTTATTTTCTTTTTTTAAAAAATATGTTTTTTGGTAAAATTTCCTGTTTACTTTTTACATGTTTGGTTGTCTAGATTAAAGCATAATATTCCAGGGCATGATGATTAAAACTGCAAAATGCATTACAGATGAATAGGCTGAAATTAAACTGCTAGCATCATCGATTGTACAAGCAAAAGATGAATTTGGGCTAATTAGTAAATTCAGCAAATAATTAGTAAATTAAAAAAAGCTAATTAGTAAATTTCACGTCATCGTTACTGATTTTTAATACACAGTAGCATTATTATCAAGATTTGTGGTACAAGTTTGCTGTATGCTATATGACATTTCTACTAACCACTATAATCATCTAATTGCTGTTTTATTTTTGTGCTAAAGCTGAGTAATATGCTAGAAAAATAAAAAGTACATAGAAAACCAAACTTTTTAGCAATACCACGAAATCAAAGAAATTTCACGAATAACTTCATAAGTTTAGCTGGACAGATAAGCCTAATATGATATGAATGAATTGATTATTAACTATTTAAAGGGTAAAATTTCAAACTATCAATTGAACTATTTAAAAATTTCTAGCGAATAACAAAATGAATCCAATGGCTTTGGCTAATTTTTTTGATAATAAAAATTACATAGAAAAGGAAAAGGCACTAACTTCTGCAATAATATCGTCGTCATCACTTTGAATTTCATCCAGATTTTCATTTAATTCCTCTTTCATGATCTGAGACTTTCACTCAGACGCTACTACCATTGGTCCCGCGGTGAATCACTTAAAATCCTCCTCTCCAAACTATCTCTCGAATAATTTCGCGATTTGACCATCGTTTTTGTGAGAAAAAAATAGTGCGATATTTTAAGATATTTTAAGACGGTTAGAAAATCTGAAGACAGTACTATTGCTAGAGAAAAAGAGTAGAAAATAGATGAATTTGGTACTGAAGCTTAGTTACAAATGAAGTTAGGAAATATTAAACATTTAGAGGAAGAGCGAGAGAGGAAGAGATGGATTAAAATAGAACTGAGAGTAATAGAGAAATCGACAAGAAGGCAAAAAGAGCACCGAAATGCTTAGTTCTATTACTTGGTAATGGATTGGAGTTTTAATGTCCTTTTTAGGCTAATTAAAATCTACCGGATGGCCGTTCCTTGCGATTCAAAGACCGGAAATGAAATGTTCATTTCCGGAAATGTTCATAAATGGAATCTTCCATCTATCGGGATAACTCAATATTCCATAGTTTAATAATCAAATTTTGAATTTAGCCATACGTTTTATTTGAAACTTTTAACACCAAAAATCAATCATTTATTACTAGATCTTCCGGCATAACCTGAATGCAGTAATAACCAATTACCGGCTTCTTGCTAGGATAGCAGAATTGAGGTCAAATTGTTGACCCGTTGAAATGTTAGTTTCCAAGGAAAATTGTCACTTACATACATTTTTAGTGAATACTTTTGATTGAAATTTTGGAACAAATCTTAGCAAAATGCAAATATTAAAAATTAATATTAGTGAATTTTATTTCATTAATAATGAATCTCTTGGTGTGATTATTTCAGATATTTCAAACAATTTATTAATTAATTGTTTAAAATTAATTAATTAATTAATTTATTACTTATTTAATCTCGTGGACAAGATCATAAATTTAATTGCAAATTAAAATTACCTTTTGCCAAATAAAGCATTCCATTAATCCTCTTGATTATTAACATTGACGTCTCTGATAATGCAGTAGTAAATCAAAAATGAAATTTCTCATTTAATTTCGAAATTACTCTAAAAATTTGCATAACATTTTTAAACCATTCTAAGAACATTTTATTTCAAAGATTTTTTCCCACTTTAAATTTGCATAAAAACTTTTAAAGTGTCAAACTATAAAAGGATGAATTAAGCAAATAAGATGCTAATATTGGAATTGTATAAGCCGTAGAAAAACAGTTAATTTTTAAGAACGATGTTCTTCTGTATTTGGGCTATATTTGTTATCATTTTATCATGTTTTGAAATGAATATGGCAAACTTCTCAATTCATGTCAGACTTATATGCTTAATATCATGAGCCACACTGATAAGAGATATATTATATGCTGATAAGATTATTAGAATTCAAAGTAGGAGATCTATCGCACAAAGAAAACAAAGTGTGTTTTGCTGATAAGATAATGAAAATTAATGTGACTGTTAAATAAATTAGAAAAAGTAATCATTTTAGAGAGACTGTATAGAATATGCAAAGAATCAAATAATCTGTACAACACTGGAAGGCTGCGAAACTGAAAAGGTTGGAGTAACGGCAGATGTTGATGTTTTATTTCATAAAATTTTAAAAAATCAAATTAAAATTCAAATAAACCACACTTTTCTAATAAAATAATCAGAAAATTGGTTTTTAATTTTTATATTTTTTCCTTCATTAATACTTGAATAATTATTGCTATAACTTGAGAATGTTAGATTTTGTAAGGTCGAACAGTCATTGTTATTGTTATCAATTAAGAAAATGCGAACAGAATATTTCAATTCTTTAGAATCATCGTTTTCTAACTGTACTCATACTAATATTGAGAGATACTTCCAATGCATTCTTGAATTTGCTAGGAAATTAAATATTTCCTAAATTTTTAACAGTTAATTAAAGTCTCTCTTTAAGACTAAGTATGTAATAATCAGTCATACTTGCAATAATATATTACCGCCAATTTTTTCTTAAAAATTATTAATAATAATATTCTTATAAATTTCCGGAATAATTTGCATTAATTTCTCATTTTCTAATAAATTCATTCTTTACTTTTTTTGGGATAAATTTTCAGTGTGCATTATATAAATGTGAAGCCATTCCAGCTCATCATTTCCGGAATATCGCTGTAATCCTCAACAAAAGCCTTCGTAAGAGACTAGAAGTTAAAGCACAACTCAATCCATTATTGCATGATCCTTTGCAGACATCAATTTTTTCAGTTAATAAAAATCCCAATTAATATTAGCTAAATTTTTGTGATTCCTAAAAAGTTCTAGTTAGTATTTTAATAATTTTAGATGTTTAAAAAAAAGAGAGAGAAAGAAAATAGCTTCATCAGTTAATTAGTTAATATTAATTTACAGCAACGAGAACCAGGTGCATATTGTGGGAAAGAAAATAAACTGCTGAAAAATGTAAGAATTAAAGTAATGCAATCAGAGGGAATATTTCAACAGATACTACGAAAAGCATATTTTCAACAGCAGCGATATTTGTATGCTCGAAATGATTGCTCAAATAAGTGCAAAATATTTGGAATTGATTTACACTGTGAATTGGTACCGGACGATGACATGGAAGTAATTAAAACAGCTGCAGTGAAACATTTGTCACATATGGCATTCTTTCAATGTGGCGAGTACGAAAGTTCACTAAAAAATATTTCTGTTATTTATTTAATAATTTAATCTTATGAACAAAGAAAATTTCACTGTTAAGAAAAATCTGTTTGATGACATTGATGTCATTAACAAACACATCATTAACAGCAATATCAAATAAAAATTTTTTTAGCTATTCTATTCAAAAATTTGTTTGGAATTTATCAAATGATTAATATCATATTTAATTGATTGAGATTGTTGTAAAATTTCATTAGATTCCAAAATTTATTATGAACAATTACATATGAAGAAAAACAGATTAGATTTCCGATGTTATGGATAATTATGGTGATTATGGTGATACTACTTACGACTGTTGCAATACTGGAATTAGTCCTCGGTACAGCAAGGATTCGTGTGGCCAAGAAAAGTATAGCAAGGATTCGTGCGGCCAAGTCAAAGAAAAGGATCAGAGAGAAAGATGAATTAACCGCAGAAAGTTAGTCGATCCATATCATTTGTTTCTTTCTTTACTCAATTTTTGTAATTATTCAGGTAGATTTTATTTAAAAGTTGGTTCAATTGGCTTAATTGTTCAATGCTGACTTAACTGATTAATGATTTAATTGGTTTAATGCTGAATTAATTGGTAGATTTTATTTTGTAAGTTGATTTTTTAATCGAATTAATGATTTTAAGTCGTGCCCTCAACGTGGTGTGGTCGTAGGCAAGGCAAGACAGTAATGCATACATTAAATTCGCATCGAAATTTAGTGAAACTCCATTTTGTATAAGAAAGAAAATAGAATGGGAAAAAATTTACAAAAAAAAGCAAGAAAAAAGTGAAAACAAAGTAGAAAATTTGTGGAAAAAGTTAGCTTCATTTCAAATACTAAGCAGTCTAACATAAATACATGAATGAATACATGAAATTTTATTTTTAGGATCATCAATGAGTGCAACTAAGTCTCAAATGGGAAGTAAATCTGTTAAATCAGTCAGCAGTGTAGTTACAGTTTAAAAGAATTTTAGCGGCAAAAAATTTTGGAAAATATGGATGGTTAGAAATTAAATATTGCCTTAAAATAACATCATTTTTCCAAACATTTTGAAATTCCATTAAAAAATATGTTGAAATTGGTGTAAAATAAGAAAGTATGATAGCTCTTTTTTTCCAAATTCTTATTTGAGCATCGATCCATATTTCAGGAATTGTCAAACTGATGAATTGTTTCTCAAACTCTACGATTTGTATTCAATGTTTTACAATTTTTATTTGCTCTATTGTAATTTGATGTGAGATGTAAAGATTACTTTTGCAATAACAAGAAGATCCAAAAAGAAATTTCATCTCAGAAATACCGGGTACGCATGGATAAGAGAAGTAATGGAATGTAGGAGAGTGATTTGATGCTTCATTCCTTTGGTTTTCAGCTGAAAACAAGTTTTAGCAAGTAACCCGATCAGATTTACAGTTCTATCATTCTTCGTAAATATTCGGCGCAGACTAAAATTAGAAAGTTCTCGCTATTTGGCACAAAAATAAAACTGAATTAATAAAGATTGATTTGATAATAATTTTTAATACATGGCGAACTCTGTTAATAATCCTCGTTTTCTCAATTTCATTAAAAACTATTCTACTTTTGCTAATTTTTCATCGCTGTGCATTTTTCCATAGCAACACTGGAGTACTGAATTCATTATCAATAAAAGTAATTCTGAAAATGATGACATACAAAATAAAACGGCGGACATTAGGTAAACTGTAAAAGAATTGTAGTTACAAAAATTTCAATTTTAATTTATAAACTTATAATTTGAAGGAAAAATTTCAAAGTTAAGACTGCAACTTTCATGTGAACCTGAATTTGGTTTTTTCTTTGATAAGCATTAAAATATGCAAAAATGATAACCTTAAAGGCACTTCAAAATTTATTGGTTTCACAAACACTGGTTATTCGTTTATGCGTATGGTTGTTTCGTCGCACTTTGTTTCTTTTTTCCTCTTAAATGATATGTAATCAAAAGTTAGAAGTCATGGATAGGATCTCTCAATTTTGCGAAATGTTAGGGAGAAATTTCTACATCCTGTGTCTTTTCGAATTTATTCTCTTAAATTCAACTTTGCAAATCAGCTCCCTAATAGTTCCAATACAATTTCTGCAAAAATATTCGTTCGTTGCTAATTTTAGTTGCACTTCAGTTTAACAACGATTAAAAATCGAGAATGCACCGACAAAATACTCATCGATTAATGTGGGATCCAAATAAAATCAATTTGCTTTCTCATCAAGCTAAGGTATCATCATTTGCAATTATTCATGTAAAATTAAAATTAAATATGCTTATCGATGCGAATATTAGCAATAGAAAAATCATTTTTTGATTTTTATTCGTACAAAAGAAAACCAATAGCTCAAATAAGATTTTAAATTCAAGTAAAAAATATAACTAATATACAAGCATTGTAATGTGTAATAAAATTTGTACTTTAAGCTCTCTCAATTTTTGGATGAAGTTCAAACTTCAAATACGAAACCATCACCGGACATTTCCATTGCGGTACTTTTTAAGATATATAAAAAGTATTTTGAAATTAAAGGTTAATTAATTTTTCCACTTTGGTTTGCAAATGATAAATATAACTAAATTGAGCTTGTTATTAATTATTTGTAATAAATTTTTGTCAAAAATTTGCGCCTAAATTTAATAAATAACAAACAAATTGTTGAATCAAAAATTTATACAAAAAATTAATACAATCAAAAATCTGACTAAAGAAAGAGTCTCTGAGAAACATTTTGTATTTCAAAAGTTCAGTAATAATTGAACTCATAAAGCAACAATAGATGTGAGAGGAAAGATCTATGATTAGATGGATTTTCCAGCTTGCTGACAATAGTAAAATAACGCTTCATTCCGAAATAGCCATGGCTCATTCCGGATATTTTCGTCGAAAATATTCAAAGGAAATGAATTTGCGAAACACACCTGTGACACTATATATAAATCATCTTACGAATTATGATTCTGATGCTGTTCGTCGGATGATTAATTTCTTTTATACTGGTATATTGCCATGCTCATTGGCTGAAATTCCGGAACTTTTAGCCTTATGCTCTCAACTTCAGGTAAATTGTCAAACTATAGTGAAAATGAAAACTTTCTTGAAATTTTTTGTTAACGAGAGAATTGTAAAATGCGATTTAAAGTTCAAATCCTTTATGATTAAAAAAAATTCTTAAAAAAGTTATTATTCGTTTTTTAAAATCTGTGTATTTATAACATGAACAGTGTTGCATGTTTGTTTTATTAATAGGTGCCAGCAATGAGATCAATTGTTGAAAAATTTGTCATTCAAAAAGCAGCTGAACCCCAGTGTTTATTGGACTGTTGGAATATTAGCTGTCATCGACTATCTGATATGTCACTTCGAGCAAAAGATTTCGTACTTAGTTATGTGATGCGATTTTTGGAACAGGTATATTTAATCTAAAAGCAATAATTATGCTTCCAAATTTTCTAAGATTTTGAAATTTCTGACATTAGTCTTAGGTTCAATTCATTCAAATTTTTATCCCATTTCTCTCTTCTCTCTGTTTCTTTTTCTCATTTTAGGCAATTTTGGATTTGCGATTCCCACAGATGGATCAAGGAGCTGTGGAAGAGTTACTGAAGCGTGACAATCTACCGGTTCGTTCGGAATGTGATGTGTTACGTATCGCTCTGATATATTATTTCCGCCGCGAAGGAAATGTGAATATGCAAAGTTTGTTAAATGTTGTCCGATACAATTGTGACAAGGAAGTGTTCATAAAGGTGCGTAACAAAATGATAAGAAACATTTTTAATTACTAGTATTAATTTACAATTTTTACTACTAATAATAACAATTCGTTCGGTAGAATTATTAATGAAAAAATGATTTTTGTCGAAATGAAAATTTGTCACTCTATTTGCAACTGTTAAAACCATCTAACTTTTTGAAAAATTCACAGTTCCCCGTCTATCATAATTTCAGATGCGTGAAGACATTCGGCGAGCAAATGATGAACAGTTGCGCCTTTGTTTCGAACAAAATGGCGCTTATGGCTTGTGGCAAACTGAATACAATTTGCACGACCAAAATTTGTGGCCTAAACCCCAGGTGTTATCAGTACGCAAAAATCCGAATATTGATTGTAGTTGGATTGATACGCACTTTGACACTTTGGTATAGTCTGCTTTCTGATTATTTATCTTAATTAATTCAGTTTCTAAATATTCCCTTAAATTTTTTTTGATCGTATAAATTGTTCTTAAATTTGAAAGAAAAATTAGAACTTTTTAAATTTGCTGATTTTCAGCTTCAATCTGTCACTGAATCTTAACCGACTGATCTGATTCGAATTATGCGGTATTTACCTTGGAAGCAGAAGATTTAAACCAAAAAATTTTATTGTAAGCATTCTTCAGTCCGATATTCGTGCATTTCAATATTAAATAAAATTCGATGTACGGTGCTATTTTATACAGATAACAAAGCAACAATTGTATAAATTGTGAAATTTGAGATTAAAGATTATATTTCAAATTTGAAATTATATAATACCTCTCTAACCGGTAAGCCACAGAAATAATGAACTATAGATGACACAAGAGTCTAAGTTGGAGGTTAAAAGTCAACACATGGTACTCCGATTGTAAGGCTCTAGCAAGTAATATCAACTTCAAACCTCTTTGCATAATTCAAAAATTGCAAAATATGAAATTCGAAAATTAGAAAAGTTTGTTCGAAAATTTTTCGAGCATTAATAAAATTATTGCAAGAAAGAAAATATAACCGAAATAAAAACAACAAAGAAATTCGATCTTTCCTATACGAATGATTTAGCTATCAATTAACTCATCGAAATACAGCACCCGATAACAGTTTTGAAATTATGAAAAACAACAAAACAAAATTGGAAAAATTCCTAAAAAGCAAAGAGTATCTTAGATATGTCTGAATGAGGACATTGTATGCAACAATGAAAACAGAATGATAAAATATTCATGCAAAACTTACAGCTAAAAAGCAACAAAAGAAAAAAACTAAAATTGCAGAAAATGTCTTATTTTCTGGTATATATTCATTTGCATTCTTTTTTCGCATTACAGTGCTAACCTGAACTTTATCTTTCTATTTCAAAATATCATTCTTTTACTACTGGCTTCGGAAAATTATATTTTTGTGGAAAATCCATGTTTTTTTTTTTTTTTTTTTTTTTTTTTTTAAATTCCATTCGAATCAATTGTTTAAAACAACAAAAAGCTTCAAAAGTTAGAAATCTGACATAACTATTTTAAATTAAAAGCACTGGCTAAAAACAATATCAACACATGATGCACTGTAATCCAACAAAACGCTTAAAATGTCGCGTTATCTGTACAGTCATGCTATATAGTACTAATAGAAAAAGATGTCATCAAAAATTTTGAAAAAGATAAGGGGAACAAATGTTAATTGCTAGGAAAAAGTTCAATTAACGGAAAGAAAAAAACAAAAGCAGAAAGACAATGAAACTTTTACAATATGATAATGTAGAGAGATCACAAAACTTTTCTAAACAGAATATTGTTGTTGCTGCAAAATTTCATTCAATTTCTAACGTTGCTTGAAGGCCATCAAAAAATCTAGCTTTTTGATCAGAACGAATCATCACCACTGAATAGATTAATTTAAAAAAAGGATGAAATCTTCAACTTCCATCTATATGCCACCTAGGAACCAGTGCTTTAGACTGTATAACTGTCCTAGTTTGGAAAGAGAAGAGAATCATATTTTTAATAAGGACAAAATATATCTCAAATACAAAATAGATAAAGATGAAAATAACAGTACAAAAATATACTTACTTGCAGAATCGAAGAAATCCCGTCGAGCTCCGTCACGCATAAAATTTTCGATAACTTTTTGCATTGCACGTCCAATAAAACTGAAGATGTTTTCAAATGCAAAATTTTTTTCTACATTTTACATACAAACTGCAATCAGTTTGATTGCTACTTGCAAAAAAAAATAAGTATTTAAACACTTAAGAAGTTTTGGTATCTGGCAATAAAAACCAGCCCCTAATGAATGTTTCAAATTTGCTGTATTCTTTGTCCTCTATGCTTTTCAGTGACAAAAATAGCATGCTTAAATTTCGGTATAAAAAAGAATGAAAAACAGCTGTAATTTGCAAACGAAGAATGCTGACCTTTTCTGATTGCAGTCTTCATAATCAGTATTTGCAGGCATACAACCGGTTATCAGAAACCAACCAGTATTTTCACCACTCATAGGTACAGCAACAAATAATGGTCGGTTAGCACGATTTTTTGAGTGGCTCTGCAAATTTTGAAAAATAAATTCAACAAAAATCCATGCTAATTCAAGAAAAAGAAATGATTTAAACTGGAACAATAATTTTGAAAATTGCAATAAGTCAACTATGTCTGAACCGTTCAGCATCCGATGATTGATGAAACCAACTGACTTATAAAAAATTCCGATTTTTTAGCGCTAATTGCTAAGTGTTTTTACAATTTCTAATATATTAAGAAATTTCAATACATTGAAAGGAAATGAATACAAAAAATTAATAGATTCAAAAAAAAAAATGATTTCCTTAATTAAAAAGTCTACATCCTCGCTTCGAAATTTAGACTTATCTCAAAACACACAAATCATGAAAAAGTGAAAATCTTACTGAAACAGTGAATGCTCGAAGAACATAATGAATAAATATATAAAGGAAATGTCGGCAATGTAAAACACGCGCTTCGTCTTCCTGGAGAACATAAGAAAGCAATGACTTCAGTAAGTGTAGGCTTTCAAAATGAATGATTGTTAGACAAAGAATCTGAATAGTTAGATCGAATTTCGTTTATCACTAATTTGAATCACTTCCAAAATATAACAGCTTAGATGATACCTGAGGAAGGCAGAGAAGATAGAAAGACCCAACAGAAACAATAAGGCTTTGATTGATTGACATAAAAACGAGATTTACAAGACTGGTCAAACAACTTTTGTACGACTCAATCGCTTTCGATAATGGTGTCTTATCTCCTCCTGAAAGAACAAATGGATTCAATAATCTCATTGAGGAACTTGAAAAAATCAAGCAAGTATACAGTATTATTACCTATAATTTGAGACTTTAAATCTTAATAGCAGAAAGAAGCTAGAATACTATCGCTCACAAGTTGAAATTCCAAACCTCGATTGCAAATGCGATTCAGTCCGAACTATTAATCTGCTTCTTTAACTCCTATAAAGTCAATTACGAATGAAAAAGGAAAACCTTCTACGAATTTTTGCAAGATCTCTTGTGCACCAATGAAACGGTCATAGGGCGATTCAACTTCAACAACGCCATAGCTTATACGTCCAGCAATGGCACGCGCAAAATCACACGAATTGTACCTGAAATTTTTTTAATAATTTTCGTAAACTTTTTATAACAGTGCTGAAATTGGGAATACTAAGTCTGACTTTCTATCAAAACACTTTAAAATATACCAGCCATTACTTAACAACTAAATACAGCGATACATCTGATAGCTTTCTTCCAGCGATTTTATAGATTCTGAGATATTTTTATGTCATACAACATAAAAGAACTCAACTTTATCGAAAAGAAATGCTTTTTAATTACTTTTGGGTAATTTTGACTAATATTGTGTAATAATCAAGTGAACAATTTGTTAGAAAATGCGTAAAAATATGGAAAACAAGATCAAATCATTTTTTATCCCAAATAAATTTGCTGTATTTGAACCAAATTAAATTTTTACTTGTTACTGTATCCGATATGAGCCGTAAAAGATGCAAATTCATCATCCATGTGTTTATATATGTGACGAAATATGGCATCTTTTCTTTCCGATGTTAGCGCACTGTAAACCTGATGGCTTTCTTCCAATGTTATCCTAAAAATCATAATGAAACTGATAGGATAAAATCATCTGCTTCAGATTAATCGTTTTTAATTTTAATGCAATATCCTTATTAACGTATACTTTTTCCAAAAGCTGCTTTCCTTTAGTCGAATAATGCTTGATGACACCTGACATCCTTATAAATATAAATACACTTTAAGGATGCAGTTTACTTACTCCAATTCAGCCAGCAACGCCTTCATTACGAAAGCACCACTTTGTTGCCACATTTGTGTTAAACAAAAGAAAAAATCGTTATGCACCATACTTGTGTATAATGACCAGTGTGCATATAAAGGCAACATGATCCTGCAATTTTCCAGACTATCAATTTAGATGTGTTCGCTATCATTTGAAAAAAAATTTTTTTTACTCAAAATAATAAAATCACTTCAACCTACATTTTCTTCAAATCATGATTTATCTTCGTAGTCAATATGTAATTTCCGAATTAAAAATTTTGCATTAAATATAATACTAGTAACATGCAGAAATGCATAGTTACAGTGGAAAGAGTGGAGTGTAGTACGAATTAAGATCCAGCATCTGAAGCTAAACCTAATACTCATTCTTCAAATGATACTCACTGCCGCATGATGCACGTGAAATAAAAAAATAAGGATTAGAAAGAAATCTTGAGTCGATGATAATCCAATTTTTCCTAACAAAATAAAACAGTATTTATTTTGCTTAATAGTTATTAATATGCAAAAAAGAATTAACCATACTCATCATCGAATTTCAGCCGAAGAATATCATCCCCCCGTACAATATCCGATCCATCTGGACAAAATTTCATCCTGAATGCTCTTAAACGGTCAAAACAAACGGTTGTGTAGCAATCATGACTTATTAAATATTCCACTAACTGACTACTTATCCCAACTACAGCGGACCACATCATTTCTACCGTAGTTCGACCAACGGAATGCGCTACTTCCAACATAAGCACAGCAATCTAAAAAGAAATAAAGATTGCAGAATCAATTCAGATGACTAAAGTTAATAAAAATACACTACATTTTTATAAAAACCGAAATAGGTCTAGGAATTTCCAGTTTGAAAAAATTTCAGCCTTATAATTCCAGTTCTGATCAAAGCATATGTAGAGGAAACGAAAATAAAAAGCAATTATAAATGATGAAATATAAGATTTCCAAATTTTTAATTTATCGAAATTTTCAGGAGCGTTTTATTAGAAGTTGGAAAAACAGAAACGCAAAAACATGAAAGCGCCAAAATACGAAAGTTAAGTGTGTGTGTGTGTGTGTGTGTGGTGTGTGTGTGTGTGTGTGTGTGTGGTGTGTGTGTGTGTGTGTGTGTGTGTAAGATGAGGATTTGACAATAAGAAAAAGAACTTACCGACGGGCCATACCAAGAATTCTCGTGGTATTTCCACAGAATGTCTTCACGATGCCTTTTAAGTTCCATCCGTCGTTGTCGTTTGGCTTCTCGTCTTCCGACAGAATCAGCAACATCACTGATGCGCCTTCTGCGCCTACTACTAGATTCTTCTGCCTGTTCTATGTCATGAGTAAACTCTGTATCACCAGCATCACTTTTTTCCATTTCGTTTTCTCCATCACTTGAACTTCTTGCAGTTTCTAGCTGTTCACTTGCAGAAGCTATAAATCCGTAAAGTTCAACACAATTAAAAATATATGAATGAATGTTAAAATATGCAAATATTAGACATTTAATGCGGAAAACTTTTAATATACAGACGGAATCCCTTCCAGAGAGAGAGAGAGAGAGAGAGAGACGAAAAAAACAAGGTTTAAATAAATTATTACAAAGATTTTAAAAATTCAAAGAAAAAAGTCATTACTTCGATTCTCGCTAGTCTCATCGTCTTCTTCTACTTGTTCTGTCCTTTCCAGAAAATCCCTCTCACCATCACTACCATCATTACCATCATCCATTCCAGTCTCATCATCTCCACTTCCCTCAGAAGATGAACTATCTGGGATTTCGACATCACAGATGTTTGGGATGTCCAGTTGCTCCCATTCATCTCTGCTCACAATTAGGCGAATATTGTCGTCATAATATAACTATAAAACAATCTTATAAAAAAATGATCAACAATAAATATGATGTATTATTTTAGATGCTCCGAAAGTGCAGCTCTTGCAATTATTCCTAGTCAAAAGAAAAATAATTAAGTTATAGTTTAAGAGGACCTTAGCAAAAAAATATTTTATTTGTTAATTTCCTGGCAATATTGTAAATAAAATTAGGTCTTTGGCACTAAAGAAAGGGGCAATCTAAATTCCTTCTCATATTTCACTTGAACAAAACAGAAAAATTTATTTTTTTCAATCACAACAATCAATATTATTTTTTTTTCAACATTTTCATTGTGATTTCTAAATAAATTTACATTTGATAAATCCAAAGGTCGCCTGGAATCAATCACGTATAATGTCATATCAGAACGAAGGTATGGAATCAGTGGTTCTGTAGCACCACAGTTGAACAACACAACAGAATGAGCCTGTTCACCATGTTCCATCAATGCTGACCGAAAACTTTCCCATCCATCTACTGGTACCAGCGTATAGGGTACATCATCTGCCGAAAATAAATCCTAGAATTTTTTTTTTGTTTTAATTTTAATGAACTAATCAGTAAATCTGAGTAAGAATTTAAAGCAAGCTAACTTAATTTAATGAATTCAAACTGATTCAATTAAATCGCTATCCAAGCTAGCGATAATGCTTTTGTAATGAATGAATATGCTTGAGATGCCAAATGGTATATCATAATTCAGTAATATGTCATATCATTTGCAGAAATCATACATCTATTTATGATATTGTTATTATGGATTGAAATATCGGAAATATATAAGTCTTATTAGTATTCCAAACATAAGAATTTATTCATAAGAATTTCCTGAGGTACTTCAGAATACAAGATATAATTCTCCGTTTTATCTGCAAAACAGAATCAAGCTTGGAATACTCGTTAGTATCATGCATCTTAAATTCCTTAAGTATATATCTCGCTTATTGATAGTTATTTGTATGTTCTTTCGCACAAATTAAATTTTCGACGTGACATCTGATTTCTGCATTAATAAATAAGAATTAAAGCAATTCCTTACTAGTAATATTTGTGTAGCGCAAACAGCATCAGCATCAACATTTGCTATAACGAGTACATGCTGAAAGAAAGTATCACTTAGGTATAAAAAATATTGCGAAAATATAATACTACAATATATGACTGAATTTCTTGAAAATGTTAACATCTCTATAAAATGCCAAAATTTGATATTGTGAATTTGAATTGATGTTTTTTTGTTTTTTTTTTGAATTGAAGGAAAATGCTTCATGATTACGTTTTATTCTTTACATAAAAATGTCAAATTTCTTCAAAAAAGCAGTAATTCTTGCAGAAAGCATACATATTGTTAAATTTCATTTTAGTCTTTTTCCATCTTCTTGTGGTTTTTTCGTTTCAAAAAACAAGTATTTAATAAAGAAAAGAGAAAAGAAAGAAACTTACATCTCTCTTAATCATGCCATAGAAAAGTTGCCTAAAATTTTCGTATATGATCATATTTAATTTAGTTGCAATTAGAATCTAGCTGAAAATATGAATTATCATTCAATGATTTAATCAATTGCAATTTAAATTTACGAAATTAAATAGCGTATTTTTAATCGAATGATATAAATTAAAAACATCATATCTTTGAAATTTTTATAAATTAAAATATATAAATCTAACATTAATTCATTGCAATCTTATTTAGGCAATAATATCCTTTAGTTTATTCCCTTATTTCTTTTACCTTAAAATTTATATTTTTACAGAAATCTTGATAGATTTTGATCTTAATCATTTTTTCAAAAATAATTAGAAAGTAATCATGATTGTATGGATTAGAGATCAAAAACAAATGTGAAGATATGTAAAGGAGCGAAATCATTTAGATATTTGAAAGTTTTTTTTTTTACAAAGAATAAAAAACAGTACTGAAATTTGAGAGGCAAAAAGTGATAAGATCAGTAAAAGATAATTATAAAAATATTTGAAAAGATACAAAGAGCATTTCCTTCCTAAAGTATCAAATTTCACTTGAAATTTATTAAATGTTTGAAATGACAGTCAGAACAATAGTGCAACTCAAACTACGACCATAAGGTTTGGATTCAAGAAGCAAATCGGGAAGTATTTTTTTTGCTTTTTGAGTTCACGTGATATTTGACGTTTACAGTGAGCGCGTAACGTAGGATGACAAATGCTGTGTTTATTTAGGATTGAGAGTCTTTTTTTCGATAAACAAAACTTTGAAATATGAAACGTGTAGAATGATTGCTAATTTAAAGAACACTAATTATTTGTCTTTTAGATTTTCTCTTTTATTTGATAAATTGAGTACTATTTGTACATTCAAATGAACCTTTTTCGATGTTTTCACGTTCATATCATATTTATAAGTTAGAAAATTAAAGTAAGTTACGTCATGCTAATATATAGCTTTTCTGTCTCAGCTTAATTTAATTTAACTTTATAATTTACTTTGATGCTATCTATATCTAATTGATTTGATATGTTATAAATTGCTTATATTAATTGCTACTTTCCAATCTGTGTCATTTTCGAGCGGAATAGTTACGACGTATATTTTATATGAATTATAAGTAATATTGTGATGCTATTTTAAAAGTCATTTATAGTCTTTGGATTTGGTAGTGAAGAGATGCAGTGTGACGATGTTACGTGGAATATTCTCAATAAGGGAATGTGCTCCTTTAAAACAAGGCAAGTATCAGACTTCACTTGAACACACGTATTTTTTTCTGTATTATTTGGAGGTACGGATGATAGGGAATTTATAAGTTGTATTCCTTAAAGATCGTTCAATTCACTTACATTTGCAATTCTTACCTTTTTTGGATTTCCATCCTTTTCATTTTAATATTTCGGCTGAAGTTTTAAAGAGTTTTTAAGACATTTTTCAGGACAAAGGCGCAGAAGTTTTGTCGTAACGAGTACAATTTGACAGGTTTGTGTAATCGAGCATCATGCCCGTTAGCTAACAGCCAATATGCCACGGTTCGAGAAGAGAAAGGTATTTTTTGCTTCACCGAAATTCGCATAGTATGATTGGTTCAAAATAAATGCACTATCGTATTCGCAAGTATTTACGAATAGGGCGTATTGCACTTATCAATGCTTAAATATCTAAAAAGAAAGAATTTGCTTCATTTGTTAAAGATTTACAGTAAAAAGGGATAAAAGGGATGCAAGATTTACAGTAGAAGTGGTCACAAGACGAACAGTTGGGTTGTTTTTTGATTTTAAGCTATATGAAAAAGAAGGAGAGGAGTAATGAAAGACAATATGCTACTGACAGGATAGTAAAAGTAACGAGAAAGAAGTGAAAATAAGGAGAAGGCCAGAGATTTCTTGAAAAAGTTTCAGTTGAGATGTAATTTTTTCAGGTATCTGTTATCTTTATATGAAGGTAGTTGAAAGAAGCCATTATCCACGCAGACTCTGGGAACGGATCAAATTATCTCGGAATATGACGCAAGCTGTTAAACAAATTGATGATGCATTGTTGCATTGGTCTGAATATATTAGACACAAGTGTAAAGCACGTATAATTCGCATACAACAGTATTTAATCAGGATGAGAAAGATGAAGCTTCGAGAAAGGTTTTTTCTTGGATATTTTATTGAAATGCAAAATCACCTTTATTTATTAAACCACTATGGAATGCGTTTTTGGGAAGCCGAAAATGCATTATTACTTATCTTCCATTTATGAGATGTTGCCAACTATTTAGATTTGATTAACAAGAATTTGTTTGAAAGAAATTGCTTCGTATAATTGTTTGCGATACGCAAGCATGATTTATATAGCCATATAAATTTTATTGATCTTATTAAATATTCGCAGATCAGAACAGATAGAATGTTTCGAGTCATTTCAAAAGAAGTGTTTCTGAATATTGATTTTTTCGGTGAATTAACATCCCAAAATACCCCGAAATATTTGTTGACTTTTTTAAAACTTTTCATTACTTAAATTTTTATTTTTCAGACAACAAAAGATTATTCCAATCCAGCGAAAAATTGAAAGACGTGAAGTAAGACGAGAAGAAAAGGCACTCATTGCAGCCAGACTGGATACAGCCATAGAAAAGGAATTACTGACCCGTCTACGTGAGGGGACTTATGGCGAAATTTATAATTTCAGGTCGTCAGAGCATTATTTTTAGTTCTATTTATTAGACTTTTTTTCGCTTAAAAAGTCATTTTACTATATGTAATGGACTAGTTGTTGCACCTAAATTGTTCAAAGTTGGGAAGTATTCATTTTGTTTCTAAAGCAAATTTTAGCAGTGATGAGATAATTTTTAGGCAAGATGCATTCAATCGTGTACTTGATCAACAGGAGGAAATGGATCCAGAATTCGATCATGAGGTTGAAATTGAAGGGGTCAATCAGGTTAGGATTTCTTGCATTTTTATAATTTTCGTTTTGATATTTCACAGTAACATTTTTGATGTTTTTTCCTTCTCTTTGACTAGTGATATTTAGGATACCGGTGTTCGGGAATATGTCGCTGATTTCGAGGAATCATCTGAAGATGATGATGGGGATATAGAGGAAGTAAATGGCTCTTGGAATGAGGAACAGACTAGTGGTGATGATGAGGCAATTGAAAGTGAAGAAAATGAGGAAAGCGCCATGGAAGACGAAAAAGAGGAATGGATGGGGGAAAAAGAAAAGAAACCGGTGAATATAGTATGTTTTTATATTAAAGATCACTTTACAAAGTAATTTATGCAGCAAGTTATTACCTTAATATAATGTGTGCAGCGGCGATTGTTTCACATGACTTTTCAAAACAAAATTTTTTCAGCAAAAACAGAAACGAGTGAGGTGGAAGGACCTAAACGAAAAACAATCAAAACGTGAACCTGTCAAGAGGCGGCTACGACAGGTACTCGAAATTGAGTATGAAACCGAAGCACCAGTTAGGAATAAACAAAAGCTATGAAATTCGTAAAGTTCGTTGTTGTGGCGTAAATGTTTCCGGTGAAATAAATTGTCATGTGAAAGTTTCGTCATGATATGATCATTTCTTCAATTCTGGTGCAGTCTAAAGTTAAGTCCGTAATCTTTGTCGACCGTCTTTAAATGCTTTTAACGCAACTATGAGGTAAGATTATTAGCCCCACCTGCAACACATCAATCTCTTTCCCTACAGAATGCGAATGAGTGGAGTGTTCCTTAATAGTCATCGGAAAGCAGTGTGTCGAAAAATCTCTGTAGTCTAGAAGTTATCAAGATTTAATAAGAACTACAAATTTCGGGCATCCAACTTATGCTAACGTTGTACTATCGATTATTAGACAGTTCTTTTAAAATGTAGGATGTAAACAAGAGAAAAAAAATTATCAACTTTTTATTTAAACAAATGAGCAGTGGAAAAAGAATCACTGCTTACTGCACTGTTGGAACGGGGTAAAAAAAAGCGTGTAACACAAAAAAAAAGTGAAGCCCGCATTTTGCTTTCTTCAAATACACGGAAAAAAAATTACACAGGATTCAGATTCGAAATACACGGATCTTTGGTCATGAATTAAGTCCCTCTTCATTAATTTAAAATTTAAAAGTTTTAAGTATTTCTTAGAACAGAAGTCCATCACAGTGCTTCAGCATATATGTCAAGTCAAAGTAAAAATGTTCTGTAAATAAGGCAAGCAAGAGTAAAATTTTATATCAAAAATTGACGAAAGATTTCGAATTTTCACTTAAATCCAGTTCGGAAACAAAAAACTCATTAAAATAAGTACTGAAAAATATGGCACTGTTCCCTCAATCATTAAATTGTAACATTAAACTTGGCGAGTCAACCGATATTAATATCTAGTGATGAAGTTGGCAATAGTTTCGTAATTATTGAAAATAATGATTCAAGCGATCAATATTCGTTTTTTTTCAATAACTGATCCAAAAGCTGTAGTGGTCGATGAAGTTGTAATTCGACCCAACACGGTGTTTCCTTAATCGATGTACGATTGTAACCAACGCCCCATCCTTTCACAAATGATATCGATATTATACAACATACCTGAACAAAATGATAAAAATTATTTCCTCATAAAAGAAAGACATTATTCTGTTTGATGATAACCTTCTTTAAAAAAAAAAAAATTATTGCTTTTCATGAATTTTATCAAGTTTCATATCCATTACTGTGGACAGGACTTTGCAGCATACCTGAAGAACCGGAAGCGTATCTCTTACACAATGTACTCAGTCTCCAGAAATACTTATTTTGCTTAATCTGCGTATTTTTTGGAGTAGCGCAAAAATGAAAAAAAGTATAAAACGCTTACTCGTCTCAAATCATCAACGCCAGTCCCAACATGTTCAATCAGTGAAGATGCAATATTTGCTGGAGGAAGATAGCCAGCAACCGCTGCAGCCTGTGCTACAACAGCTAAACGAGCAGATTTACTCTGATGTTCCATTTCCGCAAAAGCCCAGCGTAAATCGAAAATCTGTAATATAGCACTTACCAAAAAATAAAAAATTAACGGTTAAGCTTATTTCAAAAAAAAAAACTACTTTACACTTTTTAACAATACATTACCAGTCTAATAGAAAACCCAATACTTTTTATACTTTAACATAAACAATTATCTAAGTTTATTATATATCAAAACTGAAAAAAGGAATGTTACAATAATCATTTATCATTCAATATTACTATATTTCCCATTTATATTGAACTACAACGAAAGCCCACTTTTTTGCTCGGCGAGCCAGAACAAAACTTATGTACAGTGGTACCATATTCAATATCGTTTTCAAAATCCAAGTAATAACTTCGGACGAAAACAGATTTGTGTGACAGGCATTCGAGATAAACACTGCCATTGCGCTGTGTTGAAATACGAACTCCCTTCCCGATGTGCAACCTAAACAATTACATTTTTGCATAGACTTGAAATGTAAAGTTGAAAGGCTTTAAAATCAAAAAGAAATTCAGATATTTCTAGCAGAATCATTATTCATATAGCACAGTGAAAAAATTAGTAGCAACGGGAAAAAAGAAATGCCTTCCTTGCTTTTTCGGAAGCTTCACTTCTATGTACGTTTGATAAGGCACCCAAACAAAATCGACCATGTTTAGCTCCCGCTGGATTAACACCACCATCAATTACTACCTGTAAAAGAACACATTTGAAATTGTTTCAAAACAAATTATAAATTTGCATATCTTTCCAACACTTTTCAAAATTATTGAATAAATTTCCAATAATTTATAACAATATTTAACATAAAAAGTCGAGTGATTATTCCGGAAGCTACCTTATGTTCGTCGTTAAAATTTATGATTTTTATCTCAAATGTGCAACAAATTGAAAAATTAAGGAAATTCCTCCTAAATTCTGAAACTCCAAAGTGCAACATACCTCTGTTCTATCCTTTCGAACTCGAAATGTTTCGCCAATTTGTGTATCTAATTCGTAATATGATATGGAACACCAATGATCAGGCACTACAACATGCAAACTGTACAAAACACATTTTAATTTTTCCAAACAATTCTTCAGCAATACTAGTTTTTAAGTGAAAATTTGAAATAATGAGAGCAACAGCAGAATAGAAAGTAAAGAAAAATGATACTTGGTGTAGTAGGCAAACGTACTGAATCCAAATTATCTGAAAAAAAAATGACAAAAATTAGAAAAAATCGTAAGTTCAGAAATTTGAAGCAAATAAAAGACAGCAAAGATAACAATTCGAATTGAGCAAGCAAAGAAACAAACTATGCTTACATCTACAACGGCCGACTGGATAATTACACGAATCGTTGATTTGTTGGTAGTTAGCTGGAAAATACTTTGTGCAACTGTCTCCGGAATAGAACATCAATTATTTTAAATATCTTTGACATAGTCATTTTGTTTTAAAAGAAGGAAAATTTAACAAATGATTTTCCAAACTCTCATGTGATCTACATTTTTCTACCAAAATGGAATTTCAAAATTGGCTAAAAACTATTTCTCAAAACTATTGTTTAATAGTTTTCGATCACTCCAAATTATAATAAAATTAACGGAACATTCTTTTGGGAGCATTTTGCAAATGATAAAGCAGTTGGATGAATAATGAATGCACAAATTTTGAAATCATTTCATTTTTTTCCTACATCTATCAATTTTTATATAGTTTACTTAGGCATGCAAAAAAAAATTATTTGCATCCATTTGAAATTTCCATTATAAATGTTCGAAAATGCCATTACCTTGAGAATGCTCCTGATATAGATGTGCAGCGGATGAATTTGCCGCTGATAAAACACAGTTCTGATTCAGCCAAGCATTCCGTTCGTCAGCACTGGCGCCATCGTTGGTGCCACCTTGCAACATGTTCAATGATCCAGGTGATGTTACATCACAATATGAACTCTAAAACTGATCAATGATCAATATTCGTTAGTTCTGAAATTTTCCGGTATGTTATTACAAAGTTATCCGTGTCAAACTTATTTTCCCGAGAATCATCTAGAGTTATTATTGCAGTATTTATACAATGGTCAATAGTTAATATTCATGGTTAATAAGAATGAGCTTATAATAATTGGTAATACAACTTTTTGCTAAATTTGAAAAATGATTTCTAATTTCATTCACTTTATAAATTTTAGGAAATCAAATGTAAATGCATTCTTCCTACCATAATTTTAGGACAAGCATAAATTAAAGTATAATAATCAATAAAATTAACTTCCAGTAACAAAAACATGAATAAAGTTCGTAAGCATGAAATATTTTTCATTCTTTTTGCAAACAACTTACTTCAATAGGTAAAGGCTGGGCAGAAATTTGCGCCTGGGCCATTTGCCCTGGGATAATATTACTAGATAGTGGATTTACTGCAACTTGTGTTGATGATGACGGTACAGCTAAAGCATCCAAACGAAGAGTTGACATATCTACAAATGAAAATGACTGAAATAATAAATTATATTCTGTGCAATCAATAAAATCATAATAAAAGTAAAGCTAAATTATAATAAACAGACGCACCAATGTTTCCAATGCTTGACGATACAATCCGTTCATAGTGATATGGATTAATGCAAATTACATCCTACAATCATACGAACTATAAATTGGAAGAAGATAATAATTTTTAACAATGAGAAAATAAATTTGAGCTTTTACTACACTAGGTACTAGCACCAAAGTTGCGATCGAACTAAAATTTTTGTGTTGAATGTTAAATTCTTCAAAAACTGATAACATTGAAATCACTGAGCAAGTTAATAATGATCCAGAAAAAATAAAATTATTTCGACCCATGCTCTATTCTACATATTGATATTTCCTTTACCGAACATTCAACACAAAAAATATGTAACAAAATATCGGAAATTTTGAATCAATCTCATACCATTATCTTACTAAATAGAATGACAAAACAATTTACTTTACTTCGAAACAATTAAACTGCTGAAAAAATTGCTGAAAAAGACCTGATTATCAGGTGCTACTGCACAAATCGGTAATTTTTGCAGCTCATTTTTGTTAACATTTGGCCAACGCCAAATCCGAGCATAAACTACGTGTGGAACACCTTTTCGACCTGCAACTTGCAACCGTCCATCTAACGATCTCTGCAACAAGTTTGCGAATAAGAACAAAAAAGAATCAATACCAACAAACCCTTTTTTTACAACAGCGATTCAAATTTAATGAAATTTAAACTCCACATGTTATCTCTTCAGAATAAAATTTAATTGTAAATGTTTCACATAATGGACAGCAAGCAATCATCCAAAACACTGAATCTCTGACGACATAAAAAAGGTGATACTGGAAATGCAAATACTAGCTCTCGAAAACGGCTTATGATAGCTTTTTTTTGCTTCAATCTACCCTCAGATTAAACTGTTTCTACTGTGGCAGTAACACTAAAATGAATGAACCTGGATAGTAACACAAGATGTTGGTTGTTTTCCAGCCGATGTTACAGCAGTAATTAGATTTTCCAATTCATTACGTTTATCTTTCAACTTCTTTACTAAACTTTCGATTGCTTTTCGAACAAATTCAGCATCTTCACCACCCTGAAAATATATTCTAATTAGTCCAATACAGAATTATTATTTTCTACAGTATATAATTATTTTTTACAAAGTTCAATTCCCTTTACAACCATATTGTTAACATTTTCAAGAAAATATCCTAGCAATAAATGTTTAAAAATGATAAAAATTTGTGTCAGTATCTTGCAATTTATGAAAAAAATTAAAATTTCGGAAACTGCATAAAAATTTGTTAATGAAGTTAAAGTGATCGAGCAAATTAAATGAGTAAATGTAGAAAATATTTGAAACCAAAAATACAGTGGATATCGGAAGAAAAGTCTTGATATTACTTACACTTTTTAAACTTATCAACAGACAAATGATAAACCTGCTGATAGCACTGTAGAACGTGAGCAATTTGAGCACATGGATCAGCAGCAGATGCAGTACTATGATGTGATGAGGATGGTACAGGATGACCGGAATAATCATTATGCTGATGTGGAACATTCAGAATCACTGTTTTATCTATCATCTGCAACATTATCATGCTTTCTTATCGGTGATAAAAAATTGTATTAAGAATTCGTGACAAAATGGGAAGCATAAAACATACCGGCATATTTTTCATTTGTTAAAATTCGACGTAGAAGCTCCATTTTGAACAATTAATTTAGATATTATTAAATTTTATTCCGAGACAATCATAAATTGCAGAACTAGTAAAATTAATGCATGGAAGTAACACTGAGTATCACATGATCATTTCAAAATGATAGCAGAAAGATTAAGTTGCACAGATATTTCTTGCAGAAAATTTAGGAAATGAGGACAAGGAGAATAAAACTAAGAGCAAGCAGTACCGAATACTTTACTCACCGGTGGATGCATATTATGCATAGCTTGGACTGGTTGATACTCGTAGAAATTTGGTGAAAACGGTACAGCGCTAGGTAATATTTGTCTCATTCCAGCTGCAATCGCTACACTGTCTGAATAATGCTGTATCGTAGGAACACCGTGTTGCTAAATTTTTGAAAAGAATAATATGTAACTGTAATATTGAATTCGAAATGATATTTTTGATCATATATTTTGGAATTGAAGTTTTAAAGTAATTTCTTTTGCTATAACATTACTGGGCCAGATTTACAAAGTTATGACAAAATATAATTTTCTCTTAAATAACAGCAACCAAAAAGAAACCTAAACATTCGGAAACTTAAATTTCCGAACTTACCGGATGTATTTGTTGTTGTCGCATGAAAATTTGCTGTTGTTGCTGCTGTTGCTGTTGTATTATAGCTGGAACATTTGCAATATTTCCTGAAATTCATTTCCATCTTATTTAGCAAACAATTTAATGCTACAGATCACCTCAAGAATAAATCTATCAGTAGGTCCTTTAAAAAAACCTGAAATGGAGCGGAAAATGTGCTAATTTTCTAGTTTTCTTTCTCTAAACTATGAACTTGTGCAACTTTATTGTAGTTCTTGCTGTACAAACAAGAAATGATATACAATTTTGGCTAAAATGTAAGAAGTACTCTTTTAAAGTGAAAAGTACTTTTTTAATATGAGAAGTTCTCTTTTACTCTAATAAGTACTCTTTTACTTCTAATACTTATAAAACGGTAGTCGTGCATAATTCTATAGCATTATATCAATTGGAAAGTTTCTTATTAGCTATCAGAATTAATTTTAATTTCAATTAATAAACATTTTCGAGTATATCGAAAATGGAATAAAATGATGACATGAATAAAAACAAAAGTGTATATTGAAATAACAAATTCGACATTTATTATGGGAAATAAAACCTGGCATTTGTGTACGCAATATTTGTTGTTGTTGCTGTTGTTGATGATGAATCAATCCACCATCGGTACCATCCAAAAACCCGTTAAAAAACTGCACTGGAACACAAGCCGTATTGGTAGTTGTGGTAGTAGCATTAACCATAGGTAAGGTACTTTGTTGTTGATGTATTAAACCACCTGCATTTATCATTTTCTTTCCAATTATCCTTGAAAATGTTACTGACAATTATTGACTGAGAAAAAATTATTTTCTATATATCTCAAAAACCGTTTAAAAAGATATTTGGGAGACAATCTCATTTGAGATGATACAGCCAAAATTATGAAACTATGAATAAAAGATATAAATTGAACTACGATAAAGATTACGCTCAATAAAACGAGAGAACGTAGAAGTTTGACCTTTAAAAAAATCGAAAGAACGTAGAAGTTTGACCTTTAAAAAAATCGAAAGAACTTAGAAGTTTGACCTTTAAAAAAATCGAAAGAACTTAGAAGTTTGACCCTTAAAAAAATCGATGTAAGAGGTCAAGTTAAATATATTACAAATTTGGGAAATATAATTCATATTTCTGTATCTTTAATTTTAAAGAAAAATGTTAACATCATCAAACTAAAGATTTAACGTTTTTCCCAGTATATTTCATACCTTTAAAGTATATAAAAGATAAAGCAATAAAGCATTTAACAGTTTTGATATTTGGAAACAGATTTAAATAAAAAAGCTAAGTTGAATTAATCAATAATCAAACTTATTTAATCGTAACTAAAAATTTATTTATTCTCTTCCGTTAACCTAATAATAACACAAACATTTATTGTTGCAGCAACGTATTTGTAAATTGATACGTGAACAACAATAAACATCATTCATATTGTTATAATGCCATATAGATAGACAAATAGACAGACACGTACGTATAAACTTGTAATCACTGATAATTTGTAGTTAGCGATGATAATAACATTTAATTCTAGAACAATATGAGCGAAAGAAACAAGAAGAACGGATTGAAACTTTGTTGTAATTTTGAAAAAAAAAAACGAAATAGAAGAAAAAAAGAATGAAAATAAGAAGCCGAAATGGACTAAAAAAGAAGAAATGAACGGTAATAATTTAACTAATTAACCACCTGACTAATTGACATACTTAAGACAAAAACAAATGAATGATGGCAATAATCAAAGTGTCGGTATGTAATTATTAGACAAATGAGAATTTATAGCAACTTTCAAATTGGATCAGCGATCACAGGTACTATTAGTGGTGAGAGGTGACAATGAAGATGACAACGATGATAATGAGAATAATGATAACAATGATAGTGATGTACAGGAAACAGTGATGATAGTAAGTGATAGCAATAATGGTTGTGTGGTGATGGATTATGATAATGATAATAGATCATAGTTGTAGTAATAGCAATAGCGGTTGTTTGGTGATGGATTATGATAATGATAATAGATCATAGTTGTAGTAATAGCAATAGCGGTTGTTTGGTGATGGATTATGATAATGATAATAGATCATAGTTGTAGTGATAGCAATAGAGGTTGTTTGGTGATGGATTATGATAATGATAATAGATCATAGTTGTAGTAATAGCAATAGAGGTTGTTTGGTGATGGATTATGATAATGATAATAGATCATAGTTGTAGTGATAGCAATAGAGGTTGTTTGGTGATGGATTATGATAATGATAATAGATCATAGTTGTAGTAATAGCAATAGCGGTTGTTTGGTGATGGATTATGATAATGATAATAGATCATAGTTGTAGTGATAGCAATAGCGGTTGTTTGGTGATGGATTATGATAATGATAATAGATCATAGTTGTAGTGATAACAATAGCGGTTGTTTGGTGATGGATTATGATAATGATAATGGATCATAGTTGTAGTGGTGATAGTGATAATGATAATGATACAATGATAACAGTAGTAGTAATGGGAGAGAAGTACAAGAGAGAGAAGGCAATGTAATGATGGTCGTTTGGGTGGAATGAGATGATGATTGATTTGTAAATTTATTTGTTCCGCAATAGAGGGAAAAGATGCAAAAGAAGTAAAATGAGGGAAAATATATAAGGAAAGGATGAGAGAGTTAGAGATGTAAAAGAAAAGAGAAAAAGGGTAAGAAACATTAATGATAATAATGTATGGACATCATTATTGTAGAAGAAGTGAGAGAATAGTTGTTGTACATATTGCTGTTTAGTTACTCTTAACATATGCAAGCAATATTTGCAGTAATTTGTATTAAAATACTTAAATAATAATTAATTTATTTGTATTAAAATACTTAAATAATGATTAATTTATTCTATTCCATTATCAATTTTTTAATAATTAATTATGTTTTGTTGAATTTGTATGATAATTGATAACTTTTTTTCAACAGAATAAACATAAAAAAATATGGTAATTATTTTTAATTGAATGATAATTATTTTTATGGTAATTATTTTTAATTATTATTCTATTAGTATTACTATTAATTGAAACTAATTATTCTATTGATATCACTATAACAAACAATAATTATTTATTGTATTTTAATTATTTAATGAGCATAACAATAATTATGTTTATTTTTGATCTAATTATTCTACTAGTATTACTATAATATATAATGATTATTGATTGTGTAATTATTTTAGTTACTGCATGCATTACAATAATGCTATTGTAATTAAGTTAATATAGTTATTGTAAAAATATTATGGTAACAGTAGTAGTAACTGCTTATTGTATGAGTATTACTATAACAATATTACTATGATATTATATTTATACCTGTCCTGAAATTAATTACATTGTCTATTTAAACTAAATGGAAATTCAATTAGAAAACAATTTAATTAAGCTATCCATCACGAAAAAAACACACCCGAAAGCTTCTGAATAATGGAAAAAATTGTAGTTTCTCTCCATCCAATCAACCATCCAGATGTACACCACACACACACACACACACACACACACACACACACACACAACAGACACAACACACACACACACACATGCACACATGCACACACATGTACACACATATATCCCCTGATCGATTCTATTAAAACGATGCAGCTAGTTGTGTTTTGTTTTCATTGTTAAATTTAATTTAACAAATTTTACTTTTTATTTTACTTTTCATTGTTTTTTTATTTCAAATTTCATTCCTATACACTACAAAATTGTCCGTTCGCTACTTGCAGTAAATTTCACATCTGTCTGTTTATCATAAGTTTCAATAAAATACCATTCGTATTGTTGTTATGAAATGATAATGCAAATACAGTAATAGTAATAATAGTCAACAATTGATTGCTACAAAATTATTATTATTTCTCAATTTTTAACTTTTTTTATTTGTAATGCAAAATTTAATTTGTAACTCGAAAATATACTATCATATGTTGCTAGTAAAAGCAATAAAATTTTGAGGAAAAAAAAATAATTAAAATCTTTGAAAAATTTTGCACTAAGCTAATATGAAGAGATATACTGAAAAAAGTAATTGAGCTTAGGAAATTTAAATTAGTGACATAAAATATTTATTGAATTTTCATAAATAAATTAGCATTAAAAGGTCAAGAAAGCATAAAAGATAGAGATGAAAGAGGAGGAAAGCACTAGAAAACGATACTATGAATGGAAGTTTGAGATTTTGAATAAAAACTAGAAAAAATGTAATTCAGTTACATCCTTTGAGATATTCCAGTGATTCAATGATACCGTTTCATTCCAATATCTTCTTGTTTAATTTTAAAAATTACACTGATTTGACAACAATAAAATACGAAGTAAATCAAGTTATCACAATGATATAAAGTCGAAAAAAGAGATCAGAAATTTTTGTAATTTCAACGAATGCGAAAAGTGAACTATTTGCAGTAAATGATCGTTTTCCTTTTACTTTTTTTTATTCATTTTCAATAAAACTTTTTCCTCTCTTATAAACATTTCAACGAGTTTTTATTTAAAATGAGAATGGATCCATTCTGTGTGTTTTCCCTCTTCCATATTTTTTTGTATTTAATTAACTGATCACTAGTATGCAATTAAATTAATACAAATAATGTCAGATTTAAAACAAATAATAATTTTTGGTAATACTTTTTGTTTACAAAAAAACAAATAAAGAAAAACGCAATGTTAAGATAATGAATGAATAGTTTTTTAATTTAATTTTTCAATTAAAATATTGCAATTTATCTTGTTAATTTACATTGCCAAGGTATTGCATTCATCCATCAAACAGAGCTCGAATTAATTTTTTACTTTCGACAGAATAAATCTTGTACTAATGTAACCGTAAACAAAATACATGTCTAATACACTGAATAAATAAGTAGATGGATGATTGATAGTTTTAATCAAAAGTATTTCAAAAGCAATTATTTTTAATGAAAACAAATAATTGAATAAAATTTTGATCAATCAGCTACTGATAAGAAAAGTAACAAATGCAAAAAAGCAACAGACAACAACAAACAAAATAGTTCAAAATAATTTAAGCAAAAAACGCGCAATAGAAAGAAGAAAAGAAAAAACTTTTTGGCTTAAGAAAATTTGCTTTGGTAGAAATGTGTGATAATCATACTTATCATTTATTTAACGGATAACTGAAAAAAAAAATATCAATCATTTCTAAGAATTTCCTTCCATTCTCGTTCATTTCAAAAATTACTTCGTATTGAAATAATTATGCAGGTGTAATTATTACTGTTGTTGTTGCTGAAATTGTTTAAAACAATGCGATGAAATAGATCAACAGTACAATAAAGTATTGGAAAGAAAGGCATTTTGCTTTTTCCAGAAAAAATGCTAACAGCTCGATGATAGATCATTTTTATTCTTGCTTCCCGAAGAATTTCGTTGATTCAGCTAATGATAGACAGACCGATAGGTAGTTGAGAGCAAAGCATTATTCTTTTCCTATTTGAAAAATAAAGGAAAAGATGAAGAATTTTTTTTCAATATTTCATTTTCAAATGCCGAATCTGTTAACAAAAACATCACATTGCTACGTTATGCAGTAAATGTAAAATCATTATATTCTGGATGATAAATAGTATTAATGTAACTACTGGAAATATTAAGGAATTGATGGTAAGCATGATAATGACCGTTATAATCATTATTATTGCAATGATGGTGACGGCAGATAATTAACAATGATAATAATAATGATAATATTAATACTAATGATGATAACAATAGTAATAATAATAATAATAGTAATAATAATAATATCAATAATAACAATAACAATAATAATAATAATAAATAATAATAGCCATAAAGGGAGTTATGATGGAAAAATTTTCCTATTCATTTTCAGACAATAATTTCATCCATTTTCTGCAACAAATCATTTAGAATGATTAAAAATTTAAAAAATTTTTGATTTTATTAATCATATGTTTAAAAAATTTTCAGAAAGTTCTCACATAGATAAATTTTCCAGCTTCGTTGATCAAAACCGTACATTACGAACAACTGTGCAATAATAATTTTTTCTTCATTTAAATTGAATTACTTTTAATAATATTGATATCATCAATAGAAAAAATGATAATAATAGTGATGATGTAAGTGATATTAAATGAAATAATCACAATTTTCAATTAGCGAGATATTATTAATTGTTATTTTCATATGCAAATTGCATTAAAGTGATAACGAATTGTTATTGTGAGCACAGATGCAAGAGAATGTCTGTTTAATTTCTCATTGCATTTCTATCTAATGGAATTACTGATTCATTCATTTTTTTGTCGAAATTGCCTTCAATATCATTTGCTTGCTATTATTATTATCATTATTAGTTACTACTGATGCTCTTATTAATGGTTCTTTTTTATTTAGCACTAATTTCGTTTACTAATTATTGTTATTATCATTATATGAATTATCAATTATTCTTATTGTTATTATTTTGATTAACATTATTATTTTTATTAACATTGATATTGCTAATATCATTATTGTTATTTATTTTTATTAACATTTATCACATCATTTTACTCTATTTACTCTTTTTTTTCTTTTAAATTTCCCTGTCACTATTACCATCATAACGTTTCATTTCAATAAAATCGATTTAATTTCATACCTGTTTGCTAAGTCAACTTGCCCTATCGACTGCCCATACATACTTAACCTATGCTTTCGTTATGTCAATTATATGATAAACAAATAAATGTTGGTGGTAATTGAAAATACTAAGGCATAGATGTACACATACACATATGTACACAATAATGGTTATTTTTTAATTTTCGTAACTTTGAAAATTTCGCGCAAATTTCCGCAGCATCTACATGCTATTTACTCCTTGAAAAAATCCAATATGGTTTGTTTTTCTTGTCTATCAAAATATTTAAAGTAAAATTTAATTGGTTGTCTTTTGCTTTGTTTTTATAACCGATTGAATGATGTTTTTAGGCTATATTTTTTCTCTCTCGCTTAAGTTTTTCAAAGTTTTCTTTCAATTATATTTAAATATCAATTTCACTTAGCAATTATTATAATGTTATGCTAAATAGAATTTGAAATCTTTAGCTATAGCACATTTAAGATTCATCAATCATATTTTCGTGCTATTAGCATTCCCATCACTAAAACGGAATTTAGTGATTTAGTTTAGTGATACTGTGATACACATAAATATTATTGTCTTCTAAATAATAATCATATTCGCTTCTTTTATTAGTTTAAAAAAAAGATAATAATTGCTAAGTGAAATTGACATATTCATTTTTTAGTGATGGAAAATATATTGACTGATTGATATCTTTTTCAATAATTTTCATCTTTTAATTTTTTTCTCAGTAATCATTATTTGCATAAATCTAATTCTCATCATTATTTCATATACGTTAACTAATACTCGTCAAAAAAAAACAACAACAAAATATTCTTACGATAGTTTTGAAATTTCAGAATCATTTCATACTTTTCCGCTTGCTCAGATATGATGATTGTTATTTGATGAATTAATGCTTCTTGAGAGAAACATATGCAGCAATGTTTTAATCTTGGCAATTTATAGTAATATTCGTTGTGTTAAAAAAGTGAGAATAAAAAAAATGAAATTGACAGATTAAGAATTTTCTTTTTTCACAGTAGAAATTATAATGTTTGAGCTATAAATTGTTGTGATTCGTTTATTGGGATATAAATTGTGTAAACTTGAAGAAAGAGTGAGCATTTCTATGAGTCATACGAGACGAAATGTTAGAGAATTTAAATTCGAGCAATAAAGAGCAAATTTTTCTGAAAAGCACATCGATGATTTAAAAATTGAAATTAAATATTTCTGCGAGACAGTTTAATATGAAAGCATACTTATTATACTCATTTGTACCTTATTATTTGTAAATTATTTTTTTATTGTTTGTGTTATATTTATATGATCATATTGCTTAAATTTCATTTATTTCTTCGAATAATACAATAATATTTCAGTAATTTATTTAAATTTCAATTTTTCAAAAAAAAAATTTATTTTTAGCAAAATTGTCTGAAATTGTATCCTATTGACTTGATGATAAGAGTGGATTATCAGATTCTTTCATATGAAATGATATATAAATAATATGATAGCTTTATTCTAAATGTATTCTGCTCCTCTCTTTATTTCTTTCATTTCACTCAAAAATTATCTCTTTCATTTATCTCGAAACTTCTATTTGTCAGCATATTGGCATTTCCGTCGAATTTTTAGAGCGTTTTTACGAGTAAAGATTATAGATTGGATCGTTTTAAATTATTTCAAATTAAATCGTTCTTCATTTTCTCTCTTTCGTTTTCTCTCTCCCTCTCTCTCTCTCTCTCTCTCTATCTTTCGCCTTCTCCTTTTGGTTAAGAGAAAAGAAAGGAAAAATAGCTGCAAAAGGCTAGGCCTTTTGACACTAGGCCAAACTAATATAAACTTTGTCATTCGCTACAATTCTGAACAGACTTTGAGGTTTTCAATCGAAATGGAATAAGTAGTTACAAGTAATAGATAGTTTGAATAATGAAAGTACTGGATAATACATTGTCTGGATGGTCGAATGACTTGGATAATTTAATAATTACAGGCTACTGCTGTTAATGTCATTATAATCGACAAAAATATTCGTTTTCCACTGTATCAAACATTATTATAAGATTTATTTCATTCTAACTTACAAAAAGTCACCGATCACACGCACATACACAAATACGTACGTTAACGATTGTTTCAGTGAGTCACGTCAGTGATTCACGTACATTAACGACTATTTCTTATTTCTTTCTTTTTTTTCGTTATCATTTCAATTTTAATGTACTGAAATTTCATATTTGAAAAAAAGGATTGTTTCCAATAGCTGTTTCAAATTAAAAGAAAGATAAAAAGAAATTAGAAAAGGAACTGACATATCTTACAATGATTTTTTTCTTTGTTTTCAAATTGAAAACATATGATAGTATGATTGCTAATTTTCTAAATAGATTTTGTCGATTTAAAATTCTAGGCTTTATAAAATTGGTCTTTTATTACTGCCATTTTAAATGGAAGGCACACATAACAGACATACACACACACACACACACACTTTCTGCCTTTTCTTGATCAAATGTTTGCAAGGATGGAAATTTTAAATTCAATTTTCTTTCTTTTTTTTTTTTTTACAACATAGATTACTATTAATTTTAAAACAGAAAAGTAATGTGTTGATTATTTATTATTCTCTTCCTCTCTTCCACCATCACCACCACATCCTTTTATTTTTACTTTCCTCATTGTCCTAATTGTCTTCCAATTAAATTTCATTTTTATTTTGAAATTGCAGCGATAAAATTGCTCCTAATTTTTCTTTAACTCACACGCATACATTAATTTATTGAAATTCAAAGTGTTAGAAAAGAAATTGAAAAAATCACTTGATTGTAAGAAATACTATCATTTTATAAAAATTTCTGCTATTTATTTTAATCATTTTTATAAATTCGACTTGCAAAAATGGCAATATTTGAGAGTATTGATAAGATGATATTGATAATGGATATCAGTTAATAGCGGTAATAATAATATTGGCGACAATGATGATAGTGATAATGATAACACATTGATGATGTAAAATGAATGTATTTTGTTTTTTATTCAATAGAAATGAAGGAATCTGCATGAATTTGAGTTATACAAACTCTTGAAAGTTGAGGAGGGTAGGGATGTCTTTTTCTTTTTAAGATTTAAAATGTAATCTTTTCAAAATTGAAGCAAACAAAAATTATATAAATCTATTTTTTGCCTAAATTCTATCCTTTTCCTTGTTTTTGCCTCATTCTGCAAGTTTTTTTTTGATTAATGCCGAAAATTTCAATTTTCTCACAATTTTTTCCATTGATTTTTTTCCGCAAAAATTTCGCAATTTTTTTAATTTTTTAAAAAGTTAATATTAAAATGACATGAATAAATTCTTCCTGGAATGACAAATGGAAATACGATTCACTGATAAGCTAGAACTTTTCGGGAAATACTATGTAGTGTATGATTCATCCTGTCAGTTATCTTACGATGAAATCATCAAAAATAAAAATGTCCTAAAATATGATGATAAGATTTATTGAATCCCTTTTCAGTTGAGGAAACGTTGATCAGCGTTCATTTGATGTAATTTATTTTTGGAAATTAGAGAAGAAACTGCTAATTCTTTTCTTTAACTTTACAATTAAATGTTAACAGCTCTTATCTCTTGTCATTGATTTGAAAAATTTGTCGCAAAGAATACATTTCATTTATACTATACAACAAATCAATCGTGAATGCGCTCTTTATCATTAACTTATGCAATTCATTCATTTCACAAAATTCTTTTTGAAAATTTTGAAAACTCGATATTATAAGCCTAAAAATAGAAATGTATTCCAATGATGCAAAAAATCTTTGAACTTTAAAAAATTATTGAAGTTTTCATTTTTCTTTACATTTTTTCTTTGAAATTTAATTTATTTTTTGATAACGTACGTTATAAAAGCTTCATGATTGATATCTTAATGAAACAAACGTAAAAATTTGTAATTTCCTGCCAGAAAAAAATCATTTTTTTTTGATGTTAAAAATCAATGATTACCATAGAATAATCTCAAAAAATTTCATCGATCAATTTCTTCTTTCTTCAAATTTTTTAAAAAAAAAACCTTAAAACAAGCATTTAATTTATCAAAAAGTTTCCTCAAACTTAGCTTTGAAGAAATACGACGTCGGGAAAATAAAAATTGATTGATATGCTCCTATCAATGTCTATTTCTGTCTTCTAACGTCTGTATGTCTGTGCAATTTTTGCAGTTTTTACAGGATATTACCAATTCAGTAACATTTAGAAATGCATGATCGATAAACTATTTGTAGTTTTATATTCGTAATATTTGATTTCATCCCACTTTTCTTCGTTTTTTATTGAAATCATTTTGATTTAAATGGGCAATGAAGTGTTAGCCTTTTCAAGAATTTTAAAACAATTTAAAAAAAAAAAAAAAAAAAAAAACAAATCACAACAAATCTTTCTATTCTTTGCATCAAATTTGAAATTATTTTCTCTTGATTACATAACTTTTTTGCTAATTAAAAATTTCGCACTAATTAGAACAAATTTCCAAAAAAAAAAACTTCCAGATTTTCGTTTTTTTAAAAGTGTACTGTTAATTAGAAAGAACTTTATTAAAAGAATGTGTGATATTTTTTTCAATGCTGACGGGAGGGAATGAAATTTTGATCGATTTACAATTAGTGAGCAAATGATGTTAATTTCATCTATGTCAAAAACTTGTTTTTTTTATCTTTTAATTGCATTTTGAATTTTGCTTCTGTCATTTATTGAATGCACTTTTCAAATTTCACTTGCCAAATTTGATTTAATTTAATTCATGTAGAAATTTTAATAACATATGAAACTTCTCTCATTTCACATCTTAGTTGTACTTCGTTTATTTATTTCAATTTCGTTTCAATTTGTCTGTTGTTTATATTTAATGAATTAAATATATACTTCTTACTTTCAATGAAAATACAAAAAAAGAATTAAGAAGTTAAATGTACTGAATCGATCGACTGAATACAAATTCAGTTTTGCAAAACATTTTACAATTATTAATATATTTAAAACTTATAATTGAAATTTCATAATAATCTTATTTTGTTTTTTTTTTTGATTATAATAAAGTAAAAAATTACTTCATGTAATTTCTAGTGTACAATATTTTCTAGTAAAATACTGACTGTTTTTGGATTAAGCTATTACAATTTAAGTGTTTCATTCTTTTAAAGCTTACCTTTATAACTTTGAATAAAATAAAAGATTTACAATGATTTCTGATAAGATAAGTATAAATTGAATTGCAAATTGCGTAGTAGTAACTGGTGATATGCAGTGAAAAAGTTTTGAAAAGATGGAAATTTCTATTGATCTATGGATTTTCTCGTATTTTTTCCGCATTGCATGCCTGTAATTGCAAATGAGAATAGTTTAATGAATTTAGTTTTTCATTAATCTCGTTGCAGTGACATATGACGGCAAATTATTCACCTAAAGTTTCATCAACATGCAATGGATCGTGTGGTGGATGTTACTGTTTACAGGTATTTTAATCATTTTTCTCGAATCTCTCCTGCTGTTTTACTAGTTCTGATTTTTGGACACGGCAAAACTTGATGGATAAATAAAAAGTCGGAAGATAATTGCTTCAAAAAAGCTTCTGGAGCATTTTCAAATCAAATCCTCCAGGCTTTATTTATTTCTAGCTTTTGTGAAATTTTTGCAAATTTATTAAATCTTTTCACAAAAATAAATTTTCAAAATAAAGCTGAGAATCGCACATCAAGAATTACATTTTACTTGTACGTATTACTTCTTATTGGTTCCAATCGAAAATAGCTATTACCTCCAAAGTGGCAAAAATTTTTTGCTTTTATTTTATATTTTGGCATTTCTAAATTTTAAATGTTATTCGCATTTTTCTAAAATAAGTGCAATCAGTGCCAAACTTAGCGAAATTGTTGAATTAAAAAAAAAAATTTTTTTCTTAAAAGTTGTATTGACTATATTCTGTCACCTTTTTATTTGAGATTTATTTTTCTTACTTTTTTTTTCGCTTTTATTCAAATTTTCTTTTTTTGATTTATAGAATCTTTTTTCTCTCTCTCTCTCTCTCAAGCATTTTACTTATATTATACAATGAGAATGTTTAAATTATAGTTAAATTGATAGAAATGTATGAGAAAAGTTCAAAGTAGACTCAGTGATGAGGGAAATGAAGAAAGTTGACAGAATCCTTGAAATGATTTATGATGCCCAGCTGGACAGGCGATGGTTCTCTTAAAGGACCACATTACCATTTCCTTATCAAATGGAAATTTACCACTAAATTGCTAACTTATCTCGCAAATCATAATTTATTTGATACCTGAATACTTCTAAATCAAATGTATTTAAGACTAACAATTTTTGTTTATAGTTTACATTGAAGCAGTTGAGTTCTAGCTGCCACTTAGTAAACAATCTTTGGAACCATTTTAAGCCCAGTAAAAAGCGATAAAAGAGTAAACAGCCTTAAATATCATTTAGTAAACAAATCTCTTAATGAGATTTTTAGTATTATCGCTTTTTGCTAGGCTTAAATTATTTCACTGAGACAATTTGCTAATGCAATAAATAAATTTCACAATTCTTATTTTTTGATCTTTTCTTTTGTTAGATGTAAATTTGTTACTTCGATCCATTAGCTCATTATATATATATATATAATCAATCATTCGTTCATTTTCAAAATTTATAAGTAATAATTAACTTTCAAATTTAAGAAAAGTGAGCGTATTTGGATTCTACAATAAGCTAGCTAGTAAATCGTCAAATTTATGTGATTGATTTTCTTCTTTCTTTCCAAAAGTACAACATATCAATGTATTGAAGTGCAAAGGCTTAGTTTGTAACTATTTGTATTCATTAAGATCCTTACATATCAATGATAATTAATCAGGTCTATGTAAGGATGGAACTATCTCTATTCTTTCTTTTCTATTACTGCCACTAATTTGAAATTTTTATTTGAGCTAAAATAGGTGAATGGATGAATAAACGAATAAATAAATGATTGAAATAATTTTGTTTCACTTTTTCGAGAATGACGACTTTTCGAATGATGAATGATGTACTTACGTTAATTTTGTTGCGCAATGTTAATTTGTAGTGCTAGTTACGCCATGATTAATGCAACGTTATTAATTTCAAAAAGAATTAATCACATTGCAAAATTACTGATTTAAATTACCGATTACGTCACAACTCAGTGGATTATGGTTCAAATTGACTTACATTACTCAAAATACACTGATTATGCTTCTGATTATGACATACACATTCAAAATACACTGATTATGACAAGCATAGGAAGCATTGATTGATTGATCTGATTGATTTCATTGAAATTTAATCATTTAGTGAGTAAGCGTTTGGAAATTTGGCATGATTAAATTTGAAAAAGCATTAAACGCTTTCTTTCGATGAGTGCTATTAAAGAGCTTTCACTAAATCGAAATGCTTATGAATATATGAAGAATTTCTATTACATTTTCTTTCTTAAATAAAAACATTTGAAAAATCAAAAATTCCTAATTTTAAGGTCAAATTTGATTACATATTTGCTCGGAAGCTATAACTAGCATAGATAATTTTGTTAATTAATTCTAATTCCATTGCTTATATTAGTAGCATCAGAATTTGAAAGGAGCCATAAAATCCATCATTTTGTACTGTGTTGGAAATTGAAATATTTAAATCAACGAAAATTATGTGTAATTATCCACAATCATTCAATTTTATATATTGTTACTTGAGAATTTTAAAATTTATAAGAATCGAACTAATGTCCTTTTCTTTTGCTGCCATTCTGCTGTCGCAAGTGACATTCTGGGTAACATTTGAAAACATTATCAAAGAGAAAAAAATTGAGAAAAAGAATTCCTATTTTTTATCATCCAATGTTTTAAAGAAACTTATGAATCATTCGTTAAAAAAAAAAAGCAACGAAAAAGATATGAATAATTTGAAATTTCATTTTCCATCTGTTCCAAATGGAAAAAAATTTTTCCTTTTTTCTTCCAAAAAATCCAATTCATTTTACAACAATTTACGCTTCAAATATTCTGGTTTATTTTATAAATTTACTCATCGAAGGGATGTTTCTAAAAACTTTCTACCATTTTAAGTTAATTTTGATGCTGCGAGTTTTTTTCTCTTCTATATTAATTATAATGTACAGCGTTATGAGTTTCCTTTTCCTTTTTTCTGAAAGTTGCTGAACTTTATTTTTTTGTTTATTTTTCGAGGAAAAAGAGAAAGGTTTTGCCATTCATTGTCGAAAAATTTTTTTCAGACTCAAACTGGCGAAGATTATAAGCGTATGGCCGAATCAGACAGTATGCATATAACAATGAGTAATATATCCAGCAGCCAAACTAACCAAAGTATACCTTAATTTCAAATGGACTTAAACCAAAAAAGGGCCTAATAGGCCATGCAATTTAAGGAAATTACTATTTTACCATTTTATGCATCCTTATCGAAATTGAAAGGAATTTGCAACAGTCTGTCATCAAAAATTTTTATTATTTGCTTTTTAGATGTATATCAGGTTTAAATATCCGAAAAAAAAACTGAATTCCAGATTTAATTTCTCTTCCAAATTTAATATTTTAAATTTAATTACTTTTTTATTAGTGAATGAAAAAATTTTTAAAATTTTAATACTATGATGTAATACAGCGAGTTTTAGTTATCTTTAATTTAATAGCCCTTAAAATAAATTATATTATAAAGCAAACTGAAATTAATGGGTCCTAAATAATTAAGCTTGAATTGAAAATTATAATTCAGTAAGAAATAGCAGTGGTAACAAAATTTTAACAAGTATTGATGTTGATCATTGTTATTAGTGTAATTATGTTATAATTATAATCAGATTAAGTCTTTCATTCGTCTGTCTCCATTCAAAATTATACGATTAATCATCATAGGAAATTTCTGTAATTAAATCTGCTTAATCTGATTATAATAACTACATAATTATTATAATCAGAATGAAATTATCAATCCAAGTAGTCATTAATATTACATAATTAATTAGTATTAATAAAGTCATTTGCTATCAAACAATTCGTTACCTATATTGATATCAGTCATTATTATGTAATTAAGATTATTTTGCTGCAGTAATTAAAATTATTATTCTATGACTTAATCGTAGTAAACTCTGTGATTTGTCACCATTATAACTGTTTATGATATTTTTTGTTTTTTTTTTTCAGCCAGCAGTAAAAAAATATTACGAAAAACGATAAAAGTAAAGCCGGAAGAAGTATCAACACCTACTCACTTTGAGTATCTTTTTTGTTTATTTTCAATTTTTAAAATTTCACATAAGTCTTTCAAATTTGCAATGAAATTTTAAATATAATTAACAAATATTTAACAGATGTTGTGATTTTATTTCGAATAACTTCTTTTTGCTTTTTTAAAAGAAAACAAATTTTTCAGGCATCTAGTGCATATAGAAAATTTACAATCGAATGCCAATAATTTCGTTGTGACGGAATTATCACATGACCCAGTTATCAGAAATATTTTCAATATGATCGAGAAAAATAACCCTGTTATGGATAGTAATGCTATTACCGTTACTAGTCCCTCTGATAATGATAATATTACGGAATTGTGTCTGAAACCAACCGTGAAAAATCAGACGAATAATCCTGAAAATGTTGCACTTTATATTCATGATACTGAAACATATGATAATTTGAACAACTTTACTATTCTATCTTGTGCTGTAGACGAAAAACAGCCAGTGCAGAAACGAAATAATTTGAAATTAAATTTGAAATGGAATCGAAAAATATCAGATGATGTGGAACCTCAATTGATACTAAATTCTTTGGCATCAAATTTTGACGAAAAAAATAGTCAAAATAGCATCAAAAGTTCTCTGATGCTACCAAAGCATAAGAAGCTTACACCGGTTTCATCATCAGACTCTACCGAAACTAGATCACCTGTAACACCGCTTACACCAACATCAATACAGTTCCAGTACTCTAACTTAAGCAACGAAGAAGCTGCTTATAATGCTCTCGTTTCTCAAAATACCGGAGAGATGACATCGTCGTTCTATGAGAATCAGAATATTATAACTATCAATTCAATGACAACGGATGTAAATGATTTTGGTACAAATTTCAAAGATCAAATGGAAATTCAACAAGCATTGAAACAGTTGGATGATGCGCTAAATGAGCAAATTCCCTCTCTAACTTCTTTGAATCTAGAAAAATCTGATATGGAAACATCTAAAAAGACGGAATCAGTAAAATTAAAAGATGGTAAGAAGTCAGTGAAACAATTAGCTGAAATGATTGATTCAAAGCAGTTACAGTTTAGAATACCATTGGAATCACATCCAATTGTTTCCGATTTCACACCGGACAATGAAAACAACACAGAACAGAAAACTTCCTGGTATGTATCTGACCCAGAAACATCAGCAAAACCATCTCTCATTGGTATCAACATTTTTGATCGTAATGGTGAAAAATCAATAGCAGAAATTATTGCTGAAAAACGAAATTATAAAAATAGCTCACTTCATAAACGTCCACCAACATCACCAAAACCGGAATTGAAGAAATCAATCCCGATTCCGAAACCACCTACTTTAGATAAAGATGAACAGAAACGGCTTCTTCCGCCGTCATCATCAGGTCAAGCAGTCCATTCACCTGAAAAATTGATATTTATTGGTGGAAAAGAGAATGGGATTGATACAACGGATAGAAGATCGAAAATTCAAGCAAAATATCAGAAAATATCAAATTCTGAAATTCTGCCAACAATTATCAAAATTGATAAATCTGAAACCTCCGAGAATTTTCTACCGTCGATAACTTCTGCAAAATCAGCAACAACTGATGCTATTGGAAAGCAGCATTTATCTGATGTACAATATGCGGCAATAAATTACACTTCTGAAAATTCAGTTCAAAATAGCAATGGAAAATATTTGGAAACATCCTTCGATGGGCCAATTGCAATGACAATAGTAAGTGAAAGTAAAAATGGCATATCAAAAGATTTGGCAAATATCTCTGATAATATAATGATATCAGGGAGAGAAGTAAGAATTCCAAATTTCTTTCTTACATAAGAGTAAGAACCATTTATTTCAATCAGCATTTAGTGATAATTAACAATTTGTTAATTATCACTAAATGATTTGTTAATTATCATCAAATGTCCATTTTTTTGTATCAGTTGTCATAACTATGATCAAATATAGTTATAAAAGATTAGAACTGCTTATTCCAACCAATCATATATAATTCGGATACCAAATACACTTACATAGAAGTAGAATTATCCATTTCAGTTAGAAAAAGTGTGATAGCATCTACCTCTCGATAAGTTACTGATAAGCTTCTGTTACTGTTCTCTTAAATTTTTAAAGTGAGAATATTTTTTTCAGGGTGCTTCACATATATCTAATCAGCGGAAAGATTCTTTTACTGATAAGGGAAAAGTTATTGTTGATGATACTTCAACAACGATTATTTCTGTTTCATCATGTAATGATAATGCTTATAATCACGATTACAACGTAAAATGGCGAAACGGCCTAACTGAAAGGAGAGCTGGAAGGAGTTCGAAACTAAAAGGGGAAAGTTTTGATGTATCAATAAAAAATGATCGAAATTCAGAACCGATACCACCAGAACAGATGTATTCTAAACGTGACAACTGCAGTTCCGTTTTGGATAAAGGAATGATGCAGCGTAGCACTTCAATGTACTATCCTTCAAGTAGCGAAGAATCAAATGCAATCCAATCCATTCTCGACAATGGTCGACAGCATCAAACATTCATTAATCGATCATCATCAATATCTATTCCGGAAACAACAATAATTTCAGTCCCCAAACCACCACCTCGACGAATCGATTGTATGAAACATGCGACAATAACTGTCGACATGCCTGAGGTTATATAATTTTATATTCATTTCATACTTATGTTTTAAATTTTCTGCGTAAAATTTATTCTTTTATTCTTTTTTCATTTACATGTACTTAAAAATTCCAAAATAATTTTGATTTCGTGTTTCACTACAATATTATGTCATAATGAAATTAAGACGTAATATCATTAAGACATGATTGTAATTTTGTTCATTAAGACGTGGTTATAATTTTGTTCATCATAGTATCTAAGAAAACATAAATTAAAAATTATAAATGAAGCCATAAATTTTTTCACATTTAGCGATATATTAATTGATTCGAAAAATTTTTGATTGCTTTTTAAGAATTAACATTAACAGTGAATTATTTGATCGTAAAGTTTTAATAAATATGCACAGATTTGAAAACAAGTATTCTCTAAAGTAAGCGCTATTTAATTTCAAGTTTGTTGTAATTTTTAAATTTTTAGCACAGAAATAAAAACTCTGTAAAAGAGCCGAAACGACCAGTTCCAATGCCACGACAAAGTAAACTTAAGGTGAATTATTAAATTATCATGAATCACTTGTTTCTATTCGTTTGAATAGAAATTTCGATTTTTCTCCTGATTTCCCGCTTATAAAGTTAATTAAATAACAGTATACTAATGTAAAATATATTACCATAAGGAAGAGAAAAATATATTTTTTTTATGAATATGTTAATTGTCACATGGGAAGAAGACTTAAAATGACAATAGTTGCAATCTTAATGTAATACCTCGTACTTGAATGTAAAATATCATTTCAATTTTAGTTTTAAAATAAAATTTTTTCATTTAATTTACTTAATAATATGCCGATTTCTAATTTTAGGCAGCAGGAAACAGTGATTTATCGAAGAAGACTTCATTTGCTGTGACAAAAATACAACATGGTATCGTTAATAGTGCGGAATCAATGGTAATTGTCAACTTTCTAATGATCCATGCTTTTCTTCTGTAAAGATTAACCGGGAGTGGAGGGAGAAGAAGAAGGAAAGGAACGTCTGCAGATTAAAAGAAGTGAAGTAAAGCAATTCTGTGTGTCATTGTCAACTGGAAGGCAATTTTTATGCGGAAAAAAAAAACTAAAAATCAAAGAACATAAAAATATCTTGAAAAGGGCTAAAATAAGGTATTAAAAAATTTTATCGGACCAATCAAAATTTATATGTTATATTTGATAAAAAATATTTCTTACAATCTAAAGCTTTTTACCGGAAGTTTTTTTTTGAAAAAATATAATATTGATTTTTTCTCTTACAGATAACAATCGCAAAAACAATGAATAAAATTAATGAGGAAAACGATGACAGAAGTGAATGGATGCTACGCTTATAATAAATTCAACTTTTATTATTTATATCAATTTTTTCGTTTAAGAGTAATTCAGAAATTGCTGGTACATAAAGTAACAGAGCTCTAATAAAATTATCAATAACTGTTCTGTATAAAACTCATATCATTATAATATTTAGGTCAGCAGAAAGTTAATGTGATTTCTTTCATTATTTAATTATAGTTTTAATTATAATTAGTACTTTTGTGGTTTTTTAAAATGTTGAAAAAATTACATTTTTCACTTTTAATTTTTATCGTTTAATCATGTTTGTGACTATGCTTGCAATTATTACAAAACAACGAAAAATGATTGTAATATCTTCAAGCAATAATTATTTGATGAAATTTGTAATTTATATGAATCTTTTATTACACTGAATTCTAAAAACTGTTTAATAAGTAACCTGTATATAACTGAAATATCTATGCTTAACGGTGCTTTATTCAAAATCAAACTTTTGTCAATTATAAATAATAAATAAAAAACGAACAAATGTATTATATATCAGAGAGATCGCATCAGGAATATTATCAGAAAGGTCGTATCAGGAATGTCATCAGAAAGATAGTATCAGGAATGTCATCAGAAAGAATAGTATCAGGAATGTCATCAGAAAGAATAGTATCAGGAATGTCATCAGAAAGATAGTATCAGGAATGTTTATGCCGTGTGATGGGTTCTGTATTTTTAGGAAAAAAAGAAAAGAAACTAAATAATTCCTTCATGTTTTAAATTGCAAAACGAAATAAATTTCTACCCTTTCGCATTCCTTTATATGATTAAAATATTTCAACAAATTAAAAGAACTCGTCGAAAAATTGCTTTGATCTTTTTTTTGTCACTTTGATTATTTAATTTCATATTCTTTACGGATTGTTATTATAAGTTTTTGAGTCAAGAGAAAATGTTATTGCACACATTTGTCGTTTATTTCCAAATAATTTTTGATAAGAAAGTTGTTTCCATTTATTGATCTTTGAAAGTATGGTATCAATGAAATATTTTGCTCATATTACAGTTGCAATTTGCTTTATTAACATTTAATTATTTGGACTTAATGATATCATAATGTGCTTAGATGGTATTATTAATTTCTTCAGATACTATATTACTGTAATTTCCTGAATATTTCCCACTTCTTCGTTTTTGCAACAATCATATTTCAAAATATTCCTCATGGAGCATATCGTATAAAATGACCTTTAATCAGAAATGTATTTTCTAAAATATTTGCACTGCAAGGTGCAAGACACAGTATTCATTTCGAATTTATCATCTTGTTTTTTTTTAGATCTGCTAAAAATGCAATACACTTCAAATAAATAACATGAATTAGTAATTTTTCGATTAAATTAAAATGGCGAAAATCAAAGTGACCAAATTTTAAAGTATGTTTTTAGAACAGTATAATTTTAAAAATTTTATTGCGTGAAATAGTCATCTATGAAATGAAGTTATACAACAAGTAATATACCTTAATAGCAAAAAACGGCAGTTTTAGAATGCTACAAAAAAAGATTATTTTTAATTAGATTAGCTTAGAAAAATTTTAAACTTAATTTGCTTAAGGAATGTAGAAGAAAAAAAGGAAGGAAAAACAAAATGATTTGTGAAACTAATGGTAAATTTCTGTTCACAAATACTATGATTAAAGATGATGCAACTCCGGTGGAGATCAATAAATTGAGAATACAAATAATATTTATAATGATGACTACGATTATGTTTATGACTAACTAATTTAGTGCTTTTGATATTTCATTACAACGTATGCAATTCGTTGCAATGATGACAAATGAAAATTAATGATTCATAGCCTGATAAACAGTTATCATTTCTCTTTATTGCTAGATGAAAAATGAGGAGGAAAAAATCTCGTTCGATCAAAATTTTAATTCTAATTTCGATTTCGAACTGGCAATATTTGCTTTTTAGTAAACAAACGATGTTTTTATATATGAATTGTTGCAGCAATGATCTGGAAGATATCGGAAAAAAAAAAACTGTCTTCGAAATTTGAAAAATTTTGATTGAGTTTTAAAAATTTTCTCGTTTATCCTAATACTCATTTTTGACTGCGAAAACTAAACTTCAAATTTAGCTATCAAGGAACAAATCAATTTTGAAGAAACTTCTGCTGAATTACGATTCAATTTTAGAAATTCTAAACAAAGTACTGTTTTTCAGGCAACTATTCAATGTTTTAAAATACTTTTGATTGATGGACTTATTATTACTTTCTATTGATCATTTGTCATTTCTATTTTTGATTCTTCTGTCATCGATTTTGATTTATGCACTTCTTCCATCACTTTTTTTGTTGTCATGTTTGCTGAAGTAAAAAAATTTTATTCCGGAAACTATAATTTAATCTTTCAAGTTTTTGAATTTAAAAATCTTGAATAAAATTTAATTTTATAAATCTTAAATAAAAGCATAGTAAATGAGGCAATCAAACCTTCCGGCAATGTTACTGAAGCATTATCAGAGACTCGCTGTTCCATATCTTCATTAATTTCTCCAGCCATCATATCATCCACCACAGCCACATTCGTTTCTGATTCCACTTCATATTGATCAACTGAAAAACGAATTTTTTAAGAAGCGACTTTTAAGTTTTAGTTTATGATAACTTATCGAGGTCGTACATTCAGAAATGCTAGCCACCAGAGTTATCATTGTCTCTTAAGAAAGGTTAATCTTCAGAGCTATCATTATCATTTTATTTCTTAATTAAATCATCACTTTCTGACTCTCCTTGCTGTTGTTGCTGCTGTTTTTGTTGTTGTTGTTTTTGTTGTTGCTGCTGTATTTGTACTGATTGCGATTTTGGTTCCAATTCACTTTGCACTGACTCTGTCGCTTCAATTGTTGTTATATCGATCATTGCTGATTCAAATTCTCGTTCGTCATTTTTCTCATTTGTTGGTATTGAATCTTGTCCAGTACCTGATAATGATTATGTTTAAGGCAAAAATTGCAAAAAAAAAAAGTAGTAATTATTTTATTATTTTGGTAAAGTGGTTTTTCCAGTTGCACTATTTTAAAAAAAGTTTATTTTATTAAAAGAGTTACTTAAAAAGAACAAACGATTATTTTGCTTTCGTTTGTTTGTTTGTTTGTTTGTTTTTTTTGTTTCTATTTAATTATAATAGATAAGTATACATGGAGGTATAGTTAATTATAAAACTGAAAATTTTTTCCAAAGCTTCATTCAGCCATGTTCAATATACAATTTCGAGATTATTCAATGTAATGTATGATTTATCAAATGAACAATCAATTATCTTTTCAAAATTGATGGTAATTATTCAGGTTGAAAGCCTGGGAAGTTTTATAAAGTTTTAACCCTTTTCGTTGTCATCATCGTGCGGCATAGATTCATTATTACTATTTGCGTCGATTGAAGTGACATCTGTATCATTTGTGGTGTCAGTTTCTGGTTGTTCAAATTCCATTTTGTCTTGCGCTAAAAGATGATTAATGATAAAATATTTTTTTCAAATATCATAAATAGTTTGTTTTAGCTTTCAACATTACATGATTTGCTACCGCTTCATTTCTGGCATTTCCAAAACTGTTTGCTGATAAGCAATAACGATTTTGCAAGTATTTTTAATCGTAATACTTGCAAAATATCCAGAATAGACTCATGTGATAATGGTAATGAGTTATTGTTAACTGATTAAAGTTTGTGACATTGACATGAGTAAGGATAGTGTCGTATTTTTTAATGTAAGATTTTTATGTAAAAATTGAAATTTGAATTAGAGCGAGAGTACTCTTTTTTTTTTTTTTTTTTTTAAATGTAGGCTTTATAACTTATTGTAAATTTAAAAAAGAAGGTAATAACCAGTAAATTGCTGAGGTTGATTGATTGATTGCATCATAACCATATTCATCGTTGTTGTCATTGCTGATAATAAATCTGTCGCCTGAAATGGGAAAACAAAAGTAGAAATTATCAATCCTATACAAATAACCAAATAACTTAAAATACTGTGCAATTAAAAAGGAATCATAAAATTAAAATTGCATAATATTTTCATGCAAAATAATGCCTGCAAAAGAAATTTGAAAATGGACCAATAGATTTACCATGCTTTCTTTCAATGGTTCCTTTCTTTTTCCCGAACTAATTTCTGCTTCTGGTGATTTTGTCACAGTTGCCTGTTCCTTTTCATTATCTTCTTTGTGCTCTTTATTTGCCTCACTTACTGATAAGATACTGGTATGATTGTTGCTCTTTGTATGATTACTTGCCCCCTTAAATAACTGATAATTATTCTCCAATTAAAAAGTACATAATTCTGCCATTAATCAAATTATCTTTGCTAGCAAGCATTGATACTAATTATGCTAATTACTATATGAAAACTTGATCACTTTCAATTATTTCTTCATCTATTGGATATTTTTTTGTTGCTCAAGTTATTGTTTTTATTGCATAATTTATGGGTAGTTTGATAAGTTCTTGTCGTTGCACATTTCTTACGTATTTCACGTGTACTATTTCGTGCCTAAATTTTGTCACTTTCATTCTTAAATAGTATTAAATTATATTAAGTTCTAATTTGTTTAATTACATGCAACGATAGTTTGTAAACAGTCTAAGCATTTTTCTGTTTTTCTTTTTTCTGATAGTTTTGCTCATAGGTCATTCTTAAGCGATAAAATCACGTTTAGATTTTCCTAACATTAATAAAGTCATGTTGAATTTCCCTAACATCGGATATGTATGTACAGCTCAAATATATTTATCGATCTGAACGATACGTGAATTTTTAGCTCAGCTGGTAGAACATTAGGCTTTTAATCTAGGAATCGTATGCTCCAGATCCCATGTAGGACAGCGGCGTTTTTTAAATAATTATGATGACGATGGACCTTAATAGCCATTGCATTATGGTAAGTGGCTATACTATGAATAGTTATGAGGTTGTATGTTTGTACTATTTCCACTTTCTCAACAGAAAATTTAACTTTGAAGTGGGTATTGGTCAAACATCATTTGTCGATTTAAAAGTGCAGCATATAAAGTTAATCTTACGGCTAGTCATTTCTCGAAATCACGTACTCTTTTGCGAAAATATTTTAATAATATATTATTATTATTTATTATAAAATGTGAAAGTGCAAAGAAAAAAATCTGTTGAACGTGGTGAAAATGCAACATAAACAGAATTAATGAGATGAATAGATGAATGCATGTGATTATTATTATTGTTATTATTATTATTATTACTATTATTATTATTGTTATTATTATCATTATTATTACTATTATTATTATTATTACTATTACTATTATTATTGCTATTATTATCATTATTACTATTATTATCATTATTGCTATCATTATTATTATTACTACTATTATTATTACTATTATTATTATTATTATCGTTATCATTGATATCATTATTATTATTATCGTTATTATTATTACTATTATAACTATTATTATTAAAAAATAAATTCCCGAAAAGTGCTAAATACATTTCTGAAAAGCAAAAAATAAATTATTGAAATTTTGTAAACATGCATTCCTCATATCCATTCCTCATTACTCATATTCCTCATTATATTCATTTCAGTGCATAAATTATTTCATTGCTCTGCCACGCATATATGCCTTGTCAATAACGTAAAATTTATCACTTTGATTGAAGGCAAATTAATACTTAATTACACCGAATAGCAAACATACATAAATGGTGAAGTTCATTTTTAAAAAAGCGAAGCGCATTCCAATAAATAGCATTATTCAAATATGTGACATGCAATGAATTAGATGATTTGCACTTATTAAATTTTTTGTGTATTTCATTTCAGTTCGCATTATTTATTGATATTACTCCTCACTACTGCTGTTATTTTGTTATTATTATTATTACTGTTATTATTAATATTGTCATATTATTGTTAATGCTATTTTCGTTTTTTCAATTATATTTGAAAAATTAAAGCAAAAAAGTGCGCATTTCAATTTGCACTGAATTGCTATAACTAATTTTTTCGAAGCAATCAAAAATTTTCTTTAATAAATTCCTGGAAGGAAATGAAAGCAGATATTTTGTTTTTAACAGAAAAAAATTATTTCTTTTTCTTTTATAATTTATTAATTCATTTCTTGTAGCTATTGTTGTTGCTTTTGTTGCTGTTGTTGCTGCTGTTGTTAATTGTTAATGGATGAGGAAGGTAATGAAGTGACTTGCTGTTTCCTTACTTCTTCAATATTTCCGCGTGCTGCATCTTGATTGTTGGATTTGCTTGATCGTTGCGAATTACGTTCCGTAACAAATCGTCGAACTTCATGCCTAAATGGACGGCCTCGGTATGAATACCGAGTCAAATTTGCAAGTAAAAATAAACTGATTCGATCCCGAAAAAAATGATAAAATTCATACATGAAAATACCTGAAATCAACAAGCTCGCCAGGTGCTAAATCTCCTGAACTGTCCACATCAACTTTCTTGAATAATTGTCGCGTTATTTGTCGGCCGACTTTATATTTCAATTCGATTAATTGTTCTAATTCATCAACTGTTACTGTCTTATCCTTGTTGATATCAAATTCCTAAATTAAAAAAAAAAAAAATAACAGAATGTGGTAATTTTCGATGATTTTAACAATGCCATCATTTTTTTGCCTGATAATTGATTGAACTTTTAGTTCATCACTGTTCATTTTAATTATTTTTAAAATTCTAACAATTCAACACTTTTTTGCTGGAAAATTCATGTCTTGTCACTTCAACTTTTTTCAATTTTTATAACTTTTTATTACTGGCAGAAATATTTAAAGAAACATTTTAAAAATATGTCGAAAATAAAAGACATACTTTGAAATGATCAGTGGCAAATTTAATAGCGCTTAGTCGTACAAGGCGCAAAAAATCAGCTAACTCCACTTTGTCAAGTTTTCCACTCTTATCCTAAATTATTTGATCATTATGATAGGACAGAAACTTAAAAAATCAACTGGAAAAATTCACTGCTTCATATTGTTAGTTGTAAAAAAGGAAATGTTAATAATCCAGGAAGTTATGCTAAATTTTTTTCTTAGCAAAATTAAATGAAATTGATACAGATGTTTAAAAAAGTTAGGAAAATATTACTTGATCAGCCATAATGAACAAATCAAACGTTTCTTTGGGTTCCATGTCATCCTGTCGTCGGGCCATAGCAACAGCTTCCGAATTGTTAATGTAACCATCACCATCACTATCAATTTCCTGTAAAAATCAGTAATTAATTGCCGAATAAGAACCAAAAATACAATATGTTTTAAAAAGAGGAAAACTTATTAATTTGCTTTTCGCTTTATTGAATTCCCAAAATAATTTATGCCAGTTTAATTTATAAAATTTAATTCTTCATCAAACGTTTTAATTTACATTTTTCACCAAACAAATTTAATTTTACTCTAAAATACTTAGAGTGGTCTTTTGTGAAGATTTGTAATAATCACACATTGTTTTAAAATAGTAGTTTAAATGTGTAGTAATCAAATTAATATTTAAATTTCTGATAATTCTTTAATTAATTTTATGTTTTACTCAATAATTTGCTTTTCCTTTATTGAGATTCATATATTCGTAAGTCACAATTTATTGTTAATCTTTTTTAAGATTGGCAAATTTTTCAAATATTAAAGTTAGTTAGATAAAAAGATTAATAACCTGCATCATATCTAAAGCATTTTTTACAGCTTTACTACGTATAAGTGATCGAAATCCCGCAAATTCAACTGGATCCAATTGGCCATCTTCATTTTCATCGGCTTGAGCAAAAGATGGTCCAAGAATCTTTTCATTGAAGCCATAATGATCAAATGCAATACGTTTAGCTTCATTCATTGTTACAGTACCACTTCCATCACGATCAACTACCTAATCATCAGAAAGCAAAGTATTAATGATAATTTAAATTAATGCTATTCATTTTTTATTCATTTCTTGTTTTCAGTTCTTTTTGAATTATTCAAAAATTCAAATACCTTTAATGCTTTTTTTGATGTATCAATAGCTCGGGAACGAATAATCCGTTGGAAATCAGCAAATTCCGGTGCATTTAATTCACCATCATTATTGTCATCAACAGACATTACCATTTCATTCACATCACCTGCACTGATACCTTCCTGTTCGAATGCTATCTTTTGTGCCTCTCGCTTATCAATATGTCCATCTTCATTTATATCCGCTTTCTAGACTTATCAGTAATTTTATAATTGATTCCATGAATTGCAACAGAAATATATAAATTGCAGTTTTCTTAATTTTATTATTTATCTGCTGTGAATTAAATTTATTTCCCAAGTTTAATGATTTAGTTTAATTTTTTTATTTTTACTCCTTAATTGAAATATGCATATATGTATGAAGTAAATTCAATGCTCAGCTTTTGTTATCACATATAAAATTGCGAAAAAGAAAAGGAAAGAAGATCATAATAATTAGCCTAGCAAGACAAAATGAAACCTTCATAATTAGTCTAGCAAGCCGAATTGACATCGCTCGAATGCGTCGTCGCAGTTTGCTAAACATTATAACGTCCATTTCAATATTTATATTAGGTACAACTAAATGCCATACACGTTCCACGTCACGATTTCCGATTCCGTATTCTTTTAGAATGTACTCCTGCGCTTCTTCCAATGATAATAATCCATTGCGGTCTTTGTCAACTATCTGAAAAAAAGGCATTAAATTGCTAAATAGAATTAATTTAAAGTTATATTGTTATTCAATTAATTTTTAAAAACGGCATGGAAAATTACTAAGTAGTATATTCTTACGAACTTGTCAAATAATATGAAATAGAGAAATAATTATTACGAAACAATTAACGCTTTCTTATAAGCCAATTTTAATTGAAATTTAATTGTAACCATTATTGAAATAAGAATAAATGAAATATCTGTGCAAGAAAAGTAGATTTATTTAAAATATACAAAAAACATTTAATCTTATAGTACTAGATTTTAAAAATAATGTTACTTTATTTAAGAAAGAAAAAATAATTTCATAATTTGGACCAAACCAAAAAAAAAAAAAAAAAAAAAAAAAAAAAACGGAATGAAATATTTGCACATGAAATTACTTGCAAATAACGTTGTGCAGCACTTTCAGCCTTCGCAAGTACCAATGGCCGTATGTCATTGAATTCTATCGATGTCAAATAGCCATCACCATTTTTGTCAACCTAAAAAGAAGCAATGAAGCTTAGTATAAATGGAATATTGTGATCAAAATACTTTCATGCAATTTATTGTTTGAAAAATTTCGATTAAAATTTATATTTCAAATTATTTTGTCAATAGACAAAAGAACTGATTTTTTAAAAAAATTAAATTTTTCTGCTGTCATCCTGAATTTTATACCTCATGGAAAAGGCTTTCAATGACGTTACTAGATAATCCGTGATGAACAAATGCAGCATATTGTACTTCAGCAAGACTTAGCACGCCATCACCATCCAAATCAACGCTTTTATCTACCGGCGGTAATTGTGCGGTTGCTCCAATACCGGACGAATCGCTTTGAGAATCATTAACAGAAGGAGGATTTGCTCGTGGCGATTCCGCTGAAATGAACTGACTTAAAATTAGCGCCTCAAATTATAATTTGCAAATGCAATTTACATTAGTAGATATATTGCAAGTAATACTGTAACTTTAGAAAAGTGAAAAATTTCGGCGGAAATCAAAAAAGAGAAATGTGAATTTAAAATATGATTTAGTAAAGCGATATTCAGAAGGCAAAGCAAAGTATTTAGTGAACAAATTATTAATAAATTACTTTTAGAAAAAGGAATTGAACTGATTACGCACATATTAAGCAATCTCGTGTCAAAAAAAAAAAAAAAAAAAAACTCAATGCACTCAATAAACTGTTTGCACAGATCGTTGTATCATTTCAACCTCATACTTTTCCCATCTCGTCCTCAAGTTTTAAATATTTCATCAAATTTCATCACTTTGGCAAGTCCAAATATTTTTTCTATTCTGATACTTTCCCCTCTCAACAAATTTCACCATGTTTTTTTTCAATATAAATGAAAAAAAGATGCAATTTTTTCTGACGACATTTTATTGTTTGAATTCTTTTCTCCGTTTAGTAGACATTTTGAGAATTTATAAAAAGATTACAAAGATAAAAAACACGGAAGGTTTGGTAGCGAATGCTGCACAAAGCGGTAAATTCCGTCCTTTTTTGTCCCACATTCTTCTTTTTATTCGTTTTTAAATTCTTTGAAGAAAAAGTAAGACAAATGGGAATCGAAAGGTAAAGTAATTTCATTTGGTCGTAAAAAAAAATTTAAATCGACTATTCGGAAATTCAAACGTGAAATTTCCCTAACATCAATAAAATATACATTGGCGATGTCGATTTGTTGTGTAGAAAATAGTTGTATGATTAATTAGAGGATTAGTGTGTATGTTTTGGTCATCAGCAGTCTTCTTAATTTAAAATTTTTCTTAAAACTAATTTCTAAATTTTACTGAAGTTTTCAATGAAATGAAAAAGGAAATAATGTTGTAAACATATTATATTGCATGTAACAGAAAGATTTCCAGATTTAAATATTTTATCAACTGCAACAGTAAATGTACCTTGTTGAAGTCGTCGCAGTGCTTCTATACGAGCTATCATTTCTTGATGAACTTTTTCATTTCCTATAACTGTTATCAGAAGTTTTTGGCTTTTTCAAGTTAGTAAATTTGCAAATATTTTTAATGCAAAGAATGATGAGATATTATGAATTGAATGTTTCAAGAAGTTTGGCTGATCATTGTGACATTAAAAATTTCCAGAGTTCAAGCTGTTGGTTACTTTTTTTTAAATTTTAATAAAGTTCAGCAGTTATCTAATAATTTTGTTTTTTTGACATCAAAATTCAAGAACTCATTTGTAATTTTGATTTCTATAAATAAATTTTAGAAATTATTGCAAAATTTTTTGATCATCAATGAAGATTGTTTTACAAAATTGATTTCCATCCATAAAAGTTTAATTATAAATTAAAATTTTTGAGGATAGAAATTTCAGTGATTTGTAATTTTAAAAAATGACTGATTTATAATGCAGAATGTGAATTTTCCCAATCATTAATGAATTATTTAATTGAATCGCCCGAAAGTTTTTCATCGAAATGAATTTTAAAATAACTGTTAGATGAAGAAAAGACGGAATTATTTGCACTAATTTTCCTCTCAAATATGGAAAGAAGGAATAGTGGAAAGGGAAGGCAAAGAGGATGTTCGGATCGTTGGATGACCTGAATGCGTTGATTTATCCTCATTGATCTGTTTTGCTGGACGGAAATTTGATGGTAACTGTTGCTGTGGCCGCCATTGCTGTTGTTGTGGCAATGATGTTTCTGCTGGTGTGCTGCTGTCTGAAGAATTTATGCATTAAAAATACTGATAATTTAAAGATCTTTTTAAATTTTAATTTAATAACAGCTCAATGATAATTTCGATACCTAATTTCTTGACAACAATTATAGAATGATTCAAAAAATTTTTGCAATTTTCGAACATTTTAATACCGTTATTAAAATATTTATTATGAATTTATGCAGTTGAGTATTGGTTTTTTTAAATGATTCATTTTACTATGCGACAATTCAATTCCTGAAACTGTTCATATTTAGCAACAATTGATTGCTTTTCCAGTCTTCACGACTATTAAACAATCCAAAGACAAACAAATTATCTTCAGACTAAAAAGGCAACTTGTTAGAAAATATTTTGTTTATATTAGCAAGGATTGATAATATTATTAAATTTTCAAAAAAAGAAAAATAAATGAAAAAACTTATTACCCATTGGATGTTGATTATCTTGAGGCGCCGCATAAGTTGCACTTAATATTAACAGGAAATTGAAGATTAAATATGACATTATGCTGCAAATATTTCGTTTTTCTTAAAGTGATAATTGAATAATTAATTATATTTTGATTATCACTACTTCATATAAACACACATAATAATGATCAAGTGATAAAGAAGTAATCAGTCTCGTTGCATTATGGAAAAAATAAAAGCAATGAAGAAGCAATAAAAATTATCTTCCATTTATTAATAATAATGAAAATGATAATGAAATAACAAGCATTGTTGTATTGCCATGCTATTAATAATGATGACTAAAATGATAAAATGATGATAGACGGTGCCATATTTCAGCAACAACAGTGATTAAAGTGGTTAGTTTATTGAAATTGAACTAAGTGAATAGTTGAAATAACAGTAAATATAAATGATAATAATAGGATGCGAATGATGCTAAAGTTGAATTGACATATACGGTCGGCAAATCAGATGACAGATACTATTATTGAATGAGTTTATTGGCCTTCGACAACAAAAAGGTCAGCAACACAACGTACATATCAATAGTGATAGAAACAGTGGTAATAGTAGTACAATAATCATTTGTACAATACCCACATCATACTAATCTATTTCAGGAACGATTTCTCAATTTCTATTTGAAATTTATAATTTGATGAATTAATTCTTATAAAATAGAAATGATTTCGTTTTTTCCTTCTAAATATTATTAACTATCAGAAAATTTAGGAGCTATTTCTATGGATTAATTAGCCACTATTTCTACTCCTAACCACCAAAAAAGAACATGGAATTAATCAGAATTCAAAAAATGGAAATGTGTTCTAACAAAGTTGCAGTTCTATTTTATAAGAATTAATTCAGAGATGCAATTGAAGTGATAAAACACAGATCTAAAGATGTCCAATTTTCCAAAGCAAATTTTTATTCGTTTTAAAAATGATTTCTCATTCGCAATAACAATTTTTACGAATACATATAAATTTTCATTCAATTATTCAACATTGAACAATATAAATTTTGCATGCATTCATTGCATTCATTCGACCGAGTAAATTTTCATTACACTCTTATCTTATGCTTGTAAATCTTAATCCCTTTTACAACAATAAAGATAAGCAATTGCAATGAATTATTGACATTTTAAAATATGGGACAGGTTATTAATTATTCCAGTTCCTGATTTAAAATGATCATTAAAAAGTTAAATTTTTTAAATTGCTTACACTGTCGATTCATTTATAACTGTTTTTTTTTTAATATAAGTTATTTAAAAAATAAAAGTTCAGCGATTGTCTTTTATTTGCTCTAATTCCATTTCAAAGTATAGTAGGAAATGTTTGGTATGTGTATGGAAGAATTGCTGCATTCATAATGAGCCAGTAATGAGTTCCGCTATTTTCTACAATTGCTAATGTTAATTAAATGATAGAATGGTAAAAGAAAAAGAAATATCCAATTAATCATTAAATAATCAATTGATCATTAAATAATGAGGGCGAGGTCATTTGGGGAAATGGAAGAGAATGGTAATTGGGGCAGATCGAGAAAGCAAAGACTTCAAGAAAAATTACAAATTTACTTTCTATTGTAAAACGCAATAATTTTTGCATTATATCACTTTATAACAATTATTGCAATAAAGTAATTTATATCGTTCAATAAAAGTATTATTGTATTTTATTCTTAATTTCTTACGTAATATAAATTTGAAACATCAGAGCTATTTGTATCATTTGATGCTGTTATTAAAATCGTGAAATATATTTTATACATCATTGAAATTTTAAAATATCTCATATATCACTGAAATTATTTGATATCTGCTATGTTGTGCTAATCATGCAATAATGGATAATTTAGTATTTATGAATTCAAAAATTCTAGCACTTGAAACGAAATATTATCTTTGATGTACAAAATAAATCAATGAATGAATATTAATGGTTATAATAGGAAATGGAAATTTTGATGGAAAAAGAAGCATTAAAAAATTCTAAGCATTTAAAAAGGATTCATTTCTATTTTAGTTATAAATGTCGATAATGATTGTAATGATGTGAGTGACAATAGTGATTGATAACGGTTATTATTATCACTAGTTGATATAATTTGCGCTATTTTTAGCGTAATATAATTTCATATCATTTTCATCATTATCATCATCATCATCACCCTCACTGTGTCGTTATCGTCAAGATATTATCGTTACTGTTACTGTCATCAAAAATACGATAGAAACATTGGAATTATCAACTATGACTCACGATCGAGAGAATTAAAATGCAAGAAAAGGCGATAAAAGTAGATAAAATGGAATGCTGAAACAATCATTAAGAGAAATGAACCCAAGCCTAATAATAATGAGTTTAACTGCTGATTTGTAATTTTAAAACATCTGCTAGGGAAACATAAAATAAAATACAAATTAAATTTGAAATAAATGTTGGAGTCATTTTATTATTAAGATGTAGCATTTGGAAAGCATAAATCTTCGAAATTAAATTAGTAATAACTTCAAATTAATCAAATATCCGAGTAAATCCATAATTTTAAGATGAGAAAATTAATTTTGAAAAAGCAACACAAAAAGTTTATTAATTTCGAAAAAAATTGCGAAAAAATCTAAAATTTAAATACTTAACAATTTAAAATTTTCGAATTTCAAATTAATTAAAATGTCTTTTCGAAAATTTACCTGCAAATGTACGAGAAAAAATTGATTAGGAAAAAAAGTGCAAAATTTGTCAAAATTTGTCAGTCATGTCTTTTCCATTTCGTTCAAACTTAAATTTAGTAAATTATAAGGAAAATTGGATATGATATAGAAAATTAATTAGTTTATTACAAAAATTAAGTTAACGAAGGAAAAGAATTTTAGGAAGAGAGAGAGAGAGAGAAAAATAAATGAATCGTAGGGAATTATTTTAGCATTTCCTCTTCCTTCTCCTTCGTCCTTCTCTTCTTCTATGAGTTTCCGATTAAAGATATTCCCATGTTATTATTAAATGACAACTGACTCCAAATCTTTCTCACATGTTCGAAAATGGAATTTAAAAAAAAAAGCAAAATTTGTTTGAAATGAAACTGAACAATTCAATCTTTTGTTTAAATTATTTTGAAATTTGAAATGAATTACTTGCGCATTGTTTTCTTTCAAATGACACAAAAAAAAGGTAGAAATTGCTTGAGAATTGTAAAGAAAATTGCGTAAATTAGAAGGATAAGGAAAACAACGCGCAAGCAAAAAATAATTAATTAATTAATCAGAATTTAGCTTTATGTAACAAATTACTAGAAATTTTTTTTCTTTTCTGCAACATATCCCACTTTCTTATTGATTTGATAAAAAGGATATGGAAAACTACCGTAATCTACTTATCATTTATTTATCCAACTGCTATCTAACATTAAAGAATTGCTAATTTTTAATTAATAATCTTAGAAATTTTGAAGTGAATTTTCGGCAAATAACTCCTTTATATGTCATTTGAATTTAAATTTAGATATTCCTATAAGTAAGTTGTAAATAAAGTATTGAAAATGATGGTATACTTTGAAGTGAAAAATGCTTAAATTGGACCTATGCACGAGGAAACAAGCAAAGATTAGCAGCATCAAACAATATAATTCCTTCGAAACTTCAAGATCATTCTTATGAATAAAAAATGAAAAAATAATACTGCAAATAATAAAATAATAGTTAAAATGAATTAACTGTCGCAGAGATTGGTTAAATCATGAATTTACTTAAATTAGTTGCTCATGTCTTTAAGTTAACCAGGATGAAACAGATTTGTTTTGCAGAAATTCACATTCGGAACCAAAAGTAATTATCATCGATTTTACTAGACAAGAAAAATTTCCAAAATTTTTTTCAAAACTGAGGGAAGATCACGAGTGCCGATGCCAACTTGCATCGCCAGTCGGATTCAGGTCACAGTAAATGCAGTTAATATGAGTTCACCATCTTATGATAGAAAACTAGGATGAATGTAATGAAATGGAAAATTTCAAATGTTACAAAAAATGTACGAACAAATTTTAAATTATCCACAAAAATATTAAAAAACGTGTTCTTGAAGAGAAATAAAAGCGATTGAAATTATCGGTAAATTCAACGATGAGGAATATTTTAAGTCAAAATATGTGTCTGAAATAATTTTAGTTAGTTTTTCATTTGTCGACAACACAGTCTAAATTATTGCTTAATGGGTAAACGATCAATTTTAGGAGAAGAATTGGCAACTGATCACAAGTACATGTCATGTGATCGAAAAAAGATGATATTTGGATTTATAAAATAGCTATTAATTAATTAGTGATAATATTTGTTGCTGAAATTACATTATTTAAATTTCTTTCACTTTCTCTCTTTTTTGCTATTCCTTCTCTCTTCGCATTTAAATCCCATTAGATCCCAATATTTCTAAGAAAACCAGATTATAAGCATTTAAATAAAAAAATGTTCAGTAAAATAATTAAATGTGAAAAAAATTTTAAATTAAGCAAGTTTTGAAGTATGCCATACAAATATCGAGTTTCTTTCTTCTTATTTTTTCTTCAATTCTAAAAAAATACCCGTTTAATGTTTTTTTTTAGCCCAGAAATTGGTATTTATTCATTAAATTAAGCAGAAAATATAACAATAAAATCATTATCGGTTTGTTCATCAATACGATCCGATTTAGCACTACCCAACAAAATAAATTCGTAAAAACATATTCATCAAATTAACAATGAATGGAAAATTTCGCAGAAAACTGAAATAAATTAGATGAAGTTTGTAGTTGGATAGTTAGTCAGTTATTACTGTTATCATTACTAATATTACCGTATTCCTGTCATTTTTATTTTTGTTATCACCATTGTAATTACTATTCATTGTGATCAATATTGATGGAAATATTTCTTCCTCTTTTCATTTTTACCTTCTTTATCATCTTTCATACTTTCTAATAACATTCATTTAATTTTACATCAAATAAAGAGAGTTAAAAAATCCTCTGTAAAATTTGAAATTTTGTTTCAAAGTTGATACAGTTTTCGGAAAACAACAATAACTTACTTGTCAATTTTTCCTCGAAATAAATAATTTAAATATTGCAAGCGGATAGCAATAATTGATAATTGTAATTTATCTGTGCAAACATTATTTTACAAGCATTTTTCAACCACTATTAATTAAATCGATTAATCAATTAATAAGAATGTTTCGTTTTCATGCTTTATAAAAAACAAGTTGAACTGCAATGTACGCGATGGTTTTTTCAAACATTTTGTTTAATTAAATGATAAATGATTTATTGAATGAAATCCATCAATTGTTGCAAATTTCTTCCCAAAAAAAATTTATCGATCCTTGCAAATTGATTTGTTTAAAAAAGATAAAGTGTGGTTGTTCAAAAACAATTTTTTTTGAAACTTCAAGTAATTCATTTCAAAAAGTGTGTAAAATAATTTGAAATATTTGATCGGAAGGCCTGTTATTTTAACAGAGATCATTCAGTTGCTTGCATTTGTGTCAGAAATTTAAAATTTTTAAAATAGAATGATCGAAATGGTTGCTGCATATGCACAATAATTTTATAAATAAGCAAGATTTGAAACTATCAAATTAGATTTCGGGTAAATAAACATGCCATTATATTTCTATCAGTCAAGTATTATGTTGCCATATTTTTAATAATTATAGAAACTAAAATATTTTCCCATCAATTGCGAAAATAAAAATATTTCCAATTTCCCTTAACGTCAATTGCTTTTAGAGATCAAAACACTTTCATATCAATTATAAAAATTGCAGCAATTTCCATTTCTGCGTAATCAGTTGCGTTTGCGATTTAGTTATAAAAGTCATGAAACTGAAAAAAGTTCTCAAAAATCAAAGTAATATTATCAATCATACAAATAATCAATGTTAATTTAGGAAAAAAATTAATCTGAAAATTTATTACTTGGAAAAACATAAAACAAGAAAGTTATAACTACTGTATTTCCTTTGATAACATATTCTAATTATTTTTTAACCATAAAAAGAAAAAAAAACTGAAGTCCATTAGACCGATGTAAAATAAACGATGGAAAATAAACAGTAAAAATGAATGACTGGAAAATATTAAAAATCGACCGAAATAAAATTCAAAATTAAAAAGAAAAATGTAGAAAAAAATAAAACTAAAGTTTTTTTTCATTACCAATCGCATTTAATTCTTTTCCTTTTTAATTAATTTTATTATTGCTATTGAAACTTTCAATCTTATCCTTACTTTTTCCTGCTAGGAATGAGAACATGCGTTTCATTAGATGATGAATGACTGAAGAATTAATCATTCTCGAAAATATAAACGAAAAAATGATTAATTAATAGTGAAATCGATGAAAATTTACCGTTCCTTTTTATAAATCATTTTTCTTTCTTTAAAATCAAAAGGGCCGAATGAATGATACAAATTAATTAATCAGCAACATTCATTTAATACAATAAGTTGAAAGAAATCTTTGCAATCTTTTAAGGAAAAAAGAGGAACAAACCGTTCATTACATCATTTCGCCTCAATAGTTTGTCAATAATCTGTGGGGGAATATCATGAATAGATTTAAAATGGGAAAGAAAAAATTGGAAAATAAGAACTAAATAAAAAAATCAACTCCTTATGTTTCTGGTAGTAACAGAAAAAATTTAAATATATTTAGAAATTTGTCATATATTGAATTTTAAATGGCTTGTCCTTCTCATATGACTATGGCCGATATTTCAAGCCTTTGCTAAAGATATTGAAGGCATTGTAAAGTGACAAATGACAGGAATTATATATTATACACCATTACAATGATTTATTTGAATGCTTACCCATAAATATTTATGTCTTCGTTTTAGACTCATCTGAAAAAAGAACTCAAATAAAAAAAAAAAACTGCAAAGTTGGAATTGATGAGAATATATTATTCCCATTTTATATATTTTAAGCATTTTGAATTTAATTTATATTGAAGAGTTTTTGTAAATTTCTAAATAAGGATTGAAGATATTGTAAACTGAAAAATGCATACCCTTTATGGTGATCGAATTACATAAAATACCAAAATATCAATGATTCCTTTTTCTTTTTATGCTAATTAATTTCAAATATCTTAGTTATTAAATTGTGTTTGAGACATTTCGTTGGTTGTTTTAATCGAACTAATTAGAAACTGATGGAATTTCAATTTATTGCTTTTAAATCTATTGGATGAAGGAAGTAATTTTCGAATATTTTTTTAATAGCAATTGAACAATTTTTCAAAAATTTTCTTCATAAAAGAATTCTTAGAAGAATTCTTTTGTCTTCTTTTTTGTGTATCGGTTTTATCAAGCAAAGCACAAATTTCACATCGTTTGAAGTAAAATTTGTTTCAATTCAAATTATAATGTGAATTCTTGTCTTTTTCTCAACACTATTTCTACTTGAAAAGCATTAAAAATTGGTGAGGAATTGTGAAGCTTAATATCCCATAACTTAACACATTGTCCTTCAGATAAATTGATAGAAAAAAGGAGGAAAGCGAAAAAGCAACGACCTCAATGACCTTGGCATCCTGAACGATGGATGAGTAGAAAAAAAGACGATGAATAATTGGGAATGTTTATTTCACCTCGTTCCAAAGAAAAAAAGATAAAAGTAAACTGACTGATTGAAATTGAAATATTGAAATTTATTATAACAAGGTTGCATCAAAAATCTTGAAAAATTATTGATTCCTGAAAAATTCTTGCAATTAAAATATTCAAACTGCTTAGTTTTAAAATTTGAATTTGTTCATAGCTTTCCACGAAGGGTCATGATTTCTACAGCAATTAACTGATAAAATTATTATTTAATTTTAATTTTAACTGATAAAATTATTATTTAATTTTAATTTTATTTACAATTAAAATTATTATTTAATTGTAAATAAAATTCAGGCAAATTTTGTTATTACTATTTGCAAATTTATTGGAATTTTTATTAAAGTGATACTTCATTTAATAAACCAATCAAATATTCAAAAAGTCAATTGAAATTTCAATCACTTAGATATGATTTGAAAATTATGATGAAAAAATTGTGCAAAACAATTTGATTGCCTGCTGTCAGATAGATCTGTTCAGTTATCCTATTGTTATGCAACAATAATATCAATTATCAATTGAGGTAAAAAGAAATTTTAATTAAAAAAAAGTTGGTTAATTGAGAATTAACGGATCAATTCATTGTATGCTGTGTAAAAATTTTTGTTGATACTCTTGTTAATTAATAAAATTTTATGGTACCAGTTTTATAAGAGATTCATATATGGATAACTATGAATTTTAAGAATTTATTTATGAAAAAGAATTCACATACGAAACTTGTTTCTCTTCCTTCTTCTTTTTGTCTCTCCTCTTCTTTTACTTCTTCCTCTTTCATCTATTTCTCACAGATTAAAAATGGAGAGGTAAAGAGAAAAAGTAAGAACTTGAAATAAAATAATTTTTTTCAAAAAGCAGGTTTTCAAATAATTTTTAGATATCTGTTGGATCACAGAATAAACGAAGACTTCAATCTGTTAATTTTGCATTGGCGCAATTGGCTGTGTTTACTTCAGTAAATTGATTTAAGAAGAGTTTTACTATTACTTTTATACCTCACTGTTTCTTTCGCAAATTATTTTTCCTTATAGAGTCGAAAAAACTTCCGAATTGAAAATTTACTTTTCTGTATTTTACTCCAATAATTATTATATTTTATAGCTCAATTTATATATGTATATACACATGTAGACTGCAGTGGATTAGCTCAGTATTTACATTTTAAATTAGTGAATTTCATTTTTTGCATCATTATGAGGACAATAATACTGGTAGAGATGACCTTAAAGTTTAACCTTTAAATTATACTTGTCAGTTACATTTTTGTGAAAAAGATTTATTAAAAAATGTTTTTTTCATCATCAACGAATGAATGAGTGAGAATAAGAGACATTAAGAACAAAAGTTCAAAATAGTTGTCGAAAAATCGAAAATAATTATTAATTAGTAAATATTGATAAATTCAAGTGTTTTTTAATCTTTTGACGTATGTTTCCTCTTCAGTAAAATATATTCAGTGAAAAGATTTCGATAATTTTAGAAATACTCCAAATTGTTCACTTTCGAGATGCTCATACGTTTTATTTTATTTTATATTTTGCAAACTATTTTGGCGCAAAATGAAAACACTGGTAAGTTCTTTTCCATTTGAAATAAATCAGGAAAAATAACAAATCAAAGTTTTTATGGTAACGGAAATCACCAATAATCAAGTTCTAGAATAATCAGTTTTTCTAACATCACTTCTTTGCTTCAGGAGTTTTTGAAGTTATTTGAATTTAGGAATTTTGAAATATTTTGAGATCTTATTAATTTCCAAATTTGTCCATTCATCAAATATTGTTAGTTACTTAAAATGCTGTAAATTATTTAGGGTAAATATTAAGAGTAATTATTCCTCTGATTTTTACTATCCCAATATCGCTGATTAATTTTGCAGTTGTGCGTTTTAATGAAATTGATAGTAACGGTGACAGACGCATAACATTCAACGAATTGAAAAATTGGCACAAACTAAATCATATAGTTAGAAGCGATGAAGAACTGAAAGAAATGATTCAGTCGAAAGATCGAAATGGTGATAAAATGTTAAATATAGCAGAATTTGTAACATTGTTATTAACCCGAAAATCGGCTAATTATGATGAACAAATTTTTAAGGTGAAAAATTATTATAATTTTTATATTAAAGAAATATTTGGATATTTTTCTTTGCAAAAGCATTTGGCAAATTATTGAATAAATCCAAAGAATTTATTTTTTCTATTTTTTTTAGGAAAAAAGTGTATAGCAAAAGCTGATAAAAGATACAACAAATGAAAAGAGTAAGCAGAGAAAGCTAAAAAAAAGAAAAAGAAACATTTTGATTTGTTCAAAAAACTTTAACCTTTCGTCTGCTCATTTTGTTAATTTTGATTTGCTCAGTCAATAATTTTTGCTCCGTTATAGCAAGTAGATAAAAATGGTGATGGCGTTATAGTACCGGATGAAGCTATTCAATCGAGTAATGGTATGATTAATGAAAAAATTATACACGAAATCTTTCAGGCTTGTTTACTAAATAATTTCATTAAATGAAGTTGAATTTGCTAAAAAAAAAAAAAAAAAAAATGAAATTAAGTTTGAATGTTTGCAAAATAATTTCAACAAATGAAATCATGAAGTTCAGCACTAAAATTATATTGTTATCACTTAAAGGTAAATTTTAAGGTGAACAGTCATCTATGCATTTTTTTTTCAGTTGGTTGATTCGAATAATGATGGTAAAATTACCTTCAGCGAATTTACATCTTATACAAATAATAATTTAAATGCGCAACAGAAATCTGAAGCAGAGGTAAACAAATCTTATTTTGATGACGTAGAAAAGGATAAATTTTGTTTCCAAGGATTCTGATTCAAATCATTTGCAATTCATACAATTGAAATTTATATTTCATTTAAAGTGTAAACTTTTTTGTTAGCATATTAAAGAGATAATTTAAATTTGTTATATTCATATGTGATGATTTGCTATATGAAACTAGTTAAATCGGGTTAACATATAAAAGAATCATTGTTGTTATTTTAATACTATGATTATTGCCATTATTATTTTATTGTTATTTCATAACATTACAATTATTATTATTGCTCTTATTATTGCAATTATTGCAGCAATCATTATATGCTTTTATAATCTAAGAATCGGTTTTTGAACTCATCTTTAATGTGCATATTTCAGTCACAAAAAAATCGAAATCGAGCTTATCAGTTGATGACACTTATTGATCAAAATTTTGACCAAAAATTGTCTGTTCAAGAAGTACGCCATTTTGCTAAAGCAAATACCAAAGTAAGTTTGATTTTGATTTCTAATATTTAATAATAATGCTAATTATTCAAAAACTGCTAATTAAAATTTGTAGAATAATAAGATTTAAACAATTAATTCGTTTAATTTTTTATAAACTCAAAATGAAACTGGATCTTTGTTCGTTCCCTAATAACAAAGCTATGCAAATAATTTGATAATATAGTGAAATGATGATCCAGGTGATGTGTCACCTAGTGATTGAACAAATGTATGCCGGAAGTTGTCTTACTGTAACTCGTTTTGCAATTGGTTATAGGAAGTAAAAATTTTTGGAAAAGTAAAACTGAAGTGTTCGGATACTTGCCTAGCATCATTCTTTGGTAACTTTTTTAAATTATTATCCAAGATAATCAAATGTAATTCGAAAAAATTTCAGAATAATAAAACGGAAATAATAGAAGCATTCGAATACATCGATTCCGATCATGATGGATTCTTGACAATCAATGAAATAATTGCAAAATCGGAAAGAATGGTCGCGTTAGTACATTTCCGGGAGCCACCATCAGTTGTTAATGTCTAGAAATGTCTTGCATTTAATACTTCGATTGTTTCTAAAAAAATTGCTGTTTAAATTAAAGAAAATTGGCAAAATATATTAACAAAATAGAATTATCATATGCTTTACTCTTCTAATATTTGTTTGCGTGCTAGGCCACATTGGTGGAGCTAACGTGGCAAATGAGGATAAAATTTACGATCGAATATTCCACTCTTTTGAAATACTCCTTAAAATTTTTCACTTTCAAATTATTTCTTTAATTTTTATCAGTTTCATTAGAATTGCAATCATCGAATCACGATTTAGTACAATAAAAGGATGCTATTAATTATAAAATATCAAAATGATAGTCTTTCTTAAGCTTATTTTGTTAATGGTATTGAATTATATTAACAATGATCAGATTACCTTGAAAGCCTTACATATTGATTGGTATATGTTTGACAAAGATTTTGAATCAGTGATTTCGTCAACTACGATTGGCATTTGATGTTAACAAAACTTGGGAATGTAATGAATTTAAAAAAAAAAAAAAAAAATGATTTTAAATTAAATTCACTACCTAATTCAATAGGTTGTCGAAGCTGAACTGCTTAATGCAAACATTGATATAAATATTGTTTTGAAAAATGGATACAAATGAAATATGAGATATGTTGATAGCTAAGTGTGAACAATATCGTCCGAAATAAATATAAAACTTTATAAATGAGAAATTCAAATTAACATATAATATCTTTTATTTACGTATTTCCATAACAAATATTGACTATATTTTTATCATAATTTATTATAATTGAAATTAACTAAATACTCAACATTCATTGCATATTTTAACAGATCAAATCATAAAATCATCAAAGTATTCAAAAAACTTCAAACAAATTTCAAAAATTTTAATTTCATTAAAATGAAATTATCATTTAATGTTTCAAAAAAAAAAATAATTCATACAAATTGATAAGCGATAAATACACAAATTTGCATAGATACATATGGACACAATTGTGAGTACCAATTAGTGTCATATAAATATTTTAAATTAAAAATTGAAATTTCTCAAACATCATGCTATTTTTAATTGTTAATCATTCATTTTTGGTTCACTGCTCTTTATACTTTCTGTATTACTTGTCATTGATAGCATCAAAGGACTGGTGGACAATGGTCAAATTAGTGACCATTATAAACAAAAGGTCAAAATCCAAATTGATAGGCTAAGGTCAAGTGTTATTATCCTTTAGGCTTTATGAATTTCATTTTTTCCCTCTAACTCCCTATCTTCTCTACTTCCTTTACTCTGCTCTCTCCCGTCTCCTTCACATACTATGTCACTTTCATCTCTCCCTTCCTGCCGCTCTCTTTATTTATCCCTATATAACATGTGATGAACGAATGTAGCACGAAGAATACCTCAGTAGATGGAAGAGGCGGGGGGTATGTTCCGGTAGCAGGTGTGATTGTTCCGGTAAGCAAGTGATTCCTGTTCAGTATCGCTTATCTATGGGTTATTGATCAGAAATAATTTGCTGGTATTTTTTCGATTAAAATCGTTAAATGTTAATTTGAGGATATATTATGCAGCTTATCATCCCATTACTGCTCTCAGTGAAATTCACCGCGGTATTTACATGGACGACACAAGAACTTTTCATTTACGATTTAGTGGAAGAAGTGGGCGAGAATTTTTACGATTTCTATGGAATTCCAAAGGTGAAATTTTTGCATTGTTTCGGAGCAATTGATATAAAAACTTATCAGCATACATATATGTATACTACATATTAAATCTCATTAATAGGCAAAATATGATGGTTTGATATTGAATAGCTATTTTTATCATATACTGACAATGACCAAAGAGGTCACTTTGACCAGAGAGGTCACCAAAGAGATCATTAATAGACCAAAGAGGTCTATTAAATTTAGAACTTGAAGTTTAGAACTTGCGTTTAAAAGTATTTAGAAGTAGTTTAGAACTATTAAATTTAGAACTTGCTCGGATATGTTTAATGATGAATAAAGATGAGTGAAGCTAGAAACTATTAGCGACTAACTGAACACACTGATATTAGCTTATGTTTATTTATGGAGGAATAAATGTATTAAGTATAAATAATAAATGGAATTTTTAAGTTTTTTAACTTTTCATTTTGTTTTTACTAAAACATTTATGCCAAATTGAAGCAAATTCGCTTATTTTGTATTCTCTGTTACATTTGCTTTCTAGGATGCAGACATTTCAAATATTAAAAAAGCATATCGCCGATTAAGCATGGAATGGCATCCAGATCGTAATTCAGATGAAAAAGCAGAAGATCAATTCAGGAAGGTTTGATTTCATTTCTTTTAGTTTATCATATATTTTATTTTTCATCTTTTCAATTTCTCAAATTTATATAACTGAAACGAATGCTATTTTTAAAGTGAACGAAAATTTTCCTTCTAGATTGCTGCCATTTATGAAATTCTGAAATCGCATGATTTAAGAGAGGAATATGATCGTATTCTAGAAAATGGTCTTCCAAATTGGAGACAGCCAGTCTTTTACTATCGGTTGGTTTTTTTTTTTTTTTTTTTTTTTTTACACCATTTCTTTACATTAAAAGAAGAGTTTTATTATAGTATGCATTTATTGGGAATAATTTATTGTGAAAGCTTATTTGTTAAACATCCAATTTCTTGTTTTCTTTTCTAATTAGATTTTAGGAATTGCAATTGAAATTGAATAATAAATTTTTACTGATCATTTATCCTAGCTTGGTTATTACCTTCGTTTTTTTCTTTTCAGACGTGCTCGAAAGTTATCCTGGTTTGAAGGAGTGACCATACTATTAGTAATTTGCTCAATTGGTCATTATTTCATGCTTTGGGGTGCTTACATAGACAAATATTTGACATTGGTTCGTTTCAAATATAAAATTTGATCCAATTTTAAGCAGCATTTAAAATTGTCAATTTTTTATTTTATATCTGCAGTTATTATCAAGACCAGTTATTAAACACTATTCGATATAATAGTATGGGATCCATGCAGGTCGACCTGATATTTGTTTTTTAGTCATGCATTTGTCTCGGAAGATATATTGAATAATATCCTTTATCATTCTTACACATATGAGCCAAATGTTATTTTACAGTCTTCAAGTCGTAGCAAATTCCGTAAGAAAGAAATTCGGCAACTGAAAAAGATTGGAAGTGATGCTGAGGCTGTATATGAAGCAGAAATAGCTGAAATGCTCTCCGATGTCTGTCCGTCTTGGCGAAATTCCTTACCCGCATTAATCGTATCATTCCTCTATAATGTTGCTATTTCATTACCAGATTTTGTCCGTACCCAAGTCAATGTACGTCAGCGCAAAACTGAAAGGTCTGAGGTTAGCACATTTCTTTCTTCGCTGTTTGTTGAGCTTCCCCATTTTTCTGACTTGAAATTTAATGCACTGGCATCTAGCAGGCAAAACTGATTTTTTCTCCAATAATTTTAATTTGAATGCTTGTTCTAAGTGATGTTGGCTTTTTCAAGAAAGATGAATGTTTCGAAGTTCCTTTACGTCGTTATGTTGCAACACGGCAACCTGTTTATGAATATGCTGTAGCTTCGGATGTGAAACCAGTCCTTCCTTGTGTTTCTAGTGAATATTTTAACGAAAAATCTGATTCATGCAATGATGGTAAGTGGTTTACGAATTGGTTGAATTTTCATAATTCCTTAAAAGAAGGTCTGTATTGGGCATAAAACGACATTATGCTTTCAGTTTTTTATTAAAATATTTTATTTGCGCATTTTAAAACTAGTTATTTTTTAGGACTTCAGAAAAGTTTTTACCTAAAGTAATTAATAAGATCCAGTTTGTGAATTGAAGCTCCTTTTATTGTTGAGAATTTGCGTTATGAGGAAAGCTAAAATTCTTTTGGAAATAATTTCTTGTAATGATTTTCAGATGTCATAGAGAGTAGTTCGTGGACTAGTGAAGAATTGACATTGCTTGTTAAGCTGAGCACTGAGAAGTATCCTGCTGGCACACCGAACAGGTTTTGCTAGATTTTTGTTTGATTGTTTAAATGAAATTAAATAGTGCATAGTTCTCTGGTTCTTAGATTGAACTCTGTTTCAGATGGGGATTATTGGCGAAAGTGCTGGATAGATCACCGCAGGACGTAACTTTTATGGTCGGTAAATTAAAACAGATGAAGAGGGTGCGTCGTCAAATCTAACTTTTTTTAGTTGTTTTAAATTTAGAAACTCTTTTAACCATTTATAATGTTTTATTATTTTTCTCCCCTGTGGATGTAATAATAGTAGTAGATTTTACTGTCGTTTGTGTGAGCCAAAGAATTAATTCGGCTACATTTCTGTTGCTTATTTTTAGAATCCTCGCTGTTCAATTGTCTTTCATAGTCATCTCTTATATTTGCTGCGGGGTTTCATACTATTAGTTTTAATGCTAATTTTTACAGGAAGGGTATGTAAATTTATTACGTAACTCTCAATCAAGTTCTGTGGTGCAGGATGCTGCGCAAATAACATTGTTGAAGCAGTCAACTCAACTTTTCGATGAAAAATCAAATTGGAATATTTTAAGGAAAGATAGCAATAACGACAAAGAGAAAGTTTTAGTGACATGGTCAGATCATGATCAAAGATTGCTTGAAACAGCACTTCAGAAATTTCCTAAAGGCACTGCTGACCGGTAAGATTTCTTAGTTACAACATCAGCGAATCATACTTAACAGTTTTATTAAAAGAGCAAAAAAAGCCTTGATTTATGAGCATACATTCAATAATTCCCTTCAAATCTTTATTCTGTTTAATCATTCCGCTCATTATTTCACTAGGATTACAGAATAATTTACTGTAGTACTTATTTCACTTTTAATTTTTTTGGTAATCAGTTATTGTTCAATCAGTGAATGTTCAACTTGAATTGGTTTTGTCATCACTGTTCTTCGAATTTTAAGAGTAATGGTCGGATTTTGCTCTCGGAAACATAGTCGAATGTCGTTTATTTTCCTGTTTTGTCCTTTATTCTTATCAGTACCAATTACTCTTCAGCTTGCATTGGCTTTATCATCGTTGTTTTAGATGGAACAAAATTGCAAACTGTGTATCGAGTAAAACTAGGCAGCAGTGTATGGAACGATACAGATATTTGTCGGAAATGGTTCAGCAAAGGAGAGCACATCACAAAAATAAGTAAACTCTTTCAAACACGGGCATGTTTTTATGCTGCAAATTTTATACCTAATGGAATTACTTGTGTGTAATCGGAAAAATTTTGTTATCACGCTAGGTTAAGCTGAGTTGATGCTGAATATAAAAATATGATTTTCCGAAATAATATTCTTCGAAAAATTGTTTTCTATCTTAAAGTTTTATTTTATAACTCACTGAAGGACCTGAAAAACATATTGAACATGAGATGGTTTCAGATTTTTGACACATTCTTAGTATAGTTAAATAAGCCGCAATATTAAATAAGCCATTGTGAAAACTTTTCTTATCGACTAAGTCTCATATTGCATAATATGAAACGGCGCAGAAAAATATTTATGATAAAGGTTTATTGGTAGATCTTGTCACGATGGAAAAATTAAATAAAAAAATTAAAAGAAACTAATAAATAGAAGGTTGATCAGCAGGTTATTGAGAATACGAGAATGGAACATTACCATGATTTTACCACGAGAATAGAACATTACCATGTGGTCGAGTGAAGCTAAGAGAATGAGCTAAAGGTATGAACCATAGCAATAAGCCAGTGGCCCTCGTTACTCATCTTAGCGTTTTTTATAGTAGGAATGGTTTACAACAATTATTTATTAAATAGTACCAGCAAAGAAAGATAAACTTCTTTAGAGTAAGAATTTGCATTTAGTCTAACGATTTTAGATTAAAGAATACTTCTTGACTTTTTCTTTTGTGAAGCACCTTATAATTTCCATGAGAATAGCTATAACTTCTGGATTATTTGTGATTTTAATACATAATAGACAAAACATAAATCAATTAAATCAAATTTTATCTTAATGACAATTATCATAATTGACACTGTGGAAACATTTATATCAACAGTGTCCATACTGTGTTGTTTTTGTATTAATTCAGTGATACTAAGGATTTTCTTTTGGCTATTTAAAAGTCCTGCTATACAAAATCCTAAACAAAACTATCACAAAATCTTATACATGCACAAAAGTTCTTGGGTATTTTTGTATTTAAGTCGTCATCATTAAAAAAAATTTTCTTATATTTATTGAAGCCTTATTGAAAATAGAATTAGGATGACACAGATGATAATTAATACCGAATCGATTGATCCATATCGGGTTATACTTCTTTAGTTGTTTGAAACGTAACTGTTTTTGGTTTGTTTTATTTTGCTAAAGTTGTTGTTCATGAGACCGGAAGTGTTTTGATTAGTTTGGTTCAAGACATAATCCATTGTTGCTCAATTTGACCTCTACATTTTATCTTTTGTTTAATAACATTTTATAACTTTTATAAATTTTATATTTTTTTTATATTATAACTTTTATATTATAACATTTTATAAATTTTATAACTAATTTTATAACTTTAATTGTTATTAAACATTAAATGTTTAATAACATTTAATAACTTCCACATTTTATATCGTCTTTTTTGTTTAATAACACTTTTAAACTGTTCCAATGCTTGTTTATCGTCATGGTCATTAAGTTATTTTTGAACTTGAATGATTCTAACTTTCAGAATTGATTTTTTTCTGGAATACGAGTTACACTGACTATACGTGTTTCTTAGAATTTGAGTAATGAGTAACATTAGTAGCGTAGAGTCCAATTTTCCTATGGGGCAGAGGAAATCTTCATTCGAGCTACTGAGTTCTGGATCAAAGACTTTAAGTTTTCCATATATTCGTGTTAATAATTGTAGGTGTATGTGGATGTTATTTTATACAGTGATAATGTGCTGTAAATGCTCTGTTTTTAATTGTGCAAATTGTTGTATTTCCAAAAGTACAATTTGAAGATCATATTTATTTCATTGATTTCGCTTGCATCATGTGAGTTTTTATATTATTACATTTTTTTTTTTCAAATTTTATATTTGGCAACTATGTTCGACAATTTCTATGTTTTATTTCTATCTTAAACTGCCATGTAAATTGCATTGAATTGTATTTTCATGAAGGTATATGCAATGCAGGTTGTCACTTTCAATTAAATAATTCAAACCAAATAAATTATGAATTTATATTAGCGGGATTACGAGATTTCCTTGAATTTGAATTAAATAATATATAGATAAAATAAAATTTAAAGGGTTGAATTCTAATTAAATTCCTCTTTTTGCATGCATTAGTTCTTCGGGCTTTTGAGTTGGTCAGCTGTTGCCGTTTCAATGCTGATTGCGCTGAAACTGATGATATTTATGTGTTTCGAGAAATATATTTTGGAATTTAAGAGATTCTGAATATTCGGAAAGCAAACTTGCTGGGAACAGAAGGAGTTTTATCTCGGTCACTGATGAGCAGGTTTATCGTAAATGGTAACTCTAGATCATCAAACTGTAAAAACAAGATAATGATAGGGATAGCAGAATTGTCATTATATTTAAGCCTTTGCAAATTTGGAAATTTCTTACTGATTAGATGTTCTGTATTTTTAAGTCCTCAGAGGTCATATAATGGTAACGATTTCAAATAAAACTGTAGGTCAATGAAAATTCAAACTAGATATTATTTTAGTAGTGATAAGATAATATCTAGTTTGTACATAGAGTAATAAGTTATTATTACTCTCTGTACAAAGACGAAACTTTTGAAATAGAACTGAGTAATTACCATATTTGCCTGAAATTCTTTGTATTCGTCTTCAGGTAGCACAGATTTGTGTTGCTTCACTTCTCGCAACTTTCGTTTAATATTCTCTATGATGAGAATCGAGCTCTGCAAATCGAGATCACACAGCCGCATAACTGATTTTGTTGATCAAACAGTGATGAAGTTTGGCATTACCATTTCATATCATAGTGAGATGATATGGGTTGAACTGATGACACATTAAAACAAAATGCTTCATTTGTAACCGCTCTATCCGTAAGTTAAATGAAAATGATTAGTTCACGTCCTACTTGTTATAGGTTTTTTTAAAGTAAGAAATCTCAGTTGTAGCTGCCAAGTTTAATGACACTTGATAATGAAAAAAAAATGAATTAGCATATTATACAAAGACGAAATTTTTGTTGTAGTTAATTATAGGAAGATGATCTATAACAGGTCATTTCATGACTGCACATAATGTACTCTAAAATTTAAGTGAAGTAAAAAAGAAGTTTAATAGCTAATTTGACAAAATGAAATTAAAATGAAACATTGACTTAAAATATTTTTTTTGCATAATTTAGTTCTTCTTAAACTTCATCATCACACATATAACATTAAATAACAGTTCTAAATATTTGTGTCATTTTAATTTCAATTCATTTTTATCATTATTTTCATATATTCACTCAAAAAAAAAAAAAAAAAGACTTAGAACGACAAGGAAAAGACTAGTTTGAATTTATTTTGATCAGTATAATCAGTGCATTACAAATATTTAAACAATTTACATTTATAAAACATTGCTCAATAAATAATACAAATTGTACTGTTATAATGCATTGTAAAATCATCATAAATACTTTAAAAATTTTTTGTTACTGCATAATACACAACATTCAAAATTTTGCATTACTTTTTAAAGTATCGCAATTCATCGAGATTCTTGTCAAGTTAGTTTTAAATTTTTTTTCAAGTTAGTTTTAAATTTTTTTTTTCTAATTTGAAAATTCTTCATTTCTTTCATTTATACATGGAACAGCATCATTTTCAGATATGTTTGTAATTTTTTTACGAAATTGGTAGGAAAACAGAGAGGAAGAAGAGAAAGGAAAAGAAGGAAGAGAAAATCCTACATAAGAAAACCAGTTCTTTGATGGTAATAAATATGAACCAAATGATTGAAATAATAATGAGCTGTTAAATTCATAAAATATGAAATTCCATGCACAGCATGTAAATTATATTTAAATTAGTTCAAAATATGGTTTAAATTCAAGTTAACCCAAATCGTTTTTTTTTTTGCTGCAACAGGACTGCGACATAAATGGTCTTTGAAAGGAACTTTTTTTTTTATGATTATCACGAAGAGAGCAGTATGATTTAGTACATAAGAGGTGCATATCTGTCATATAAGGCACATAAATACATTAAACGGATAATATTGCCTTTTTTTTTGGTAACGATTTTGACAAAACAGAATGTTGATATTTTTTAACTTTTTGCAACTTATGATGTTAAACAATGATTAATTTTATTATCATTTCGAGAATCAAGAATTTGTCAATTGAGCAAAGAAATTGCACAAATAATATGCAAAGACTCCTACTTACACTCGTACACCATGTCGTTCCTCCGAATACATATGTGGATGCGCAAATCGAACTTGGCTATCTGCATACATATCTGTATTTTTGGTATTTGTATTGTAGGTAGCTTTTTCGGTTGGTGGTCTGTGACGTTTGAAGAAACCACACTGAAAGAAATTTTAATTGAATTTTAAATTATGATCTAACGTGAAAAAAAATGAATTAGATTTTTTAGATCATTTTTTGACAGTCTTTTTGGTCATATTTTATATTTCGATAATGCGATGTAAAAGGAGCGTGACAATGGATCAATTTATATTTTTACATCCCGAAGCATTCTGACATTAAACGTCAAATGTAAACCGAATAAAAAACGTTACCAAAGTATGTCCAAATCGTCCGAAAAAACTTTTTATCGAATTAAAGAATTTTTAAAGAGTGTGAAATCAGTGGTAAGCGATACTTTTTAGGGTGTTGCAAATTTAACTAAGACTTCTCATTTCAAAATTCTTTTTTGAAAATAAATGAATAGACAATAAATGAATCAATTCATCAATACAAATTAATCTTTTTTTTTAAACTTCAATGCTAAGAAGATTGCAATAATGATTACCCTCCATAGACATAAGATGAGAAGTGCCAAAATAACCAATCCAATAAGGATTGCAATTAGATATAGCCACCATGGCACACCACGTTTCGATTGTTCCGGATCCGTTGGATTAACGTCTGTTGTTACCTTAAAATAGAAAATCATTTCAAATATAGCATAAGCATACAATCATATGTAAAAAGAATCAAAATGATCGCAATATATTCTTACTAAAATTAGTACCAAACACTCACTTTCAATCATATCTTTGTTTTTATAATTTTTCATAAAAAAAAAAGTTATGTCTATTGTCAGAAAATATAAAATACCGCGACAAGTTGTGCTGGTGGATTATAACGTGGAACATTGGGTAGTGCTGATATTTTAGCTATGCCAATGGATGAGATGTCCGCTTCATAAATATTATTATCAATTAGAGTATTCACAGCTAGCCGAGCATAGATTTCTACCAGAACAAATTCATCCTCATTAAGCCGCCGAATATCGCATTCAATATGCGTGCAATTATCTTTGTTGCAACTCTATGGTTAAATTCTTTAATTATATGAAAATATGAATTGACAAATTTCGATGAAAATTAATTAAAGACACGAAAATTTGAGGAAATGAAATTAATTTTTACCTCAATTATGAAAATTTTTTTACTACTGATAATTAATACTTTTGTTTCCATTTATATCAAAAAAACTTACAATGTTCGCTCGGCTGAGAGGTCCTCTATACTCGATTGCTTTTCCAGCCGCTTTAGCCATCCTAACAGCTTGTTTCATATTATCTTTAGCTTGAACAACTCGAATCTTACGTTGATCATTTAGCAATTGTTGATGCGATCGTTTGATCTTCCGATTACGAACCATATGCTTCGGTAGAATGTGCATCCGACGTTGCCTCAACTTGAAATCACTGTACATTTGCCGTTCGTGTTCCTCACGTTCATAGTGTACAGGTATCTGATCATCATAAATGATAGCTGATGGCGTTGGAATGTGTTCGTTTGAGATCTAAAAATACGCACATAACTTCATGCAAAAAGAAGCCAAGAATTTTTCCTGCGAAATCATTAACATGAAATTTCCTGCATATTACTGTGTGTAAATGGCATCTATCAAGAATAAAATTATAATCTGGAATTACTGCTGTTATCAAATAGCAGGTGGGAAACATGAGATCAATCAAATTCGGTGTATTTTTGAAGGGGAATACTAAGGATGACTAAACTTGCATTCAGGCTGTTGATTATGAGTTAGCATGAGCCTAAAAATATTAAACTTAAAAATACCGATTGACCGTGATACCTCATATTTGAGATATCACAATCAATCTGATAAAACCTATTCTCATATCTTTCAAATATTGCAAAATTATAACCGTTAGACTATCCGGATTAATATTTTGCGCTTGTTTCACGCGGCACTTTACTTTGTCGGCATCATTTACCTGTGGTTCATCAATCAAATATAACAAATGTTTACCATTTTCAGCAAAACTTGGCCAAATGATGTCTAACGAAGCACCGCTAATGGCACTTGGACCGCGATTTATGACCTGAAATTTTTTTCAAACAGCTGAGAATTGCTCAAGATGGATCCCATTTGGAATAGATTATTTGCATATTTAAAGAATTAAGCGATGAATTTAAAATTAGATAAAAAATTAAGACAGATTATGAGTATACTATCTACCTGATATAAATGACTGACAACAGGACCAATTTCGGAGTCAAAAATGGGATCACTCGGAGTTCGATTCCGAATCGAATAATCCAATTGTTCCGGTGTTGAACGGCCAACCAGTGAAAGTTGTGCTTTAATCTCGACTGGAACTCGTACAGTCAATTCATTATCATCATCGTGACCAAAAGCTTCTTCATTAGTACTAAAAGCACAATAGCAACATAAATAACTAATTAGCATAATTCCAACACACACACACACGAATAATTCCATGATTGGACATTAGCGCAATAATTCATATATCATGGACCACTAAGTGATCATTACTTTATTATTAGCAGTCCTATTGCTAAGGAATAAACAATAAATCATAAAGATCCTTGCACTGTTGCTGATTGTATGCCTAATGCTTCATGTAATTTGAAGCGTATTACGTGTCAAATCAATATTGCTCTAATAATTTCTCACGTCAAAACTATCGAAATTTCCATGCAATTCTAAATGGATCACAGCATAGAAAAGAAATCATAAAATAGTTATAAATATTCATTACCTATTGACAGACATTTTAATTTCGATGGCTTCATCAGTAGCATGTACTTTGGTACCTGTCAAACGGAATCCGAATTTGGCTTCTTTGTTAGCAACTAATGGATTACCAATGTCACATACAAACACGTATTCCTCATCTTTTCCGGCTTTAGACTGCGGTGAACAACTAATAGGTTGCTGGAAAATGCTTTATTCTGATCTAATCTCATGATATCGTTCATATCCATAAAATGTAGAAAATTATTGAAATGGTGATCGATTAAAGTTCTACAAAATAAGCAAGCATTGTACAATTTGGATTATGACATACTACGTTTCCAGTTCTTCCAATGTTATAATTAAAAATGAGGATATTTTATCTTTTTGATACTTAAATTTAGATTAAATGATTTTTATATTTATCAAGTATTTGTTTAAACCTGTGTAGCGTAATTTTCAATGCCACCATATTCGAAGCCAGGTGGTATTGTGATGAAAAATTGCGATTCATGGGAATCTTCCCCGCGATTAGCGACCGTTACGTTAATGATTAACGACTGATCAGCTGCACCAATAGTAAACTTATTCTTGCTCCTTAAATCTTCAAAAATTAAGCAACATTGAAAAGTATACGTACATATATTGGGTGGAATTTTTGCAGTTTTGAATTTGAACAAAATTTCTTAAATTCATTTAACAAAAAGTTGCACAGGAAATAAAATACTATCAGTTATTGCAATTCTACTAATCGTTGCTTTTTTAAATGCTCTACCTAATAGTATAAGAAAAAAAATTGTTTTTAATAAATTTAATTTAATAAACATTTCCATCAACTAATTCGTATCATTTCAAAGGGAAGGATGAGTTTGTTATTCTAACTGTTTACTAAATTATAGCAACTTGAATAATGCACTTGATAACTTACGAAACGGCATGTACTTGTAGATCCGGAATGCATTTTTCATCTGGACCACAATTTTTATCTATCGGAAGCTGGAAATTACCATATTATAAATTTGAAACTTGAGTCAGTGTTTTAATTTCTTGTGCCCTTTGCTTGACTTCAAAAATCAATCTGTGTTTTGCTTCATTTTAAAAAAAAGTTTAGCTACAGTTATTTTTTGGTTTGATGAATTTGGCATCTTACTTCAACTTCAAATGACAAGGGTACGGTAGTATCCAGTGCGGGTTCCAAATGACCAGATGTTGATACACCGGATGTACGCTCTTCATAACTATAGTTCGCTATGATGTGTATCGGACTTAATTTGTCACGTATTGTATCCTGCAAATGGACTTTATAAAAAATTTGGAAATAATGATGATTTTGATGTTTTCTATAATATTTCGATTTATTACTCAATTTTAAGTTTTTTTTCAGTGAAATCTATGACGCAATATGTTTGATTCTGAAATTTAAATTTTGCAAATTTTACACAAAATTTTAATCTTTTTAAATTTAAAAACAACTTACAGACACATAAAAATCATAGGCTTCACAGTATTCATGTCCTTTCCGTAAATGCAGAATCTGTTCGATTATATCTGGTTGATCACGTGATGCTGCTTTTTTGTGAACTTTCGCATTCCTTTTACTATTCTGAAATGAGTACTGATAATTTTTAAAAACATCTAAAAATTGGTCAAAAATAAACATTAAGAACTTCTTTATTTAGTATATCTAACATTGATTAGGAAATTTGTGAACTTCTAATACATTAAATATGAATGTTAACAAAAGAATCAACGAAAGTAAAAATGTGTTTAAAATTTGTCCATTCCTTTATTAAATTATTGAAATGTAAATGCTGACATTTTTTACAATGTAAAGTATTTTTATAATTTTAATTTAGACAACAAAAGTGACTTCCACTTCCATCAATCCACCAATATATAATCATTAAGGTCATTCTATGATGACATTTGCTAACATAAATCAGAATTTTTCTTGTTCCATTTCATATTTATACTTTAGTGTCCTATTTGGCCATGTAATTATTAAGGCCCAGTTTCTGCTAGTAATAAGCTATCAGCGCTCACAGCTTTTTTCAATGCAGGGACAATTCAATTCAGAGCTATTTTTCAAAAAACTTACCAAATCGCGTCGTCTGAAAAATGCTCGTGGTGTAATAGTTTTCTTAGAATCAAGCTGGAAAAGGAGTTTTAAGTCAATATCCGGTGGTGATTGGCCTTTGCCTTCGTACTTCATACAAAGCTTCATATGCTCACTGAAATTTAAATTCCTTTAATGCTTTGAATTTCGAAAACATAATCAACAGTTTACAAATTTTTATTCAAAAAAGTTAAAAGAAACATTGAGACACTCTTAAAACTTTTACTTAATTGTGAAAAAAAGGAATAAACTTTGGTTTAATACTTAGATTATCCAATATATTCAAAAGTATGCACCAGGCCATCATTCCAAATTCGGTTGAACAAGTTTTATCCTCCAAATTTATTGAGTTTTTGGCCGTAGTTAATGAACCTGTTACTGTAATCACTGGTTTCGTTTTAAATACCACTGCGTGTGCACTTTGATATGCACCAACAGCAATATCTAAATAAAATTTATATCAATCAATCGATCAATAGATAATCACCATAACTCTTGCTGGAAAATTCAACAATTACTAACCTGGATATTGATTTTTATCGATATCTTTGCCACCAGCAAGGGAGAATCCAAATGCTTTTAAATCAGCATTCACTTTTCGTGCCTCAATTTTCTGCGTCGGTTCTTTACGTACGCCTTTTTTGGCCCCGTGATACACGTAAACAGCACCTCGACGATCATCGCCATCATATGGTGCACCAACAATGAAATCTGCAAAGATATGTGAATTGTTTGAAAATAATACATTGTAAGAACTGCAACGCACACAAAATGAAAACAAACAGTGACATTATTCAAATGACAAACATAAGAAATAAACAAGTAAATGTTTGAGGAATGAAAAATAAGCCCTAAATTAGATATTTCACATATTCCAAAATAAAAGAGAGCTTAAAGTTAGACACACTGTATGTTCCAGAAGAAATGTTTCAGCTTTTCTATTTTAAATTGGATTGAATTTGAATTTCAAAATTACCGTTGTAACCGTCCTGATTCAAGTCACCAGCAGCTGCGATGGAATGACCGAACCGTGACCACTCGTTATGCCCCAACAGTGACTCCCATTTGGGAAAATCATGCTGCATATTTCATTCCAATTAATTTAGAAATAAAAAATAAAATTTTTGTTGAATATCATTTGTGGCTGGCATGGAAGAATAAATTCTTAAATCATAAATGACATTTATCTTCGGAAAACTTTTTTCCGTCGTAAACACTGATCAGCTGTACAACTACACGTCTATACGAAATAGCTTGTTATTTTAGAAACTCAAGATTAATTTTTTTTTAAAGAAAAAATTATAACTAAGCTTACATCTGGTCCTTGAAAGAAAACCATAACTTTGCCAACATCGTACCGAGGCTTTTGTTCTTGAGTTTTCACATCCATCACTGTCTTGTAGTCAGTATAAAAAGGTGATCCAACAATGATATCGTCGTAACTGAAGAACAGTAAGAAATGCAATTAAATACATTTTTCACAAACTTTTTTTTTCTCAGCTTGGTTGAATTAATTATATAATCAAATGAACAGTCAATAAATCAACTGATTATGATAAATCCGATAATCCGATAAAATCCTAACCCATCGTTATTTAAATCGGTAACTGCCACAGCAGCACCAAAGAATTGCCCTTTCTGGCCATTTTTATCAGTTAGATTCTTCAGTGATATTAGTTTGTGATTAAAAATATAAACCTGAAAATCAGTTTTGAAATTTCAATAAATTATAAGAAATAAAATCCAAAGAAATCGAAAAGCATCTAACTAGTAACTTTTCGCATGACCAAAGGATCAACGCATCATTTCCTGATTTTTAAAATTTCGATAGCATTTTTCAGCAATTAGCATTTCAGTAAATGAATAGCTTATGATAAAATTACTTACAGCACCAACAAGATTGTTGCCTCGTGGTACTCCAGCAACTATATCCTCCAGGCCATCACCATCAAAATCACCTGTGGCTAGTGAATAACCTGTAATTTCAACAGAATTATATTACTTAGTGTTTAATGACTTGAATGGCTTTCAGTTATTTGGATTGATTTGGATTTGCCTCCTAAAATGGAATTTATTTAGTTTACCCTAAGATTTGTTGAAAGTAAAAATTGGTGTTAAAATCAAAAATTAATTGTAATAAAATAATTAGTTAGATCAAATGAAAATTTAAACTTAAATTATTATTTTTAACTCACCAAGATTGTAATTATCATGATCTGCTGGACCATCACGAGTATTTGGTCGATCTAATTGATTGCGGACATTTTGTACAAATATTGTACCTTGCCAGTAATATGCACCAGGTGCACCAATATATAATCGCTCCCTACCATCACCAGGAACTGCTGCACTAAAACCGCACATTCCATACCCGAAACGATGATGGCCATGACGAGCAGCTGAAATTAAAATTCAGTCAATTCAGAGATAATTATTCCAAAATCTAAAATTTGAAAATTGATCATTTAAACGTACGTTCTTGTCGGCACGAAGCAAATTCGTCAATCTTTTCGAAACCATTTGTTGCATAAAAACATGTTCCAACAGGCTCGATAACTTCGAATTTCGAGAAGAAATACTTGTAATGAGGGGCACAAACCTGTGAAATCAATACGATAATCTGTTATTAGTTGATAGTTTTTTTTTTGAGAAAGATAAACCTATATTCAGTTTTGATTACTTCTGAAAGGAAATGTAAAAATTAGATTTTAAAAGAAACTGAGAGTTGAAAAGTATATAAAATTATACTAACCAAGACAGAATCGCCTTTCTTGGATACCCTAACAGTGGCACCCAACATTTGACCTGATTTCTCTTCAATCTGTAACAAATGAGATCCATTGAGCCGTTTCTCATTACCTGCAATGGTATATGATTTGATTAATTTAAAATCCAATTTGGAAATATAAACTTTCAAATAAGCTAGAAAGAGTTATCAACTTGCTAAGATTACACGTTCGTTAGCAGACGCACATGGAACATCTTTACCACATTTAAATCACAAGATTTTAATACTTAATTCAAATGTCTGTTTCATTTTTGCAGTGCATTAGAAAATTTTTAGCTTTTTTCCTCTAAATTTAAAATTTCACAACTTTCCTCTAAAAAGACACTCTTCATCACTGCATCCTTTTTTAAAAGTTAATTTTAATCAATTCATTAAATTTATTGCCTTTGACGGGAAAATCAGTTGATGTATCTCTTCGTTGCATAATGAATCTCTCGTGCTTTTTCTATTAATTCAAGAACTATCAAAACATGTTCGTATTTGCCAAGTAACATATTTCAAATTATTCCCACTGCATCTCTTCCTCGTTAAAGAATTTTTAGAATTGAAAGTTTAAAATTTTAAGTGATGAATTTTCTTCTTCAAATTATGAAATTCTTTTTAAACATCAATTTGATCGCCATATAATAGCCATTATATTTGGTGGGATATGTTTCCGCAATCTTAAAGCCAGCTGAGAGGGGATAATGTTGTAAGGAAATTAAGTGCTCTTAAGTTATTGCGAATTTGAGTTAAATTTACAAAAACTATTTTACGATTAGGAGCGAAATATTCTTAATGGAACAATTTCAAATTCATTAATTCATTTGTTAAGTAGAAATTCCGTCAGCTGGTTAATAAATCGATTTCATCGTGCTCACATTCACTAAGACTACAATGTCCGTTGAATCGATGCGCTCAATGTCTAACGGATCATATTGTTTTGTCTATTGTACTTCAAAGTAATAGCCTATTATTGCGTCCTTGCCAGTATCCGATGATGATTGTTGATGAAAGACAAGATAGTTTCGAGAAAGATGACAGAATGTATGAAAATGAAGCAATTAAATGTGAAAAAGATAAATGATGCAATTAAATGTGAAAAAGATAAATGAAGTAAAAATAAGGAGCAAATTAAAAAAAGTCAAATGAGGATTTTGACGTAAATATGCCTCTTTATTCCTCACGGAGCATTTGTGTCTCAGTCTGTGACATCTTGATTTGGCAGGATGCTGGAAAGAAATGGGAAATAGATTTGACGTATCTTGTTGATAGAAGGTCAACAATTGAATTCAATAGCGCAAATGTCCCGATAAATAGCTTCTAAACAGAAAGGTGGGAAGCCATGGTAAATGAGCAGGAATATTTTGCAGTTTATGCACTGTTCCATGGGAGATTTGGCTGGGTTATCTGGAGAAGGATGTTAGGTGAAGAACAGAGTTTTTAACAGGGAAGAAGAGAATATGAGTGAAATTGAAAGATGCGAGATCAAGAGTCCAGAGTGGGCAATCGGTAAATCGGTGAATACATCGACAGGGTTTAAATTTTCGAGAAAAAAGTTTCATTTCATTCTGGAAACATTCACTAGCTTCTCATCGCCTTCCATGTAAACTAAGTAATATTAATACATTCAGAGAACAGAAAACACTTAAACCGATTTCGCATTTTAAAAATGCGACGGTAGAACCGTAGAGGTGATTCCTGGAAAATTCTTCAGATGGCATAATTTTTACATAAAGAAAAGCGATTATTTCGAGTTTCTAATAATTCTATCAAATCCATACGGAAGAATGAATTTTACATGCCTATAATAACAAATGGCTGATTCTGCTAATCCATACATCTCTACATTTTTCATCTTCATCAAAAATTCAAAAAATTCTGTTACCTTTCCGATCGAGGAAAATTTCAGAGCAGAGTGATTTTTCCACCGAACACCGAAACACGGCACCGCCGTTCTTGACACCCGGTTGTTTGGCACCACTGTTTGCTTTTGGCGAGCCAACAAGTAAACTGTAACTTTTTTGTCAGCTTGCGAAGTACAAATACTGAGAATTGATAAATTTGATTCATTTGAATTAAAATCCTTTAGTTCATTTTGACATTTTGAATTTTGATAAATTTTTCTCGTTGACAGCTAAAATTTTTATTGCGTGTTTCCTAAACCAACCAGCATTAGGTTATGTATTTTAAATTTCAAAACCAATAAGATTTGAAATTAAGCTTTCAACAGCTTGGATTTTCCGACTCTCATCAGAAATCATATTAGTTTGAAGCAACAACTACTGCAAATAATAGATGAAAAATGTTAGACAAGTTTTTTGCAAGAAATTCTTAAATGTTCGGAAAGTTGTTCATTCCCTTAGATTTATTGTTTTGCAATAAATTCAAGTTTGAGTTACTCAAAATTTAGGAAATTAATCATTTGAAATATTCTACGTCCCCTACCAATACAATCGGATGAGAGACAAAATCTGAAACAGTGACGATCTATTAATTCAGATCGTTACCCACTTCAGTTGAATTAGATCATCTGACCATTGATCGTTTATTTGTTTGAACTTAAGTATAACATGTTGAAAGTTTTCCTTCCGCTTTTGTCCTCAGTTGTGTGATATCATTTTCGTTCCCTCCTCCTACAAAAATCTACTTTCCAACATCTTCAACCAATCCTGTAGCAACATATTTTCATCTCTCTTATATTTACCAATATCAACAAATCTGAGGTGATAGTTGACTGCTTAGCAATAAATCTTTCCGCAGGCTTCGATATGATTCAGAATCTCCATTCCAAGATAAGTATATAGAAAAATGAGAGCTGTGTAAATATTATCTCTATTATTAGCAAGTGCACACTTATTCGTTATTGCGAAAAAATGCAAAAACCGGAAAAGCGAAACATAAATAACGAAAAAACAACTGATTGCTTTGTGAAAGAATTGATTGGTTTCTAAAAAAAATTTTTCAAATAATTTACGAATTTTTTAACAACTAATACAACTAAGTATAATCATGTGTCACAATTTTCATGTGTCACGAGGTGTACTGATTTATTAATGGGTAGTGATATTATTTTCGAAAGTAAATCAACTTTAATTTTGTAAAAATTTTTACTATCAAACATTCCAAATGAAATTTCAGTGACACACTAGTTTATGAGTGGTTTTTCCTATCTGTAGAAATAAAAATGAGATAAATTTGATTTTAAATTAATTAAATTGATGGATTCTAACCACTCAATTAATTAGAGAATGGATTCATTAGTTTGCTGGTTTAATTACTTTCTTCTTCGACATTCATGCGATGACCTTATCATGAATTTTTAATTACTAGTAGTCTTAAATTTTGTTTAACAAAACGTGAATTCCCAATTCAATTCCTGAATTTATAATTTATAAATTTTTGAACTTTTGATTTATAATCTTAATGTGAATTTTTAATTTTACTTTTTCTGAACGATTTTAGTTTTTCTACCTTTCCATCAGCTCCCATCTTATTTGCTTGTAATATGCTCTGATTTAATTTTGGAAACAAAGAAGAATTGTTATAGATTTTCGAACATCAAACACATACTAATTAATAGGAAGTTTTCAATAAATCCAGTTTGTATTTTTTAATTAATCATTTGCTTCTATACATTTATCAGAAGGATAAAAGTTGAAACCAGTGTAATTGTAATGAAACACAGAGGATATTGCCGAATTTAAGCCGGAATACTTACAGTGTCATTCCTTCATGTTGATAAAAATCAATTGAATAACCAAACATAGAATTAGCGCTGCTTCGATGAATTACCGGATGCCTTACATCGATGTTGAATGAAACGATGACTGTTAATAAATTTAATAGATAAATTAGATAGAAAAGTAAACCGAAAAGTGGCATATGAAGTTTTAGATCGAACATTTTGGCTTTTACCTGAAATTAACCAATTTTTTTTTCACCAAAACCGAGAAAAAGTTGAAAAGTCTAACGAGGTTAGTATCAGCATACTATAAATTACTATAAATACAATGTTCGCTTGCGCAAATTCTCAATTTTATAATTTTGGCTCAGAATAAATCTCACAATATATCATTAGCATAAAATGAGTCAATACCAAATGAGGAATTCATTTCATCTCATTTACTATCGAATCTTCCAAATATACCCCATTCTTTGGGTTACTACATTTGCAGCAACAATATCAACACTTGCAACAATATTTCAGAGAGAAGAGAAAGTGAGACAGAGAGAATATGATTCACAATGGTACACTAAGAATGATGTTTAATTTGTTACTGAATGATACGCTGATATTTTAACTTTTTTCTTACCACAAATCAATATTTAATGATTGCGAAATTCATTTCGATTCGAAATTTTTTTCAAAAAATGTCAAAATCATGCCAATGCTAAGTATACGAAATGGAATGGAAATTGTTGGTTGTTCGCGGTAAAGAGCTCTTGTGAGTGTGGCGATCTTAACATTGCCCATCAGTGAATTCTTCTTATCTCTAATCCAAAAATGGAAATATACTCAAATAAACTTGTTTACTTGCTATTTTTTCTGAAATATTTCTGCGATATAAGTGTTGTGTGAGAAATTTTTCTACTAAGATCTGTTAGATAAAATTTACTTCGTCAATTTTATTTTTTGTCGTGCGAGTAAAAAATCTTAAATTTTAAATTTTAAATTTGAATTTAAATAAAATTTTATTTAAATACAGATTTAAATACAATTTTAAATCTAAATTATTAAAGAAGTTTCTTTTTGAACCAAGTATGAAATTAGAATCATGTAAAGAAAAAGATAAAATTGACAAGCTTATATTCATTAAATAAATTCAAGAAGCCTTTTCTTATTATTTCATAAAGTCAATCTTCTGATTAACAGTTTAGTAAACATAATTGAAGGACAAATATATAGTTCTATTAAATATTGGCCTAACAGAATGCAAAGAGACTAATATCCTGATAGTATTGCGATTCAAACTGATTAATTAATAGTAAATTACTCAAGTTACTTATCACTAGTGCACTACATAAATTTCTCATTTGCATAGCAATCAAGAAAAGATAATTTTTAAAAATTAGAATAATTTATTTAAATTAAATAGCATAAAAAATCCCAAATTTATGGAAATTTAAAAATGTGGAACATTTCAGATATCAACAATAAGACAAAAAAAAGCGAAACAGTGAGCAGGAGATGCTTTATAATAATCGTAATAGAAGATATAAGAAATATTAAGTCACTCTTTTATTCGTCACTTCCGGTTTTATTTTTTGTCTAAATCTTCCCTTCTATTTATTTAAAAAAATATTAATGTGAAAAGATGAATAGTAGTGAAGGGTGTGCGACAGAAGCACTCTTTAAAACTAACCATCTCCGCTCTAATTATCAACCTCTGTGCTATTTGCACTTTCCACATCATTTTAAAAAAAATCCCACAAAATGTTGGTTTAAATTTAACAAATTCATCAAATATTCTGAAGCATCAAATAGCAACATCAATGATCCGATAAATGTGAGAAGTAAAAGCAATGATCCGATAAATGTGAGAGGTAAAAGTGACCAGTGTGATTGATTGTAATCACAATTTCTTAAATTATTATTTGTACTTATGTAGAACTTGCCATAATTGTTAAGTGCAATTGTTGGAATTATTAACTTTTGCTGTCTCGTTTAGGGTGTTTGAATTGCTGTATTTGCTAAAATGCGAAAGGCTGAAAGATATGGGAAAATAAGGGATATATCAAATGTCACTATAAGCTTCTTTTAGTCATTCGGAAAAGTTTCTATATTCTTAATATCTGAGATAATTTAAGGCCTCTTTTCAACACAATAGGCTTTCGAACGTCATATTATATTTACTGATATTTATGCATGCCTATAATTAATTTGGTTGTACTTCCTTGCACTTACTTATACGTTTATCTTTGCACTGCCCTCTTTGGAACAAAATCATTAATGACAAATAGCAATAAACATCGGCAATTGAAATATGCGTTTAAGTGACAGCAGCATTCACTATTAAATAGCAAAAAAAATTAAATAAATACTTTTTTTATTTCATGACTGCAAAAAAATGAAGTTTTAATTGAAATAAAAAAATTGTAATTAATAAAAGAAAAAGGGAAGGTAAGTGGAGTGAAAGGATAAATTATAATGTGCTAAATGCTAAATGCAAAGTACAATCAAATGAAGTATAAGTATGCGTAAGCACCTCAACAAGTATAACTGATAAGAATGGACAAGTAAGTGATGAAAGCACTTATGAATTTTTGAAATTGATGATGAAAGTCGAGGATTCGGAAAGCTTTACATGAAATTTCTAAATTTTTCTAAATTTATTCTAGAAAAGTTGAACTTACTTTATAAAAGAAGAAATGGAAGTCTGCAAGAGAAATACGAAACCGAATTTGATATGGGATGGAATAAATTTAAAAAAAATAATTGTTGAATTTGAAAATAAAAAAGCATAACAATTATCTGATTAATCAGAAGCAAATGAGATGAAACAGAAATTGTGTAGGTGTGGTTGAAAAGTTTTCCAAATCAATATTTATCCATTGGTTTTTCTGGTTTGTAGAGAGAAACTTTGCAATGTGTGGAAGATTGCTTCTGGTTGAGGTTTGGAACAGATCAACGATAGATTAGTAAACAAAGAAACGATAAGATACGAAGAAATCAGTTGGATCTCATATCAGAGCAACAGATTCATTGGAACCTTTGAGAAAAGTTGCTGTAAAGGAGATTATGCCTATGTCTTCTTTTCCCGAGAAATTCCTCTTCTATCTACCTATCTTCTAATGAACTATAAATGCCGCTATTCATTACAACAGTATAAGAGATTTGAAAGAAGAAGAAAATGAATTGATGAAATTGGCCATGGCAGAAGTAGTAGTATTAGCAAAACAGAAAAGTAATAGCAGACCGTCGTGGAGCAAAAAGTGACGGCTTGTAGGAGGAATGCAATGATCAGTGCCGATGATTCGGGTCGGGCGGGTTATTTAGCACTAGAACAGCTGTTCATCAAAGTCATACATTAGCTACAAATACTTTCTTTTAGCTTTTAGAAAATAATATTTTACTACGGCGAAATGGTATCAACAAGAATCCATGGGTACTCAAGTACGAAGCAAAATTGCGGATTTTAACGCTTCTGAAGCATTCGACGGAAATTTATTTTTAATTTCCAAAAATCCTAATTTATTATTTGAGTATAGCAACATGCTTTTTTAAAAGTTTTTTCTCCGAAGTTGAAAAGTTTGCAAAAATTCATTTCTGTGATTCATTTCTCTAACAATATTCTCTGCTGCAAAAAATCAAAATTTATCGCGAAATTCTTCCATTTTCATTCTATGACAACATATTTTATTTGTTATGACTACAGCTGCAATCAGGTCATTTTCCTTCCCTCTCTTTTACTCATCAAAATTCAGTTATTTAAAAAAACCGCGAGTATTTTTTTGAAATAAAGCTTGTTTACAAGCTTATAAAATTAGCAATGAAATTTCAATGGAAGAAAATTTTTCAACAGCAACATTTTTAGCACATCATTCAATTTTATTTTTTTCTAATCAATGATGCTTTCGAAAAAGTTGCTGCTAATTATTAAATTTGGAGATGGATACATCCAAAGCAATCTTAAAGAAATAAAGGAATGATGGATGATAGATGAAAGATAAGAGAGCTTGCTTTAATGGCTGAACGACATTCTAAACTTTAAATTAATTGATAATTTGCTAGCAAATGCGACGATGTCAACTGAAGAAAATGTAAGCAGAAATTATATTTCAATTTCGATCATTACAAACATCTAAATTTAGTGCAAAGGAAAGCCGTTCATATAGCAATAAATGAAACGAGCAGAAAATAGCATAGAAAGAAATGATTGTGTTCAGAGACTATGATTCATTTCCCATGATCATGTCAATTGATCGAGAATTTCGAAAATATTTTGTTCAAAGGGAAGAAAAATTCAATATTAATTTGTTAGCAATGAAATCTGATTTACATCGGTCTAAATAAATAAAAAACAGTTTCAGACTTTATTTTAAATACTGATTTTTTTGATTGATGATTTTAGTTGGCAATAACATTTGGTTGACAATGACATTTAGTTTACGGAGACATTTCAGACTTGACAAGTTTTATTAAGATTAAACTTAAGGATCCAAATAATGTTGTAGAAATACATTGAAACTTCTAATTTAAAACAATTCAGCTTCCATTTATTGTAATAATTACAATAAATTTATTATTCATGGAAATTTAAATTGACAGAAATTTATTTTAAAATTTTAATGATACAAATTTATTTTGAAGAGCTTTTTTTTTTTAAATGTTAGGTTATATGCAGTATGCACATACTAAATTCAGTTATTGATTTTGGTCAAAGATATTGAACAAAAAAAATTTATCGCCAGATGGCATATAAAATATTGAAATAAGTGGCTAAAAAAAAAAGATATAAGAAACGACAATAGATAAAGCAAGAAAGCAAGCCACGTTCTCCCGTATTTAATCCAATCAAAATTTCAAAAATGTGACATTGAGCTGAGCAATGTTCAGATAATATTTCGAATATTCGCCAGAAATTTGGCAATTCCGACAAAAAAGTAGTTAATCCTAGAAAAAGATATGACGTAATTTTCATTAGTGCTCGAATGTTTTTCAGCAGAGCGTTTGTTTTACAGAACTTTCGCTTGAATGAGCTATTGCGATAATCGAAATCTCGCCTGTTGCAGGGTTATGCTTGTCCCTTTTCACAAAGTTGTTGTTGACCTTTTCTCTCATCTATTGCTTTCAGCGTGATAACTAGATTAACATACGATACTGTTCAAAATGAATACAGTGCAGATCATTGTCCCTCATTGGGATCGATTAAAAAGTGATGAAAAAGACCAATTAAAATTTAATTGAAATAAAATTGATTTGCTCACTAAAGTCTGCAATTAATAGAAAAAATAATAATTTGATAGGAGAGGATATAATTTTGCATTTAAATTTAATTGAAACAAAATTATTACCGATAAAAATAGTAATGAATAAAAAGTGCAAAGTATTTCTAAAGTTATCTGATATAAAAGACATCTGACATTAGCAATTAAGTTGCTGGTACAAATGATCGGTGAAAGCGCGCATTTTGATGAATTGTCCATTAAGCTGCCAAGAAATTTCTCTCTAACAGATTGCCTTTTCGTCCATTTTGATTTATTTGGTAGCAACGCATCCTATTACCGACAATTCTCTTTCTATTACAATTGGAAGATACATTGACAATAAATCGATGGACAGAAAATATACTACTTCCAAAGTAGATCATTTAAAGAACCAACATACGCATAGACGTATACATGTACCACTCTCATTTTTTCGTTTAAACAGGAGCATTAAAAAAAAAAACCGAAATTCAGACTTACTACACATACCACCTGACTAATGCTTACGATAATTCAATGATACGGATGCTTTTTCAATGATTCATATTTCCGGTTCTAAGACAGAATACTGTCACATTGATCAAAAAATATTCTTGTTGATGGCTTGATACGGTTCTATGATCAATTAGCTCTATTATTTTGAAGATGTAATTATCTCATCCATTTTAAGTTTTTGATCAGAAATGTCAGTAAAATTTCTGGAGAAAAATTACAATACAGTTAATATGCTAAAAAAACAAACATTGGTATTGGTATTCTTTAAGGATTCTATTCAATAAATCATCATTTATCATATCGCTATCGCTACTTCCCTCAATTTAATTAATTTATTTTAATAATTGTTACATTTCGCATTCTGTCATGTCATGTAAAATGTACTATAAATCAATTAGCACACTAATGTTACAAAGTACTTGCTGAACAGTAAAATTTTGATGAGTATTCATCGATACTATTGTTAACGCAGCATATTGTAAAGTTCATAAGAACATCCAGATAAGAACATCCAGAAGATCATAAGAACATCCAGAAGATCACAAGAACATCCAGATATTCAGGGATAGATATTATTAAATGATTTATATCATCCAACTCTTCATAATGTTGGCATTTAGCGGATGTTGATGAGAAAGAAAGTTTAACAAAAGATTGGATAAGAAGTATTTTAGCAATGATAAAGATTTGGAAAATTTAAATTTATTCAAAAAAATTCAGTAATTGAAAGGTAATCAAGGTAATAGTCAATTCATTTCCATTCAAATAATTGAGTTAATTTTTAATCAACCTTTCAAACTTTTTTTCTCTTCTTTTTTGTCTGCTAGAAATAAAGCAAAAGTGTGTAAATTTCTGGTGCAAATAAGAGGTCCTCAACATATGATTACTGATCCTTGACCTACAAAAAGATAGGAATAAAATATCTAAGCCTTCATATGCTGATAACAGATCTTTAATTAGTTCATCAGAAGTTTACGAAAAGATTGCTTTCTCATTGTTCTCATTGTTTGTACTTTTGCTATGCCAATGAAAAATCTTAACTGCCATTCAAATTGTCACCTTTAAAGGCAAGATTAATTAGAGCAATAAAGGCCAAAAAGCTTTAAGATTACATTAGCTAATTAGAGCAATAAAGGCCAAAAAAGCTTTAAGACCACATTAGCTAGCTATTCAAAAAATTGAAAGATTTGACATTTAAAATCAATTCAATGAAATGTCAACAAATATATGCAATAAGTACATTGCAAGAGGCGTAAGAAATATTTCCATAAATATGTAAGCTAAATTAAAAAAATCATTTATATGTTTATTGTTTGACAAAGCGAAATTTTTAAATTTATTAAATCATCCATCATCAGAGAGAGAATTTATGATCAATTCCGATGAGACAAATTTATTTCTCAAAGTTATTTAAGAGCTAACTTAAGCTATTCATCATCGTATCGTAATTATGAAAATTTCATCACTACTATAACTTTTAATATCTATCAATTTGAAAATATTAATGTTCATTAAAAAGGCAAAAAAAAAAAAATTACAGGCTTTTGAGAGTATTAATTCAACAAAGTGTAGAAAAAGAGAAAAATGGCAATACTGAAAAAAAAAGAATATAAGGAACGAAGAATACTTGGGTATGAATAAGTATTTTAATTTTTAAATTTAAAGATTTGAACAACTACGTGACATTCTTGTTTTCTTGTCTTCTTGCTAAAGTATTAAAGATAGTTAGTTTTCTATCAGTTAACAAAGCCTAAAATGGAATGAACGAATTTTATCTGATAAATTGCAGAAAGAAATGGCAACAACTGGTACAAGTAGGTTGTTTACTACTAATTAAATTATCTAGATTGCAACTTGTTATAAGCTATAATGAATCAAAGAATGTAACAAGTTTAATTACTTATCAACTTTCTTTTGATTATTCTTCTAGTTGTTCCATTGATCATTACTGTATGGTTATTTACATTCTAGCACCAATACTTTGCTTGTTTACTTGCTAATAAAACTGAAATAGAAATTTCATTTAGTAAAATTTTATGAAAGAATTTTCATTTTTCTCAAATAAACTGAATCAAATCCTAGAAAAAAAAAAAAAAAACACCTAATTCTTTTACTTGATTGATGGAGATGTAAGTGATGAGAAAAGATAAGGCCATAAACTTGTAAGAAGAACTTAAAAGACAAGGCCTTTTGTTTTTTTTTTCTAAATTTTTTTTCTTTAACTTTTCATTTTTTTTTTTTTTTTTTTGAAAAAACTTATTTTTTGAGAATTTTTAAAATTTAAACATTGAAATTTAGATATCATTTATGTGACATTAGCAATATTTTTCCCGAGATATTTCGGTCTATCATTATCAACATTAATAGTACTTTGCAGTTAGAAACTTCTAGAAATATATGTAGGAGTTGCGTGGGCGTATGAAGAGGCGGTTTGATTGGGAAATGTTTTATTTGATAAGATTGTAAAGTTATTTATTTACCGTGTTCCACTAAAATCTTCCAGGGTGTAGTTATTATTTTTTTTTTTAATCTTTTAATTAATTAATTCTTAAGAAATTTAAATTTTAATTATGATAAAAGTTTGGCCTAATTAGAATTTATTGATAATTTCTAAAAGGAAAGATTGTGAAATAACAAAAATAACAATGCAATGATAACAATATTTCCATTAGAGAGATATCGGGAATGAGCAAGGATAGGTAGGAAATCGAATTGCAAGAAATTATTGGTAGTAAAAATTTTTAAGTTTCATTTTAATTTGATTGAAAATATGCCTAATTTATTTATAATTTTCTTCATTACTTACTTTCTTTACGTGTATTTTACCGTCACGTGTTATTCGCATATTCATTTATCTTATTTACGTTTACTATTCATTCTTTTGTTTACTTAAAATTTCTTTCTTTTTTTTTTTTTGTACTAACTGTACAAGGAAAATGAAGTTTCTTCCACTTTGAAAGTATCAAAATGTATTCAGCGATTTAAACTTATCAAAATTTAAAATTTAATCAAAAAAAAATTGTTACGTATTTACGTCAAAATTCGCATAAATCAAAAAAGATCATACTATTGGTGACGTCATTCTGCTGACATAGTCAATTGTTCAATACAAAGGATTAATTTGTATGAATTATATGTAGTTTTATTTCAGTAATTGGGTCTATATGGAATCATCATTAAATTGGACAGAAAATACTACACTACTATTAAAAGATCGGTAAATTTCTCTTTAAATTTATAAAATCTAATTTGAATGTATGATATATAGACCCTGTGGCCTAATGGATAAGGCGTCTGACTTCTAATCAGAAGATTGCAGGTTCGACCCCTGCCAGGGTCGATCACATGCGTAGGTCACCCTGTTTTGGCGAGCTTTTCGAAAAAGCCTATACTATCTATATATATGTGTATGTTGTAGCAGCTATCAATTTTCATTGTCATATATGAAATGATAAAAATAGGCATGGAGATTTTTAGATTCAGGCATATTACATGCGTTGCTGTGCAAGTTTATAAGCTTGAAAGGAATAGTTGGCGTGAATTGACGAAAGATTTTGTCCTACTACATATGTATTATGATGAGAAAGATGGTGAAGCAAAATTGATCGCTCTTGATGGTGTTAAGGCATGCTTTTTTTTCCAGTTAAAATTAACATCTATTCTGGCAGCAATCCCATATATGTCTATTTGCTTATTCTTTTCCGCATATCATATCAATATGCCATATCAAAGTGTTAATTAGTCAATATTCAATTATTCAATTAGTCAACAGTAAAATTTAGATGTAATAATATCAGTTTACCAATATATATCATATCGTTTTTTACCATATATGCTAAATTTACTTTCATTTTCACTATCGGTCACATTGTTATCTGATTAATAATCAGATAAAACATTCACAAGATAATATGAAAAATTACAGTTGATTGTACGAGGATTTGTGCTTACTTCTAATCTTCAACTGGTAAGACCGACAAAAAAATTTGTGCATTTTATTAGCTCTAAGCAAGGGAGATCGGAAATGTACGGTTTTGGTTTTCATCAAGTCTCTGAAGTTGAGAAAGTATGTTATTATGTTGTTTCTACGAACGATTTTATATAATGCAAATTGTACATTGTAAAGATGTTGTACGGTAAATGAAAAAGCATTCTTATGATTCGTTTAAAATTTCCTTTTAAATCTTTATGTATAATGAATAGATGAGCAAAGAAATATATATCTTCAAGTGAAATTTTTAAAGAAAATTAAATAGTATTGAATCAAAAAAAATTTCGTATTTTGCAAGTCTCTGTTCTTACTAACTACATTGGCTACTTTTTTCCTTCTCTCTCTCTCTCTCTCTGTATGCAGTTAATTCATTTTTTTTTGGAAAATTTTGAAACAACACTTTTATTTCTTAAATAACGATGAGAGGGTAATTAAACTCAGAGTGGGTAATTAAAATGATTCTTTCTACTATTTCAGTTTTTGCGACTGTACAGTAGTATGTATAGAAGACTGCATTTGTCATCCCGAATCACAATTCAAAGCAGATTTGGAGGAAGCAAAAAACGTCTCTCAAATTTATCAACAAAATCGCAACCGTCTTGTCCAATATCTCTGTCTACAGCAAGCAGTAAGTCATTTAAACACGCCCTTCAGATCATTAATGATCTATACAAGCCATACTGATAATAACAGACATAATTTTGAATGATTCAGTTGATGCTGACCAAATTTTATGTAAAAAAATCACTTTTTCATGCAAGACGCGAGTTATTAATTTTATGAAAAATTTTATGAACAATGAGATGACATTACTATTGATAGCTATAGTAATTTGCTCATACAACCAGTAGCAAATGTAATTTCAGTACAGGTGCAATTTTCAGCTCCTAAGAAAGATAAAAATGCAGATAGTATTTCACTCTTTCCCGAGGAAGATTCATGCCAGATATCGCAAGCGACTGTTGATGTTAGTATGCAACACGTTGAAAAAGGAGTGCAAGAACTATCGTTTACTTCACAGGCTTCTATCACAACTCCGAATTTCACTTCGGTAAACAAAAAATATTAAAGTGATCTTGCTGTCCAAATTAGATTAGAATTAAGTTTAATCAGTTTTTTTTATAAGTTATTTCAAATTTTGTCAGCTTTTCTTAATCCTCTGTTATCAATTGTATTGATTATCTGTATGGTAACAAATGGCATATAATTGAAGATAATAAACACTACCGCACAATTTCGAAAGTTGAACTGCACTTTCTTTGGGCATCTGGAAGTTTTAATATCCATCATAAAGAATTGAACAGTGAACAAAGGAATGATCTATGTACTGTTTAGTTAGGGCTATCTTTTCCACTGGATTTCAGACATCTTTCATATCAGCGCAGACCTCTGCGAATGCAAGAAATAATGCCCACTACGATAACTCTACTGCATTCGGTAAGCAACACTTTTATGTACTCTCTCTCATAAATCTTTTCTACTAACTTCTTTTATTGGACATTTTTTGAAGAAAATTCACCCATAGTTATTTGATGTTTGCATTTATCAGCACTTTTTTTCTAGAACGGAAATCGAATTCTTGGCTTTTGTATAATGCTGACTATAGTTTGACAAAGAAGTAAGCAGTTTAATATCTGCTGAAGAATTATGGAATATTATAATTATGTAGTTCGAGAACTACATAATTATGATATTTGAATTCAAAAGTCAAAGTTCCTAACGAATTGTTTTTTCAGACTTCAACTTGGATACTGCTCGATCGGATGAGCAAAAGCATTATGAGCTTTGGGATGCATCACCATGGAATGCTTACTTAGAACAGAGAGCTTACAATAATCAAGAAAACATTACTTCTGCATGGGAATCACTTTTGAAGCATTAAGAACCTTGAAATTTCCATTGATTTGCTAGCTCTGCATGTTTCAAAAAAGTTTTTTTTCTAATGGATGTAAAAATTTTTCCACACTACGTTTTAACACTTTTAACATTGTTATTTGTTTAAGTTGCTTGAAATTGCTTTGCGGCTTATTCAAAATAAAATTTTTCCCTGTTTCGTATTTTTGCAAGTGTTTTCTAGTTCAGTTCAGTGTGTTTTCATTGACAGATGAGTATGGACAAATTTTTAAGATTCGGAAAATTTGTTATAATTTTCGACGTTAAACAGAAAATCTCAAAGAAAACAATAACCTTTTTTCATGCAAAAATCCTTGATCTCGTTGATTTTCGAAAAAAAAAAAAAAAAAAATCTATGAACAATTTGTACTCGTTGACATCAGGAAAGGTAAATATTCTTCCAATCTCTGATCGAATTCCAAATTTGTAACTTTTTTGATCATTTCCTTCGATCATTTGAAGTTTTTTACTATTTTATGATATTTTACTGTACAATGTTTTTCAAATGATTCTTTGTTTAAGTGTTAGAATCTGAAAAGGAGAGATGAAGCGTGGGAATTATCCATGGATAGTAGTGGGGTTTCTTCCTAATTTCCTAAAAAGTTTCAAAATAATTGTATTGTTTCTCCTTTATTAAAAGTAATGAAATAGTTAATAGTCCGGACCAAACAGTACTTCAATTATTAAATTCAACATTTTATTAATTTTAAATATTTGAATGTTCATTTCCTGTGAATAATATTAGTGAAATGTCGTATGAAATTGATTTCTTGTTGCCAGGCAACTGAATAGCGGTATTGTTATGCCATACTTTAGAATTGCTTCACAGTCAGCTATTAAACAAGAAAAGTCCCGAACAGTTGAAACTATTTCTGATTTTTTTCTGAGGTTTTCAGCATGAAAAATTCAATCGAATTTCAGATTTGATTATTTTCAAATTCATTTTGCTGAACTTTTTTACGATTCATACTTATATTTGCTTCAAATACCTCTCTATATTTCTTGTATAAATTTATATGTACCAAGGAAAATCGAATAACTCCCATTTCATTCTTCCTCCCCACAAGCATTTTATATATATCAAGCGATCATCTTTTAAAGAACTTTATACACTCTCTAAAAATTACCTTTTCCACATGAAATTTCTACTTTCTCATTGCTTCTGATCTTTTAATAAATACCGCTATTACTTATCGCATTTAAATTGATAGAATGTATTAAAGGCACTGAAACAATGTAATCAGGAAAAGTGATCAATTAAATTATTAGTTCTAGTCATCTTAATTAGCAGTAATTGATTAACTGAAAGAACTTCCATATGGAATTTTCAAATACTATTAGAATTTTCATTTTTGCCAAAAATCAGAACTGTTCTGAAGAGTTGGCACTTTCATCAGGTAAATACATAATTTGTTATGAAACTTTTTAAATGCATAGGTTGAGTGATCGGAATGACAGAAGTTAACAAAGCGATAACAGAGCTTGATTGGCTACTTCACTGCAATATACTTTATCATCTTCAAGAAGGATATTATGGAACAGCTTTAACAATCTGCGATGAAGAATTACGTAAAGTTAATAATTCCCGAGAACTTGTATTATTTCGATCGATCGCTTTAATAAAGCACGGTGTCATTTTTGTTTTATTTTTCCGCTTTCATTATTTTGCAAATGTGAGATGGCTTATTATTTTTATTTGACCTTTCTTTAAACACCCATTTTTTCTCATTTTATCCTACAACAACTATGAAAATGATTCTCTTTGAAAAATTTTATCGTTTATTGTCTTCATAAATCTTATCGTGAATTCATTAATTTAAGATCAATATGTGGAAGTAGTACGTCTACTTGGCGCACTTTGTCAGGATGCAGTTGCTGGATTGGCAGCATCAATAATTCTTCGGACAGCGCATGCTTCGCTAAAAAATCCAGGTTTTCATGATATATATTAAACTTTGATGACCTGAACGTAATAATTGTCTTAAAATGAGATGCATTAGGAAATTTCCGAAACGTGAATAAATATATTTAACTAAGTTATTATTATTATAGATCGAGAAGAAATATCCGAATTAGATCGAATTATCAATGAGGCATGCATTAATGCAAGTATTGAGGCCAAATACAGTGCAGCAATTGCTTATCTATTGCTCGATGACGATGATAATGCTCATTCCATAATCGAAAGATCAGTCGATCCTAACAATATTGAAGTATTTTTTATACTTTTCTTGAATTTCTGCCATTTGCATGAGTAATTCAAGCCAAACAACAGTATGTTTTTTCCAGTTCATCGTTCTTCAAGCTTGGATCGAACTTCACCTTCGCAAAGACTTGAATACCGCGCAAAAGCTTTTCAAAAAAGGCATCACAGCTGGTTTGCTTATTTTCGTGATATGTATTCATTATGCTATGAACTTCCTGTATGTTTCGAGTCTGAAAAATATAGGAAATTTTTTAGGACATTTATCGCCAAAGGAATTTTTTTTAAGATTTTATTTTTCACTATTTATTGCATTAAGAAAGAGTTTTGTATATTTTTGTTTGAAGAAATTTCTTTTCCGTGAAATTTCACGAAATTTCAAATTTGGAAATTTCGTTTTGTAGATTTGAGCCAATTATTATCTCAACCTTAAAGCAGAATTCTGAGCTTTTAGAATATCCAAGTGCATATATTGGAATGGCACGTTTGTTGGAAGGACGAAGGAACTTCACGGAATTGCGTCAAGTTCTTTACACTTTGATGAAGAAAGCTCCAACTTTTCTTCCTGGATATATTGAATACTGTAAAGCACATTTGATGGTTCAGGACTGGAAAAATTGCATGGAACAAGCACAACAGACGTTACTTCTACAGGTATCACTGGTTTCGCTAGATGCGCAAATGTTAACAGTATTAGTATGATCCAGATTTTTAATTTCAATTTTTTTGGGAAGGATTATATCTGTCTTTTCAAAGTCTCTTCTACACTGCAAAATTTTAATTATTCTAAAAAGAGCTTCATAATTATACAAATTTTAGGTAAGAAGGAAAAATATTCTGAAAATTCAGGAATGTAACTTAAATTGAAAATAGTAAATTTATCATTAGATATTTAGAGTAATTGTTTACAAGTTCGTTGGTTAGAAGTGATTCACGAGCTAATCATAAAAGGTCACATGAAAGAACTTGAAAATGCCCTGCAAAATCTTGCTGAAGCAATCGAGAAAAATGAGCCAAAAAATTATCAGCTGCATTACAAAATTGCTCAACTTATTATCCGAATCACCACGATTGATCATCCAGCTACAAAATTTGCCAGGTTGTTCATTGATCCCAACCATTTATTTCTATCGAAGGAATGTGAGTTACAGTATCGGAAGTTAAGAAATATTTTAATATAGACCGATGCGTTTTTTCACTTATTCCTTTTATCTTTGTGATTCAAAATTTTCACAATAGTATTTCTTGATTGAGCTTCTTCTTCAGTTCATTTAACTTAATGGAAAAATTTTTTTGGTCTAAATTCTGACTCTTATTTCAAACTGTTACTCTTGCTCTTACTTCTAACTCTTATTTCAATGCAGCATGTCTTGTTGCATTTTTCAAATTGCAACAGTAAAGCTTTCAAAAATGAAACTTATTGCTGCTCATTAAAGTTATGAATACTCGGAAACTTCTCTAGCAACTTCAAGATAATTTTATGTTTTTCTCACATTGTCCATTGACTTCGTTTCACTGTTGGTTCTGATAAAATTATGTTTAATGAACAAAAATTAGTTTCAGGAAATTACTTAATAGTGCAATTTCGATGACGAAGAACCAGGAATATTTGTATGAACAGGTAAGATTATTGTTACATGATGGAGATTTTAAGGCAGCTGAAAAAGTTACGCTCGAAGCATTAAAAGATGATGCCGCTCCAAATGCATATTTATTAATTGGTAAAAATTAATATTTTTTTCTTTTTTTATTTAACAATTTTCCTTATCAATCTTAAGCTTCCATGGATTTTTTTTCCAAGCTACTTCTTTTTTAATAATAATTTGAGGGTTAGAATAAGATTTTTTATAGGTGTAGCACAATGTTTCATTGCAAAAGGTCACATAGATGATGCAATTACTCAGATGGAATTCGTGAAAGCAACACATCCCGAAATCTGTCAAACTAGTGTAAGGTTAATTTATATTTACTCAAATATTTAACAAATTGTATATTGCTGAATCGTCTTTGGAATTTCAAGTTTTTAAAAATTTCAGCTATATATCTACCTGATGGCAGTATTGGATAAAGAACAACATAAACCGTTTGAGCAATTCCTTCAAAAAATACAAAATGCAGTAGATATGCATCAGTCAGCGTTGCAGGTTTTTTTTCTCCCATCTGATTAAACTACAGTTTTTCTCGAACTTGTGAACCCTTTGATATCACTTTTTTCATTCTGACAATCATGATGTTCTGATAGATTTTGTTAATTGGTCTCAGTAGCTTCTAGCATTACTTGGAGCACTTTCGCATTTACAGTAACCAAAGCCAATTTAGTTATAATTTGCTGTATATTGTACTTTTTGAATAAGTGAAAAGCTGCCTGTAAAAAGAGGAACAGACAAATTTAAAAAAAAAAAGTATTTCAGAGTGTTGTGTTTGGTGTGGAATATTTGATATTGTTGGATCCAAATTTATTAATTGATATGGCAATGCATCTCTATGAATTTGCACCATTCACAGTAAAAATTTTACAATTTTAGAATGCTAAAAGGAGATTTGAAGCTTAGTGAACTTAGTGGATAATGGATCAAATAATGATGAAACAAGTCAACTATTCATAAACATGACATTAAAGCATCCATACAAACCATAAATTTCAGCCAACGAATTCCACTAATGTCATAATTAAAGAAATTGAACGAATTCTAACATTAGTTCAGAATCATTGCCCCGGTATGTATTCCGTGTTTTATTTAGTCTTTTTTGTATCACATAAATACAAGATTTAGTCTCGAAAGAGTTTTAGCAACCATTGGCGCGCAGTTATGCAAAATAAATCTAATACTTATATATAAGAAACTATATATAAGATATATACAAGAAGTTACAGGCTGTTTGCTTTGTCCACTTAATTTGGAAGGTTTGCTGCTGAAATTCAAAACTTATAATATACTTATATTACTTTCGTATATTTCAGCACTGTCGACCGCTGTATATTTCTTAGCCAAAGCAAAATATCTTTCAATGAATTTCGTTGAAGCAAAACAATTATTAGAAAGTTGCACCGATAAAAGTGATGCCCCGCCAGAAGCACACTTACTCATGGCACAGGTACAGTATTGTTCAATAGCTAAATTATGATAAGTCTCTTTTATAGAAACTTCGGATTTCTTTCAACATTTCAGATTCATCTTCACAAAAATAATTATGTCGAGGCTAGTAAATGTCTGGATGTTGGCCTAAGTAATAACTTCAAAGTTCGCGAACATCCACTCTATCACCTTATCAGAGCGAAACTGCAAAAGAACTCGAAACAAATCTCTGCATCGATACAAACATTGCAGAAAGCAACCGAACTGACTTCGTTTAAAGCTAGTGCGTTTTGAACTACGCATTTATTCCATACCCTTATTGAAACATATATTCATCCTGCCTTCAAATTATAAGCAGATTATGATTATGATAATAAGTAAGATTTAATACTTCCCTTTCAAACAAATTTAATTATCTATTGAAGCATAATTTCTCGTCCTTCACTTATTGTCTCACTAAAATCAAAATCATTTTACAAAATTTCTGCCGACAGAAACTTCGGTTAGATTTTCTTCACTTTTTTCTTCTTTTCTGTGATTTAATTTTAAAAGAAGTTTTAGTGAAAATGAAATTTTCCATGTTTTAGAAAAAGCGAAGTTATTCAAATCTCTAAAAGATTTACATATTAAAGATGAATCGAAAAAACGCGAAAATCTGGAGGTCATTGATGCGGATCGTATTGCCATCTACTTAGAACTGATGGATTCCTATCAGCAACTTGGACAGCTTGTATGCTTTTTCTTCTTTTTGACTAAATATGTTCTTATTGAAATTCAAAAAATTTAATTTAGTTGCATTTTAAGGCAGAAGTTGATGCAGTGATGAAAGAAGCACACAAACGCTGGGCTGGTAAAACGGAAGACCAACAGTTTGTGTTAATGGAAGCAATGCTGAAATTACAACGGAAAGATGTTAATGGCGCATTAGAAGTACTTGGATCTGTACAACCTACAGAGGCTAACTATCAAACAGCTCGCATTAAAATGGCTGAAATTTATTTAAATGAGAAGAAAGATAAACGAAAATTTGCTCTTTGCTTCAAGTATGTATGTTACTTCTATTTCTTCAATTAAACAAGAATTTGGAAATATTTCTCGTTCAATTTTTTTTCACTAAGTTTTTAGTAAGTGTTTAAAAAATGCCTTGAGATGAGGCAAGTGATCATAATGTTGAATGGATAATGTTGCAATTGTTATATTACTTGATATTTTCTAGAGTCAATTGAAAGATTGCTTTAATTTTTAGAACACTGCTGCTATTGTTAATAAATAGGTAAAACAATAGTTTTACTAATTTAGCTTTGACATTGACATCAAATATCAGAATATCTTATCTACATTTTTTTTAAGAATTAATTAATTATGCAACAATTTATTTTAAGCTGAAATGAATTTTTATGGCCTATCAGGTGGTATTACTTCCTAATTCCTTGTTAATTAATTATACTATTTCTTAATTGATTAATTTAATGCATAATTAAATTTGATATGACATTTATGCCCAATTACACAGAAGTATTAATTAAAAGTGATCATGCGATACACGATTATCTTTATTTAATTCATTAATGAGAGGTAATAAGAGATTTTGCGCTTCTTGCTTAGGCTCGGTAATTAAGATATATATGACAGGATCAAAAAATTGGTCCAAATTTTTGAAATTCTGTTCTTACACTTGCTACTTCTTGTCTAATATTACTTATGTATGCTTGAGTATTTTTGTAAAAAAAATAATACTCATATATGGTTATATATAATAATATTTATATGCCTATATATGCTATTCTAATACTTATATATGCTTGAGTATTTTTCCAAAAGGTAATCGCTCGCGAAATTTTATTCTGAAATGAAATTAATTTCCTGCTACTATTTTAATTTAAATTCTTGTTGTTAATTTATTCCCTGTTGTTAATTTAGTTTCCTATTGTTAATTTCACCTTAAATGTAACTTTTTTAAGGCTGCATTTTCAGAGAACTTGCACAAAACAGTCCGTCGCCAGCGGCGTATGTATTGCTTGGTGATGCTTACATGAGCATACAAGAGGTTTGCTAATTTTTTAATTTCATTTGTTTTAACCTATCGTTCATTTGAAAGGCATACTAAAAAAAAAATTCAGTTTCAAGAAATTTGTTTCAGCCTATACGAGCTATTGAAGTATATGAAACGGTACTGAAAAGTAATCCAAAGGATGATGTCTTGGCTGAAAAAATAGGCCAGGCATACGTTCAGTGTCATTTTTATACGAAGGTATTTTAATTTCATTTCGTTTATAATGATTTGTCAAAATTAAGGAGTCTTAAAAATTTGGAGTTGCACTAAAGATTATCAGCGGAAAACCGAAATGACTGTATCATTGCCATATAAAATTTAATTTAAAGATTTAAAAACGGCAAGCAATCTGTGAAACGAAGGCCAAGAAAAGAGTTGCCATTTAATGAGTTATGTACATTGAAGTCTGACATAAAGTCTGACTTTAAAAAATGAAATATTTCAATATCTAGGCAATTAATTACTATGAAGCAGCATTGAAAAGTGGACGTAAACCAATAATGAGAATGCGCTTGGCCGAATTGTTGTTTCAGCTAGAATATTATGAGAAATGCGAAAAAGTGTTGCGTCAGGGACTTGACGCAGATCAAAATCCTGTCGGTAAACTGTTCTATTTTTCAGCAAAACTGACTCAAAATTTGAAGCCGATTGAAAAAGCAATGACTGAATTTTGTTAAAATTAAAATCAACAATAGTTTATTTAGAATTAACTTTTGCAAATAAGAACTTTTAAGACACGTTAAATTAAGAAGCCGTTTGTTTAAGAAATTGTAGTAGATACGTCACGGTATCGTTAAACTAACAATATTAATTCCATTTTTGAATAATCTTTTAGACATAGCCGGAATGAGTAATCATGTATCCTATTGGTCCTTGTTGTCGAAATTGCATTTTGAAAATGGTGATTGGAAAGAAGCAGCCACAGCTTTAGAACGTGCACGTGAAATTCAATTGTCTATTGTAGCAAAATCAGACGAAGTTGCAAATCTTGTCAATGAGAAAAAACTTGCTGCAAAGTATAACTATCTTCTTGATCTTCAATGTTTTGGTAGCTTCTTAGTTTTCAAATTTTTGTTATCAATTATTTTGAGTGTTAAATTCTTAAATAGTGGAAATGATGTACTAAGCGAAACTTGGATTTTAGTAGCACTTTTATTTTGAAAAATGTATACAACCAAAAAAATGCAATATTCTCAGGATAAGCTGTGAACTGGCAGAGTTATATTGGAATCGACGGGATGCTAATAAAGCAATTGATTTTTACCAGGAAGCTATTTCCTTCAATAATACTGATATTAAGGTAAGAATTTTAGAATGAAATAGTAGCAATTTTAAATTGAATATAGCGAAATAAAAGGTTGAAAATATAATTTCTTTGAAAATATAATTTCATTATCTATTTTTTCATTAATTAAGATTGATATATTTGTACTGAATTCAAAATACAATCAACAATTCAAATTTTGAAATGTAGATAATGGCTGCACTTGCAAATTTATATCTCTCGCTTGGCAAACTAAGTGCTTGCAATACACAATGTCAACTAATCCTGAGTATTGACCGGAATAACGATGATGCTACATTGGTTCGTTAGGTTCTGTCTCACTCTATACACACTTTTGTATCATTTTGAAAAATTTTTTTTTTTTTTAAACTATAGATGATGGCCGATCTTTTATATCAGTCTAATGAAGCCAATAAAGCAACCATTCACTTTACACAACTACTCAATAGGAATCCAAGTAAGTATAGTTTGGTAATTTGAAAATTTGTTTTCTAATGTAATTTTAACTAATTTAAAGTGTATGTTATAATGTGATTAAATTATTGATTTTATAGCTCGGCAAAAATTTTCATATAGTATGTTCTTAAATTTTATGAGCGATTAAATTGAAATAAATTTCAAACAATTTAATTTATAAAAGGTTTGAACAAAGCTTGAAGCATACGATAAAATGCTCCTTTGTTATGGAGAATTTCATTTATATAGATCAGTATCATGCACTAGCAAGATGTATTGAGTTGAGTTGGCGCAGAGGTGATATAGAACAAGCGGAAAAATATCTGAAAAATGCGCTCAACACAAATCCTCGTGCTACACTTGATGCTGGATTTAATTACTGCAAAGGACTGCATGATTGGTAATGACATTGTTGCCTTTAAAAACAAAGAATTTTTGATCTATGATATAAAAATAAGTGATAATTTCTCTGATAAGACCAATCGCAAACATATATCATTTGGAAATTTGCATGGAAATATTAGGTCATATGTTTTTCGGTGAATTTTCCCGAGTAGATCACCTATTTTTTAATGATGAATTAAAAATCCTCAGGTATACTGGAGATCCAAATGCAGCATTGCAAGCTTTCAATCGTACGCGACGTGATCTGGAATGGGGCGAACGAGCTACTTATAATATGATTGAAATATGCTTAAATCCTGATAACGAAATAATTGGAGCAGAAGCACTTGATCATAGTCAGCAGTGCAACACGTTCGTTCTACAATACGTTCCTTTTTTTAGATTTTTAATTTGGAAAAACATACTCAATAACATAGCCAGAAATGACATCAGAATTACACGACTTTTTCATAATTGCCAGGAAATAAAGATACTTATTCTAGAAACAACGGAAATGATAGCAAAATGGGTACGAAGATGGCGAAAAAATTTTTGAAGGTAAGATTAATTAATTTGGTATAGGCCAATTTTTTCAAAATTAAAGATCATTGACAGCATTTAAATATCAATTTGCACTATAATTCTGTATAAAATAACATAAAGAAAGGGAAAAGAAAAATTAATTGTTCCACAATTGGTATTTGATGTAAGAGAAAGAAAACTTTATTTTAAAAAATAAGAAAAAATTGCATTAGGTTGTAAATGTAGTTGTCTGGGCATCAATAGAACTGTGTCAAGCAAAGTTAAAATGCATGGTCAGTGAGATTTATGACTAAAAGTAGCCTAGATGTATGCTTAGATAATATGAGCTAATATGACATATATCTTTAAACTTTTTTTCAGCATAGTAAGTTCTAAAAAGAAATTCTAACAGATTTCGAGTGATTTCTGTACAAAATTTTTCGGTCTTATACTTTTACTGCATCCCTATTAATTCATTGAATTTTCAAAGTACATTGACGTTGTAGTGATTGTTCCTTTAAATAATTTAAATAAAAACTTGTTCAACACTATATAAATACTTCAGGACGATCTGATTAAAATAGAAACATTTAGGGACAAGAATAATATCACGTACCATAATCCAGAAGGAAACATTATAATATTGAAACCAAAACTTATTCAAGAAATTCTCCCTTAACGATTAAATGTATAAATTCGGATAGGACTGTTCCAAACTTTTGCAGGAATTACAGTACAAATCTGGTTTGGACTACAAGTATCGGCTAATGGAGAATTTCATCATGTTGATGAGCAGTGATCGTGGAAATGTGCAACAAGCGTTGACAAATTTTCTTAGCATGGCTGAAACCGAAGATCCAGTTCATTCTTACAATACCGAAATATATTAACACGAATTAAATCAACTTATTGATTTCAAAAATAGCTAATTTCATTCTTTAGGGATTGGTAGGCGTTGGCGCACTTTTTGGTTCAGCTCGAGCTTATTTAATTTTAAAACAAGTGCCAAAAGCGAAAGCTCAGTTAAAACGTGTACTTGGCTATACATGGACATTGGAGGATGCTGATTACTTAGAGAAATGTAAACTGTTTCCATAGTTTCAATAACTTCCTCTTAACTGAAATTCAGATTCAAACCTTCTTAGGCAATAATGTTATCATTAACTAGTGAAGATGATTTGACAATAATCAGGCCAATTTGCTTTATTTTAAATATCAATAATTATATGATAATGAGAAATTTTTTTTATCCGTTTGTAGTAATTCAAGGAACTAGTAGAAAATGCATAAATCGAAGCCAGCAAATTATTGATTCTACAAAACTTTAACTAGCAAAATTCAAGATTCAAATCGTCCAATAGCCTAATCTCTTTTTTTTCTAATTTTGAAATTCGAATAATTTCTAATGTCTGCCTATAGGTTGGTTGTTGTTAGTTGATCTCTATATCGATCAAAGCAAAAATGAGCAAGCTTCCAATATATTACGAACTGTTTTACAGCACAACGCGGTGAGGACTTTTAATATGAGAATTGATACACAAAACTCAAACAAATGATTTACATTTTATCATCGCTAAATATTGCTAAATCCAAATGTTATTTGTAAAAGTTAAATAAAAAAAGCTAAATTTTGAAATCAAAAAAATGAATGAAATTTCCAGAGCTCAATTAAAGCATTTGAATACATGGGATACATATCTGAACGAGAACAGAGATGGGATGCAGCTGCTGCAAATTACGAAGAAGCTTGGCGTCTAAGCAAATGTAGGAATCCAACCATTGGTAGGCATATTTTTTAATGTACTATTCTGTTAGATCTAAAGAAAAAAAAGCGATAAATACTTAAGGAATGCATAAAGCTGTTGTAAAAGGCAAATTATGCCATGTTGATAATAATTTACCGGCAATTATTTGTTAGGGTGTTTAATTAAATTTAGAAATGCAAAAGTATATACAGGCTACAAACTTGCTTATAACTACCTGAAATGTCGGAAGCTATTCGCATGCATTGAAATATGTCATCGCATATTGGAACTTCATCCGAATTATCCACGAATCAAACGTGAAATTATGGACAAAGCGCGAGCGAGCATACGCATATGATTAATTGGGCAAGCTCTTAGTGACCCATTTATGTGCCATAACAAGGTCTGTTTGTTTCCTTACAAAAAAATATATTGGTAAATGATCACATATGAGTAAATAGTTTACAAATTAATTAAAATAAACTGCATTCAATGAATCTGTTGGCGGATAAGGAATTTATTACGACTAACAATGAAATGAAAACATATTAAAGTTTAGATATGACCTTCAAATCCACTTCAAGAATAGGAATGTACAGTTCCGCCTATTACAATTGTTTTAGCTTAACAAGGCTTCAAGGATAAAATCAACAGAAAAAAGAACTAGATAATGCAAAACAAAAGTAGATCAATTCAGCATAATTCAAGGATATTTTCAGACTCCCTAAAATTTCCTCTATTTTTCAATTTTCACTTCTTTGGACACTCACTGATTGATACATACTAGTGTCTAATAATTACTTGATCATGAGCATAAAGTGATACCATTTAAGTATAGAGCAAATTAAATTCTCTGTTCTTATAGGTAAAGTAGTGGAAATACTGTTGAACCACTCATTAACGATAAAGATTCTCCTGAGAGCAAATCTAAAAGGCTTAAACTGCGATAGATCTTTCCATTTCAGTGTCATTCCGAAAGGCAGTGAGCGTCTTCCCCATTCCTCTGTTTCTTCTCATCTAAAAATATAGATTTGCTCTGTGATGAATTCACTCTTCGCACAATTAACAATATTTAGAACTTGGTATTTATTGAGAACTGAACTATTAATAAATTAAGTCTAACTTAATTTGCCTTAATTTGCATCCGTGACAAGATGCCTTACCGAAAAACTAAATGGACGCTTTATTTTTCTTATTGTGACATCACAAATAATAAGATCTATTTTCTGTGTCCAAAAAAAGTCAACGGATCAACTGATTAGTCTTTTGTGATTTAATGAAAATATTCAAGTAGATACATAAAATTCTTACCTTCAATTTTAAAGAAGGATCCCACGAATAAGATAAGGCAGTTTCACCGCCGCATACATTAACTATATTGAATGCAACACGCTTAATGCAGTCAGCTTTATCCAATAGAAGCGAGCAACAACAAGATATGAACCTAGAAGGATGAAAATTTAACGGAATAAACAAAAGTTAAGCTTTAAAATTTTTGAGTGCAATTATTTACTTTGCACTTTGATGTTCCCTAACCGTTACCAATCTCTCAGTGACTCACTGAATCATTTTTCAAGGTCCATTTTATTTTACAACACTTCAAATTGAAGATCAACCTGTATCGATAAGAGGGAAAATCAATCAACGCAGTGCATGAAATGCGCGAAAGAATCAGCAAAGCATGCGCCGCATATAATCGCCATAATTCTTTTGATGAATAAGCATGTTTTTCAATTTCCATAAGTAAAACTCCAAAGTGTTCAAAACAAACAAAACGGCTATCAATCAATATTTTGCGAGTTTTCTGAATCAAACTGGGCAGCAAAGCAGTATAGTGTGAGTAGAAAGTATGAAATGAATCAGATGGCGTATCCAGGAACTCCATTCTAAAATGATAGTAATGTATAATACAATACAGCAATAAATAACAATATCTATCGATCAATCAATGTCAATTTTTTAAAAATTAAAGAATACAGACTTTACTGCATAATATGTAGCAACGTATTCAATTGTAAAGTAAATTATCCTACAGCAGATAAGGCATTTAGCTGAGGATGCATCAGATAAGCTTGGAAAAAGCTATTCATCATGAATAAAAAAAAAAAAAAAAAAAAAAAAACCAAACTTACGCCTCTAATTCTGAAATAGCATAGCTCAAAGAATTCTTAATGTTTAATGGCAATTTACGTTCCACGATTCTTTTCAATCGGTGAGTTAGTCTTCTTTTACGTGGTACCAGGTGCAACAAAGAAGATACTATTAAACGATTGATTCGCAGATTAGGACTCATCACGAGTAAAGAAATAAGTTTGTTTACCACCATAAACTGCAAATGCCTGCAACAAAAATTCCGGCGTGATATAAATTTCAATGCTGATTACTTTACTAATTCGAAACTTGTTCCCGTATAATGCAATATTTTGGACGCAATATAGAGATATTTGTTGTAATCACTAACTTTGCTTAATAACTGAGACAACTACAGTCATTATGCAACACTCACTTCTTTAGACCTTAAATGCCGTTACATGTCGTTATGATGAATTTTGCCCTATCGCAGGAAATATGGATAATTTCCATCAGTTAGTAATATCATATATCACTAAATGTAAAATAAAGCTTAGCAATCAAAATTACTGCATCATCTATCAAATGATAATTTGATCTATCAGTGGTAATTATCGAAATTTCAATTTTTTTAAGCATCATTAATTTTTTTAAACATAATTCTTTTTACATCCAGCTTTGTTTTTCAACTACTTGCATCTACCAGACTCGTTTAAAATCAGTTAATGATTCCTTCAAAAAAAGAAAATAAAAAGTAAAAAAAGTTACTTTAATTGAGTGGGAGTATAAAATGATCCACTCACAAAACGTAATTTCGTCAGCCATGAAAGTAACAATATTAAAGCTGGATCGTATACCGTTGTTTGTTCCAGCTGCTGGCAATATTCATTCCACAACAAATTGTATCGTGAAACAAACATGAAGAGAGGAATCCCATATTCTGTCTCATCTATGAGTTTGTGAATTAATGCAGCTGAAAAAGCTCATAAAAGTTTTAATTTTAAAATAGTAAAGTTTTATTATTTTTATGCAAATATAATTATCCTCATTTTCATCACTAATCCTCTAAGTTTTGATCTTAGTTTCTATTCTCGTTACTCGTATAAATAAAAACGAAACAAAATTTGACCGTAGCAATGACATGCTGCGTTTCGTACCACATTGTTGCCTTCTCGATAGAAATCCAACACTGATTTAAAAATTTTTACAGCACAATCAGTCACATCTGAAAATACAAAAGTTACACAAAAAACTGCAGTGCATTGATTTTCAGAGTCAGATTATTGTTCTTCCCTTCTTCCTTTCTGTTCCATTTATGAAGGTAAGTTATTCTTGATCCAGCTTATTAGAATTCGATTTAGTTCTATAAAAAAAACCATAACAGATCTAATTGGAAGAAGTTACATTAAAGGTGTAATAGATTTGCCTATCTTTTATTATATAATAGAAAGCTAACACTTAAAATGAAATCCAAATTATAAATTACAATTTAGAAGAAATTCGACGTACCGAAATTTGCCATATACAGAAAAGTTTTTAGTATTTTCATTAATCGTACAGAAAGCAGTGGTATGGATGCCCGAACATTCTCAAACATAAAGTAAATAATGCTATTTGCCGTGTCCAGTACTTCATGGAATATCTTAAACACCAAGCAAAATGCCAAATTACGAGTAGTGCATTCAAGATCCACCGATAACCTTTTCGTCTGAAGTGTGCAAAAATAATAAGAAACATTCAAATCTATTAAACTGCTGATCAAAAAAACTAAAAATCAATTTGTTTGAGGAAAAAGCTAAGAGTAAATAATCGTGTCTCGGAAATATTCAGCATTAAATCACTGAGACCATAAAGTTGCAATCAAATTATTCCGTTCAGTATATCTTCTCATAAAAGTACCGTCCTCAAGTCTTCTCAAAGCGATTTTTTTCCAACATCTACGAAATTTCTAATGAAGATTCTGCCAACCTCGGTACTAACCCATTCAATACTCTCACGGTATTCGAAGAAACATCATCACCATCAGAATAAATTGAGGATTTATCAAAAGACGATAAAGTATCACTGTGTTTCATTAAATTAATTACCATTGAAAAATACATTAAAACCAGTTTTGTTACCGAAAGTATCATTTTTCAATAGCAGTACCAAAAATGAAACTTATTAAAAATGTTTGCAAAAGTAATGAATGTTAGCAATTCACAAGAGCGGAAATAAAGTCTTACTTTCTCAAGATAATGACACACCACATCACGTAAATCATTTAGCATACAGCAAGAGATTATTCTACTGAAACAGATGGCACAATCATCGACTACACCTTTATGACGACTTCGCATTAATACATTCCATACCGAATCGCATGCATTTATAATAATATTCTTCGTTCCTGTTGTTTCGCATAAAGATGCTAACATTACACAGTTTACCTAGAAAGTTCCATAATTATGCCGACGATATTGGTTATAATTTTTTGTACCGAACCTTTCAGAAAGGATCCTAATCTATTCCAATATACGAATTTTTCTATTTCCTAAAATGCACAACACAGTAAATTAAAAGTGGAGTAAAATTTACAAAGTGACTTAGAACATAACATTAAATCAAGCAATTGTTTCCTATAACAAGAAGTAATAAAAAACTGAGGACTGAATCAAAACTTAAATTTTGTATGGTTCTATTATTTAAATGCAGCAGATTAAATACTAAAACTATTCCACTAAAATCTAAAAAGAACAAAAGAGAGACAAAAAATAATTAACCTTCAAGGTGTGGTAATACTTATCGATTGTCTTACGCTGTTGACTGCTTATCATCAATGTTGGAGAAGCTAAAGGATAAAGCCTTCTGTATAATTCTGGAAGTGATGCGCATTGACCACTATGGTCACTCCCACTGGATAAAATCAAATCAGTGTTCGATTTAATACAAACGTCCATCCAGAAAGAAGGAACAAGAACGGAATGAACAGGAAAATCCGCTATCAGTGAAGTCAAAGTAATTTTCACACCTGGAGAAATTTCGGCTTAAAAATATCTTGCATAATTAAACTCATTGAAAACTCCAGAAAAATCAGAAATCAGTTTGCTGTGAAGGATTACGCCATATCTTCCACTCATTTAATGAAAAAAAATTCATATTTTTATGTTGCAAAAAAAAATAACATTTTACAAAAAATAAAGAAAATACACATTTTTACTTGTACATTTTCATGCTCATTTTTTATAAAAATTTGGCTTATTACTATTCGCTCAAGAAACAAACTGACTGTTCGAATCTTTGCGTTTAGATTCCTTCATCAAATCCAAAATTTCTTCCAGTTCTTTAAATCGCAACATTATTTTTATAAGAGAGCTTAAACCATCCATTTCATCATTGTTGAGCATTTCCACAAATTTATCGGTTAGAAAAATCTGAGAATCAGAATCTTCAACTGACAAACACATTAGTAACTTTATCCTGTAATTTCATGATACATAAACATAACTTAGAATATATTTAATTTGATATCAGCTTCATTTTAATTTCTTTAAGCTCCGACAGCGAAAGCAAACAAAAATGTGCTAACTTTGAGACTCAATGAATGGAATAATAGTAAGTGAATATATGCTGACAGGATATCTTGGATTATGTGCTTTTATTCATTACCAGTGATAAATCTTTTTTTAGAATTCTTTGTCATTAAAACTTAAATCTAATGCCACTGTCTGAATTGTACATTTAAGCTGAACTACTCTGTGATCTTTATCATCTTCTAAAATAGTTAAAGGAAAACATAAACCTTATAAATATTGCAATTTAAATTCTCTACTTCAGCGATAGTTATGAGAAAAAAACAATTACAATTTTGCAACTTCATTAGCCCTCAAAACTGTGAATAAACTGCAGACAGTTGTTCACATATTTTCAGACTGCTAATGCAAATGAATTTAGAGAAAATGAAATTAATGATAAATTTCACTGACCTTATTTCTGTGATGTCACTGTTAAAAATCAAATCCATCAAATGTGAGCTGCATAACCACCTATCAAAACCGCATTGCTTAAGAAGTTCCAAAATAAACATGATTTGATGCAATCGATCTCGATCATTCCAGATATCATAAAGCTTTTCAAGCAGAGCTATTTCTAAACGCTTGTGGACTTTTGCATTCGACATACGCACCAAGTTCAGGACTCTAGCGCAGAAATTAGCATTGGTGGTATCCAAATTTTGCAACACAAAGGATTTGATACTTCCGAATTGACGAGACCAATCGAACTGAATAAAGAATATCTTGCTGCAATGAATTGCACAATGATAAAAAGTCAACAGAAAATAACCAATTAACATATAATATACTATTATTCTAAGCACAATTAGCACATGAACGTCTCATGGATCTATCAGAAAAAATTTTGAATATCACTGCTCAAACTATCTAAATCCTTTTCATCTAATTGCAAGTAATTCTGAGAAAGTTTTTGGCACTGCATTCTTATTTTCTCAAAGATTTTGAGAATATCAACAGCTATATTTTGCATTGCCCATCTATTCTCATACCAGAAAAAAAAAATCTAGATTGATGAGAAAGTAACGTACGATAGCGCAGTAATGTCTAGTTTTAGTATACTGCTTGTCAAACAATATATGAATATGAACAGTTATATCTAATTACTTGAAGTATTACTTGAAGTTTAAAAGTAGTAATTTTGAGCAGAACATGAAGTATCACATTTAATCAATTTGAGAACTTACTAGATTTTTATTCATCAGTTTGCTCGATAATTCAAGTGCATCTTGCCGTAATAATAGATGAAATGAAGTCAGGCACTGGCGCAGTAAATCAATTTCATTGCTTTCCAATTCACGAATAAAAAATTTCTGAACAGAAATCCATCCATATAAAAGACGATCGTAGTACATCCAAACTAAATCTTCATCGTTTTCCGAATTCATGAAATAATCTATGTATATTAAATGATACATTTCCTCTTCAGTAAGGCAATAGTCTTTGTTGATTTGCTTGAAAGATCGATTTTCCGCCAAAATCATTTGCAAGATAACTTCAGCGGTTTCTTTCATTATCATTTTCGACTTGTTATTAGTGTTGAGTTTCGCCAGCCAAAATCGTGAGCAGTTTAAGCGACGCATCCTGAAATTACAGTTATACTCCCTCTTTCTAAATAGAACTCAAGTAATTTTTTTAACTAATTTTTGTTACAAAAGTTTTCGGTACAAAGTTAAAAAAACAACGTATGGTAATAGCATTCTTCAATGTGATAACAGTTCTCGGTAGAAAATAATGAATAATACAATAGTCAAATCTCCTGGTAGATGAAATTCGACCAAAGCTCGTGCCTAATAATGTAGGAACTCAATAGTTTTCTACAATTTCGAGATAAAGAATCATTTACTTTGCTTTCTGCGTATTTCAGTTGCACGTCTAAAATTATAATATGCAAATAATCGAAGATTTCGACAAAAACACCTCAGTATTTTGATTTTCATAAAACTGTTGAAGCTAACCGATTGGAAGATACCAAGCAGTTCGCCAGAAACTTTGCACAATTTTGATGATCACTGTTATCATTAAGAAACCACGCAAGCAAACAGTCAGATGTCACAGAGCCACTAGAATGATGCACTTGAACTCTCCACAACACTGACATCAGTGTATTCTCACTAGCACATATCTAAAAATTTTAAACATTCACTCTAAGTAAAAAATCGGATTGTCCAAGTAAGTAACTACGCAATCGTAAGAGAAAAGTTATAAATTCATGCCAGATGTGTCACGTGCCGATCATCTGTTGCTATCAACTTTGGTTAAATCATTTTATTGAGAGAATTTCAATAATTTAAACTACTCTCGATTTTCAGCAATTGACAGGTCCACTTGTTGATGCTTAGTTAAGTATGATTCATCTTATTCTGACATTGTCTTATCGTAAAACTATTAAACTATGTTGAAAAGCTCACGTGAGACTTTGCGAAAGTTAAAATTTCAATATTTCGATTTTGTATTAGAAAGCATTTTCCGAAGTTATTACAGAAATTAAGATATTATAGGCCCAATCTGATAAGACTTCCACTCATTTGCTGCTATATCTTTCATTAAATAATGAGGAAAGAAAATATCAGACTGATTATTCATACACTTACTAATCCAAAACAAATAAATGAAACAATTAAGAAGACATACCTCATCTTGTTTTAATGCAGGTATTACTAATGCAAGCAAAGCCCATTTCTCTTTCAAAGTATTGGATAAAAGGCACAACCACATAAATTGCTTCAATAAAATAAAGACAATTAAAACAAAAGATAAAAATTAAAAGATTAAGAATCATAATTTCTGAATAAGTGAACTACTGAGCATTTAAGAGGAATTATATCATAATGATGATTCAAACCTGATATGCTGTGACATCAAATTCCCTCTGCAACTTCAGCAATGTCTTCAGAATTTTTAGATTTACACCTAATTGCTGCAAGAATACACCACGAAAGCACTGCTTTATGCATTTCTGTAATATTCTTTTTTCTTGATCGTTTAAACCATCAAATCTGTGAATAGTTTTGAACAAAAATTTTGCAACTATTCCATAAATTGTTCTATCCAACACTTCGTCCTTCAGGATCAACCAATCTGCTATCTCCCTGAACTTAGACAATTATTTCCATATTTAGAAGTAATTCTAGGCTAACAATTATCATCAAGATCAATTACTCCCCAGCAAATTGCAGAAATCATAGAAGTGAAATAGAATATTTCTAAAATGAAAATACACAAAAAAAATAGCATACCAAATAATTATAATTTTGAGTAATGTCATTTTATTGGAATATAAAAAAGTGGAAGATGGAAAGCACGTTTTCAAAGCCCGAAATTAACCTGAACGGAATTTATTCGATTTAATTGAATTGAAATCCAAAGCAGAAAGAACATACCATAAAGATAGTTTGAAAATAGCTTTGTGCAGTAAAACATTATTTTTTTCATTGTAAATATCTACACGATCATCTCCATCAATGTATAAAATAGCTGCGGGCTTCTGAAAAGAAATTTTCAATTGAAATTCAATTCAAAAATACGAATATAGAATCAAAATCTATCATGAGCATTTTACAGAAGTGTGACAACCGATCAATCGTTCAATTTTTTTTTCCGTCTCTTAAGAGTTTCAAATTGACCGGAGATAAAGGTCAATGCTACCAAAATTTAATTTGTGCGCGAATTACGCTGAATAATCTGAAAAGCTAAAATTATAATGTTTTCAGGAAACAGGTTTTCGAAATAAAATTGCAGCACTACTACCAAACAAACAATTTTAATTGCTCTATGAACATAAAAATAAGCGACATGGAAGGATCGTTCTGTATAATTTTGTTTATTGGTATGTTTTGGGAAATAATCATTTTCCATATTTATTTTCAAAATAAATCATCATACAAATTAAAATTTTATTCTTCATTTTCATATAAATTTTCTCCAAAATTGAAAAACTTCCAAAAATGCTTGCCAAACTCATAAATTTACTCAAAAAATAATTACTTCAAAAAAAAAATCAGCGAAAAAAAAATTTTTTATTACAAAAAATTGACTCCTCATTGGCTGAAGATCCCTGTACACTGGAAAAAACTTGTTACATTGAGGGGAGAGAGAGTTATTAAAACTTTTAAAAAAATTACCAAAACTTTTTGCAAAAATTTCATACTTTTGCTAAATCCATCGTTGAATAATTCGAAAATTGTATTTGTATTCACATTTTTCATTCACTTGAAAACATCAATTGTGTTTAGTAAATTAAAAAAATTTGAAAATATACATTTTTCAACGTATCATCCACGAATAATAGAATATTTTTCTTTCTGAAACAAGAAGCACTTTAGCAATATATGTGCTATCATTTGTGCAAACTTACACAAATACACGGACGTTACGTAATGGATTACTTAGAAGTAATTAATGAAACTAGTAAGTAAGCTGAAAGTTAACAATGCATCAGAAATTTACTATCCGAAAAAACTTCCATTGTTAATGCGAAAAAAAAATTGCTGCGAAAGTGTTAAAACTTAAATTTTGATATGAATTTCAATTTATTGAATTAATTTCGAACGTAAATATATTTAAATTCTTTTGCAACTCATTGCTATTATTGTACTTCTTAAATCAATTTTATATACCATTCATATTATCAAATTAGACGACAATTTTTTTTTTTGATCTAAATAATTCCCATAAGAATCGAATGAAATAATTTATACGTTATGCTACAAACTTTGGATTGCTATAAAAATTTTACTCGAAATTTTACACGTTTCACTTTTTTATCACGTAATCTCTTTTTGGCTCCAAAATCAGGTTGTTTAGCGCTATGAAGAAATGAATTCAAAATCTTCTACTAATTCATATTAATGTTTCCTATAATAAGTTTAGAAAAATTCCTAAAATCCAACTATTACAAATTCTGCCCGTTATAACAAGCCTAATAGTATATGATAATCCTAGCCTGGCCATAACAAACCCTATTTTCGGCTATAAGGAGTTCAGGCCTAATATAATAAGTCCAGCATACCCTTTACTATAATACCTTGAAAGAAGTCAACGAGAAACTGAATAGTAGCTACCCGCGCAATTTGAACATTTTGGGAAAACTTAAAAGCTGATTGAAATTGAAATTGAAATTGAAAAAGATTGAAAAAAAGTTGAAATTGAAATTTGAAATTGAAAAGTTGAAATTGAATGTACTGATATGGATAGTGATTAAAAAATGAAAGTGGGAGAAATGAGAATCTTGTTCAAATTTGATTAGCTTAGAATCGATCAGATTCATTGTGACTAGTTTATCACGTGTAAACCAGTTAATTAAATTTTTTTTTTTTTTTATGATTGAATCTATATGAATTCCACTTTCCCTATAATATTTAACTACGATCAATTATGATCATTTGATGAATACTTCTTTACCTGTAATGATAAACATTTAATTTTACCTGTAATGGAATATTTCAATATTTGTTTACAATTATTTATTGACATTAATAGATTTTTTCAATATTTCAATATTTGTTTACAATTATTTGTTGACATAATTATTTATTGACATTAATAGATTTTTCAAGGAATTATTTATATTGTTAGATAGATAACAAAACAATCACTATTTGCATCAGATGTACATTAGGAATCAAGTTGATAATATATATCATTGTACTCTTAATTTTGTAATGATTATTTTATAGAAATTGTTGTCCATATGATTAAACATAAACAATAACATTTACAATATTTAAAAATTAATCAATAGTTGAGAATGTCACTTAAATATGGATAAATAAACAAATAGGATGAATTACTACTACTAGTTAATTTGACAGCATTAACAAAATTTCAATGATCATTTTGAAATAGCCTTTTCACATCTGTCACCGGTGTAACCTAACTGACACAAACAGATATATTTTGCTGATGTACCAACACACAATCCTTTCCCATTACAATCTTCTGTCGAATCGCACAAAGCTGAAAATTAATAAATTTAAAATTGAAAATTTAAATTTGAAAAAAAATTAAAAAAAATCGAGCAGATAGGCATATGCATGTCAGAATTGATATTCATAATATGATTTGCCATTTTCTTTTGTTTTTTTTTTTTTTTTTTTTTTTTCAAGTTAATAAAATGAGTCGATTGAAAGTTTAAGAAGGGAAATTTCCGCAAAATTAATTGTTGATCCTACGACAACAAAGGAAAAATCAGAAGTTGATTTAAATTAATAATAATGAAGTAAATGAACGAACAATCTTCGCAATGCAATCCACTATAACCAAGTTTGCAAATGCAGAAGTTTGTAATTTTGTTACCAATACATGTACCTCGATTGTTGCATAAGTCATCTTCACAAACCTAAATATGTTGCAGGTAATTAATTAATCATTTAGATAATTAGACCATAGCGGTGATGATTGTGATCCTATGACATCAAAGGAAAAATAGAGGAAGAGAAAGAAGTATGAAAGCTAAACATTATAATCATAGAATGGAAGGAAGAAATATTAACTTGAATTTTATTGATTATTTATTTTATTTATTAAATTGGTTATTTTATTTTATTTTTTATTTATTTAAATTGGTAAAATCCTTCTTAAAAGATCGACCGGAAAATTATCACTTCATAGCAACTTAATGTTGCAATGCTTTATTATAAAATTAACTATACTAATTTAGAATAGAGATATTTCTTTACCTTAACTGATACATTTTACTTTTTTTATTTACAAATAAATAGAAAAAAGTAATTTTTATTATGAGCTTATAACTTACAGCTGATTATATTTTCTGCATTTAAAATACTTATTGATAATGCATGTCAAACTTTGTTGCAGTAATTAAGTTGTAAATACTGCAGCACAGCGATCAAAGAGTAGAACACGTTAGAAAATACTTAAGAAAAGATCAATGATGGTTTACCGAGTCATTATAGTTTTTGAACAAGCCAGAAACTTCTATTGATTTCTGCAAAATGTTTACCATGTTAAATGTTTGGTCTTTTCTATAATTATAAACCAGTTCGAAAGGATCATTTCATAGAGTTAAGTTTTGCAGGTGCTTAAACACTTTGTTCAAGACTGAACTTGAACAGAAATTGAAAATGCCATGTAAGCTAAGAAATTCAAAAAAAAAACATTGAGTATGTGAAAAATTGTCTATTACCTCATTAGCTGACTTGACTGAAGTTTCCTCCATTTCCTTTGGACGTTTCTGTATATCTCTCTGGAATTATGAATTAGATGTAAAACTTTAGACTGATTGCCTCCCTATTTTCTATCATAAGAAATTACTAAATTTATTTCAGACTTAATTTTGACTTGTTTTTAGTAAATTATAATTGCTTGCAGAATCATCTGAACTGCATGAGAATTTTAATCTAAAGCTTACTTGTGGAGATGTAATCGTTTCATCGAGCAGAATGAGAAATATGATAAGAATCACGTAATTCAGCATTGTTATTTGATTTTCACAAAAATGTGAACAAACACCGTTGTGATAATATTACAAGTCCTGCCTAAACTATATCATTATTTTCTAAAATTGAATTTCTTCGAGTTAAGTTTTCATAGAGTTAAATTTTGCAGGTGCTTGAACACTATTACTATCAAATGAGATGAAAAGTGCGCAATTACTGTTTGGCACACTATTACTATCAAATGAGATGAAAATTGCGCAATCTAAAAAAAGTACGTAAATATTTTGAGAATTTCGTTTGTTTGATACAGAGAATCCAAAGGTAAATTTATTAGCACATATAAAGATCACAACGTGAATTCAGTTTTGTACAAAAATAAACTGAACCAAAACACGGTAGCACTCAGTTTTTGTAGTATGAGTGTGGTAGCTTTACAACTCGTAGTTATCAAATACTGCAATTGCAGAGTAAATATTTTGTAATTCTCTAGAAAATAATAAAGCAATGAGTTGAAATTTGTAAACATAGAATCACTGATAAGACGATACGTATACACTGATAAGCTATTTTCAGCAAAAGTGTTTAAATTTCAAATTTTTAGCAAATATTAGATTATTACGAAATAATAATTGTACGAAATTATATCAAATATGAACTTATAAAATTATTTCGGCTTTCTCGATAGGTATTGCCATTTATCGCGGAGGTACTTTATATATATGAAGCAATAGATTATATCATCATGTTGTAAATGACTTGACAGATATGATCGTTTTCAGAAACCATTCCATTCATTGTCCCTTCAATAATGAACGAGCACCGTCCCATTTTTGAGAATGAACCTTCATCATCTCATTTTACTCTCCTGTCCTTCAGTTTTCTTGTATTTTTACTATCGCTACTGACCCTGTTCTTTTGTAATAGCTGTTACTTCATAAAATATCGCAAATTTGGGACACTTGTCATTTCAACTGAATAAGAAGCACCCACTTTACAGATGACGACAGAACCATTCATTTAGCAAAATGTTATCATCTGTTCACCTGCAAACTACAATCGAAATATGGAATAGACATTGTTATCCAACGTCAACTTTGACGTTAGGAAATTTTTTTTTGTGTTTGAAATGAACAAAGTCGAAGACTCTTAAATTGAAATTTTCAGTTAAAAATTGTGTTTGTGTCATGAAAATGAATTCTTCAGCACGTCATTAAGCTTTTGGAAAAAATGAAATTTTTATCTTGCCAAAAATCATATAGAAAATGGAAAAATTTCAGATGCTCGAACTTTTGAGCTGTATTCAGCTTGAATTGAATTCTTCAAAGTTACATCGCGTCTAGGAGAGTCACTATTGGTTACTTCCAAGCATCAAACTTTTGATTCTCAAATAATCCGGCTAGAAAAAGTGTTTCCGTTGACAATACAAAGCATTTATTAATGAATGAATACTTACCTTATTTCACAAAATACCAAATACAAATCACCAATGTTATCAAATAAGCATAAGAGGAAAAGTAAAAGAAAAGCATGTATACAATCAAATAAAAATGAAAGTATTACATGAAATGGGAAAAATTTACAAGCGAAACAGAAAAGATATTAGAACAAATCCTCAACTAACGAAAGAAATATTAAAATACATCCCTAACACATAATACATACACACACGTCTGAGAAGAGCTCGTGTAAACAGCAGATCACGTAAGTTGAAAATAAAAATCCGCTTACATCAAGGATGGAAATAACAGAAATGGAACAATAACGCACGGGTATCGCTCACAACAATTTCAATAGTCAATTTAAAATTTCAATAAACAAAATATGATAGATGAGAGATGACATTCAGCACAATATGAACTAAATCTCAATTCATACTTTATTATGCGACATGATGAGTTTTTTTTTTCCAAAAGCCGCTAGAAATGAAGTGAAAGGAGAACATTCTTAGAAATCAAGAAAAAGAAACTACGGGATGAAACAAACAAAGAAAAATTTACCTCTCAATGTATTTCATCAAATTTTTCGGAAACATCCTGAATTCATTTCACATAAGTTCCATTTGAAACGAGTTGAACAATTCATTTCATTCAAAAATGCAAAGTTGGAAAAATGTACAAAGGGAAAAAGCTGATATATTGACTTATGCACAAAGACACTTGGCAAAATGACTTCCTTACCTTGTATGTATATGCCAGTAGAAAAGTCCATATTATATTGCAATATGAATTGAATAAGTTGATGGTAGCCACATTTTAAAACTACAATAATTCTCTTCCACAACGAAATAGTTCTACATTCATTAGCCTACAACTTCATACAATAAAAATCAAGGAGAAAAGAATGAGTAAGAAGAAAATTATTGCAAAAACTCCGAAAGACCTTGAAATTTAAAAATTTTTGAAGATCCTCAAATAAAAAGAGAATTTTCTGGAAATATTTAAGCAAATTGTCAATAAATGAATTTCGGGAATTTATAAACAATATTTATTAATAAATCCTAGGAAAAAAGTATAAGCTCATAATTGTTCATCACCAGAAGATGGTAGAACTTCACTTGGCGATGTCATATCACCATTTGATCCGATTGAGCATGAAATGCTTCCATTTGCAGATCTAACTGCATTTAGTAATGTCGATGTCATTAAACATTTATGTGCAGTGTGAGCGATACTATTACTCCCAAATCCAATTTCATCTCTATCAGGAGTACCATCATCCACATATGCTGAAGAACATCGAAAACTATTCTTCACCCATCGGGCAAATTTGTTTATTTTAGTACCAATGTCTGAATGTGTATATTCAGCTTGCAAGCTGGATGATGCGCTACTTTTACGTTTCATTTCTCCCAAAGTCTGAAATATTATTTTATGAATGTATGACAAATTTTATAGGGCCCAGAAACGGTTATCTTAGAATCCGCTCTTCAGCGACCTTATTCACTTAGCACGTATTTTTTGAGATAATCCTAAAAAATCATTTTTGGAGTAGTTAAAAAAAAAAATCTTTTAAAATAAACACCGTGAAGTAAACAACTTGATTTAATAATTAAATTGCATGGATAGAGATTACCTGACGAATGATATCCATATCACTGAGTGTGTGTCTCCTCCAGAGCTCTCGTCGATCAATCATTTTAGATGGATTTTTTTCGCTATGCTGAGATGCTGGAATCGATACTACATCATCTGCCAGTTCGGATTCCGAAAATGCTATATGAGATCGATGATGCTATAAGAAATACATTGACAGCATTCAAAGAGTGATATTTGTTATTGAAATGAACATCTAGATTTGATTTAAAAACGAAATTTGATTAACTGTTCCTCGCTCCAGATATTCCAGCACAATTTAATTCGCTTCAAATTTATTTAAAAATAAATTTAGATAAGTCGGATTCTTCTTTATGAATTAAGAAAAAAAGAAATAAGCGCAAAACTAGCATTATTTATACCTTGTCGTTTTATATGACAAAAAATATGAATCATAATCATAATTCGTAGTACCTTTGGCTGACTTTCTGAACACTTCATCTTAGTGGTATGTAAATTTTGGCAAGACGAAGGTATCTCGAGTACAGCATCGTCCGGATCTCTCGGACAACTATAGTAGCATTCACTAATGGATGATGGTGCTTCTTGCTGGGATTGGTTGAAAAGACCAGAAATTCCGGAGGAAAAATTAAGCTGCGTCATCTGAACAAAAATAAAAATCAAAAATGGATATAAATTTCAACATAAAAATTTGTTCCGATGTAAGAATAAAAATTATGCAGCATCACGATCAGTAATAATTGATGTGCGGTAGAAATTCTCTACCAAAATGCTAAGAGAATCTGAATTACAAAGATGGCAGAGTGCCGATATCGACTATACCGACCCTATGCTGTTCATATTTCTGTATAAAAATCAGAAATCTTTTGTAAGCTACTCACTTCCTCAGCCTCTAAATCAGGATTTCTAGGTGATGCGCTAGCATTACGAGTATGTGGTGATAAATCACTGGACGCATAATCGCTACTTGCGGCAGTCAAATGATCGACACAGGAAGTAGTAACGGGGATAGTTAAAGGTGCAGATGATGTCGTGCTATAATCAGATGTCAGTGATAAAGCATCTGTGGATGAAAAATCTTCTGCTGCTGTCTTCACTGGTAATGCTAATTTCTGAAAAGAGTTGAAGATAGAATATGAATCTTACAAATTACAAAATTTTTTTTTAAACTGTTTATCTTGAAAGAACAATAAAATGAATAAAAATCAGTTTCAAATTGCAATATTATACCTCGCCATGAGCCTTCTGTGTTAGAGAAGTTTTTGCCTTTATTCCCATTTCAATGTCACGTCTTTCGAGTGCAGTAGAAGCCCATCCCTGGAGTTGTTGTAGACGCCGGATCTTCTCACGTGTTTCAGCACTCAAAACATCCAGAGTGGGCGCAGATGCCAAATTCAGATGTCGGGAATGATTAACAAGATCATCTAAGTCGGCATCATCATCCAGATCCGCATCTGTACCAGCAATGAAAATCCGTCGTGCAGAGCAAATTTCCTGGAAGCCAAAGAAAACCATTTTGATTTAACTACAATACAACTGTTATCTGCGCAATTCAAACAATATAGTTTATATTTTTATTGCAGTATAAATTATGCCAGAAAAGTAATAACTATCCAAACCCAACTTGATGTATTCTACAACAAGTTAAGACAATCCTACAATATAAATGTTCTCGAAAAATGCTATCGCAATATAATAATAAAACAAGAAAAAAGTAATGTCAAATTGCATCGACTCAACGAAAACTAAATAAAAGTGCACTGAAATAGTCTACAAGTAAAATGTGATTGATCGATGTGAAAAGTACTTTTTGTCTTCGACGTCTCATTTCTTCGGCTTCATTGTAGTTTGACATATTCCCTGAACTATCATCTTTCATTTCACATAAATTAAACGAAGAAGTTATGGTATGGGATGCAGAATCGTGCGACGAACCAAGTGAGGGCGATTGATCCGCTGATGAACTAGTACAAGTGTATTGTTGTACACACCTGGCTGGAATTTGTTGCTGACGTGAAGCAATTTCGGCATCGATATTACGTTCCTATAATGTGGCGTCAGTTTGATTAACAGAATAAACAGGGAAAAAAACGAAACTACATGTCGAAACTGATCTCTTAGTTCAATTTCAAATATATTCTATTTATCATCCAGAATTCAAAAACTATCGCAGATAGTATCTAGTAGAAAAACTACATAACCTAACTAATACAGACCTGATAAACTCCCGTAACTGAATGTTCGCATTTGCTCGCAGCATTATTCGTGATTTTGCACACACTTTGAGCAGATGTAATGCTAAAAGGATGAATCGAATGATCACGTACTTTCTTCCGTTTCTCACATTTCGAACTGCGTCGCACATTTAAAATTTGTTTTATCTGAAATTGGTAAAACACTTTAATATTCATGAACATTTTAAAGTATTGGATTTTGGCTTAGTCACTAAAAATTTTCAATGATATGTCATTCGCATGTTCACTTTTACCTTCCCACTCTTCTGCGCATCCATCAGAGCAATAGCTTCGGCTTCATTAACCCGTCTAATTAAATTATGCATATCATTGAATGATGTAGTCGTAATACCAGAATCATTTTCACCGCTACCAACTGCAAGATTATTTCCCCCAGCAGAATCATTCGATGTAGAAATCTGCGGTGGAACTTCATCCTCCGCTGTAATATTATCATTGAACATCCAGTTGCACTATAAATGAAAAATTTTCAAATGTCAATTAAATGGTGAGGAAACAAAATGAATAAAAGGTTAAATGGTTTTACTCCACATAACTAGAAAGGTGTACAGTGGAATGACATGATTTCTAATACTTATTTTTTCATTTGCCCAAAAGTTGAAACTTGAAAAAATTAAAGTAAAGCATACATAAGTGATGAATGATTCGATGATCTTGCACTGATCAGACATATGTGTTACCATAGTAGCCATATTGTCATCGCTAGGCCTCACTATCGATGGGCCAAACATTAATGCCAAATTACGTGTTTCCATCTGCAAAAGTATAGCTTATTTACTTGACAGATCAACTTAATCTTATTACGAAACTTTTAGATAACTATCAAGTTCCTGTTCCCATTTCTGCATAAAAATTACAACAGAAAAAAATTTTCTTTAAAGTGATGAAAAGTATATTTAAAAATTAAAATTAACAGTACCTTATTTACATCGCTATGCTCAACAACCGCTCTTAAATGTTCCATCAAATATTTCAATGTCTGATAATGGGCAGTAGGAAGTTTACGAGTCTGTAAGATAAACATATATCATTTAACTGAGCTTCATTATATCGTACTCTAGTGACATATTTGTTTTTAACTTCAGAAAGCGGTCCTTCTTTACTTTAAAAAAAATAGAAAAAAACAAATTCTATCCAATGACCTTTTCCTAAAAATGTCATTATTAGTTAATAAGATGTGTGTATATGAAATATATATGTAAACAAAATTTTCCATTATCTTCTATTACTAAATAGCGAGTAAATGATTTAAATGACTTAGTAAATGACTTACTAAATAGCGAAGTTTCCGTAATCTTTGCGGATGAGAAGCGATTCGATTTGCATCAATGAAAAATGGATACAATTTATCTGTTAGCAATGGTTCGGGCAATTTACGCAAGAACATCTTCAATAGGCTACTTACCACATTTACATCACTCCATCTTGAATCCGTAAAATCGATCTGGAAAAAACATTTTTTGGAATTTTTCCATAAGCAAACAAAAAAAATTATTTAATGAATGGATAGTCAATTTTGGTAAACAATGTGATGCTATTCGATATTTATAACTGTTATAATTGAAAGGAAGTTTTCAATCTCCTCTTTGGTGATTATACAATTTCAGTATTTCAAATTGAATTATTTTGCATTATACCATTGAAAGATCTGTATCATGCATTTATATACATTATATCATGCATTTCTTTTCATTTCTTATTTTTCCCAATAAATTTTATCGATTACTCAGATATGACGGACAATATTTTCCTAGAAACCTCAGAACTTCAAATATTTACATTTTCAAAGCCACTGTTGAGTGTTTCTTTCAAAGCATTCACAGCAGCCGTATTACCCGGGATTCGGTAAATGCCAACCGTATCCATACCATTTGCTTCCACAACTTTTACGCATAGTCTGATGATCAACGGAACCATCTGTAGAAGTAAATTCAAAAAAATATCAATAAAAATTCGAATTTTTGAAATGATATGATAGAAGTTCAAGAACAACAAGAAATGAAATTGAAAGATTCGAAATGAAAATTTTCTATCATCAAATGAATGTGATCAAATTACTGCTATTTCATACAGTAATTCTTTGTCATCGCTTTATTTTTTAAAAAATATTTCAAATTGAACGAAAAAAAAAGAATGTAAAGATAAATTCAGAAATATAAATTTGCAAATCAACACAACAATATCTTCAAATTGTGTTAAAAAATCAAATAATCCTTACCTTCAAAGTTTACTGACAGAAGTGCACAAACAAAATAACGAACAAATTGTTCGCAACAACTAGGTATTAGCTGACTTACATACGATGTAATGTAACCTATTCTTATCAGTGCTCCTCTGATATATTTTATGTTTAACATTGGTCCACTGATTAAGATCACAAATAATAAAAAGCAAAGTACAACATTTATCAAACTGAAATATGTATCCCTCCTTACTTTCGTGCTTTTATTAGTATCACGCATCTAAGTAATCTTTATATGCATACTATAAGTCCCATATGATTAATAAACATAACCAAATATCCATGTTAAATCATCTGCAAATGGAAAATAGATTTTCTAAAATCACTTAAGCAAACATACAGAGAGAAAAAAACTTACATCACCATCACCACTTGTCGGATAATCGACGATTTTTTGACCTAATGCAGATGAATGTTGTAGAGAATCAGATCGATTGGACGAGCTTTGCTTCACCGTTTTCGTTTTTCTCCACTTACGAAGAGTCTTTGGCGTTGATGTAACAATCGTTTGATCGCCTGAAATGCAGGAAAACTAAATATGAAATTCACGAAACCAAATGTTTAAACAGATCTGAGATTTGAGAGTTGGAAAGATTACAACAATTTTGTTTACATAACAAATAACACAAACAAACAACCACCACATTCAACCACTGACATTATTTTGAAAATATTTATGGTCGGAAAAAGTTGTTTCATGTAATACTAATTGCTTTTGCTTACTATCAATCTCCCTCGATAATCCTATCCTCTTAAAACATTCGCCGTAATTTTATTCTTTTACGTTCTTGCCTTAATCAAAAAACAATCAATAATTCTTCATCCCTTCTCTATCTTACCATTAGTTGCTATTGATCTTTTTGCAAAGCCGTTTCCTGAATCAATGGAAGTTCCCGGTTGCATGTTATGATCAGTAGATGATGATCCGGTAGAGTAATGTCGTTTATTTATACCTGATGATGGATAATGAGATGCTTTAATTTTATACCTAAAAAGTAATCAAATTTATATATCCTGATTGACAATGATAGAATCACTTTTATGCTTCACAATATCCTAAAATAATTAGTTTAAAGTAATTTGAAATTCTTCTGAATGCAAGAATTCAGATGATATATCGGAAATGAAGTTAGCAAAATGGAAAAGCTGATTGTAAATGAATGCTTCACAGACAGAATCTGTTTTGAAAAATAGCAAACCTTTGCATGATTAGTTTAGTGGTAGCATCACCGGTGACTTGATTTCTTCCAGAAATACTATTATTGGAATCATCAGTACTACAACATTCTACCGTGCTTGAGGAATATTTGCATGGTAATTGAGTTAAATCACTTCGCGAACTACTGCTTAATGACGATGGACCTTCTTCTATTCCTTGTGATTCATAACCAGAACTCGTATGAAATCGATTAGACGAGATAGATACTGATTTCTTCTGCTGTTGATCTTGTTGAAATTTGCCCGAAAATTCCTGAAATTAAAGTGAAAATTTTATAATACTATTCAAGAAAACTCAACAATATGAACTTTGCCCTTTTCAGGACAAAAAAATAATCTCTCTCAAAAGCACTATGAAACAAGATTTCAGATTGAATTTCAAATTTTCAGTAGAAAGTGAATAAAACCGAGAATAATAAAATAAATAAAAGAGCAAAAAGAAAATTCAACAATAAAATTTCATTTCAAACTAACATTACTCTTGCTACCAATAAATCTTTACAGATTGTAACACTTAATTAATGAAGCCTTCTACATATACATATGTTCACTTACACATAGATATATGAATACAAAGTATACGTGTTATAAGATGAATCTATAATGAAATTTAATGCTTGAAGAAAATTTTTAGTAATATTAACAACCAAAAAAGTTGAACAAAACTTTTTCTAAAGTACTACTTTCAATTGTTTGGACTTAAAAATGGTCATTTAATTCTGTTCTATTAATAAAATTGTAATCAATTCGTATTCTAAATAGAAAAGAATATACAAAGATCAGCAAGCAATAATTTTACATAGAGAAGTACTTATTGCTGTCCCACATCTGACAACACTTAACCGAACTAAGATCTCAAATTATTCTTGATAAATAAGCAATTTTGAAGGACATTTAATGGAAGAATAAAATGTGATGAAGATTGAATAAAGCAAATAAATTCATTTTGTATAGATTCAAATAAAATTATATGAGAGTAAGTTATAATTAATAACAATTATAACAATACTTATAATAATAATTAGGTTGATACTTTCCCTATCTCGCCTTATCTATTCTATATACAAACACATATATGCATATATGCAATAATTTTAGTCATCTCTAATGGAGGTCAAATCTAAATGCTCATAAATTTCATATTATACAATTCATTTTTCTTCTTTTTAATTTTTTCAATAATATTTGTTATTAATATTAAATATAATTTGATCTTCTAATAAAGTTAAAAAAAAAAAAAAAAAAAACTAATTTTCAATTGTTTAATTTAAAATAAAAAAAAAAAAAAAAAGAGAATAAAATGAATGATGAAATAGATAAATATTGCGGCAAACAATAATTTCATATCTCCTATTTAAAAAATGTCCTTGATTTTCAACAATATACACAAGTATCAATCAGAAAGACGGCATTTATAAATAAACATAGTCTACCGGCTATTATAACACACCTGCTCTTATTACTAACCTACTATTGCTATTACTGCTGCGAATATGGTAGTGATGGCACAATACTATTGTCAACATCAATAGTGAAATAGTATAATTGATCTTTCCCACTGAGAGATACATTAGAGAATTATTAACGATAACCTAAAAATTTCATTCAATTGAAATATGTAAAAATAGATATATAAACATACATGCATATATATGCACACACACACACATATGCAAATAAGTAAAGTAAATCTATGCACGCAAACTTATTCAATTTTCAAAATTGAAACTTCTAAGGATACTAATGATGATGATTATCTAGCGAAAACGGACGGACAACCCTTCCTGCAATTTCTTTTACAATTTTGAGTTTAATTTACTCGAATCAAATGATAACATCCATACATAACGCATGAATACACATACATATATATATATACACACACACACACACACATTCATGTAGATGCATTCAAAAAATTTGCAAATTTATATCAATCACTTTCAACATTAAAAAATTCTTCTTTTCCTACTATCTTTTCTTTCTGTCCAATTCTTCCAATTAACATTAAATCAATTTGAAATGTCAAACAAATGTCTCTAATCTGAAAAATGAGAAAACTGTCGCATTCAATTTTATTTTTTCCTAATATGGGAATTGGATAACCTATATATTACTCATATAATTTTTGATAATCTAAATTATTTACCCATACAATTATAGTAGAGATGAAAGTTCTATAATATATTCGAATTTAAAATTGCCCTGGATTATTGAAAATTTTGCTTGACAACTTTTAATACTTCTTTTTTTAAGATATTTCATTAAATAAAAAGTGATTATATATGAAGTTAGTAAAATTAAAAAAAAATAACAGTGGTTTATTGATTGATTTACTGAAAAGTTAAAAATATAAACATATTTACGCCATGTTTATATGTTTCTTTCTTTTCCGCCAATCATTGCTATATTTCATTGCATCTTTAAGGGAAAGACATAAAAGTCAATTTGTGAGTAATAATTAAGTAATTTGCATTATTAATATAAGAGAAATTGGTTAAGATAATAATGATTAAACATTTTACCGATGAAACTGAAACACTGATAAAATATGAAATTAACTTTTGAACTAAAATACTGATAAATACCAAATTAACTATTGAATTGAAGCACTGATAAATATGAAATTAATTATTGTAATTCCGTTTTGCAAAATTTCAAAATTGATGCTAAAAGAATGATAACATAATTGATAAAATTGGCGATACAAGAAATAAAACATACATAACCTGAAACGTTGAAATATTTGATAATTAAAGGTACATGAGCATTACAATAGCTTAATATTGGCCTAGTGAAAAGAAAAATCATTGAAAGGCCAAGTAAAAAATTGAATGAATGACTGCAGAATAAAGCAAGAAATCATAGAAATAGACATAAGCTATTTTGTTTAATAACAAATAAAATTAACTGAAGCTTAAGGCCGTCTTCCCATTCTTCCATTCCTTTCGAAGAGTAAGAATGATTAGTTTAGTTATAGAGTACTCTTTCTCCTATTTCCATCCAATATTCAATTCTACAATGAACAACAATTTCGCCATTTTCCATACCGATGATAAATATACTAATGAAGAAAACGGAAAACATATTTTGAAAAAACTGCAACGAATATAAAATGTAGGAGGTAGGAGAGAGAGAGAGAGAGAGAGAAAAGATTGTATTAACGACATGTTAATGATCAGTAAATAGTTGATATAATAAATATTTATGATACAGATGGTACAATGGTTGATATTTTTTATGATAAGTAAAATTAAATAATATTTTTACAAATATCATTGAATACCAATATCATTATAGAATGAAAGATATAAAATGAATGAATAAATTTTTATTATTTCTAAAAAAATTAACAAATAATTTCTTATTAACGTAAACAAAATTTACTTGTGTCGAGAGAGATGGAAACAGGATAATAAGAAAATTAAATTAAATTTCATCTAAACAACAAATTTGGTCATTTTTCTCAGTGAAATTGAAAAATGGAAGATCGATTTTGACAATAGTTCGTATATTTTTCACCCATTTTTATGTGACTAAAAAAAATTGAAAATGAAGCATTTCATTGCTTTTTAGATTTTAAATTTCAAAGCAAGCAACAATAGCAAATATTAAACATAGAATACGAGGTAATGTAAAATTTTTTTAAAAATGAAACAAATTTTAGGAAAAATTTCATTATATTAAATTGCAGCAAAATGAAATTTTTAGACGTAACATATAAACTTCATTTCACATATATGTGTTATTTTAGAAAATGAAACAATGATATTACAAGTGAGGTATATACCAAATGAAGTGAGACTGTTACGTGATGACAATACGTAGGGAAGGATCAAAGTGTTACGATATTCTTAGTTTCTTTAATGCCAAATAAGGCTTGCTGTTGGGCTTAGTAAAAGTTTGGCTAGTGTTTGAATTAGTTGGTTAAGCTTTTCAAAGTGCTTCAAAATATATATTTGCATTTTTTTTTTTAAATAAACTTTATATTTCATAGTGTTTAATCTTTTTATCTATATTATTGCAAACAGGAAGACAAAATGCTATAAATAAAACAGGAAAAGCTTATATAGCGTTGATTAATAAAACTTGCTAAGTAATTAGATTATAGCACTGGGAAAGAACTACATTTATAGTATGTTTAGCACATGATTCAATCCAGATAAGCGCTAGCCTTGAAGGAAACTTTAAAGCATTTATTTTTTTTCTTTAATTTTTTTTTTTTGTTTTTAATCATCCAAATATATTTCTTAAAGAATAAAATATGCAAATATACTCATATTTCATCAACTTAAAGAAAGAAATTAAAAATAAAACTAATAAAATGAAGTTAGAATAAATTATAAATAAGCTAATATGTACCACATTCAATGCGTACCATACCATCAACACATACCTAGTTTCATCCTTTCTTTTAATTTAATTAAAACTATTCCTCCACACATTCATAAGCATTGAACAAACAGCTGTTAAGTTTCATCTAGCCAAATTAACTACAAAATATTTTTCAAGTTTAATGGCAAATAATGAGTACTGATCAGATTAAAGAAAGTCACGTAATAAGTCGTAGAAATTAGATATATTATGGAGACAAAAATATGCCACTTCGTGAATGATAATTGATAGGGTTATTTAATTAGATAAAATTAGATAAAAATTTTAATTAATCAATGCAAAAGATAAGAGATTTCCAGAAAAATTAAGCATATCACCAAAATTGATCGAATTGACAGAATTGACGGATAGGATAAATTGAAAATGATTACAGCTTCCGGCACCTAACAAATATTAGATTTTCAGGTAAAAAATCAAATAGAAAGCAATTAAATGTGGTTGAATGCATGTTTTTTACAACTATTCCTTTATTTTATATAATGAAATAATTACTTTTAGTATAACAAAAAAGAAATATAGTGAATTTAGTAATAAAAAAATAAACGAAAACCAAGGAAGAAATGGTAAAAATAAACGAAAACCAAGGAAAAAATGCGGATGAAGGTTCAGGCTAAAAAAGATGAATTAGGAATCTTTTGTCAATAATAATAACAGAGCACTTGGCTAACAATTACTGTTACGCATTCATCAAAAATCAATTTCTAATTCTCGTATAAATTATATTTTCAATGGTAACTTCATATTGGCATATACTATATCATTTTACTGCAAAAACTTTGGCAATATTTTCAATAAAAATATGAGAATGTGATGAAATATAAAATAATACATGATATCAAGCAATAATTTATATAACTAATCTTCAAGCATAATAATTATCTTTTTTCCAATAATTAATACCTGCGAAAATAATTATATGTTTTGATTATCGATCTATACAATTACTTTAGTCTATCTCAAAGCAATTTCAAAAAAAGTTTTAATCTTCGTTGATTGCTCAATATTTATTCGAATCAAAAAAGATCTATGATTCTTCTTATCTGATCAATCAGATTGTAAATAGATATCAAAAAAAAAATGAAAGGAAGATGAAAAGTAATATTAAAAGAGATGCAAAGAAAAAAATGAGACCGATTAGATTTTCATAGCAATAGCCATAAATAAGTATTGAATTAAACGACAATAAAAGTATGCCAGCAAAGTGCTGTTAGGATTAATGCATTTAATGGGCAAAGCTGTAGCAGCCTGTGACAAGTAGATTTGTTCGGAATAGGCCTGTCTCTACTTACCTGCCAAAACATCTGCTCTAATCTTTTCCTTCGTTCCAAATGCCTACAACATTTATGAGGAACATTGGCAATTATAGGAATAACATTTTAGATCTCTATACTGCTTTGACTATGGTCAGATAAATGAAGCAGAGATAGGGTTCGTAACAGCAAAAATAGGCTAAGCCTGAAATTATACCTAGAGATGAAATGGTGAAAACATACCGACAGATGAAATGATGAATTTATATGGACATTTTGATTAATTTGCCACTAACCAGAAAAATATTTTAGCATAAAACAAAAACTTTTAGTGCTTGCTTCAGATATTAAAATGAGGTAATTGAGAAAATTCTTTTCAAAACATTCGGAAAATGTAATGCACTTGTTATTGATGATGTCTGCTTGACTATCGCCGTTGTTTTTGAATAATATATTTTCATCTAAACTATGAAATTTCAAAAAAAAAACCTATTCTAAAGCATTATTATCTGAACGATAGGAATAATCTATTGCTAAACTGCTATTTTGATATATCTAACCAGTAATAGTACAAAAAGTAATACTGTTGATCAGACGTAATATTTAACGTAGCTGTTGATTACGCTGCAAACGTAACTAAGTGAAATCATGTAATCGATGCAGTAGTCCCATTCAGTTAATTAGTGAATCATTTTATCAATAAATTTTCTCGATCTAATGACTAACAATGATTTCTCGATAATTAGCTAATCATAGAACCGATTGGTAGGTTTTATTCTTTGCATAACTCATCGAAAATTTCTCAGTATACATACCAGATAAACTGAAATCATTCATGAATAATAAAAATCTGCTAGATTTAAATTGCATTTTAATCCCAAAAATCACACAAAATTATTGGTTAAATTAGTGGAAAAGTAAAGTGAATGAGTGATTTCCATCGTAAAAGTAATGATGACAGAGAATACAGACATTAACATGTAGGAAATTTATTGCTCCCAACGATCTGAAGAGAACAACTATACCCACCTGTTACCAGAAAATATTTTTATATTTCTGTTAGATTCACCAAGTTTACAAAAAAAAACTTTCAATTATTTAATGATAATATAAGCATTACTTGGATATGATAATCTTCAGCTATTGATTATATTGAAGCATTAAATTATAATAAATAGTTCCAGCACAATTTAAAATTTTTTTAGATGCTTAATTTTTTATTAAGCCTATTTATACCATACAATGCAGAGGATGTTTAATTTAACCGCTTGTCTTGTAAAACTGAATTTATTACAAGGAATTTATAAAAACAGGTGTAATTTTCGGACAATTTATTCTTGCACTTTAGAGATTTTTTCATTAGATAACAATTAATGAAGTCTTGAAATATGCTGAAGAAAGCGAACTGTGACGTGAGCTTATGTATCATTCAATGATGTAAAGATGTCGACAATGCAAGTAGGTAATTCTTTTTTCAAGCAGTGAAATAATTAAATTTTAATTGTGCAAAAAAAAATTTTTTTTTTTAATGTACAAAAATTTTTTTTAAAGGAAAAAGAAAGCAACAAAAAGGAGTAGATACTAAAGTGAGTAGATCCTTTCTTATTCATAGATTTTTTTTTTAAAAAAAGAGCCAATCTACGGTGGTAAATTTTTTGCCAGAATCTAACAATTCCATTAACTGCTTTAAAATGTAAATAAATCACGAGGGAGAGCTGTATAAATAGGATATTTCATAGAATCCGAGATGATATCCAGAAAAACTCTTTGAAAAACCCTAAATCGTTATGCGACAAGGAAAAAAGTATAATTGTCCTTCTAGATCCAAAGGTCATGGGATCTCACAATGCAAATATATTCTAATAATAAATTAATATGTAAAGACATGAAAATCTTAAAGTGCTCCCGTGGATATCATTACAATATTTCTTTTTTTTTTTTGTTAAATTAATCTTTGGAATATCATGAAACAATCACAAATAATCTTTGCAAAAACTTGAAAATAACTAAAGATAAGAAATTCGAAGGAAAAGAACTTGCCAAAAAGATTTAGGGATATTTTCCAGACTTACTGAAGTGATCTAGAGATATTTTTCCCCAGCTGCTGAAGAGATCTACGAATATTTTCATGATTCTTCCAACAGCAGGTAACGAAAATTATAAAAGAGAAAAAAATGACTAACCAGATCACCTGACCACGGCTTCGAAATAAGTGAACAGTTATTTGAAAAATTCGATGTCACTTCATCATTACTTGTAACACCAGCAGAAATGGTACCATGATAACTCTGGGAACTGATCAAACTAGAGGATACAGATCGGATAACTTCAATCCATTTTAACATATCATCCTCACTGCAAAAATGTTATGACATCCCTCTCTGAGGTTGATATCTTAAATCACTCCCAATTACTTTGAATCTTAATATCTTTAATAATTGCTTATCTCTCACTCCCTTCACTGTCATAACGAGAAATTGATGAAAAGTAATAGAACTGTTTAGAGGGCATAACTTTTCCATTTTTTTAATGCAAATATCGATTATTTCCCTTTGAATATATAAATTAATTTCGCACTGATTTCTGATGAACAAAAGAAATAGTTATTTTTGACAGGGAAATTAAGAGTATATTACAACTAGCTAATATCAAATATCTTAGAAAATTTGAAATTTGGGATAAAAATTCATCACTTATCATTCTCTTAGATTATCACAATTTCAACTGTTGGCAAAAAGAAATGAACTGTTAATCTGGTGATTGTGACAGATCATCTAATTAACATTTCTGTTTTTTCTTTAAAAGCTTACCAATCAGTTTGGAAATGATGTTCGATTTGTTGTTGCGTTATCACACGAAATACATAGGCTTTTTTGTTATCTTTTAGACGACAATATTCATATGCTATATCAACAATAGCTGATTTTAGGTCAAGTTCACGAGCATCCAATGGAATATTCAGTAACTGTAATTAATACCATTTAATGTAAGCAATATACAATTGTCAATAATTAATTTCTTTATATCAAACTAGTGAAATCAATAATAAGATCTAAAATAGCACAGCTAACATTATCATAGTAAAATTATATCAATGTATTATTGAATGATATTTAAAAAGATTTAGTGAATTTTTCAAATATTAACAATTCAATAAAAAAGAGAAAGGATTGTGTTGAAATTTATTGAAAAGAGGAATAAAAAAGCCAAAATTATTCTCTCTAAAATTTGAGACGAAAAAAGCCTTTGCAATAATTACAATCAAGTGTAAGTCTAACATCCTTTTCTGTCTATCTCCAATCTATTTTTTCTTCCTGCACTAATTAAAATAGGCTACCACTAATACTGCTACTGCAATTCAACAAATAGGCAAATAGCTTTCAAGTTTGGTTACTAGTCTCTGTAAAGCTTTACCGTAACTAAATAACATAAAAATTTAAATTTCAGTTAATTAAAATTATTCGAAACTTGAAACAGTGAGAAGAGAGAGAGAGACTTAATTTAATTTAATTATCTGCGCGTCATGTCATAAATAGAATTAAGAAACAAGTGAACTTAATTAAACCTGATGAAGAGGCATAATGTTTAATTTGATACATGGATGTTTAATTATACTTTCAAAAAAGTGAGCATAAAACACTGAAAGTCTCTCATAATGTTTCAGAGAGATCCTGGTTATTTCATGTCATCCAAAGTAAACAAAACGTTTTAAAAAGTTATCAACAAATTTTTATTTATAAAATGTGCTAATAATATAGAATTTGTTGCAAAATATTCTTTAAATTTTCAAGGTTAAGTAAAAATATGCTTAGGGCCCAGAGATCTAATGTGAAGATCTTTGGTATCAAAAAAAAAAATGGGCATATTTTAATTCGTTACAACACTGTTATATCAGAGAAAATTTATTATGCTGGTCTATCAAAGTACATCGGTGCATTTGTATTCTCCTCACATTCAATGATCCATACACAAGTACTTCAATTTGTTTACCGGAACTAAGTTCGAAACATGCATTTATTTCATTTCAACTTCGCTTCACTGATTCTGTTCATCTTGCTATACTCTCATTTAACAGCCAATTACTTGTAGGTGAATCATAATGAATTTTTAAACTCATGCCTTTTCTTTCTAATAATCGCCTGAAACTTCAACCATCAATAAAGTTACTAATATTAGTATCAGTATTTTTGATAATTAATCAAAATCTGCCACTTCAAAAGTTTCAGGATTTACAATGAACAACGAACACTAAAACTGAATGTGCTTGAAATCGTGCATTGAAATTTGAAATTTGCAAAATTTTATGAAAGTCGAACTTTTTCAAGCGTTTTATCACTGGTATATGAGCTCAGCTGACAGCAAAGATATAATTTAGTACAATGAAGCACTGCCCAATATACTGTCCATTTCTGCCGATCATTTTTCAGTGGTTTGCCCATGGCCACTTCCTAAAATGACATATCATTCTGAAATGGGGAAAATTTTTTTAAAAATAATAATATGTTAAACTGAAAAAAATGGGGCAAATTTAACTTCTTCTCTTTAATAAGTAACTGAAAATTGAAACAACCCAAAGAAAAAAAAGTAACAGTAATATGCTTTTAAAAATACATGAAGTTATTTGAACGTAATGTATTGAAAAAAAAAATGATTTAAAAAAGATGTAAAACTTGAATTGAAAAGTTACAATGTTAAACCGTAAATGAAGTTGAAAATGCCAAAATTTTTTCAAAAATCAATCTTACTAACTTGATGCAAAAGTTGGCCTTGTTTCTGAACATCGTCTAGCCGTATAGGTTCAGCTAATAAGGATGAACTAATCGGAGCGGCTGTTGCAGTTGTTGAACGTTTTAAGCGACGTCGAGATGGAAATCGCACTGCGGTCGGTGAGCTCGTTGTTTCCCAGTGCTTTGTCTAAAATATTTTGAAAATAAATATCTCTACATATGCGAAAAATAATCTTTATACAACATTTTTTCAGATTACATTTATTTTCCTGTCTTCATTTGAAAATAAAAAAAAATAATTTTCCTACGATCAATTTAACAATTATAAAAGAAAAGATCTAAGCAGAAATAATAATTGGTAATAAATATTGCTTTGCGTAATTTTTGAAGACTGTTTTTACGAAAAAAAAAAAATAATACAAAGGTTAATCAAAAGACAAGTTATGTGCATTCAGTATAAGTATATTTCAGGATTTAGGATGATGGAATTATTATCTAAGTCATCGAATAGTTATAATATTTTTTTAGTGGGCAAAAAAAGAAACCTATGATAGTCGATAGATTTTTAATGTATGGCATACCTTGTAAATATTTTTAAGCATTCAATAATAGTGATTGTGAATACGATAAATTTTTTAACTATTACGTTTACAGACTATTAACCACAATCAACGCAAGCAAATTTTACATGAATAGTAAATCATATGCTGCGCAAAAGTATTTTTACTTTAAACTGTAATAATCAATGTAGCACATACATTTGATACACAATTCATAAGTACCATAATCTATCTATTTATCCAAATCTGACTGTACCTGTGTGTCACCAGAAAAAAAACTGATAAAACGTTGAATCCGATGCGTGGCTGCTGGTACGTGAACGCTTGTCGAAGCGCTATGATCAGGAACAAAAAATGTAGATGTTGTTTCGGCAAATATCGGTGATGATGAACCACCACAACTAGTACCATGTAATTCCTCCGATGATAAAACACATCTATAAAAGCGTTAAAAAAGATTATTTTAAAAATCCTGTAAAATTTACAGAAAAAAACCGACTGTTGCATTTGTCTTAAATTTTTTTTCTTTAAAAAGTCATCTAAAAGTTTCAAATTTTTTTTCATGAAAAATTTTTTTAACATCAATAAGAGTCCTGAATTAGGTAATTATATCAATTAATCAGATATTATCGTAAAATGAATGACATCAAAGATACCCGATATGCGTAACATAAAAAATTGGAAAATATTGAAATAATTATCATTGAAAAAACTAAATAGAAATGATGCAAAAGAGTTAAGAGCTACGCGCAAAATGCGGTCTTTTATTTGATTTCTATATAACGAACATATATGATGACCTTTTCCCATCAATTAGAAATAAAACGAAACAGGAATGTCTCATTTTCTCATGGAAACAATTAATAGATGGAATGAATGTCGGCTAACTTTAATGAAATTAGCTAAATGTTGTTCCAAATTTTTGTAACACTACGTCTGTAAAACATCTGACAAGCGCTAACGTTCAAATGATGGACAGGTGAGATTGCAAAATTCTTTATTTTTTTTAAAGATTTTTTCTTTAAAAAAAGTAGAGAACAAACAATAGCAGTTTCTAGTTTAATTATACATAATTCCATTTACTCCAAGGACAAATTTCCTGCTTTTTTATTAAATAAAATAATTTTACCTGATTTTTTCTTTGAAATAAGAATAGAAAAAAGTTAGCAAAGCAAATCGTAACAGCAAAATCAAATAGAATAATGAAAAAAAAAAAGCGTAGATGCAAAGGAATGTGACTGTTTTGGTGTTCATAATGATAAAATAGAAATAAAGAAAGCTTTCCGACAGATTAAAAATATCAACAAATTATGGAAATACTATCATACTTTATAAGCTATTCATTATAAAAAAATTATAAAAATGTTTTGTATTGTAAAAATTTTTTCATTATAAAAAATGTTTTGTATGAAACAAAAAAAAAAAAAAAGATCCAAAATTTCGAACGATTTTGAGCGATCATTGCATTTTAAACCATTGGCTTTGAATGTTTGTTTCAGCAATCGTAGGAATAATCTCATTTGAAATTTCATGATAATTTTCGTTTTTTCTTTATAGCATAATAAAATCTTTAAGACAAAAGAAAAATACAAAATGAAATAATCAATTTCTCAATGAAATAAATTCAGTGATTATTTTCAGTGTGAAATGAAAAATATTAGCGTTAAGTGATATTATTATTCTTAATAAAGCTAAATAATTAAAGTTATTTGGCCAAAACGAGATAATATATTCTTAGACTATAATTCACTTCAACTATAATTAATAAATAGCAAATTGTGATTATTTCGAGAAAAAAATTTTTAAAAATTTAGAAAGATGAAGTAAACTATAGCACAGTGAATAGGGAAAGAGTTTTTGAAGGAAGGGATAGTATACCAACTTACCATTATCGATCAAGGTAAAAAAATGAATTCAAAAATCATTTAATAATATGCAGCGCAAATATCCAACAAAGGTTTTAATGGGTCAAAAGGCATTACAAGAGGGTTAGAGAAGGCCGATAAAAAGAATACATAATGAGTTTGATTTAATCTATCTTTCATATGTCTCAGTCCATGACTCTTTTTTATTTCTACTTTTAATAGCTCAAGTCGTTCTATTTGATACCATTTACAAACAATAACAAAAGTATCAGAGAAATTGAATCAGAAAATTTAAATGATTTCCAATTGATAAATATCTTTCAGTGCTAACGCAGCTTTTATTCATTTTACAGACCACTTAACCATTTAATACATATACTTGAATGGAATGATCAATCTTGTTTTATGTCCCAGTGGAAAAAAAATAAAAGAAACTAGAGAATGAACTTCCTACGTTTAAATCTGATCTAAAACTCAATTTTATGTAATTAAATCTGCTTAAAAAAGCCTCTCAAATAGACACTGACATTGATTATCACCAACTTGCCTAATCCACTTTACTGGGGAGATTCGCTTTTTTTGCTGGGGAAGAAAAAAAGTTTTTGGTTTGAAACAATAATTCTTACTGGTATTTTAACTAATAATCATCAAAAAAAAAGTAAAAGATGGCAAGTAGAAAAAGGTGAGTAAACTATTTAGCTGATTTTTAAATTCCAGATTTTCTAAATTATTTAATTTCCCTTTCTTTTTTGCTTTTTAAAGAATTTCCAGAAATAACAAAATGAAAAGTAAGTTTGTTTGTGAACGAAACAGGTTGCTCATATCAATCGATATCAGTAAAACTGGAAGACGAAGGAGCTGTAGATGAAAAGAAAATGAGGCTGTTTTCAACTGTTAAAAACTTTAATTAAACTTTACTCCTAAATTAACAGATTTTTTTGTTTTAGAATCTTGTAATTTCTGCTACAAATAAAAAAGCCAAAGTGGTTATTGGTCAATGGAAGACTGAGGATGGTTGCTCTACAAGATATGGGTTACATGAATTTTCAGAAATAAATTAATGAAAATTTTGAATTCGTTTGAAATGAGAAAGAAACGCGCAGTAGGAGGGACTGAACTAATCGTAAATTATAACGGAGAAATAAACTATGAAATACTGGAAGAAAAAATATGCTACTCTAAAATTTCAGATCAGAAAAAATTTTGGTTATCTTAATCCTGAAGAATTTATGGAAGTCTTTGATTGAAATTTCAGTTTTAATTTTTCTTAACAAAAAAACTGACTTCTCTAATGACCAAACCAATTGACTTAGTGTCAATTTATCACTTTTTCCTTTTTAAAATTCATCAAATCTCTCAAATATTTGATAGTATAGGCATGTCAAATTGAACAGATGGATGTTCCAAATTTATACTTTCAACAAGCCTTGAACATCTCATTAACACAATTTTATCTATTTATTTCCTTTTTCAAATCTCTTATCAAAGGAGTAAAGTGAAACAGTGAATCGGTGTATAAGGAAAAAATCAAATTGTTCGTATGATGTGAGAGTAGGTTATGCGACATACGTAAGCAATCAACCCAGATGACGATTCCCATTGATGCAATCAACATTAGTGGCTCCTTGAGAAATAATGAAACTAAATTGTGACAAACATGTTAAATTTTGACAAATACATGCAGGGGTTCATAAGGTTACACAAACAGAATAATCCGTAAACATTTCTTTGTTCCCAATATGAAAAGAAAAACAGACAGAAAAATAGAAAAACATTTCCTACACTTCCAAGAAATTAGCTAATCCATATGATACTCTTCAATGATGAAAAATTACTAAATGTTTTCTGGTTATGGCAAAAATGTAAGAAAGAGTGAAATTTCAATACGTGCTTTTAAAAAATTTTTCATGTGATACGGAAAGGCCCATGTTGATAATGTTTAATTTACCCTCTAATTAGAACTATCGTATTCTTGGGAAGAATATGATGTTCATAGAAAAAGAACAGTTAAACACTGAGATAATGAAAAAATGAATGTTTAAAAATTAAAAGAAAAATTAAATTTGCTTATGTGTTGCTTATTAGTGAAATCGAAAAGTCATTCTCCATCAACAGAAATTTGCAAATGAATTGAAATGTAAAGTTAAATAGTAAGTTTGCATAAAAGATTTTTATTTATGCCTTCGAATAATTGCACCCAATCTTTTCTTACTCCTTCTGTTTCTTTGACTAGATTCTTTGGCCTATTCCTTTCTGTTGTGTTTGGAACGGAAGTAAGTAATCAGCCTCCATCTAATCGTTCATCTATTCAATAAATGCAAGAAATTAGACCTTAACTGATGGAGAGGGAGGACAGAAAGGACTAGGCCAAAGGATCTAGTTGAGCAAATCTAAATGTAAAAAACGAAAACAATCACAATTTACCGCTCATCATAAATTCAAGTACATATGCTGTATGGGTCCAAGTATTCTTACTAGAGAACTTTAGAAAGGCCTTAAGAAAAAATGCCTTAGAAAGCTGTTACAGCAAGGATTATTTCAAAAAAATAAATAAATATGCTACATTCGTCACAAGAAAAATCAAGTTTGGTGAAGCAATTTTAAAGCAGAAATTCCTGATAGAATTTCATATTTCTTTTATTTTCTATCTTGAAATTTATGTCTAACTTTTTGGTGAAATGAACGAAAAATTAGAAGGACAGAGTGACATATTCATTATGGAATGGATAGTGCATTATTTTCAGGATTGAAACATTTCCAATGACATATATGATGATGAATTTAAGAAAATCATTTGGTTTCTCGTAAACAACTAAATGAAACATAAGATTAAAAGGAAGCCACAAAGTTAAAGGAAACCAGAAGGTTAAAACCAATCTTTTTTTTCGATAATTTCTTATGATAAAAATAAATATGCCATAAATATATGTTCCGTTAATTGAAATTACTTTAATGAAAAAATTTTAAATTAAGAGCGAGAAATGTTTGCAAGAGCGGTATCGCTAAAAGCTTTTAAGTAACAAGACACAAACACATATACATACTGTGCTAATATTTTTTCAATCACGTGAACGATCGATTTAACAATTACAAAAGAAAAGAAATTTGAGGAGTATTGGCAGGATGTTTTTCAAGATGTTATCGAAAATATTATTTAAAAATAGCTCAGAAATTAACCAACACTTTTGTTAATAAAGGAATTTTATTCATGTTAACTTTGTAGACTGAAAGGAGGTTTATCCACCCTTCAAAACAAACTTTTTCACTCCTTTAAAAATATTGTCCTTATTAAAAATGTTAAATTACGTTGCACTAAATGATAGAAATGTGTTAATTAACAATTTTAATTGCTCTAATTATTTTTCCATTAAACGAAGTTATTTATGGCTAATAATTATCATAAAAAAAAAAAAAAAGAAAAAAATGGCAAACAGACGCTAGCATTAATTTTAAGTTTTAAAGTAAGATGTTAAAGAAAAAATCGCTTTTTATTCTGCTAATTAAAGACTTTGAATGTTGAGATAAAATTTGAGAGTGATTTATTCACTAACTGATGAAATGATTAATTGCTCACCAATTATTTACAATGCACTAAATAATAGAAAAGTGTTAATTAATAATCATTTATGAAAAATTCTTTCCAATAAAGTAATTCTTTCTATCTTAATATCAGAGGAGAAGAAAAGGATGGAGCATTTTGTTGAAAGGCTTACTTAACTGGAAATGATGAAAATCCTTTGAGCCTTCTTTTTTTTCGTTATCAAACTTAAATCGAAATTTAAAAAGTGAAACCTACTTAATATCAGGTGATGATGATGCGTTCTGAATTACAGTTGAATCATCACTAGTTGATAATGCCGAACCGAAGCTTGTAGCCATTATGTATGATATGGGTCTCCTTCGCTGTCGACATCGTGATCCATTGAAATTATTATGGACATCTTTGGATAAATACGGTAATCCTGAAAGGAAGCAGTCAAAACTGAACAGGACACGGAGCCGAATGACCCATTTAGAACGGAAAAGCAATAATGAATCCTATCATATTTATTTTCATCTCCTTCCTTCCACCTCCAATAACATCTATCATTTCTGCTTCGCTGGATGCAATATCATATGCATCTTATATTATTTGTATCAATCTATGCACAAAGAGACATGCAAAACTAATCACCCAATTATCCACTGAAATGGACAAATGACTCCTTCGAATATTCATTTCAAAATGAAACATTGGCGGCAACTTTAGTACTTATAAAATACAACAAACCGATATGCTTTTCACAAATCCAACTTAAGCTATTTCAACTTCGCAAATAGCACCACTATGAAAAGATTCCCAAAAAAAAAATTCATTCAAAAAAAAATTTGAAAATTAAGTTTTGAAAAAATATTCAAAAAATTTATATACATTTTTTGCTATTGCACAAAAGGAATATTTTTAGCTTCTCAACAGAACACAGAGAAAATATCCCTTCTGCTAAATATTTGGCAATGCCGTCCTGAAAATTCTGCACCATTCAAGCTAAAATGAATAAATCAGCAGTAGGTTTGATGGAAAACAAAAAATATTTCCGAATTCACTAACAAAAAACTTTTATACCCGAAAAAAATAAATGACTGCTGCAGATAGCAGTCAAGATAAATTTCAGTCCGAATTTCAGGCTCCGTCAAATTTACATGTATTTACAAACCATGCAAAACTTTTCCAGCAAGACAAAAATGTTTGAATTATGACATACTTTTGAGTAATATTTGACCTTTGCTACGGATAAAAAAAGCGAAGCGATCCTTGGTCAAGATAAGATTAAAAATCTTGGAGTAAAGTATAGTAAGAATAAAGTATGAGTAATGCGTATCGCTAATATATTTCTGTAAATTAAACCGATATTGAATTATTGTGACATATATCATAAACAGAATAATGAATTCTGTTGGTTTGAAAATAAACTTTAATCAAAATTTTCAGCGTATTAGTTAACTTTTGAAATATCAATTAAGTAAAAAAATAGCCCCTGCCTGTTTCATACCCATTATGCCTTTGCTCTGGCGCTATGTTTTGAAAATTACTACATTATTCTAACGACAACTGTAAACAAAACGAAAATCACAGTTAAACAAAAGCTATGCAAAGTTTGGTAGTTTAAAATGAAATATATTGCAAACGAGTTGAAAAAAAAAAAAAGAAAAAAACCAGAACTGGTAAACTACTTCATTTTCAATTAAATCGTATGTTATAAATTTAATTTCTTCAACAGAAACAGAACTTATTGCTTCTTCTATAGTTTTATTTTTGGAAAAATTAAAAAAAAAATCTCTAAAGAAGTAGGGAAGTAATAGATCAGTCAGTTTTAAGGACTATCATCAACAAAGTGATGCTGTGAAATTGAATGCTTCCACTAACTCTATCAACACTTCTGCAGCACATATGAGAGTGATTCTTTGTTCCACAAAACTTCATAAAATTTAGAGTGAAATGAAATTCACACGATCATAAATTAGTGTAAAAATTTAGCTACCACATGTAGTAGAATAGTAGAAGTAATAGAAGAAGCAGCAGCAGCAATAACGACAGGAATAGCAATCTACACTCGGTATGTTTCTTTTAAAAGAATTTGTCCATTCCAAAAAACACTCCATAAAATTGCCGCTTTTAGGAGTGAGAAAAGCAAAAAAAAACACTTTTTTGATCAATTTGTTGGAAATGTTTCGATTGTTTACTGCCATAAATGATGTAGCAGCTGTTAGATGAAAAATACTGGGAAAAGTACCCGAGATATGCCAGGCATACAATTACCAAATTGTTAAAAAATATCCTTTTTTTACTATACATTTATTCATTTACTTACATCTTGCTACAAATCGGATGAAGATAATGCATCTTACATGAATATTTAATGAAGAAACTGTTAACAGTTTAAATCACAATGAGACATTAATCACATTAAATCACAATAATCATTAATTTAGTGAATTGATCAAGCGGTGATTATGATTATCAAAACAATATGTGATAATAATGATAATTATTAGAATTGAATTACTCATTCAGTATCTCTTTGAATAAATTCAGAAATAAAACAAGAATGAAACTAGAAGTAAAAACTAAACAACTTCCTGAATTGCATAAAAATCTCAATTAAATCTAATAAAAACACTAAAAATATTTTTAAAGGGTAAGAAATCAAAAGTGAAGGCTGAAATTTTCCCGTCAAAACTATGTAATCCATTTTTAATCAGCCAACAGTCAGAGGAATCAAATTAAGAAGGAAAAAATACTTTAATTGTTTCGACCAATGATAGAATTAAAATGTTCCTTGCGCTCAAGGACATTAATCATTAATAAAGGAACGACAGAAGACATCAGTTTCTAACGCACGTTACGAGATTTTTACGTTTAAGGAAAATGAACTGAAAATTTATGAAAATTAGAACTAGAATGTTCTTGATTCCGCAATGATTTGATATTCAATATTTTTCTTATCACCAATACAAAATGTCATTTTTTTTAATTTTCTTTTGCTTTCTATTTTTTTTTCATCTTCCACTTCTTTTCGCTTTAACTTCTCCCTGTCTTCCTTTCGTTAGTTATCTGACAAACTAAGCTCACAAAACTATCATCGGCTTAAAAGATCGCAGTTTATGCAAACAGGATATGTCTTCCTAGATAGATCGACCAGATCAACAAGAACTTCTAATCCCTAGAATTGATGATGATGATCCAAAAAAAAAAAAAAAAAAAAAAAAAACTTTATAAAAAATTTTTTTAGATACCAAAAAACTACATAATTACAAAGAGCAAAAGAGTAATTAACAAAGTGTTGCAAAATGAATATAACATAAGATTCATTGATATCCAACGTTTATGAGTTGAGACGTGAAAATTAATTTCACAAAATTTTCAAAACATTTAAAAACGAAGAAAAATTCATTTCCACAAATTTTAAAATTCTTTTTATTTCAACTTTTGTTAATGTAAAATTGCAAAATGTATGTTTATTCACTCTTTCGTAATTTTTTAAATGGAATATTAAAAAAAAAAATGTAATTTTCTTAATGATAAAAGAAAATTTACAAGCATAAAATTATCTGAAATTTATGCCCTAAAGAAATTTTTGCTTTCCTCTACTTGTTCGAATAATATTTTCGAGCTTCTTTTTCTTTCAATAATAAATCTGCTAGATGATAAACAAGGCCTCCAACAGCTACTTATCTTGATTTATAACTTTGAAATGGCATCAATTTTCAATAACTAAAAATTGATGTCCATTTCCAGTTGACATTTGATATGACAAGAAGCTGAAGAATCTAAGCTCAACCTTATTAAAAACTTCACAAAATGGAAGAATGAAATAAACGTAGTGCAATTTTAGGAGTATTATCATTTTCAATTTTACGAGTATTATCATTGATAAAATTGATAAATCCTCTTTTTGCCCATTCTCTTACAATTTCCACCTATTTACTAATTGGTTTCACCTTTCATTCTCATCTCCTATTTACTATCCCTTCTACCTGATATGAGTTTTAAGAAGTGCAATATAAGTTAGAGAAAAAGCGTAAATAAATTACTCTTTCAGTTGTTTGTATCATTTGTCGATCTCTTCAATAATCAATTATTTTGCCGATTAGTTTTATTATTTCCCGAGAGAATGAAGAATTGAGAGAAAAAAGGTTCATGAAAATATCGTTTTTCATAATCATCCATTTTAGAAATAAAATATTTAAAAAAAAAAATCTGCATTCAATTTTTTAAATAAAAAGGTAATAGCAAAGAATGGAATTGTGCCATAATGACCGATTTTTAGGATATTATATTAATTTCAGATATATATATATCTAATTATAAACATTTGATAACTGAAGAAATCTCAAGAAATCTAATAAGATTTGTGATAATTTATTGCTGGTTTAGCTGAATAGAGATGATAATTGAAAAGTATTTGCAACTATGATAAGTTGAAATAAAACTTCATTTTGAAGGATGAAAACTAGTTTAAGCGATGTTTCAAAAATTATAGAAATGAATGATCATCAATAAAATATGTTCATTGATAAGAGCAAATCTTATCACTTCATTATTTTGAAATGATGATTATCATTGAAAAATCAAAATAGGGAAAAATTTTACCTCCCTCGAATAATTTTTACAAAATAAAAGCCATAATGCAATACCAAAATCTCACATTTTTATTGCAGAAATCTCATAGCTGAAAGATTATTTTTATCTTTTCTATACAGTTGACCTAATATGACCTTTTCAGAAAAGGGCAATGAAAAAATGATAAGAATTGTCAACTAAAAAAGGAAACGAAATAAATGAATTAATTGGAATTTGAAACAAATGAATTAATTGGAATTTGAAACGAATGAATGAATCGGAATTTGTTCTCGATAAAGTTATCCGTTTCAATATATTATCTAAAATAAGACAGGTGAATGATAAGGAAAGATAACGCCAGCGAGACAGTGAAATTTTTTTAATTTGAAAAGAGCAAACGGGTCAGAGAAAATGATCAGAGTTTCAGCAACATCAAGAATGGTGTCATCATGTTACAGGTAAAAACCAAAATGAATTGGATGAATAATAAACTTGACAGAATTTATTTAAATTTTAAGGGAAATGAAATAAAACCTCCAAAAAAAAAAAAAAAAAAAAACTTTAATTTTTCAAAAATCCAAATATTCAAAATTTCTTCAAACAATTAAAGTAACCGCCAAATTTCTATCCCATTTATGATCCGAAATGTAGATAAGCATCGATTGTTGTAAAATCCGATAAATGTCATCAAACTAGTTGGAAATAAGGAAAAAGGATTAATGAAAAGAGATGCAAAATGAACTATCATCTTGGATTACCTTAAACTGAATGCATTGATAATCTTTTGCCTATTTAATTTAATGGCTAATCAAGATTGTAACCATCTGTCCCATAAATATCTCTTTGTAGTTGCCAGATTTTTCTGATTATACATTTCTAAAAGTCTGTACTTTGATGTAATCTAAGAATTTCTAAAATAATTCTTTCCATCTCTTCTCATATCTTATCAATGAAATCATTACTATTGATAAACTTTTTTTTTTTTCCATTCAGTATTGTATAACAAACAAATTATCAAATTCATTTTCACTGGAGAATTTCACTGAGTTTTAGGATTTCACAAAATATTCATTGCCTCGAAATCTAAATTATGAAAGAATATCATATTGAGACAAATATGACAAAAAAGTTCATGATCTTAGGTTAACTGGATGAAAATTCGATAGAGCTATTTATTGAAGTAATGAATTTGTTGATACCAAAATTGGATCAAGAAATGAACCTTTGCTAAAAATAGAGGCAGAAAGCCTTGTAACCCATAATTAGGTGGTAGTAGTATGAATGCTGCACCTAGAAATGTTAAGTGACCACCTGCAGCTTACAAACCGTTCTTTGCAAAACTACAAAGGTCATCCAGAATAAAAACGCTACATGGATACATCCCGCTGTGTAAATACTTCTTTCTTTCATCATTGCCATTCATCACAACCAATCTTCTTGACATTATTATTCACCTTATCATTTGCTATTATTACCATATAGTAAGTATGAATAAGTAATTCAATTATCGCTTTATTTACCATCACTTCAAGCTGTCTTAAAAAATTTTAAAAATTCTTTTCATAATTTACAGTAAGAAATATAACGAATGAAAATTTTTCGTGAAAAGATCTAAACGAAAAATTAAATCAGCTCACCAACAATAAAGATTAAATTATCGTAGTGATAAGGAATCCTAACTAAATGATATTCAGAAATTACATCTTTTCATCCTTCCCCATCCTTCTTTTTAAAAAATTCCTCTTTAAAGGAATCCAATTATTCGATTTCTATGTAAACAAATCGTTTGTTACTTTGTTTTTTAACAAAAAAATCTTTGCAGTAAAAAAGATAACAAGAAATATTTCAATAATTTACATTTTGAATATAAAAAACTAAAAAAATGAACAAAAAATTTAGAAAAACCAATTGTTAATGATGTTATTTTCAATTTCTATTTTACTTATTAAAAGATTATTCGATAGAAGCAAAAGAAATTGCAAACAATATGAACGAATGAAGTATAAACTTGATAAGAAATATTTGGACATTTCTTCAAGAGTTGAATGGAAAAGAAGTCTTAGCTGACTAACCACCCTCTAATGCTAAATTTCAATTTTCAAGCTGAACTAATCAGACAAACATCGTGCATCAAAATGCATTTTTTATTACATAATGAAGAGCAGAAAATGCGCTTCTCATCATATAGCCCATCATTCATGGTCTTGACCAGACGCGCTTTTCCTCGAATTGCAAAACCGTAAATTTGTTATGTCTAACAGCTACTACTGGAATTAGCTTAAAAAAAAAAAATAAAAAAAAAAAAACAATCCATTTGAACTCATCAAAACTTCTTAACATTTAATTTCTTCCACCTTTCCAGGGTAAACATGCGGGAATGCAAAGGGGCATGTGTCCATACTTCTATTTTCAACATAACTGATGATTAATTAATTACCACTGAATAAAATACTAATAGTAAATACTAATTTGCAGTGACGTGGAAAAAACAAACGTATGAATTCATATTTCTTTATAAAAAATGTCAAAAAAGAAAATGATTTTTAAAAAAATTGAAAAAAGAAATGGTCAGAATAATTCAAATGTTTTGAAAATCCAAAATATGATAGAATGAAAGGGTGCTCACTTCATTTCAATGTATCTTCCCCGGACCATTTTACAACTTCATGCTAATTCGTCACTGATACTAATATATTTTTATGAAGTAAAAAGAGAAATGGATCGATTGAAGCATTAATGTTTTAGCATCACATTAGAAAATTATTATGCACTCCCTTTTCTTTTTTTAGTTCCCATTAACATTTTTGTAGTTAACTTGAAAAATTGAAATCTTCAGAAAAAAATACATGGGACTCCTCTGTAAAATGAAAAAGAAGCATACAGCTCCGATAATTTTACGATTTGTTTTAAATGGACAAAAAGAATGGGATAGATGAAAATTAAATTAATCGTTTTTGTTTCAGCATAAATTGTAATCAACCAGAAAAAAGCTTGTCAATTGTGAACCGTTATTTACGTCAAAAGTTAAAAAAACTATTCAATTCTTTTCCACTCTTATTTTCTTTTGCGACTAATCATCAACAACTTGTTGAAACTAACTTGTGAAAGTTATCCGAAGCAAAGGATTTTTTGTTTTTGCAACTAAGCAACTGCCTATAATTCTTAACGTAAATAACAGATACCTTTAATTACCGGGAATATGCATAGTCTATAAGGTAATCGAACTTTAAAACTCTTTAAACATTAATTAGATAAGTGGGAATAATTTAAAGTTGTTTACACATAACCATAAACGTAGCTGTTGTTTAGTGGTAAGCATAATTTGACTACTTCATGACCGATCGGGATGAACAGGCAGTGCTGATCCTGAAGGCGCTTTTGAAATGTGTTCCATTATCCCTACCAAGTATGACAGATGCTATTTTTATTTTGTATTTCAATTAATACAGATGTTGGAACACTCGGAAGAATTATTTTATAACTTAAAGTAAGTGAGAAAAAAAATAGTTGCAAATGATCCCAATTATTAGTTGTGATCACTGTAAGGAAGGAAGAAACTGATCATTACAATAAGTATGGAAGATCTGATAACATTAACTGCTAAATAATTTAATTCTTGTAGTTGAAAATCCCTAGTATCAAAAGCTATCCTGCAAATAGGATTTAAAATTCTAATATAAAAAAAGTATCATCAATGATGAAAAGTAACAATATATCTGGCTATTTTCATGAAATTTCGGCCACACAACGCTTTTCACGCCAAACTTTAAGTACAAAAGTCCTAAATTTTTTAAAATGTTTTCTAATGCTGCGGAAACTAAAATGTAGAAATTTGTAGCCATTGCAGGCTTTCTTCACTCTGTCATAAGACTCTTCATTCCATCCAATTCATAAAAAATAAAACATCCGTAAATGCTAAAAATGAGTAAAAATAAAAATAGAATTTTACTCTATTATACATAATAGCACAAAGTAGTACAATGTGCCGTAGTCAAAATTGTCGAAAAATCGATATTAATGAAGCTATTTTGACAAATTATGAAGTTCAAAAATCTTCAAATTCTTTTGAGAGTGAGAATTTTCAGACATTCAAACTATCTTAATCTATCCACTCATACGAATGACAACATCTCCTGTCAGGAATCTCTCTTTTCCTTTCTCCTCTAATATTGTTTAAAATGTTATCGTCATAAGCTATCTCTAAAGCAACATTGGTCACAGCAAATTGGATAAAACTAAACAAAATTTTTATAATTCAACTAATAATATCTTCTGGAAAATTCATAAAGAGTAAGAATATACTTACCATATTTCGAGCAAGCTTCCACAGATACTGTTCGTTCAAGGTGTTTTTTCACAGTGCAATTCGTTTTTTCCGTTTTACCCTCAGGCAACAAACTTGCACTGGCTAAAAATAGCAAATCTTTCGTCGAAAATGGACAATAACAGCAACAGAATAATAATGAATTGAGAAATCAAATAAAGTGAAATTAATAAATTTAACTATGTAATTGATAAAGAAATGATAATGATATTCCACAATAAACTTTAAGTTAACTAATCATGCTGTCCGAAAGGAACATCTCATAATTATTATTATTCAATAGAACTAATAATTCTAAATTATCAAATCTAATTTCTATCAATTCTGGCCATTTTAAGAAAAAAAAAAAAGCAGAATGATAAAAACTTGAGAGTGTATTTCGTAAATAAACTATTAAATTCATGAATTTTTTGTACTAACTTAAAATTGAAATTAAAATTTCCGTAGCCAATGAATGCATTTAAGACAACAAAATGGAAGAACAATCTAAAAAAAAAGAGTAACTAAGAAATGGAAAATGGTTTAAGCAAATTCCAACAATGATTAACTTGAAAGAGATTATCATTATTATCATTAGTTGATTGAAGTGAAAAACTTTGAATAGAAGATGACAGCTGCCGGATGGGATGAAAGGGAAAAGCGGAAGATTATAACGAAAAATATGAAAGTGAAGGAAATAAAATCAAAATTTGCAATAAGCGTAAATTTTATGCAGCTGTGTGACAATTTTAATCCTTCTCTCAACCATTTCGATTCCGTGCTTTTCCACTGATTTATCACCAATGAAATTAATAATAAATCATTAAAATATTACTTTTGCCTACTAAATAGCTCAATTTTGCTTCCTTTGAAATAGATCAACAAAAAATGAATGAGTCATACTTAACGCAGTCAAACTATCCATACTTTTTCCGCATTTATTCTTAAACTATATTGCTTTCTCGATAGTTAGAGTACAATCATCTATGCGTAATCTATTCATCCTTGATTTTTTTTTTCTTTTCAATTTGGCAAATTAAATCAATGCAATCAATATGAAATGCAGCAACTGCAAAATATTTTTAATAAGTGATCTCACTTCCTTTAAAAATCATAATTAATTGAAAAGAATTGAAAAACTGAATCGTTCAATCAACAACATTATGCCCCTCGGTACTTTTGATGAATGCAATACTTTTCAATTTAATTTCTTAAACTTCTGGAAATCATTTCTCTCAAATTTAATGTCAATCATAATTTTTTATAGTCTTCAGCCACATCTTATTTTCTTTTTTTTTTTTTGTTGACAATTATGGTGACAGACCGCCTGTGTTGTTGTCCATTGTCCCTTTATTTCTAACAGTGCAATAGGTCATCTCAGCATCTCTTTTCAAAGTTTTGTTTTCAAATTTTGAGAAGAAAAGAAAATTTATAAAAAAAATAGACAAATTTTATTACATCGAGAAAATTTTCAGAAGTTAAACTTCTTATTTTTTAAGTTAGAATCTGCTCAAATTAACAAGACAAACACTTCGTATCTTCGCACAATTCAACTCATCGGAAAAAGTCATTATCCTTGAAAATTATTACCTTTCCGCTTCTTCTTTTTTTCTTTTCAGTGAGCAAAAAGTAATTTTTTGAAACTTTAGAGTTATTGCGATGTCGAATTCTTTTTTTTGCGAATTTCATGCTATTTGAAACTTAAAGGAAAAACTTCAGTCAAGATGAGATTTTATTTCTAACACTTTATTGGTAAAACATTTCATTACAAACTCTTGACTTTTTGATAAATCAAACAAGCAAATCAGGCCCAGCACTTTCTTACTTAGGAACTGGAATATTACTAATACTATCACTATTATTTGCGAAGGAAAAAGCCTCAAGTATGATTTCCGATATGGAAAACACCTCATCAATCATTAAAAAGTAACTGTATCGGAAAAGTTGAGAAAAAATTATCAAATTCTTTTCCTCAGAAGCTTGTTCAAAATATTATTTATTCCTTTAGAAAAGCACACTACTGTTTTAAAAAAAAAAAGGAAAGAAGACTGAAAACGTAGGGAAAATGAAAAATTGTCACTGAGAAGCAGAAAACGAAAATCATAACAAAGCAAGCTGGTAATTGGAAGTTAAATTAATTGCTTTATTGCATCATAAATCTAAAAAACGAAATAATAATTGATAGGGCGAAAGATGTCAAATTCCTCCATTTGGATAACCTTAGTTTAGAAACTTGTCAATAATAAGCATTACTTCGCCTCCTTTCATAAATTTGAACTAATTTTTAAAAAAAAAGCTTGAACAAAAAATATAAACAAACTGATTACAAAATTCGAACTTTGATTAGTAAGAGGAAATTATTTTTTGTTGGAATATCTGCTGTTGTTACATATTTCATACCACGATCATTTGTTCTTCCAATAGGATCAATTTTAAAAGAATTACCGCTTAACAGTGACACATCATCGATCATAGCTTTATTTCTTGTCTTTGTAGATCTTACTGAAGTTGAAATTCTTTTACTACTTTGATTATATTGCCATATGTTTGCAGCTGTATCAGATAATGGAATTTTCGGGATATTCAAATTTTCCTCAACATTTCGCCTTTTCTGATCCAAGAAATTACTTTTTGGAACAACCTGAAATGAAAAACACAGTACTTTCTGGATAGAGGAATAAAATCAGATTTCGAAAAGCAAAAGGAAAAACTTATAGGTATCGCAAAAATTCAAACATATAGCATAACATGTGCTATTTAAATTTAAAAACAGATATTTAAGTGCATAGAGTTTAAAGAAGAAAAAAATAAATCAGATTTTTCTCTTTAACTTTAATAGGTTAAATGGATGTAAATGATATTTTGGACATTGAGTGAATAAAGAAGCGTCAGTTTGATGTGATAGTTGAAAAAGGCCAATAAATGAAAAGATATAAACTGAATTATTTCCTGAATTACTTACATAATATGCCGAATGTTGTGGAATATTTGAATAATTTTTTAACTCAATGATATCCGAAGCATGTTTGAAAGATCGTTGCTTAGCTGCAGAAGATGACTCATTTGACTTTATCGTATTGGTGTAATACGGGCTTAAATGAGTGGTACTGCCAGTATCTTGCCATATAAGTGATTCCTTTGAAGATTTCATATCGGATCGTAAATCATGAGTGGGAACAGATCGTAGTTCTGAGTGAGATGATATAGAAAGGCATATGATAATTTCAATGAATTTTAAATTAATTACAAATTGTAACTAAAAATTTATTTTTAAAATTCTTTCAAATAATGGAGGGAATTTTCATAAAATAACTATTAGAACTATCAAAATTTTCATCAAATTAAATTTGTGAACAATGATGATAAGTTCAAGCCATTATGAAGCGTAAAAAACGTATTTTTGCCATAAGATGGAAGAAACTCAAGAAATAAAAAAAAAAATCAATTCAGTAACTGATTGCTATCGATATTTTCGTGGCAATCTTTTAACAGACTGCTCAGTTCGTATCGTAAAAAAGGACAGATGGCTTAGGCACATCCTACTAATTATTAAACAATACATGGAAATAATACATTAGGAGAGAATTCACAGACTACGGAATAGAACTATGAGAAATTTTTAGGCAATGACAGAAACAGTTCCAAACTTACCTTTGCCTCGACAAGAATTGGCCCTTGAAACAGCCGCCAAGAATGAAGCTTGTCGTGTGACATATCGTTTAAAAGATTTTTTAGGACAAGACTGAGTACTAGCCATATCTACAAATACACTTACATGAAAAGAATATAACTTCAAATTCTAGTGAAAAAGAATTTATTGAATTTTTGGAAAAAAAAAAGAAAGGGAGATAGAAATGAAATGCTCGAAAACAAAAAATATTTGGTATAGGAATAGCAATTATGAACAATTATGAACAATATGAACAAATATGAACAATTATTGTTCGAAACTTTTCTCAACTTACCAAAGTTTTTGTTTTGATCAGAATAATATTTAAATTGCTCGCTATTACAATCATTCCTCATATTTTCCTGAAACTGATAAAATTGAAAAAATTAGAGAAATAATATCTTTACAAAATCCGATTAGACAGTACTTAGCAAAATTCTATCACGTCCATTCTCTTAACCACTTGATTTCATATTACGACAGTCTCAAAAAAAAAAAAAAAAAAAAAAAATTTCCCAACTTCGAATTCATCAAATTTATTGAATGCCTGTCACTTTTATTTCCCGATGAAAACATTACAGTAGTTGAGAATTTAAAAACTGCCCTCATTTGCAGACAAAAAATCAGCAATTCTATGGAGTGATTCAACTATAAATCAATAATTGAAACAGGAATTTCAAGTTTAAATCCTCACCTTTGCATCTTACAAAAAATCAACTTAAAAGAAAAAGTACTTTGTTATCCTTTTTTAATCTGATTCTTGATAGTTGATCAAAATTACCATTCTCACAACTAGTGTTTTGTTTTTTTTTTTTTTTTTTTTTTGAAGTAAAAATCCATCAGTAAAAAAATTGAATACTCAAAAATATATTACAATAAAGTGAAATGTAGCAACTATGACAAAACATTCTTAATATAGATGAAATCATTAAGTTATGAAAATTTTGGTAACATTCAAAGTAACCAAAAAAAAAAAAAAAAAAAAAGCCGTTCTGGAGAAGGAAGAGTAAGTGGAAGTAATTAAACAGCGTTGTATAAATAAGCGATCTGCTTGTCTTGTTGGCGCCGAACGTAGGTAATTATAATTTCTCGGCTCCAATTTACTATTACCATTACTATTACTACTATTATTACTACTACTACTATTACTACTAGTATCAGTTGTTATTATGTGACTATGCGATATTTTATTACAATTTGTCTGAAATTTTCAATTTTTCAATTTTAAATATAACAAATATTGCTTACATCTCAATTATACTCTATTTCAATAGTCATAACTTATTGGCGATAAAAAAAAAAAAAATAATTTGAATGAATAACTGAAATTCCATCATCTTTTTGCATTATAGGTAAAGCAATCTTACCATTTTTTTGAACGGAATTCGTCTTTCTATCACAGCACAACGCATTTCTCCAATCAATTTCTCACATTCCTGAAGATTTGTATTCTCTTCGCACAACGATGATAATAACGATGGCGCAGATGACTGTAGTGAAACTTCTAATGCACTACGTTTATGCGCTAATGGTACAGCACGATATGTTAGATTTTCGTAATGCGCAATTGTTTTAGGTGTTATGATCATTTTGGATTGCATCACTTCATGGCGGCGATCATTCAAATGAAAAGTTTCTGAATTTAAATGCCTAAAAAATTTATATAAAAATTTTTATTTTTTCTATTATTCTTAATTCAATTATAATTATATGTGAAAATATTGCACAAACAATGGATAAATTAATGCATTAGCAATCATAAAGGGAAATAGTTGCTAATAACAATAGTCACTTTCAAATAATGATTCTCAACCGTTGATTCATAAGAGAAGCAACGTGATGAATGAAAAACACACGGGGATTGTATTTGTTTTTGTTTATATTACCATATTACTACTATAAGTTTAAGTAATTTTTTAAGTTTCGTTAAAGTTTATTTTCTTTTTATTTTTTTTTTATTTTCAAATTAATAAAATTTATTATTGTTAAAGTTTGTGCTTACCGCTATAAATTAAAAAAGCTTAAGTAATTCATGGCTAAGAAAAGAATTGGAAACTATTTGGAAAAAAAAGCGGCAAATTAGTTGTAAAATTACCTCATATCATTTTTGAATGCCGAAACATTTTGTTGATGTAATTTCTCTTTTGAAACAAAATCACCAAAGGAATAATCGTTTCGTCTTAACCGCTAAAAACGTCCTTTTAACATTATTTACAAAGAAAAAACCAATTAAAAAACCGATAATTTTCAAGAGGGAAATTAATAACATCGCAAACAAAGACGATAATTTTTTCATATATTTGTATCTCATAGTAATTTATTTAAAACTAAAGAAACTGTTCACTAAGAAGTGTATTTACGAAAATTCGAAAAAGCAAAAAAATAAGAAAAATGACAGTTTTATGCGTTTGTATATGAAAATTTAAATTTATTATGACATTTCTGTGATTCAGTTCAAAAGTTTTTTAAATCAGATTCATTATAAATGCAAAAAAAAAAAAAAAAAAAAAAAAACTATTTTATCGCTTAGAATTTTGTGTTGTATGCTATGTATGATTCACTATCAAATTGTTAAACGATGGTGATGATAAACTCTGGCAACAGCAGTACATTTTTGATGATAGTTGTATTTAATAATGGAACTTTTGAATTTTTTTAACTACGATAGTTAGGTGACTCAATGAAAATAATTTGATGATAAGAGAAGACTGATGATAAGAATGGAATCATCGAAAATCATGGATTAGTGATAAGTGATTATACGATGTTTGCGCTGAAAATAGAATTTTAAAATATGTTAGAGATCAAAACCAAACAGATGAACAATGTAACAATGTAAAAACATTACTAATTTAAATTTTAGGGACATGTAAATATTTGACAATCTGGAAATCATAACAGAGAGAAATTTTTAGAATGAAATGAAAAGTTAGATCCAGTTTTTCAACTTTATTACGATATTGATTTAAAACTTCCGATGGCAACCGCAAATATGAACTACTCAGTGTTTTTAGCATCGCAAGCAATGGAAGAAAGTAAACAAATACAAGCTTTATTTAAATTTCTCGTTGTTTAAAATAGGAAATCCAATTAAAGCTTCTCCTTTCTTTACTTTCTTTATCCTGTTCTTCCGTTCTTTATATCAGTCGATTTCTAAAAATTTTGAAATTTAAAGGTTAAAAGGGCAAAAATGAACCTTTCGAAATCGTGATCGAATGAGAAAATGAATGTTTTTGCATGCAGTATTAGTGAACTTCCAATGAACACTCAATATTCTCAAATAATTAATTCGCTAATTAGTAATAGCCTATAGAACATAAAAACCAGTTTCTTCCTTTAGTATTAGCAGTGTGACAAAAACGGGAAATGAAGAATAAATAAAGAAAAACCGATGAATATCAATTTTCGCTCATCTATCTGTTTGATATATAGAAATTTTTTTATTCAATAACAGAAAATATTTAATGCCAGATTAGAAAAATATTGGATTATAAACAAAGTTAAATATATTATTATTAAAGAAAGTCAAGAAGCCATAGGACAGACCAAACCCATCACTCTAAAATTCTGAATCTAATCATAGCAAAAAATAGTGAACGAATAGTTTGTCAGAAATAATGTTCTTTATTCACTTTTAATTTATATTACTCATAATTCCTACAATTTATTTCAATTCCGACTTTAAAGAATTATTTTTGATTGCAAAAGAGGTAGAAGTAAATCAACAAGTTCAAGCACAGCAGCAATTTTCAGCAATTTAATATCATTATTATTACTACCATTAATCAATTCAATTCTTTATTCTCATCTTAGATGATGAAAAAGTCAATTATTTAACGAAAATTAATTTATAAGATTTCCAAATTAATCTATTTTGTGGACAAAAAATTGCCCAATATTTAATCTCTTTATCCAAGTAATATGTTTGGATGCGATCGACAAAAGATTCATTTTTGAAGACAAGCAATTAAAAATGAACTGCGAAGAATGATAGTATCATTGAAGAAGGAGATTGCAAGTAGAATCAGTGAGGGATGAATATAATCAGTAATAAATGATAATCTTTACAATGTAAAAGAAAATCATAAAAATTTATCCAAGAACTTAGTATTACCAAATAAGTGGATATAGTCGCGAGGATGATAAAAGCTGGATTGTTATCACTCGAAAAAACTGAGAAATTTTTAGCTTTGGAGAAAAACGGAATAAATATGGATCATAAGAACACTAATCATTCCATGAATGACACTATTTTCCAAATCACTTCACTCACCGGACAATGGAAAATTGTCGATGGTGTTGCTGCATGTTGACAATTTTTCAGGGTTACCTCCGAATGACCTTCCATAATTAGTGATGATAGAAAACCTTGAAGACTGTAAGTATCTGCATCCTTAGTTCTACTATCGATAATATTAGTGACAGATGAGGACGTTAGTGGATCTTTGGATGAAAGTGATTTTGCATGTATCCTTGTTATAACTATTACCACCAACTCCAATCCACTAAAATGATAAATAAAATTTTCCACTGATTAATTTCTTCCGAACAAAATATTTGCTTCGAATTAATATCTGCGCATTCAGTATGTTCACTCGTGCAATTTTTATAATTATTTTTATTTACCAGTTTACATGAAAGATAGGAATAAGTTGAAGAAAAAATGCTGAGCAAAAATTCAAAATAAATTTTTTAATTTCAAAAAATGAAATGAAGTAAAAATAGATAGATATAAGCATTAAGCTATATACCAATAAAAACATTTTTGTAAATGAAAACTGGATGTAATGGGAACTTTGAATTGAAGAAATGATTCATTATTTAATATTGAAACAATTGATTCTTTGTCTGCTATCCGACTGGATCGTCTATATTCCGGAAGTGTTCGCTCACTTTCCGCTTCCTTAAGCAAACTCCCGCACTCAAGCACAACAACTGGTGGGAAATGAACGGATGGCCAACCCATCATCCGCTTTATGTCCTGCCCGATAACGATGTATAATATCAATCATTCTCCGCCGTTGTATCTTATGCTCTCTATATTGTACGGTTATTACTATTATTTACTTGTGACATATAGGAAAACTAATAAGGTTATTAACAATATCTTTTACCCACCGTAACCCTTATTTTTACAATAAATGAGGTTAAAGTTCATCAATATATTCAGTTTTATCAATGGATAGATTAGTGCGAGTACATCTCTCATTAATCTGCTGAATCTTTAGAGAAATATAAAATGTTCGAAGAGTAAAAATTCAGTTTAAAAATATACTTTGCACATTTCGAAAAGTTATGGTTTAGCGAAAATTACCAGTATGTTTCAATGAAATAAATAACTTCAACAATTTTATTACGAATTAGTTGTAGAAAAAAGCAATACTTAAGTTTCTCTCTAACAGAGTCTATGTATTATTTGATAAGTAAATGTAATCGTAAGTTGAAAATTGGTGACAGTAAAAGTTGTTGTATCATTAAATATAAACTGATAAGACAGCGTACGGAGTAAATTGAATATAATCCGATTGAGGAATCCGATATTCTTGATAACCCTCTTATCAGTCAGTCAATCATGCAACATTCAATGAGAAAACATTATCACTTCCATCGCTTTACTTCATTCTCTGACACAGCCAGTTCCTTCTTATTTAAACTAAATTGCGAAAATTAAATTAAATTACTAATACATCAAACGTATGTCACACAAATACTCTTATATCCTATTTAAACATTCTTTAAATTGAATATCCAACCTTGAATTTAAGTTTCATGGGTAGCAGCTCTCTTTGCCCTATTCACAGTATGCGCATACGTGAAGCTGGTCTATCTCGAATTTCTAGAATGTCACCCATCTGTTCTGAAAGCACAAAAAGTTCGTTTCAAATCTCTTGAAACTTAAAGAAATATTATCACTTCAAACAACACAGCGAAGTTTTCTTCCTAAAATGATTAATAATAAATTGAAACTTTCTTAGGTAATTGTTTAGTGTTTGCTCCATCGATATGAACTTATCGCCATAGGGAAAAGCTTGCTCATAAATTAAATTTCAATAAAAGTGACCAGAATGCAACGGAAATTTATTTTCAAACTTGGCACGGATAATTCAGTTGGTAAATCACTTCTGTTTTGTTCTGTTACGGCTATTAATGATTTTGGAAAGTTTGATAGTGGCAATTTTTTACCAACTAATATTAGTTAATATTCGTATCGTACTGCCATTTCTGAAGTGCTTCGGTAAATTTCATGGCAGTTCCAATTTTAGCATTTTCTACAAAAGAACTGGAAATGTTGCATGATTGATGTAGTGTATTTTGATAGGAAGATGAAAAAGTAGACATACAGCATCTTCAATTTTGAATTAATAAACACTGCAACATCATTTATTTGAAAAGCCAATTCATTTAAAAATTTTGAATTTAACCAAGCAGAGAAGGTGAACTTGTCTCTCCTCCTATTTCAATTTAACTAATTTTACAAAAACAGGCTTTTCAAACAATAAATTACTGGACATCAATGGTAACTTATTCCATTGATATCATTTGAAGTACGTACTAAACTTAACAGAATTACAAGGAAAAATGATATTTCAAATCATCCAAGTAAATGTAATAAAATGCATAAGTTAGGGTTCAGTCCAATCAAAATATCGCTACAGCAAGCTGTACAACTGGAAAAGTACTTACAGTAATTTGGATGAAGGCCATGAATTTACCAAAAACGAAATATCCAAGAAAACAAAAATATTATAATATGATTGTGGAAATGAAGAAAGAAATCATTTAAAAAGGGTAAATTTCACTTAAAAATTCATCTAAAAGATCCTTCTGTTTGATTAAAACATTTTTTTATCAGTAAACAAATCATCACTGATGAATCAATATAAAATTTGGAAATGTAGATAGCGAGTTAGCAACGAATTTGTTTTCGTCGATTACTTGAATACTCAAGCAGTTAATGTCAACAAAAAAGGGAGAAGTAATGAGATATAAATGGAATTGTCCTTGCTAACCTAATGAGTAATTATCATTAAATTTGTAGAATTTCAACAGGAAACATTTATAGGATAAAAAATTTCATTTAAAATGCAAAGGTCATAAAAATACTTGATCAGTAAAATGTAACCAATTCGGAACCTTAACAAAATGATAAAGGACAGATTTTAAAATTTTATTGGCTATCTTCTGAAAATGATCCATGTGACAAAATAAGAGAGAAAAAGAGAATATGACCAAATTCTGTCACACTTAACACAATTTGTTGACCTGTTGCTGTGTAACAAACCTTATTGAAAAATTGTTGAAAATAGACGACATTAGGAGAGGAGAAAAGGAAAAAAAGAATTAAATTTATCTTAATGAAGCATAACTAAGTAATCATTGAAGAGAAATGGTAATAAAAGTAAAAGAATAAAATGAGAGATGCATGAGCTTATCGTGTATTTAATGTAGGGCAGACAGACTGATACACAAATAAATAAATCTCGACTAATATATCTCTAATATAAACGAATTTACAATATTTTGCGATAGACAACAAATGTAACAAAATGTATTTCTACCTGCCTGAATGTTTGCCTATTTATCGGTCTGTTTACCATTTTTCGTTTAATTTATTTCTTCTCTAAATTTAAAAGTTCAACATTTTAAATACTTTAATAAACAAATAAGATATAAATCACTGAATACTTCTTGTACTTAAAATATTTTTTGCCATTTTTTTAAATCTATTTATGATCCATTTATATCTTTGGTAAATAATTTATTTAAATTTTTATTCTCATTGATTATCTATACTGTACTGTAGTATGGGCAAAAAATTTTCGCTCGGGAACATTAGAAATATCACAATACAAATAAACTTCAAACGATTACGATTAGTTTGCTGATAACTATTTGGACATAGCAATACGAATGAAGAGCTAATTTATGCGAAACAGCTGCAATTATCTATTAGCAACAGAAATGATAATTGTTATCTCAACTTGATAATTACGAATGAGTAAACTATACGAAAAAGCAAATTAATTTTGCATATCTTAATTGATGAATAATGCAATTAATTTCATTCAAATTAAAAATTATATGTCAACAAAATTATTTGACAAAATTTTTTTTTAAAAATTTTCTCGTTTGTCACAATTATTGGTATATTAAATTGATAATTAAGAACAAATGACTCCAATTTTATTAGATTTATAATTTTTACAATTTCTTCTGGGAGAAAATAATCTAAGATTATGGAAATTATAGTAATCAGTCGATTTCCAAATGAAAAAGTCATTTTTGAGAGATACTACTACATCGTACAGTTATTGATTAAGCAAATTCATCTTTGCAGTTCTGAAACTATTTGATACATTCAAAAAGTTACCCAACTTTATTCTTAGGATATGATACTTTAAATATCATTTCAAGGTTTATACTCTGCATTTCATTCATTGGTATATAATCTAGACACACCATTATTCAAATGCATGCATGGAACTCTGACCTTATTAGTCACCAAAAAAAAACTTTATATCCCAATAAATTCTGAAACTATACATAAATTTAAGCAATCTTTTTGTAATCTGCAAACATCGCTATATGTTAAATGGTTTTTCGCTTTGTCCACTCATTTCGATAATTTGATGAACAACTCGAAAGCTTGCTTTATCCGCTGTACTTGCTGATTTTACACATTAGGATTGCTAAGGTATAAAATATAAAGACTTCTGTATACTTTTCGTTCCTTCAGTTGCACCATCCTCAAATACTCATCGATCATCAGATTCTTCGATGAGAATATTTAGTCTTTTGGAAGGAATCTGTGAATTGCTGAATTAAATTAAGAGACATCTGTCATTTTGTTTATGAAATTAAAAAAATTTTTAAAATTTTATACGACACAGCTCATCGATAAAATCGGCTCAATATTGCGGCAGTCACATTTCAAATGACTTTTCACAAGATGGGAAAAAAATATTACGAAGAAATGGTAACATGGAATTTGATATCTAAAAGCTAAATTATTTCGTCTTAATTATAATTTTTTACAATAATAATACCTCGTTGCAAGAAATATTCATTGGATTATTTAATTACCTCACTGCAATTATTACACTAATTTGATTGCTGACAAGTCATTTATTGCATTGCTTAATTTGATTGTTTGGTTATGTAGAGTTTAGAACTTGAAATCTAATAATCCTTAAATTCATTGATTAGTTTGAAATAATAGCATTAAAAAGATAAAATGGTACCTTAGATAGATTAAATGAGATACGCCGTACAGTGAAACCATAGGTACATCAACGAATGATCTTTTCAGTAGCAGTTTACTTTCAGCCATTATACATTTCTCTTTATGCAAGTATTTTACATACTTCGCATAAAAATGTGATATAACCGATGGATTTATAAAATATTTTGAAAATTTAAGTAACTTTTTTAAATGCTTATAACGTCCACGAAATATTTCTTGGATAAAATCTTGGTAGTTTCATTCAAAAACAAACTTTTTTTTTGTTCTTTTTGAAGTTCAAACTTTAAACTTTACACGTAATGATTGTTTTATATAATTAATGGAGCGAATGAGTATTATCTATTAAAATAAATTAATTTTAAAGTCAAGAAATTAACGAACAAGAGAAAATTCACATTAGCTAATCTGTTAGCTTTTTAGTAATACTGAAAAAACGAAACGAAATGAACAAAATCAATATTTACTAGATTTCCGATTCTGCCTTCATTCTAATTCACTTTAATTTACATCAATTAATAACGAAGAATTATTTTGTGTATGAAATCTGTGTGATTACATGAGAGATGTAATACTTCTAACTTTTACCTATTCAAATCGATGAAATTAGCCAGATAAGGCTACCACTGAGTTCAAAGACGGAGCTTTATTTGAAAATCCACTGACAGATACAATTTGTTCACCATCACAACTTCCAGAAATTATTTTCATTAAAAGGCTTACAATCCTATAAAAACTAATTCTTTCAGAAACTTCTATTAATTCTTGTGTTTTACTATAATTTGCAGATAATAGTGTGCTCATAACAGAATCATATCAGGATCGTCTGATTTAGATCCATGAATAAAGAATGAATTTTTTTAAGAAAAAAAAATTGGAATTCAGAAGATGCATTAGTCTGAAGCAACCTTGTTAAGGTAATTATAAGAAGAACATAAAGCTTTATTACTGAATGAATGAATGAATATGTTGAAAATCCTTATTTAGTCAAAATAGAAAAACAAGAAAGGAGAGCAATTATAGGTAGGAAATATGAAAAGATAAGAAATGATTCATAATAATAAAAATTTTAATTGATAGAAATATAATTCAACTATCAATAAAAGACAAGTTTTTCAAAATTTAACTGATGAAAAATGGAACAGTAAATCTCCGAGGTTCCCATAAGAATTTCTGATTAATACATGCCGCGTACAAGCCTGCACTGAGAAAGATGAACAGCTGCATGCAGATAAATGCTAATGTTCTTGAAATATTGCACAGTCGGAGGTGAATCAATGCGATCACCAATGGATTACCGATTATCATCGGTCGTTTTATTTATAGCTCACCGATAAATTTCCAAATAACAGTTAATTGAAGCGTATCAGCATTTTCACATGCCAAAATATGGTAATATCATCCAATCATGAGTATTTACAGCACTAATTACTACTAGACAAAAAATCTGATGAGAAATGCAAGTTACCAATCCAGCGACAGTTACAATTTCACATTTGGCTTTTTTCCTAGTTAGATCAATGATTTGCAATCACTGTTTCCAGAATTATTGAGTATTTCATTATGAGTGATCAAGAATGAAAATCAAATGAGTAAAGATGAAAAATTGATCGAAAATTGAACTTTTGGGGGCATCGTAACAGTACAAAAGATGCGTTTTAAAAAAAAAAAAAAAAAAACATAGATAGAAAGGAAGAAAGGAAAAAATTTTGCCGAAAAGATCCTCGGGTGATTAGACATCGATGAAAATGAACGGAAATAAGGTGATGAATGAGACTGTTGAAGCTAATTGAACAATGAACCATACAACATTATTTGTGAACATTTTCGTTGTTATGGAAGAAAGGAGCAAAAAAAGCGTAGAAAACTATGCCTATTAGTGATAGGAACCGTTTAATGTTTTTTGATCACTTAGGCTTAGAATTTTCGTTTCAAAGTGAAAAGAATAGCGATATAGTTGATCATAAAATAGAACAAATTTGGAGTAATTCTAAATTGGAAAAATTGCATTGAAATGAAAGAAATCTGATACAGAGTAGTTTGTTGTGGATCCATAATTGTTTGAAATAACAATGAAATCTCTCCAAAAATGAAATGAATTTCTATTAGTCAAATAATAAAATAGAAATACACACTTCCCTATGTCCGATTAGGATATTTCCTCCCATATAGTTAATAGAATTAGTCAACACACTGGAATATGGAATGCAAATCTCTGATACTGACACTTCCATAAATATGGATCCCTCAGATATTGGAAATGAGTGGAATGTTGAGAAGTTATTGCAGATAAGTGGAATAATTTATGAAATAGACAAATGAATAAATATAAAGCTGTTTAAGATGTACGAAGATACTTCTTTTACGAATCAGATAATTCATAAAACAGCCATTTAGCATTTTTCAGACACTAAAAAATGGTAATGACTTATATGTCGGTCAAAGGATCAGAGGTCAAACTTTACTAGCCTTTATAAACTTCAATAATTGAAGTTGCTGCTATCGTTGATAGTGAAAAAGCATCTGCACGCATAATGTGTGTTCATTTGTTTGTTTTATCAAATAATTCAGATTTAATTTTAAGGAAGGAAAGAATCCGTTCCAAAATTACTCTGAATTTCTGATAATTGTTAATCAGAACAAATTATGATGAAGTATGAGATTACTGTCTAAAAAATGTGAACCTAATGATGCTACTTTAATTAAGTTTCAGGCTATTTTAATTAAAAAACATATTGAAAACATAGAATAGATTGAGTTAGAATAATGAGAATGATAAAAACTTTAAATACAATTGCAAACTGTCCATTATGCTCCGATAAATGTTGTTGATTTAAATGAATCTAAATTATGAATCATCGAAATGAGTCTTCCAATTTTTGACTTTCTTTTGTCAACTTTAGTTAGTTGACATATCAACAACGCCTATTGTCAGATAATTTTGGGATTTTTACAATAATTTGAAATATTTAGGAAGGAATTCATAATACACAATCCCGTTCAAGGATCTTTTAAGGCATAGCAGAAAACAAATTTCTTCTGTAAACAACGTAAAAAATAAGTTTTCATTAAACTATTTTTACTATAAATTTATATGATCAATGATCGGATACAATATCATAGATGGTTTGACCACAAGAGACCAAAGACCAACAGCAAAAAATAGTGGTGCGCAAGTGAGTGTGGAAGGGTCAGTATTGGTTACTAGCACCGGCAATGGAGGAAAGAAATTCGAATAATGTAAATAAAGGGCAGCGATTCAAAGGAATCAATGAAATTGGTTTTTGAACAACAACATATGGACTATATGTTAGAAAAGTTTCAATGAATGACCAAATGACCAAACAATGATTGAGGTAATTAATATAAGAGTAATTAATTAAAAAACTTTCATAAAAGCTGCTCCTTATTCAATGTATTCATTTTTAACTAACAAGGACATTTTTGTACCGTGTACATCATAACAAAAATTAAATTTTTGAGATGTGGTGTACATTATATGACAAAACTGAACAGTAAAAATGAGACCAGCGAGCACATTAAAGTAATATTACAAGGATCAAAAATTCAAAAAATTTAATTAAATCACAAAAGAACTTTCTCTCTTTCTCTTTCTGAAATCGTTGAACATCAAAAGTTTTGACGAAAAAACATTAAGTTGGTAATACGCGTTTTTTTACAAAAATTCATTTTAAATATACATCACTTATTCTTTGGAGATAAGAATTAAAAATTGAATTATTAAAATTAAAACTTCCTGTTTTTCACGGGAAGTTTTCATGTTATCTATAACTTTGGAATAAGAAACTGGAGTTTTACAAATACATCACAAAATCACCAACACAACAAAAGATTTTGAGTTCTTGTTATGATTTATCTTTAGATAGTTGTTTCTGTGCCCTGAAGTTTTTTTTCGGTGGTCTATTCCATTTATTCGGTCCTGATATCCGAAAAAGTTTTGGTTTTTCTTGTCGTGACTTTAATCCTCTTGGAATTATTCCATTAATGGATGTAAATGCTGTTGTTTCAACAGATGAACTTTGGCAGCTGAAGAATAGACTTATGAAAGAAAATTGTGACGTTTTGAATTTCCAAAAAAATTGCTTATTCGACGATGCAAAACAAACGATTCATCTCAACCTCAGTCAAAATCAAATAGAAACCTTATGCAACAGAGGCTTAAAAAAATCCATAAAATAAAACCTTTCATTGATGCAACTATCCGAAAAAGGATCCTTGGAAATTAAAATATAAATAGTTGGAACGTCGGAATGAAGGAGTAATCTGAAACATTAATAGCAAAATTTTTAACTGTCACATCTCATGGCTGATATTATTCCACATAAATGAAGAGACAGGATAAAAGAGCCTTTATCGCTTAATTTTTCCAAGATTTCAACTTGAGTTACTGTGAATGTTGCGAAGCTTATATGGGTGTTGACATACTTGTTTAAATTTTCAACGGTCGGTACCCAGGAATCAGTTCGTCGAGTAAAAACTATTTTGTTCCATTGATACAGCACTCCATTCTATAAGTATTACTTTAAAATAACTTATAATGCCTTAAAAAATGAAACAAAATTTCGATGTATTCTAAACTGTACACCTTACAGATAATTGAAAATGGAAACTAAAAATGAAAATAATTTCGAAAGTAATTCAACTGACTATTAGAAAAGTGATTCAAACTATTGGTAGCAAAAAGAATAGACATAGCGAAGTTAAGACATGAAAGGAACGGCAGAAATGAAGATTGAATTTTTAAAAATAGAAGGTGAGAAAATTCTGGAACTAAATTAGAACTGACCTTATAATTCCTTTTAAACACTTCCACGCATGAAATACACTTTGCTGTAGCTTCTCCTATTCCCTTGAAAATTACCATCCGACAATTAGCATCCTAAAATGATTGGTAAAATGTAATGTGACAATAAGGGAAATCATTATATAAAAGCGAAAGTTTAAATTCTTTTCCTTGCTATAATAGTTTTTAAATATTATTTCTTTTGTCTTATAAGCAATTTTTCAATATTTCAGTTGGTTTTTGTTTCACTGATATAATTCTCTAATTTATGTCATTTTATTTTCCCTTCAGGAACGAGCATAAATGAAATATTTTTAACATTTTTATAAATAATATTAATTTAAAAATTAAGATAAAATCATACTTCAAAAAGTTTATTCACAAAAGTGAGAATATTTTTGAATTTAGTATTTTCTTTCACAATCATTTCTTTCGTGCCAGCTGTTAATTCAATTGGAAATGGTGGTAAACATGGTACGTTTATTTCGCCAGCCTTGATATAGTTATCCATATAATTATGAAGCGTGATTTCCCATATGGCTGATAATTATAAAACTGAAATTGCTGCATGATTGATAACACAAATTTGAATACAATGCCTTACGCTGAATCCACGTATGCTCCAACGGATCGATAACACAAATATGAATATGCTGCCTCACGCTAAATCCACGTATGCTCCAACGGATATATATAGATGTATATAATTTTTGATGTACCAATACTGATTAATCTGAGTAACTGATTTCCTAATAAATGATTTCTTCTTCTTTCAGAGAGAGAGAGAGAGAGAGAGGGAGGCAGAAAGAGAAACAGAAAGCCAAAGAAAAGGATTATCTTACTAATAACAAAATGTTTATTTCACGTCGTGTTGCATACGACGGAGATGCAACACGCCAAAGTGTATGATCCAGTGTATCGCTGTAGATAGAAGAATGACCTGGTAGAATTCATTGATTTGGTTGATTTATGTGAAGGTATGTATTTAATTACAGTGTAATTAATTAATGGTTAATCACGAAAATGTGTAGTTTAGAAAGTAATTAATTGGTGAAGGAATTATTTAAAAAATGAAATTATGCATAGTTTTTTTATTAACAATTTGTTGTAATGTTATTGGTATCGTGAGTACTATCATCCTTATTTGTTATCACCACTAGTAACGTTAACATTCTTTGTTATCACCGCTAGCAATGTTGACATTCTTTGTTATCACCACTAGCAATGTTAACATTCTTTGTTATCACCGCTAGCAATGTTAACATTCTTTGTTATCACCACTAGCAATGTTAACATCCTTATTTTTAATTACTACGAGTTTCTATCATAACAATGCTTTTTCAGCCGTAAATGTATCGAAGTAAAGAGATCGTTTTCGGATCAGAAAGTTGCATCGCCTTATCATCTATTCTCTACAATGGCTTGTGTAAGTTGTTTATTTTATTGTCAGGTTTTTTTAGTTGAGCTTCTTTACTTCCTTTATCATACTGTTGCTTGTGATTATCATTGCAAGTGTTATTTAAGTTATATGTTTTATTTTGATGTAGAAGTATATATTTTATATTTTTGCTAGTTTCTAAATATTGTTATGCAGTACTGTGCTGTTTTGCCTTATCGTTTGAGCTTCCGAAAATATAAAACCTAGAACGCTGAAAATACGAAATTTTAATCTGTTAGTTACCAGTGATCGCTGTTTCTTCATTGAAGAATAAATGGATTTACTCATGAATCTTATTTTTTTTTTTAATATTGAAAGAATGATCTCAGATTGTTTTGAAGAAGTACGACATCGCATCAAAGTGCTTTTTGCTTGAAAACTATTGCTATGATTATTTAAAATTGTTCGGCGAAAGAAGTTACTGAAGTAACTGGAGATGCGAAAGTCTAACTCAATACAACTTGGCCGAAATGAAAAGGATAAAGTTGCAATAACTGCTGTAAGATTTTGAGTTCCTTTATGACAAATTCTTTAATTTCTGAAACAGCTTTTCTGTTAACATGCAATCTTGAGATAGAATTACTGTATAATGGATCCCGTACTATTGTGTCACTGCAAAAGCACTGCACTAAGCAGTCGATTATTCTTCATAATTTAACAAATTAACTTTTTCAGATGGATTCAATAGATAACGTAATCATGGTGCGAGATTCATCTGGTCCTGGACCGGTTAAATCTACAGTTGTATGTTTTTAGTTTGCATTTAAATGCTTGTATAGTAAATTCGCTCAGTTGGAAATAATTTTCAGTTACAAACTCGTGCTATGCGAATCGCAGATCCGATTAAGGAAACGGAAATACTGGAGAGTATTGAAGCAGCATATTTCATTGATGAAGGCTTCAATGCAACTGACTATGAACTAAAAGTAAATTCTGCGGAAATTTTTTGTTTCTTAACTTGGTTAAATGATGCAATTTTAAATGATGAAATTTTCATTTTCAGATTTTTTCTTTAATTATTATATAATTTAGAAAGTCATGGAGAGCGATATTTTGCCTGAAGACCTAACTAGTAAAATGAACAAATTAAAGCAACAATTACAAGTTGTTTCTAAACGAGTGTCAGCAATGATTATGCAGGACTGGCCATCATATTCATCCCAGTTGAAAGATATCGATGAAATCCAAAAGGACTTAGACAGTATCCTTTCGGTAATGCAGAATATGCGAAAGTTAGTTTCCTTTCATCTGAACTTTTTTATAATCTTTTCTTACTTTTCATTTCATCTTGCACAGTCTGTGTAATGTTTTATGTTTGCATGTCAAGCAGGCTTTGCAATTATTTAGTGCTAGGAAAGTGATGCAGTCGCAATCTGCTCACTGGTATTTTGAAGCTATTTTTACACAACATAAAGTATTATTAGTCGTATTTATCAACTGTTTATAAGATAATTTCTTAATAAAGTAAAAATTCAAGAAATCTATCGTGGCTTTGGATTTTACTTTGCAACGATGTCTGCTGTTTGAATAAAATATTTCATTCTTATTTTCATCGTAGGAAACTTGGTCAAGCGAAGCTTGAAAATCAGAATGGTCTGGAAATAATCGCAAATTACAGAAATCGAATATTTTTAAAGAAATTGTTTTCATCCCTCGAAGGCATTAAAACATTATATGAAGTGCAGTTCCAGATTAAGGATCTTGTCCAGGTTTGATGCTGATGTTCTGATTTTTGTTATTCTAATGCTGTTTCGCTTCACCTTTATTCGCGCAGTCGTTTTCAATCAGCGGGTGTTTATTAGCAATATTTTAGCAGTACACTGTTGCATCTTCTCCTGCAGTTGATTTCAGGAGGAAAATTTTCCTGCGGCTATTAATATCTGCTATGAAGCGCAGAAAGTTGCAGCAACTTTTAACCGATTCAACTGCGTCAAGTATAATTTTTATTTAATTTAAATTAAGTAGTGAATAGTAACTTCTAAAGCGTATGTCTTGTTTGAAATAATGCAATTAACAAAAGTCAAACTTCTTCGAGGAATTCTTAATTGTTTCACCTGAGGCTGCTAAAACATTAAATGAGGTGCAAATCAGATTCCAGTTCATCCAAATTCACTCCTGAAAAAAACTTGAGAGTGTAATGTTGCTGTAATGTTGCTTTGAAATCGGGGATATGAAGATTTTCAGAGAATAGTTCATGATGAAGCCTTCTCATTTTCAAAAGTAAATTGATAATTTTATATATTAAGACAGTCATTTTATATCGGATGTCTTAATAAGCACATTAAAAGCGATCTTCAATGGTCGTTTGTATTTTTTAAAAATTTATGAATTTTTCTTCAGTTTTTTTTTAGCTGAAGTTATTTATAGAGAGTTATCAACGAAATTATGTGAGGCTTTGGAAGACATCGAGATAAATTTGGACAATTGTTTGGCATCAATGACGATTTTATTCAATGTTGATCGTTATTCATCGATTTACACTGCTTACAAACAGCTAGGTAAAACCGAGGTAATGGATATGCCGCGTCATTTTCATATGGAGCTTTTTTAGCTTTTAAAGAATGTGTCAAGTGAACTTTTTCTCGTGATGTTTTAGAAATTTCAATGCTATGTGAAAATAATAGAATGTGACATATTTTTAAAATATTACCAGGATTCCGTTGCATAAATTAATTTATATTAACGGTCTTTTTAAGGAATGCGCAATGAAAGTAGTTGGATTTACTCGTGCAACTTTAGAAAGTTCGGCAAGAACGGTTATTACTGATAAAATATTGCCGATTAAAACTGGGGCAAAAGTTGAAGAATTGTCGTATGAGCAGCTTTGTGAGGTTTGTCTTGATGGTTGTACTTATTTCAATTTCTTAAGATTTGCTGATTTCATATGAAGTCCTTGCAGGCTGTGAACTTGGAGCAAATATTAGATTGTGTGCGTGAGTTGGGATTTGTTCTATGTAAAGTGCTGTTCACATATCACTCCATTTTGCTTTTCCATGTAGATGAAGATGAGCGGTTGGAATATGCAAACGAAAAATGTGGTTGGTTGTTCAGTTGATATCGCTTCAGACTTCAGATCCTAATGTGTTTTAGCTAAATTTTTCCTGTTGTTGAACTGATAGATAGTCATTATTAATTGACCAAAATGAAATCAGTTTTATCTCTATCGTTATAACTGCAATTACTAAGTGATGATTTTTCTTTATTAGATCTTGTTCGCTCTTCTTTACCAGTATTTCAGAAAATATGGGCATTGTTCGTAAAATTCTCGTGGATGCTTTATATTCCATTTTCAAGACTGCTTCAGTGAAATTCACCACTTTGTTGTATTGTCATGATTTCTCTCTTCTAAAAATCGATCAGTTTTTGGACATTATTGAAATGTCAAACCGGTTAATATTTTGCCATGTGTTCCTTTACAAATGTTCGGAATTTTTTTTCTCAAAATTTGTTGCCGTTGTATGTTGATTTTGATTTAAACAATCTATCAATATCATGTGAACTTTTTTATTTGCCTCTTATGTATGCATTGATCTATAAATTTTAAGATTCAAGCAGTTTGGTCGCACTTATTTTGGCAATGTTTGTGGTGAAGTTACGATGTCAGTGGAAAAGCAGAGTCATCAGTACTTTAAGAGGTTTGTTGTAAAACTGTAATGTAAACTGTTTTATGTGTTTTCCATTCAGATTCCATTATGAACGAATGGATGAGTTGCGCATGTTTTTGGAAAACGAAGCTTTTGCTTTATGTCCAGTGCCATTACAGTTCACTTTGTTCGATTTGCAGGTGAAATATTCAATATTGCATTACCATTCACTTTAAAGATTATGTTTTGTAGCATATTTTCACGAGCGAGTATTTTCGCACAAGTTACTTGATATAGTGAACGGAAATGCACACATACCAACGGCATTAAGTAGTATTAGCGTATTAGCAAATAATTTTAAATTATGGAGCTTTGATGTGTTCTGAGTCATTATAAAGTGAAAAGATAAAACAGAATTTCGTACTTCTGGTTTTAAGGAATTCAGTTTCCTGAAAGAATCAACTGAATATCAAAGAAAACCGGGTTTTTCTGATCTCGATCTAGCTGAGCCCTTGGATTTCCAAATTCTTCAACCGACTGATGTAAATCCTTTCATGATGGAAGCTGCAGATATGGATTCTGCTAAAGTCAGTGTTCTTCTGTGTGATCGTTACATTATTTATAGTGTCATTATTTGGTAGGAAGCTATTATATTTCTTGTCTTTCATATCTATGCTTTCAGAATGTAGATATCACCGTTGTTAAAACTATGAAAAATTTGTCTAACGATGATGCGAGCAGTGATAGGTAAGTTTTGCTTTTTTGTGGTCTCCTTGAGACTTGACTAGATAGAGTCTTCTAGTTGCAGAATTTTCTATTCATTTCAAATTTGCCTTTGCTGTCTGGTAAAGGTAGAGAGATTTGTTTTCGAAATAATTTGAGATCGTTCTGAAGAAACATAAAGTAGCCAGAACTATAATAATATAAATTGCTTATGCCATTCGAAATTCCATACCCTATACAGTTAAATAGGGTTTTGCACAGAACTGGTCAGTACAATTGTTATTAAGGAAACATCTTTACTATAAAATCTTCGTAGCATTTTATTCCATTTATAGGTGTCTTATGGATGATAGTTGCTCACAGCTGACTCCAATTCTTTGTAACACATCATTGAATCTCTTACGCTTTATTGGTGTGCTTTCATTTCATCTTGAATTGATTGTCATTTTTTTCTGTTTGATGTTGTTATGTTTAAAATTTTTTTTGTTCATATCTGCTTTTATGATTTAGGTAAGTACATTCGGATGACGTACATGCTTCACTTAATTGCTGATCAAGTTATAGATGGTATTTTCGAACTCTGCAACTATTTTTTCTTTACGGTAATAGCTTTTTTAAATTTAATTTATCATTTTCAGTCGAACTATCATAAATTTCGCTTTGTTAGAGCTCCGTCTATCGACTTATTATTTAATTTTTTTTTCTAGGTATATTCGTTTTTCGTATCAAATGCCCATAATGTTGCCGATTCTTTCTTCTCTTCAAGATTAAAAACTGTTATGGACAATTTAGAAAATGATTTATTCAGTGACGACTCACCTTCAAAAGGTGCAAGCGTGAGTTGGATTTCCGTTTATCTAATTATTACTTTATTTCTGGATATGTGCTAACAAACAGTTCTTACGTTCACATTTTTTTTTGTAGTTGTGATCATCATTAAGTGTGATACTTTTTTGTGATGCTTTGCTATTTTCTGGATAATGTTTGATAGATATGCATAGATTATCACGTTCTTTTTTTTTGCCTACCATATAATTTTTTCAGAAATTTAAATGTTTTCCATGTACCTTGTTACAAGATGTTAAGCTTGATTCCGAACCAAGTTATGGCTTGCGTGAGCGCATTGTTGGCGCTGAGTCTGTGTAAGTGATATTATTTTTTTAGTAGCGCATTCATCGATTACCTAAGATTCTTTGTTAAATTCAATTTTCTAAGATTTCAGCAATTTTATTTCTAAACAACTTGATCTCATCCGTCCAGTTATCGAATCGCTTGTTAATCGTGAAGTCATCGATAAGTACTATACGCAGGTGGTATATTTTGTATTGTCTTTTGATGTGGTGATTTCTGATGTGCTTACATATTAGCTTTTTTTTTCTTTTCATGTTGAAAGAGTTCAGATCCTGGCTGTAATACCAGAAATGAGGGAGTGTATCTATGCTTGTGCAATAAGTCGTTTAATCGATTATGACTGGTTCGTGGATGCTATAGTGACAACGAAATGGGACATTGGTCAAATCCAATCGCAACACAGTACTTATGTTGATAATATTTTACAGGTGCTTCTCTATCGCTTCGTTAATTTTATTTTTAGACAAAAATATATAACATTATTCAAGTCGCTATTCAGTTTCAAGCTTCAGGTTTTTACATCTTCCAGCGCCATAAAAACTCACCATTCTGCAAATGGATGCTTAAAAATAACACTCTGGTATTTAATCACTGATACCTTGTTAGTCATTTCATTTTCAACGTGTATCTGCACGTTTTAATCGAATTCGTTTGTTTCTTTGGTTTCACTATTTATTGCTTTCTTATCATTCTGTTTTTCTAATACAAATAAGACTATGTGAAATACTGCAGTAGTTCGCAACTTTAGATGTATTAGTAGGAATTATGATAAAGCTTAGCTGCTCATAAAACTTATTTGTGCTGCATGCATTGCAGGAATTTTCAAGAATTAAAGATTTGCTTTCGGAAATCGCAGAACAAATACCAATTACAAAAGCAGTTCAAAAAATCTTTTGGAGCACAATTATACACTGTACATTTAATGCACTTGTCAAAGGGTATATTCCTTTACACAGTTTAAATTTGTCCTATTGTTTGCTGTAATTTTTCGTTTATATTCTTAACATTCTTCTATGCAAAGTAAGAATGTATCAGATATAACTTCATCGTCTTCTTATTAAGAGAAATTAACTGTTACTGAGTTGTACAAAGTTCATCTGTTTGAAGATATGGTGAATTTGGGAAAAAATGCTCAAGTGAAGGACGTGCATTAATGCAGTTAGATTTCCAACAGTTAATTGCAAAACTTGAACAACTTGTCGATTTTATGCCGATCCCACACAAAGCATATGTTGAAAATTACATAAAAGCCTATTATTTGCCTGAAAGTTCGATGGAATCATGGATTCTGCAACATAGAGTAAGTAATATTCATTGTTTTATTGGAGTTTTCGATTTCAGAAATCGATTTCCTTCTGTCTTAGAAAAAAACATAAAGCAAGTTCAGCTTTGTTAACATGTTCCTAACTGAATGTATTTCTCATCTCATCGAATATAAAATTTATCCAACATTCTAAACATACTAACTGCTTGCTGAAATTAGCTCTTATTGAGAGGATGGAAGTATTGAAATAGCAGTGCATGGATCTTTATTCTGAAAGCCTGACTAATCAATATGACTTTTCTAGTTTCAACCTTTACTTGGTCGTTTCAATCTATTCTGTTTTACAGGAATACACGACGAATCAAGTCATAACACTATTGAATGTGGCGACACATATTTCGAAGAAAGCCCGGACTCGAATTATTAGTGCACTCGAGGATTAATATAAGGATTATGTTATTTTTTCTTGCAATTAATTTAGGTATTTAATTTAAACTCGATGTTGTCAGCTGCTGTTATTTTTAATCTTTGTTGAATTGTTTGAATATTTTTCAGTAGTATGAACGATAGTTTCACTTTTTAAAAATACGATTAAAAAATATTATAGCTAAAAATTACTAAGGTAAAGCTTGAAATTCTTTTTTGTGCCCTCGACAATGTGTTAACAGTTAATGTTTAGGAGCAGATATCGATTTGGGCGTTTAACAGTTCCACTTTTTTCCGAACCCTTTTACTTTCAGCTTACATGTTCTGGCAGTAAAGAAAATTTTTAACGGCAATAATGCACAAGGTTATATGTCACTTTTTATTGTTTTAAATTTGGAATCATGCTTGATTTATACAGTTGTAAATTGCTTTCTTCCATAAATAAGCTTGTAAATAGAAGAAAAATTGCTGGTCTCACTTTACTTTCTTGACGCGAAATACGGTATGATTCTTGAGTATTTCGCTAATTCCATTCCCTTTGGGAAAAAGTAAGAACAACAGCGACAGAATTCTTTTTTGTTCTTGAAATCCGAATAATTAACATTATTGTGAGTATAGACGATGTTATGCTATTTATTCTCTTGCTATGGAAATAAATTTCGATCTCGATTTGTGCTGGTTAGTTAATCGTTTTTTGCAGTGGTTAGTTGTGTGGTTATTTTTTCTTTTGGATGTTTAAAGTACAGATATACAACAAAGTTTGTTTTTTTTTTTTTTTTTTTTGCTATTTGGATCCTGTAAATGTTGGTAAAGAAAACTGAATATGAAGCAAAATTGAAAAGCTTAAAAACTGAAATGAAAAATGAACAATTTATGTTGCAGAGAACAACTTAAAAAAGATTCATTACATAACATTATAAATCTTGATACCGTTTTGTACTTCAGTTTTTCATAGTACGATCTCGTTTTTTCCCTCATTTTATTTTTTCATACAGCACTGATTCGAAGAGCAGAAACTGCGCCATACGAAGACGAATTTCGCATAATTCATCGTTCAAATCCATACATTGATTTGTTAGTTTTCAAATCCTGTCTTTTTTATTTTCCATCGTTGTTTAATATTGTCGTGAAAGAATAAATTATGCCAATTTGCTATATTTTAAATTTGCCATCCAAATATTACAGCCAAAAAGTTACGAGGAAGATGAATGACGAATGAATCACACGAATGTCAGCAAAGCAGAAAATTTTCCCTTGAAAATCGCGTTTCTCAAAAGCAAGCATATTACCACTTGTTAGTATTTAATGGACATTTCAAACTTTTCCCAATCCTATTCACTATAAGTGTCCATATGTTTCATCTTCCGAAGCAAAAGTATGTGGAGAGGGAGAGAATAAGAGATGGATGTTGTCTGAGGTTAAGTAAACTGTATCCTCAGCAAAACAGATTGAGCAATGGGATGAACTTCGGAAATTAACGAGATTTTAATTACTTGAATGTTTTAGACTTTCATCTTAACGTAGGAGATTCACTGATTTGCGTTCTTGCGTTTTTTTTTTTTTTTTTTTTTTTTTTTTTTGAATAAATTTCATTTCACTTCTCATTCGTTGATGTAAACTATCCGTCTATTGTCATTAAGTTGATAGAAGTGTCTGCATTTTGGTGGTAAAAGCATAATTTTCAGGATTGCCGAAACTGCGAACTATTTTCGATAATCTTATGATTCCGTTTACATATAAACACTGTTAATTCTTTGTTCGATTATAGTTCGGGTTAGTTTAGGGCGATTATAACTTGAAATTTAACAACTTTACAAGTTGTATGTTTCAAAGTACAATAAATCTGTCATTATAAAGATATTAAAAGAAGATGTTAAAAGTACATACATCTTTATCATTCCATTTATCATATATTGGGGACTTTTCAAAGAAATTATTACTTGCATAACTTTAGTAAAATATTTCAACGATAAACAAACACTCCTGAATTTTTACAGAAAAGATCGAATTTTCTACTTTGCAGATCATGAACTGAAAAGATCGAATTTTCTACTTAAGCTCGCTAATTCATGAACTGAAATTTCTATGTGACAGTTTCATAGCAAATGCAACAAATTTATATAAACTAATTTTACATAAATTTGCATAAAATTTTCGATTGTCGAAAAATAAGTCTGTAAGCTCAATGCGAAAAGACTATGCAGAGTATGGAGGTATGTCGGTAATTACATATGTAACAGAGATAGAGAGAGGGGGAGGGGTTGCGGAGTTGCCTAGAGGAACCCACTCAAAGTTGGATGCATGCTGTCTTCGAATGGGTGCCAGCAAGAGCTCTTAAACTAACCTTGCTGAGAGGCTTCTCGCGATCATGAAGGCGGGACCTCCATGGTGAGGCTCGGTCATTGCACTTCTCGATCGGGTTGACCCGTGTGGCAATCCCAAGTCGGGATTGGCCAGCAGCTTAATTTTTGCGTTAGGGGAAAGCGTTCGCGCTTCCCTGTAGTTAGTTGGGTTAAGATTTGTTCATCTTGTGGGAAGTGTCGGTGTGTGCTTGATGAAATGTACATTATTAACTTGACCTTTGGTCAGTATTAACTTGACCTAAGCTTGATGGTCATCACCGATAGTGTACAAAACTAACCTAAACTTGATGGTCATCACCGATAGTGTACAAAACTAACCTAAACTTGATGGTCATCACCGATAGTGTACAAAACTAACCTAAACTTGATGGTCATCACCGATAGTGTACAAAACTAACCTAAACTTGATGGTCATCACCGATAGTGTACAAACTTCAAGGATTAGTTGACCTCACTCAAACTACTTAAATCTTTTCGATGGAAAGACATTGAAAAAGTGAAGATCTATTCAATAAATAAGGACAAGTGATACATTAGCTAAAAATCTTTGAAAGTACTAAAACTCAAAATGCTTTTAAAGGCTTAGCTTGATTCTAAATGAACTATTAAAGTCTGAAAGTTTGCTATAACAAGCATCTGTAATGAGCAGAATCCTAAAATGAAATTGAAGTTTTAAAAGAAAAGCTTGTGATATTCAAGCGTAGAAAAGTTTTCAATTGATAGAATTGAAATTCAATGTTTGATTTTTATTATCATAGTCCTTCATTTCAATTATTTTGTTTTTTTCTTTGTTCCAATCCTAAATTTTTTAACAATACAAAGCAATTTTTGATAGCATACAACTAAAGTTAAAATTTTACGATGAAAGTGCATAAATTTGTGGTAAATATTAAGATAATTAATTGTAAAATTCATTTTGTGAACTTCTGAAGATAGTTTTAGGTCATGGTATTTTCTTCATAGTTATAGATAGCATAGTTTCAGAAGAGAGTGATGTAGTATGACGCAGCAGAAGAGAGTAATATGATATGACCCAGAAGAGAATGGTATGGTATGACTCAGAAGAGAGTGGTATGGTGTGACTCAGAAGAGAGCGGTATGGTGTGACTGAGAAGAGAGTGGTATGGTGTGACTGAGAAGAGAGCGGTATGGTGTGACTCAGAAGAGAGTGGTATTGTATGACGATCTACTCTTATGTAGTTCTAGGTCGTATTTTTCGTTATAGTTATAGATAGCATAGTTTTGTCCCGCGAATCCCCGGTTTGTATTGTCGCATTATATATAGCAATAGCGATACCTTTACAGCGTTGCAGATTCAAAGCGGGGAAGCGCGGACGCTGTCCCCAAACGCAAAAATTTTGCTGTTGGCTGACCCCAACTCGGGATAGCCACACGGGTCAGCCGGACCGAAAAGTGCAATGGCCAAGCCTCACCATGGAGGTCCCGCCTTCTTGATCGCGAGATCCTCCCAGCCAGGTAAGTTTATGAGGCTCTCCATTTACTGATATCATCCCATAACACATCAAACTCCGAGTGGTTCGAAATTAACTTCATAGTAGTTGTCGATACAAGAAATGATAGATAAGAGAGTTTGTGATTTGAGGAGAGGCAGATAGCGATAGAAATAGCCTTCACCACATGTTATTCAATATGCGGCGAATGTATGTTAAATGATTGGCAACTGCTACAACAATTAATAGCTCATTCCAGCACATGATAAATTTAAAATTGAAAATTTAAATGGTGTGAAATGAAAGCATTGATCCTGTAATTTTAATAATTTCAATGAAATAATTCAATTTTATTTTCAAGGCATGCAATGATAATGTAGCAATCACTAACAAACACAGCAAGTGTTTGATAACATTTGAAGTAAACGTTGAAATAAATTGTAAAATTTCTGTAAATTGTAAATATCATTGCTATGGATAAAATAAAAGGAAAAGACATGGAAAGTTTTCCTAATTTCATTCCTTCTTATCATATCTTCTAAAATGTTTTCAATAAAGTAATCGTTAAACTAAAAATTCTTCTCTGCCACTTCTGAGAGCTATTCGATCCTCAAAGAATCGAATATTACAGCCAATACGAGTTAAAAAAAAAAACGTGGAAAAACTACTGATAAGGTTCCACGAATTGAAACCATTTCCCATGTATTCCAATGCTTAATGATGATAAATGTAAGCAGCTTTTAAGCAATATTTGAATAAGGCTTAACATTAAAAAAATTTTGCAGTGCACTTTGCCCTATTTTAAAAAGATTCTGTCCTTTATAAATTGTCACACCTGCCGGATATCATTTGCATTTAAGGTCAAGCCCGGATATTCCACTATAGCTTCTACTATCTTTTTTAGAAATTTGAATCTATATGATGATTTTCTATATGATCTATATGACTTCTACTATATTTCTAGAAATCTGAGTCTATATGAGTTGTAAATGTTACTTAAAATTATTCAAGGTTACAAATTGGGTAATATGTGAAATCTTAAACTTAAGTAATCAAGTATATGAATCATGATATAGTGAATCTGTAGAAATCTGGATAGTAATATTCCGAAATATAGCATCTTTCATAGCTAAATATTTATTTATGAGCCAAGTAAGTCGTGGAAAAATCCTGTCCAAATTCATTATTAAAGTGAGTTACTATCAACATTGTTTTCAAATTGGCTTATAAAAATGAATATATCTTGATGTGTGAGTGTATATGTATGCATTTATTTATGTATGCATATCTTGCATCAAATTCATACTTTTATTTTTGTAGAATTATTAGGGTTATTTTCTTAACTTCATAGTGTCTATAACAAGGTTTGTTCCTGCTTGTCAAATGCCTTAATTATTTTTGGCGATAATTACTGCAGTAATTTCATACGTAAACTTAGTTCATATGAAAGTAAATTGTTTAGTTATGGCTGCTTCTGAGTTCAAATTAACTTAGATTGTTAAACATCATGGCTGCTTCTGAGTTCAAATTAACTTAGATTGTTAATCGCCTTGTTTTTATTTGTAATTCTTAGTCACTAAATGAGCAAGAAAGCAGCTATGAACCATAAATTATCGGCTCATTTCTAATGTTTTCGATGAGAAGGCGCATGTTGACAATAAATTTTTAGAAGTTTGCTGAAACAAGTAATTTGATGAATCATTTAATGTTAAAACATTGATGCACTTTGAGTAAAATTTTTAACAAATTAAATTAAAGGTAAAATATGAAGAAAATGGGCAGAAAAAGGGAAAAACTTGAGTGGGTAAAAAATAGGACACAATTTTCAGAGTATTATTGAAATTTCCTTACCAATAGGTTTGTTCGGAAAACTGTAACTGGAATCATTGCAGAAGGAAGGGATGTGAAATAATTCCCATCAGTTATAACTTTCAAGCATTACAGAAATCAAATAAACAAAATATTTCGTTAAGTGATTAATTTTCAATAAATGAACTTGAATTTTAAGTTTTAACCCCTGAATATTATCAACAAAGCCAATTCTTGAAATGAAACATCTGTTGTATGGTTCCCAGTGATAGTTTTTTAATTCGTTTCTTAAACCAATATTCTGTTGTTCGTTACTTTTGCTGTTTGTTCGAACACTTTGAAACAGTCATTTAACTGTCAAATGTTACTGTCACACGAAAGGATGTATGAAACTAGGAGTTTGAAGTTGCTTTTAGAATTGATCGGATTTTGAACGGATATTTTTTGTGCCTCCAAACTAATATAATTTCTATTTTACTATTGCAAACTTTTAGTTTTTTTTTTTTTTTTTTTTTTTTTTTTTTTAGAAAGTTAAACTTAGTCCAACATTGAGATGGATCTCTCTTGAAATTGAAATTTCCGCAAGTTGTATGTTGTAAAGAGTCAGAGTATGTTGAAGAAGAAATAGATGTAAGTCGATGAGTGGCATCCTTCTCCTTATTGATTGATCAATACGGTTTTCCAATTTTTTTTCCCATAGCTATTTTAATCAGATCGGATAGGATAAAAAGGCACCTCTATCGAAATTTTCAGTTTTAATCTAATTCTTCTATCTCTCAATGATTTTTCGGTAGAAACTTCTTGCTTACGAATTCTCTCTAACAAATCTCATCCGAATTCAGTCTGATCGACGAAATATTATCTGTAGAATCTTTCAATATATTAACAAATCTTTGTCATGAATTTTATGCTTCTGTTCAAATTAATGAATGTTGAAAATGAATCCTGTATCACTGGTTGCAATAATTAAGTTCGATGAGTATCGGTGAAGTTGTAACTCATCTTCAGAAAGCTCAAAAGTGCTTGGTTTTATTACTGAGATTATAATTTGAATGTAAATGTGCAAATAATGAAATAAAAAAGTAACGACTATCTTTGATCTACGAAATCCATCTTTACTATCTATTACTATTCATTACAAATGAGGCTTAAGTATAATTCTTGATATAATTCGAGAAATTATAGGAATAGCAAAAAAATTTTGTTTACTTCTTACTTAATAATTTATTACAATGCTACCATTTATTATTTCTCTTGACAGTTAACTTCTCAACATATATGATATTAATTATTACTAATTACTATATTTATTATGTTCCGCATGTGACAACAGTATCGCATTGCACAACACTGTTACTTCATCTGTTTGCAGTGCATTTCACAAATGCCGTTGTATTTGAATTTTTTCCCAATGCTAATAATTCTATCATGCAGCATTGCAGTATTATATGCTATGCAAATAATGGCCATTGAATGCTTTTGTTTTTTTTTTTTTTTTCTTCATAAAAGGATGGATATTATTTTAAAGGCAAGTTGAAAATATGCTAACAATTTTCGCATTATTGTTAAATCAAATTATGCACTTAATGATTGCTTATATTATTCAGTTGGTTGCGGAAAAATTAATTTGACAAAAATTCGTAATCATTTCGTGATATTGTAATCATTTCATGATATTGTAATCATTTCGTGATATTGTAATCATTTCGTGATATTGTAATCATTTCGTGATATTGTAATCATTTCGTGATATTGTAATCATTTCGTGATATTGCAATAATTTCGTGATATTGTAATCATTTCATGATATTGTAATCATTTCGTGATATTGTAATCATTTCGTGATATTGTAATCATTTCGTGATATTGAATATTTCGTGATATTGTAATCATTTCGTGATATTGAATATTTCGTGATATTGTAATCATTTCATGATATTATAATCATTTCGTGATATTGTAATCATTTCGTGATATTGCAATAATTTCATGATATTGTAATCATTTCGTGATATTGTAATCATTTCGTGATATTGTAATCATTTCGTGATATTGTAATCATTTCGTGATATTGCAATAATTTCGTGATATTGTAATCATTTCGTGATATTGCAATAATTTCGTGATATTGTAATCATTTCGTGATATTGCAATAATTTCGTGATATTGTAATCATTTCGTGATATTGCAATAATTTCGTGATATTGTAATCATTTCGTGATATTGCAATAATTTCGTGATATTGTAATCATTTCGTGATATTGCAATAATTTCGTGATATTGTAATCATTTCGTGATATTGCAATAATTTCGTGATATTGTAATCATTTCGTGATATTGCAATAATTTCGTGATATTGTAATCATTTCGTGATATTGCAATAATTTCGTGATATTGTAATCATTTCGTNACACACACACGCACACATACTTGCACACACATACACACACACACACACACACGCACACATACTTGCACACACACACACGCACACATGCACACACATACACACACACATACACACACACACACACACACACACACACACACACACAACACACACAGATACATATTGACCAATAGAAATTCCCGACGAATCGAAATGAAGATAAAAGTGAACATTGGAAAGGAATGTTGCAGATTTGAAAAAGCTTTAAAATAATTGATAAATGTAATGTTATCGTAAGATAACTGAGTGACTGGGCCTTAGAATTGCATAGGCATGTGAGAGCAATGATTTTTAGCCAAAGAACAAATTATGTTCGTTTCGTTTTTTTTTCTCTCATTCCTATTAAAATTATCTATTTCTAATTATCCTTTACTGATCAATTTTTGTATTTTTTTTAAAATGTATCTAAATTTATAGCTTTTTTCTAAGTAATTATTTGTTAATATTTCGATGTTTTTTTTTTATCGCTTATCAAATATATTGTGAATCGTCCATTTATGAATTTCATTGAAACTTTTTTAAATAGGTAAATCTTTAAAATATATCAAATTTAATTGGAAATAATTAATTACCTGAATTCATTGCATATATGCTTTTAATGTTGTGAAATTTTTGTTTACTCTCTCTATTAATAATACTAAAATATCGAAATGATGCTGAAGAATTTTGGTATTATCGATGTATTCACGCATTTTGCTCTTATCAATTGAAAAACCTGAATTTTACAGGCCAGATAGAATCGATGAAATAGTAAATTCATAGTGGATCAGAAGAAGATTGTATTTGTTTCCTGGTCTTCCGGAATAATGACAGTTAGCTGAACAGGAAAAATAAATGCACTTTTGAAAATATGTCACTAATTTTAAAATTACAAATGAGAAATTTTGTCACTAATTTTAAAATTACAAATGAGAAATTTTTCTTTTATCTCTTCTTTTCTTCCAACAATCACAATTCATACTATAAAATAGAGAGAAAATTTCATATTCTTTTCTATTTTTTATATTTTGATAAGCATAGTACAAAATTCCTCTGAATCAATAGAGAAGGTTTGCCTTATTATCACTTGAATCCTTTGATAATATCATATTATCTGAAATGTCCAAAGATAAGCAATTCAATCATATCCTACTTCATTATCTTCATATCTTCAAACTTTTAGCTTCTAGTCTATGTATTATCTTTGAAAATTAATTTTATAGATTGAAAGAAAGAAAATAAGATATTATTTTATTTTCTTTCATTCTTATTTTTACAACGTTTTTTTTTTTTTTTTTTTTTTTTTTTCAAATTAGTAATTTTTTGCTTTTAGATGATTTACCTATCATTGATGAAAGGTAAGGAAGGTAAGAACGATGAAAGTTTTTCTTTTTTATTTAATTTATAAATAAGTGAAAAAAATTTTTTTTTTTTTTATCAAATATTAGCCTTACAGATTTGACATTCTATGATGTACAAACAGTTCTATCATTCATTCTTATTCAACAAATTGATACGACATAAACGGTGACATATTTGACGAAGACAATGTGGAGCATTTGGATTTTCCGTTAGTATAATCATTTATCTCAAAAATTTTTATTTATTCCAATTGTTAATTTAAATCCTACCTATTATTTTTGCTCCATCTGTTACATCTATTATTTATTGATTCGTAAAGTTTGCAACTTTGATTTAAACTTTTGTCTTTCGTCTATCTACCACTCTTCATCTATCATCGAATTTTACCAACCACTATACGAGAATTTGGAAATTTGGAAAAGTTGAAATATTTGAAAATTTTATCACAGACAGTAAATGGTGCTGTAAAGAGAGTGAAATAACAGAGAGAAAGAGAGAAGGAGAGAGAAAGAGAGAAATAGTACTTGATAATAATATCTCTAAGTTGCGCGAGATTGTTTACTTTTTTTAAAGTATGAATGAGTAATTGAAAATATCCCATCCTACAAAAGCATAAGTTAATAGTAAGCATAATCTCGGGAAATGAAAGAATAAAGGAATTCCACACCGCGATGGAATCCCGATGATCTGCTGCTGGGTTGAGCTGTGACATTTCGCTACCAATTTGTAAGAACAACAACAACAACAAAACGTTGGATGTTTTATTGCGGAATAACAAAATTTAACTTTGTTTTAATTCGATGCAATAAAATTTATTTATTGGATAAAATGAATTGAAATTTTTATTTTATTTGATAATTGGCACATTTTTTATTTCATTTTTTTCTATTAGACATAGAAAATTGAAGAGATTTGAAATATATTTGATATTATTATGTTTTATCGTACTACTTATATTTGAATCATTGTTATCTAACATTGTTTGTTCTATTTCATTTGTTAATTTCATAAAAATACAAGAAACATCACGTTTTTTTTTCTGGCTTTTTTTTTGCATTTGTTTAGCGCTTCCATTTTTATTAAATCATAATACGCTAAATTATATTTTTGTTAAAAGAATTATTTACAGGTATGCGACGATGGTTTTCCACATTTGGTTCAGTTACCGTTCAACCGAGTACTTCACGTGTCGCATCACCAACTCCAACTTCTCCTGGATCAACATCAACGGAACAATTTACTGATTCATCTGTTTCATCATTGCTAGCACCATCAATTATCGCAAAACCAGATATTCATTGGAACGTTGATTTCGCATCTGATCCATGTTCATGGGAGAGTTGTTTTGATGCACATTGGGAAGCAGCTGAAAAATTACTTGATGATGAAGAGGAAATTAACTATGAAAAAGTTAGTGATATCTTTACAATCTAAAAAAACATAAAAATCATTTTAACTATTTTACATATCGTTTATATAGAATTTTCATATGATACATTTGGAATGTTTTATTAATAACTTCTACTAAATATAATTTATTCGTTCATTTTTCTCTTCTTTATCACTTTTTTTTTTACTATATTTCTTTTATAGATAATAAATGAAATTCATAGTGATAATGTTTATAGGTAGTAACTGTATTCCAACACTTAAATTGCACAGTGGAGCTACTAATGATGGAAGCAAATGCTCAGCCAGAATCTACTATTGGCTCAATATTAGATCGTTATTTTACTCAACAAATTATGGAACGAGTAGTTGATTGGGCAATTGCAACTCCACATTTTTTGACACCAACATGTCAGGTATATAAACTGAACAATCTGCATGTTACTGATAATGACAATAAAAGAGAAATAGATGCTTAGAATTAGAGTACTTGTAATTATTGATCTTATGGTAATGAATTGTTTTTAGCAAGAATACAAAGTTGTTGTATAAATGTATTCATTAGCTTTTCTATCCACTTCCCTATCAACATTTTATCGATCAGTTTTATGTGACGTAGAAAAAAATTTTGTTATTGAACAGACCTTTCTCTATTATACAGAACAAAAATTGGAATGTTGGATTTATTAAAATTTACTATTTACAGTATCGGTTATTCATACAAAATAATTTTAGTACTATTTAGGTCATTTCAAAATTTAGTCTTTTTTTTTGCATGAGTCATACTTTTGTGTTAAATTAAGAGCCAACTTTTATTTTAATTTTTTTGGCAAGGTTTTACAAATAACAGTGTGTTTTTTTTTTCTCTCTTTTTAGCCAAATGTTAATGAAGATAGCGTAAATTCCTAGGTTAATCTGATTCGTCTTTATGAAATCGTTGTTGGAGAAAGTCATACACAGAATCACTGTTTGCTGGTGCACAAGCCGATGTTACTTCCATTGCTGAAATTACTGGATTGGTGTAGAAAGAGTGCTGAAAAGAGGAATTTTACTCCATCTAATACGGACAGACATTTCGTTTTACTTTTAAACCAGGTCAACACTTGATATTTATGGCAAATCATTTCGTTAATTACGTTTTTATGGTTAAGAATAAACTTTGTAATGGCTTGTTAACTAAATTTTAAAAATTTTTCTAATATATCTTATGACAGAGTATCGTATGGTCTTAATAGAAATTTCAGTCTATTATTTTATTTTATGAGCATAGTATGGTACATCGTTATATATATACTTTTTTCCTTTTATATGTATATATATTTGTAGAATGTTTAACCCTGTGTGGAAGAGAAGTTGTAACAAATTAGGAACAAAGTTGTATAAGTTTTTTCTATCTTACAAAAATGTATGAGTTTTTTTTTCTGCATTTGAAAAGCATTAAGATATTTCAGATCTGCACCAAACTGGCTGAAGATGCGACGTTGTTGCACTTTTTTTTTGATTTTGACCATGATCGTGATGAGCGATTTTTGGTGTTCAGTTTATTAATTCCCTATCTTTATGATTCCGGTGAAGTTGGACAATTAGCACGTGATGCATTGCTTCTAATACTTTCTGTTTCTCGGCGATTGAAACATATTGCGGAATTTATTTCTGCAAAGGTTTGCGAAAGCTTTTTAGTCAATCATTAGCTTTTCTTAAAATAAATATCAATAAATAAAATAAAGTCGATTGGCATATTTTCTGAAATGTTAATTACTAAATGTAATTAAGTGACTTATTTTGGTGGTTGCTTTCAAGAGATTCATTAAAAACTTGCGGGCTAGATAACTCTTTAGTTTGTCGCATGTTTGAATGAAATAAAAATTGTAAAATTTTTCGAAACTGCTGAGTCTTGGTTTCTTTGTTTTTTAAAACCAGTTCTGATTTTCTGGAAGTTTTATAAAGATAGATTTTTCAGGATTTCTTTTGCTTCATTTTTTTATCTTAACCCTATAGTCCTGTATAAAAAGTTGTTTGAAATTTTTTATTGCAGTCAAACTTTTGTCCGGTGCTTGCAACGGGTCTTTCGGGTTGTTTTTCCCAGTTATCACTCTCACTTGGCTCAATATTATACGTAAGCGATGACTGGCATAAGATAAATATCGATGACATCGATTCTTATCCCAGCTTATTGGACTTCCACTCATCATTGATTTTCTGCAATGCAGTTATACAGGTTACTTATGTTATAATATTAATGGAGATCTATAAATTTTCGAAATTTTTTAGAACTATTGGTTAGAGATGTATGTTATGGGTTCCTATACTCATTTTGTGAACAGTTTGTTCCTAGGTTGCTCACAGTTATGTTGTATCACAAGTTGTTACCTATATCTATCACGGGTTTTTGCTTCCTGTCGTTCTACCTTCATTGCTGCAGGTATCACTTTTCTACATGGAACAAAAAATTTAACAATCCATTCATTTCATATTTGAAACTTAGGATGATTTTGAACAAAATTTTGATTGTTTTACATATTGCTGATCTTTTTTATTTCAGTTTATGTAGTATTTTCAGAAATTTGTTTTTCAGCAATAATTTTTCCAGGGCGGACAAGATGAACTTATTTCATCAACAGCCTATTATCATTTTTGTTTGGACAGCGTCACTGAGACAGCACTTATACAAACAATGGTAAAATTACTCCTTAATGAAAGTTGTGAAGCTAAAAAGGTGCTTGATGTTATCGTGGAAAGGATATCTGCAGGAAATCGGGTTCATTTTATTGTCGTGAAGTTACACTCTTTGTTTAATCAAAAATTTCTATTTGCGTTACGTTCTTGTTTGATATTAGTTAGTAAAAGCAGTGATTAATTTGCTATGTGAAGCCATCATATTATGTTCTCAAGTAGACTATTTCAGTAAATGTTGAAAAATCTATTTTTTTTCCGGAACTGTTCACGTCATTAAACAGTTATCTTTTCTTCACGGATCTACCACAAAATTTTCTGTCCGATATATACCTTAATGAGATATATAAGAATTTTCGCTGGGAGTAAAGATTTTTTCTGTAAAATCTATTAAGCTCAACAATAATGTGACTTTATAAGTGTGTTAAATGAACTCTTATTTTCATATTTTTCTTTTTTCCAGCTTAGCCAAGTTAGTTTATCGTTGGTGAGAACACTGATTGATTTACGATGCGAAGACATCATGTTCGATCTTGTTTTCAAGTAGATTATTTTTTCTGTAGTTATTTTCTGCCATTTGATTAGTTATGCTTCAGTTTGGTTGTCTTATAATTTTATTATTTTAGGAGGTCGAGAAGTGAAGAAACTCAGTGATTTCTCAACTGTCTCTTACTTCATTTTAAACTTTATTGAGACTCAGTTTTTTTAGGTACCTTCTGCCTTGCACATTTTTGCAACCTAATCAAACGCTTCATTTAAAGAATCAAAAGTATGTAAGGACGGCTGCTCAAACTTTACTGACTTTTATTCCTGAATGTACGTATAAATCTTCAGCGGTAGGTTTCAAAATTTTCTATGTTAGATACATCCATGTCTTTTTAATTATGCTAACTCGCTTTTTCTTTCTATTTTTGATTAAACTCATACCGTTAATGGATATTTATATCAGAAGTATTTCAGCTATGCTCCCAAGAAACTCTTAATATCTATCTTACTGAATGTCGAAACTATGTGCAAGAAACAGCAGACGCCTGTTGTGAGAAATGGGCTTGGAATTACGATGGTCACAGTCCGTTTCTGATGCCAAAGTTAAATTCAGACTGTGAAAGCACCGTTAATTGTAATGAAGTGAGTAATTTATTCTTTAGAAAACTCTAATTTTTTCAGAATAAAGTTCTTTAGAGTAAAATTTCAATGTAAAATGCTGCCATTAGTTTTATAAATAGAATTGATAAGTTACAATCAGCATTCGAACATTAGTATCCAGTTCAATTTCAGTTAAAGATATTTGTATAAAATTTAAGTAAAATAAGTCAAAAAGCATATCATTTTATATCTTTTTATAAAATTGTTGTTCGTTGAGAAGAGATTCTGTTTTTGCTAATAGATTTTTAGCTTATCAGTTTGGTTCTTTTCTATCACATATGTTTTAGTGTATCTTTTTCACATCTCAGCGCGGTAACATCGCGCACGAGGTTCTTTTCTTCGTTTTTTTTTTTCGCTCAGAAAAGATTTCTCTCTTTTATCTTTCCAAATTTATTTAGGGTTTTGTTCGGCATTCTTCAGTGCGTTCATCAATGGTCTCAGCGCGGAATGGTTTGAATCGGTATTTCGTGAGCCGAAATGCTCACACTACAGCTGAAAGTTTACGTCAGCATACTCCACTACCGAGACTAGGAGAACAAGAATCGTCATCAAGAAGTAGTTTTCCCTACGACATTGCAGATTCCTCATTAGTTCTGGATGATGAAGACGACGAATTAATTATACCACCGTTAACGTTAGTTTTTTCAAAATCTCCTATTATACTTTTGTTGTATAGAATATGGAAGAGTTTACTGATTTTCATCTTTTATGAACTATTCATCTATTGTTTATTATTTACCGAGTCATCAATTTTTCGGAATTCTTTTTCCAGTTTTGTGCATTACTTTGACTGGTTATTTTTTGTCTGGTTGAAAATCCCATTCATTTAGACCCAAATCACTTATGATGATGACTTCATCGAGTGATTACTTTCAATTTGCGTACGGCGAATTGTCAGAAACTGACACTGAGGCGATTAATCCCAGTGCGATCAACACGAGTGAAGCACCACCGCAAACAGTTTCAGACAGAGGAAGTTTGACAAGCACGAATGCAAATTATGATACTGATACTGAAATGGCGCGGTCGTTCGTTCTGAGAGGATGGGGACAAATTGAGGTGCAGTTTAATTCAAAACTTCTAAAGGAGTTCATTACAAGCTTCTGGTGCATCTTCAAGCAACTCATGAAGGAACTTTTAACTTTTGATAACATACTATTCACTAAGCTTGCTTCTTGATAAGTCATGTAAGTAAATTTTAATTTTTCCTGAACTTGCCTTATTCTGAGGAAAATTTTTCTATACATATTTAAGGAAGGCAAGGAAGCTATTCAACTCGTATCGTGAAAGTTTAAAATGTTTCCAAAATCATTCATGCATTCAGGATATGGATACCTTTATGGCATTGATGGATAGAGTGCCAGCATCGAAAACAAAGCATTCCTTGGAAGAAAATTTGGCTTTAATAGATTCACGAATTCAGTATCTTGAGGAGTTGAAAGCTGAGACTAAACCGCAAGAATCGGAAAGTGATGGGTTTAAAAGTGATACAAATAACGACAATGACGACGAGTACCCGACGCTATTAGGAAAGCCGATCGAATGTTTTGGAAATCAGAGTAATTTTTCAATAAATTCATTTTTATTTACTTGTTCTAGATTAATCAAAAGAGTGAGTGAAAGACTTCTGGTTAAATCTAAATAATTTCCTGTCTATAAACTGTTCAGAGAGAGTATTTTTTACGAGTACAGTTCGCATCTTCCTTTCTGCTGGTAATTCATATTTTATAAAAATTGTTCACTTTGTTAACATCTATTTTCACACGTAGAATAATGTAAATTGGCAGTATCATTTCTTTTGTCAGCAATGTCATTATCATTTGATTAAGTTTCCCACAGTTTAAAATACTCGTAAGGCTTATTACCTTATACTGCTCACTTTTTCTAACATCTGTTTTTCGCATGCAGGTTGATATAATTTGATTGCAATTTATCAGGAAAATTTATTCATTTTTTCTCACATTCCAGAGCGTCAGAAAAATTTTTTCTTATCCAACAGGAGAAGAAATACTATGCGATAAAAATGAAAAAGTCATATTTATACAAGTCAAGATTTTTTCTCTTGTACTTGAATTTTTTTGAAATTGATGGTTTTTATGAAGGTGTTGGACCCTTTCTGGAAGTTATAATACGTTCTTTGGAAAATATGCTGGATAATTCATTGTATGTAACATTGCAAACAACATCGGTATTGGCCGCACTTGCATCATATCCTCAGCCACTTATTGCTCATTACTTGTTTGACCAGTGCATGCTTTTGCAACCTAATGTGAAAAATTTGTTTAAGGTAGGTGGAAATTTATCTGCTGAAAATTTAAAAACTTTATTTGTAAGCTTGTCGATTCTTTTTTTTTTACTTTATTTTTTCTCGAAGGTTATGGATTCACTAAAGACGCGAATTGATGCATATGCTTCATCACTTGATGGTTTTGATGTTTTGCTGGAACGAGGGATTAAATTTTTACGATTAAGAGCTGAACGCTATGAAAAAGTAAGCTTCTTTTAGTTGATTGCTCATCGAAAGATTTCTGAATTTTATTTTTTTGTTAAAAGTTTTGGTATTGAGGTTATGGAAAGTAATCGGCAACATATGTTACACTTACGATCTTCCGGTGATTCATTTTCACGAAATGGCAGTGTAGAAAGGAGGCATTCGTCGAGAGGTTTATTAAATAGGTGAGACTGTAATTTATTTATTTTAATTCGTTTTGATAGTTCTTATCAAACATCATAGTCATGAACTTTTTTGAAAGTGCACATCTTTTTGTGAGGTATAAACAGTTTTCTCGTAGACTTTTCGACTTATTGAGGTTCACAGGAGAATTTTCCATAATGCTTTTTCATATTTTTACAATTTCATAATTGATATCTTGTTTGAAGCACATGAAAGCTTTTTTAGATTCAGGCCTTTCAGCGGTAAACGCCTCTATCCAGCTAATAATTCTGACCATCCACATGAGTTTCGCATTTATACACACAAAGCAATGGAAAGTCGTGATGTAACACTAGATCATGCACGAGCAAAGCAGTTTGTTTTCGCGGCTATCATACTGTCGCAGTTTTGTCAGGTTATCATTTTTATTGAATATAGTGCACGTCATTTTTCATTCGTTAAGATTTAAATCATTTATAGATAAATTCATCAGGTCTAATTTATGTTTCTTTTTTTCCTGATACAAACGATATAGAACAGACGCAAACATTTCCGGAAAGAAGCTGTTAATACCAGCCATTTATTTATTACATTCATTACTATGAGTAAAAGGAAAATCATATTCTGAAAGGATTAGAAATTAATATCGGAAAGTATTTATAAGTTCTTATTCAAGAAAAAAAATTTGTTTAACTTTTTTCCAGAATTTCACGCATCTTTTTCGCACACTAGTCTCCTTCATTACTGTTATTGGAAGGAAGTTTTATTTTCTGATGCTTTACTTGTGAAATATTGAAATTTGATAATAGATAATGCAGTTGATGACCTAATAACTGCTAGAGAAAATGACATTACCAAACTTAAATATAAAAATCTTTTAGGAATTAGCTGCGACGGTACTACAACATTCTACCGTTGTTCCGCGGCCAAAAGGTAATTTGACGAAAATGTGGTGAAGCACATGTGCATTTATAATACTTATTCTTTTCTGGTTAAATTTGGAAATAGTTCGTTTTTGTGAAATATTCAATTTTGCCGGCAAAGGCGGGAGGTCAACAGTGCTGGTAGGCACAATACGAATTATTGTGCTGACTTTCCCGCTTCTTTCATTGATTTTTTGTGGAATAATTTGCATAGTTGTCTCGCTGAAATAATTTGCATAGTTGTCTCGTTGTTATAATTTGTTAATTCATATTATAGGATTTGTTTCTCTTCTGCTCCAGCAAATTCTGTAGGAGAACGGATCACTTTCAGATATTTACAAGAAGAAAAATCAACTGTTATATGTCCTTCAGTGGTATTTCTAACATCATCGCTGTAATTTGAAACAATGAATATTTCAGATATCCGTCATTAATTCACTTCAAGTGCTGAATTTTGAATCATTAGAACAGTAACTTTTAAGATTGACTTGAAAATTGTAAAAATATTATGCAAACATTTGAAAATGTTGAAATTTATGTTAAAATAAGGTAATTAATTCATTCATCAATGAAATTCACCCATCTTTACAATAAATGCTCATATATTAATTGAATAATCTGTTATTATATAGTTCTTTATAAATAACACAATGTATAGCTTTTTTCTGTTAACTGTGAAATTTGTAAATGTTATTATTCTATAAGTTATGAAGGCCTTGCTTTTGCTCCGTTTCTTTAAATTATTTTTGTGGTTTTTTTTTTCCTTTATGTTAAATTTGTAAATAATAAAATTCTCAGGTTTGCATGCTATTCTGAATACAACATTTTGAGATGTGTGAAAAAATGAAATCTGAAAAGGTTGCAAATTTCATCTAAACAACAACAGTTATGGTTGAATCGGACATTTCTTATCAAACAACAAATTTATTTCTCAAAGAAAAAATATTGTTCAAAATGAAACTTTGAACTTGTTATTTTATAGACAATGGGCGGCTAATTTATTGAATTTTTCCATCTCACAAATAAATCAAATAGCTAATAATGAAAAAGTAGAATTAGGAATGTTTTGGAAAATTATAACTGAAATAGAATGGAAAATATAACTATTTGAAATATCAACAATCAACAAAGATCAGAAATTTACTAATTTAAAAAGTAAATTAACAATGGAGAAATAACTGGGAGAGAAATATAGAATTGGAAAATTAAATGTGTTTAAATTAAATATGTTTAAATATTAAATATGTTTAAATACCTGTAAAGTAATGGAGATGTTTGCCTATTAGTTACTGTATGATGCAAATAAAAGTAAGTCAATATAGACAGTAAATCGATTTGTCAGAATAACAAATATACCGTAGGCATATCTTAACAATTATGCAACTCTGAACCTAGAACTTAATTATAAGTAACTTTATGTATATTACATATACAGTAAACCTAGGATATGTATGTTTTTATTTATATAGATATTCTGCATACAGTTTTAGAATGTTGTTCCCTTAAATGATAATTTATACAGTAGTTGGTATAATGGAATTAGATAATGAGTTCTGTCATCTCCAATAAGAAAAAAAAAAAAAAAAAAAAGAAAGGTGCACTAGCAGTAAATAACCTATGACCTCAAGAGTAGCAAAAGATACTCGAGCAACAATGATTCATCCTGTTCTTCTCCAGAAAAACACAAAACCGCTATTTCATTCTCGTATTTCCTTTTTTTCTCTTCATTGAAACATTTATTGTCGGTATTTTATGCTCTTTCATTGAGTGAAAATTTTGCATAATTCTCTGTCATACATTTACTTCATCACTACGACAATATTTATTAGAACTTGCACAGTTGTCCTCATTCTGATTATTTGCGGGTGATTGAATGACCTGAGAAAGAGCTCATTGCCTGACCTCAGCTAAATAATTACCCGCTACTCTTCATTCCTCCAATCCTTCTGACCTGCTGAAATTCCTACAATAGCTACCCCATTTTACCTCACGTGCCGCAATCATCAACGTTGCGTCAAGTTGCGCATTTCTTTCCTTTTCCCAAATTATTTGCATTTATTTAAAAGTTTATTTTAAGATTTTTTTTTTTAAGAAATTTATGTTGATTTTAGAAATTTGTGAATTTTTTTTCTTTGTTTTTTTTTTTTTTTTAATTCAACATTTAAAGTATCGCAAAAATAGCAATCAAAAGGGTATTGAGATACATACAAGTTTTTTATATTTTTTCAATTAAAATTTTCTTTCATGAATTAGAATTAATACATTTATTTTTTTTATAGCATTAGGCATTTTAATTTTCTGATTAAAATATAATGTATGAGTATTCTAATTGTATTTAACATTGGCACTCAAACAAATAACATTGTTCAGAAAGAAATGTAAGTAAGTGATAATTAGTAAGTGATAATACAGCGCTGGAAAATAACTTACATTATTGTTTTCTGTCACATGATGCACTACAACATCAAACTTCAACATGATTCTGTTAACACTCATGAAGATTCTATGATGATCCTGATTAGGCTCTGATAATTAAGGTGAGGATAACAGAATTTGAAATTGGAATTTGTAATTCCAAAAGACTGAAATCCGCTACAATGAACACATATATTTGATAGTTAAAATGGAGTATGAGTAAGAATGCAGGAAAATGAAAAATGGACGATTTTTAAATATAAAAAGATTTGAATTAAATTAAAAGTTAAAAAAGTTCATAGTTCAGCATTTTGAAAGGTGAAATGTAAGTTACTATGTCAATGGTAAGTTCATAATGTACGCATGTTCTTGTTTCATTGATAATAAATAGTAGTAAATGATGAAAGTTTCAAGTAGAGACTTGAGAATTTCTTAAAAAGCTAATTTTTTTTATTTAAAATTATTCCAATATGAAAATGGATGAAAAGACTTTCTGGTAACTATTATCAAAATTCACAAAATTTATATGGCTAAATTGCTTTTAGTAAGCTTTAACCCGTAATATTAATTAAATAGTTCTTCAATCAGAAATTATTTTCAATATCTCTCAGTAATAAGTATTGAAAATACAGTATTTATCGTCTATTTGCAGTCATCCACTAATGGTATGGTGTGTTTCCAGCTAATTAACAGATAGAGATGTCGGATCTGTTTTACCAACTATTCCGTTATGTTTTTCATTCTTCTATTGCGAAGGTAAACTACGGTAAGTTATTAGTACAGGAGTAATAACTCCAACAGAAATATAAATATCTTCCCGCCAATCTTTGATCTTCATTCCTCTGACTTACAAAAATGAATTACCTCAGATTTTCCTGATTTCGAAAACAACATTTTGCATATCTGGCGAAGTTCGCCATTAATTGGCATTTCGAGTGAAGCTGAAATTAACTCTCTACGGTATATGTTTCGTTGCATCTGCTAAAGTATTACTAGTCGAAAAAGATGACCAGTGCTGCAGCATCTCTGCAACGATCAAACAACAGTTTGGATTATTACTTGTTGGAGTTCTTGCTCTTTTACTTGCCTAAACATTCTTCGTATCTGTATGATAGTACCAAAAAACTACAGTGTCGAAGCAACATGATGCACCTTGCACAGCGAGAATCATGTTAGATGGCTTTCACTTTTCTACCAATTGCATCTTGAAAGTGAAAAGACCATTTCCAGCATGACCTCTCCAAATCTAAAATAGACAGAGAGATCAAAGAATTCACTCAGAATCTGGGCCTTTCCCTTTCCATTGGCTCTAATTTGATTTTCATTCTGCTTGAATTATGCAGGATGGGAGATAGAGAGGCCTGTTCAGTACTAAAGTGAAATTCAATGCAAATTTCATGAAAATAATAAATAAAGTTGCCTCAAAACTCTATTTATGGACACTTCTGCAAAAAACAACAAACTTTTTTAAAATTTGTTCTACAACACAAAAATTGTCTTGGGGAAATTTTCAAATCCTATTACCAACTACAAGAGTATTGCAACTGTGATACAGACGAAGTTGAATAAGTTTGATAACTTGCTGGCATCAATGTTATCAGTTAATGATTTGCAAGAATGTTTCTTCGAAGAAACTCTTCCAATTGTTGGGGAGATTTCAAAACACAGAAATATTAATTTGAAAACAATTATATAATTTAGAATAACGCCATGAAAAGGCTCTTGTGTTGCCATTAAGTTGTATAGTTGCAAAATTTAGATTTAAATCATCGAAAGTTCCCTAATCATCTAAATTTCTCTTATCACTTCCATGTTGCTGCGGCAAATTACTTTATAGCATGCACTGTAGTACTATTCATACGGAAGGAAGTACCATTTGCTTGAGAGATATATCAAAAAGTGTTCGATACAGCGAATAACTGCTGTATCATCAGTTTAGAGAGAACGAGAGAGGAGAAAAAAGGAAGAAGAAATAACGCAAAGATTGTCTATTCAGTAAGTTTGGATTCTGTAACTTTATTTGGGTCAGCAATCAATTCGATAATTGTAATTTACTACAATCAAAAGAAGCAGAGGTGACGGATAATATGTCTTCTGGTGAATATCACTTCACACATCTCTCCATTCTTTTCCAGCACATCATCTCTTTATCCTAATATCTACCATATTCTTTGAATTTGATGACATCTATCATTCTTATTACCTGATTGGTTCACCAACAAGCACGAAACATCAGAATTCTTTCAAAACGCTTTTAAAATATTGTTTAGTATTCTTTAGAGTTGATGACACCTGCTATCAGTGAACTTTCCAGAACAGAAAAATGATGTAGAAGTTGTTGTGAGTTGCAATTATCAGTAAATGGAAAACTTATGACTGATAAATTTATTTTTTTGACAAGTTTATTTTTGGCAAAAGTTTATTTTCGATAGGTTTATTTTTTCAAAGCTAATAAGTTGATTTTTTGACAAGTTTGTTTTTTTCTACGTTCATCATATTATAACTAAATCTAAAGCGTGAGAAATAAAAGTTGCGAACTTATGATACCTTCAAAGTTGTTAAATTCTGTTTTTTATATCCAGTTTGTGCTTCCTTATAGCTGAATTGAAATATAGAGTAAATGAGGTCAAAAGTGAGATTTTAAAAATTCATTGAAAGAATATTTGACATATTTTTTGATGAACCAATCAGGTAGCAGCGATTGTAGATGTCTTCAACTCTAATGGATATGGTAAATGTTATAATGAAGAGAATGAAGAGATACATCAGAAAAGATGTATAAATCGATCTACCAGAAGACATATTATCCGTCACTTCTGCTTCTTTTGACTGTAGTAAATACAATTACCGAATGGATTGCACAAATAGATAAGCTTTTTAAGGAATCCAAACTGATGAACGGACAGAATCTCACAGTTCATTTCTCTGATAGTTATTTTTCAACCAAACTTCATGGCATTTTCAGCACTTTTTATATGTGATATTCAAATTAAAATAAAAATTAATTAATGTCAGCATTTCTTCTTCAAACAACGAGAATTTCAACAATGTTCAAGTTTAGAGGTCTGAATCACCTAATTTTGTCGATTGAATGTGCATCGGGTATGATATTGAATTGAATGTGCATCGGTATGATATTGAATGTGCATCGGGTATGATATTGAATGTGGGTATGATATTGAATTGAATGTGCATCGGTATGATATTGAGTGTGCATCGGGTATAATATTGAATGTGGGTATGATATTGAATTGAATGTGCATCGGTATGATATTGAATGTGCATCGGGTATGATATTGAATGTGGGTATGATATTGAATTGAATGTGCATCGGTATGATATTGAATGTGCATCGGTATGATATTGAATGTGCATCGGGTATGATGCATCGGTATGTTTCTAAGTTTATGATAGCAATTACTTCTTAGGCAGAATTTCAGAATTCAGAATTATTGTCCTTAGTATATTATAGTACATTACTCATCATTGTTCCTGCTGAACTACAATTCTAGACAGAGTAATGTATGAAAACACAAGGAATACGACATCAAATAAATGCCATTCGATTAAAATATTTATATTCTTATTACCAAAATATCGAGTATTTCGCCCTGCAACATGTTAAAAAATGTTTCGAAAAGCCCCTCGTGTCTCATGTCTCGACTCAATTTGCATGAGAAACTATTCACTTTGCGGTTAATATGAGCTAATCGGATTGATACATGAATCATGCATTATGCAGTAACAGTTAACAGGATGTTATTGACCGCTACTATGTCTAGAATAATCAAGCACAGCAGGAATCAATTGTGAGTTAATACAATGAGCATTTCGTAAACAAATGAAAAACTGTTCCTTTCAAGATTCCATTCACATGATTTTACTTTCCTTACATTATATCATAAGTTGTTTTCCATAATCTCTACGGATCTTTTTTTTAACTATTTTTGAATGAATTCTAAAATGTTTCCATTTTCAATTTTCATTCATTTGTTATTTGCATAAAAAAAATTCCAAAAATTCATTCCGTCAAATACACAAAATGCTGTATAAATGTAATATTTCAGTGCAACAATAAATTTCATATCTTAGATTAATCTGATTTTTGCTAAAACAGCCTAGTATGGCACAGAATGATAGATTGTTAAGTAAAGATGTTCTGTAATTTTATTGGGTAAATGTGTGATTATGATAAAAGAAACGAATGAACTAGGCTTGAATAACATAGATCTTAAGATCTTAGGCCTCGTTGTTCATAGAAAATGGTAATCTTTGATTGCATGGAACCTGAAGGTATCATATATCAAAGCAGGTTTTGTTGATAATTCAGGAAGAATAATTAATTACCATTTGAAAGTTAACATCAAAACTGCATTTGTTTCAATGCTATGAAAGGAAGTGATGTTTGTTTAAATGAAATTTTGATTAGATTTAACCAGAAATACATGCAACTGGTTAATGTAGCAATAAAGCATAAAAAATTCCTGAAGCGGATAAAATCTTTTAGACTCTACTTTCCTCCTATATAATTATCACGAGCCTTATGTTTTAAAACGGTATGCGTGAAATTAGCTCATAAATAGTTAAAATTTTTTTGCTGGAATAATTCCACATTCTAAAAATTGTTGTCGCATGGCATGCCTTCATCACACTAGCTTTTATTTTATCATTAAATTATAGCTAGTTACAGGTGTATGATTTTTACAACAATGATACCAGCATACATGGGTGAAGTTAAAAGTGATGGTGGAAACCATCTTTATTTTTCGTATCCGACACCGGTACCTACCAATATGGTACCGGCCAATTTTACGGCTTATAGTATGCCAATGCCCCCAACTTATGAAACAACTGTCGTTAACATCGCGAAACAGCAGGAAGAAAGCTTCCCAGCTATCGTTCCCATAGCCTCAACATCTATTTTTGCGTCAGCCTCGACTTCAGCACCACAACAACAGGAAGATGAACAACAGCAACGACTACAACGTAGATCTGTTATCCCAGTGGACGAAGAAGCTCGTAAAAAGTAATGAAATTTGCGAAGCAACTTTTCTGGTTTATACCAAGCATACGACATGCAAGAAAGGAAAATGCTGCCAAACAAACAATACCTGCAGCTAGACGTTATGTCTTGCATAATTTTCGCTTTTCTGGTGATTTAAGAATGTTAAAGTTATTTGCATGTTATGTACATAAACTTATTTGCATTGAATATTTATGCATTTTCTATGTTCGAAAATTTTTTTGAAATTTCAAAATGTTGCACGATATGAATGCAACCTGAATTGGAAAATTTATTTCTACTAAAATTTAATCTTTTGCATTTTTTCACTTGATAACTTTTTGTTGTTTTCAATGTTGTTGCTGCTGCTTCTACTTTTTTCCAGGCTAGTCTTCACTGGTATTATTGGGCTTCAAATGTCTCCGTTTGGTAACTGCTTTGAACCATCTGATGGTTGTTGGCCTCTTTTTGTGGCCAACAGAACCCGAATCAAAACAGTTATTTGCAGATCAATGACAGATGAATAATATCAGGATTTGGAAGACATCAAGCCCAGATTTTTTTTTTTAATTTTGACGAATTTTTCAAAATTAATGAATTTTTGATTTGAAAATCTCCATTCTTACTTTTTTTTTTAAACATTCTAGTTTTTTTTTTTTTTTTTTTTTTTTTTTTTTGTGATAAAAAATATTCAGATTTTTAAACATTCTAGTCTCAAATAAGATTTTCGTTGTTTTGGTAAGGTTTGATTTTTTTATTTTTGAAATTTCGAATAAATTATAAGAGATTTCTAGATTTAGCAGAAATTCCAGCTTTCTAGATTTTAGGAGACATAACTTTTCCAGATATCGTGAACGTCGAGACAAAAATAACCTGGCGGCAAAAAAGTCCAGGAGTAATCGACGAGAGAGAGAAAAGATGATGCAACGTAAAGTTGACGAACTAGAGAAAGAAAATGAAGCATTACGCGCTCAATTGGCAATTTATACGCAACAATTAGATTACGTAAGTTACCTTAATAATAGCAAGTTAACCTTTTACCCTGACATTCATTAATAATACATCTCTCCATACAGTAAATGATTTAATTATTCACCAGACGCTGACCAATACCGCCTAATAGTTTTCAGTCATTCACTTTATTCTAGTTTCAATTGATAAAAGAATCAATTATCTTCATTTTTTTTTTCCAATTTTTCTATGATTTATAGGCTCGAAAAGAATATGAAAGACAATTATCATTATCTTATACCGCTCAACAACAAGGAATGTTACTCCGCGATAATCCTACTACTTTGGTAGCAACGACACAACAAGCACCCGTACTTTATCCTACGTTTCCTCAGCAAACTGTTACTTGACCATTAATTTACACATTTAATTCGAACGGCTGCTTCATCGAATTACGTATAACTTGCGGATATCAAGAAATTAGAAAGATGGGAATTCAGAAATTATTCGAAGGAAATGAAGAAAGATCGTGGAGGATGTCTGAAATGATTCCTTTGCGGTTATAAATGATTTTCTGAGTTATAAATGATTTCCTGATAAATTTTTCATTTAAACTTGTAAATTAGCATTAGGGCGTAAAACAAAACCTTGAATCTATCATTATCGAATTCGATCGCATCTTGCTATGCTAAGCTCTCTAAAGAGAAGTCTTGAACTTAACGGATTCCATACTATTCGCACTCATGTAAATCTTTGGCCATCATAATTCAAGGACTATTTTCGGGACTGTTTATTTCAGTTACCTTCAAACATCACAACCAATATCAAAAAACAAGAACTATGATATATACTGTAAAAAGACAATAAAAATGACAATAAGAAACAATAAGAAAGAAACAAGTTTTACAAAGCAACAAAAGTGAATACACGACTTCAGCACTTCGATATCGGAATTTAAATGATTTCAAAATCAAGCACCGTTCGAAATATTTTTACATTCAAACAATTAAGAATGAAATTACAAAAAAGCCGAAGTAAACATCATTTCCAACGTTATTTTAACTCTAAATTTCGCGTCAATTTTTAAAATAAAGGGTGGAAGATATTTGCCGTACAAATAAGAAGTAACTGAGTATCTACATCCTTTCCAATTTATTAACTGCTTTCGTAAGTTCATCAATATACTTGTCATGGTTGACCTCGTTAATGTCGAAAACACTCCATTTGATTTTCTCTTCACCCTGTAAAATACCATGTTGCAGTTTAATTACAAAACGCAATTTTACATTCTTCGATTTCGGTGCCGTTATCCAAAATCATAGTGCCTGCTTGTATAAAACGATAATCGACAGAATAGCTACCAGCAAAAAATAGATTAGAGTGAAAACCTGCATTAAAGTCCAACTCTTTATTCTGGAATTAACAAGTACATACTCGTTGATAATTAGAAACATTTAAATTATTACATTATAAAACTCCGATTTAGCCCGAATGCGGAATGTATATTCACGAAAGCGAACCGCATTGAACACTTCATTATATTCATCAAGCTGAAAATATAATTTAAAATCTTAGAATTCAAAATCACTGTGCTATGGTTCAATAAACTTTCACTCTTCTTTAATTTTCTTCGTCAAATACTTTCATCTTTTTAATTTCCATCGTCAATACTACTCATTAGTACAATCACTTTCCATAAATTCCAAGATATAGCAATGAAAACCGTTCTATTCACCGCTTTTTTCAACAAAAACAACGGGAAAATCAAACCAAAAATTAAAAAGGAAAAAAATTAAAATAAATTAAACCAGATCATTATCGAGTAATTGTCCAAGCCGCTCTGCATCAGTTTTCAAAAGCTTGACAGCTTTATCCTCAAATACCGTTACCCAGTGAGATCCCGAAAAGTCCGATATTTCCACCTGGAATGTTCTGTGTTAAGGATAATAATTCTCCTTTGATTTCGGATGCTAATATTACAGAAGTGGAAATGAGGAAATTTACCGTCATGAGAAGAACATATTTATAATTATCCAAAGTGATATCGCATTTTTCACATCGATATTGATTGTTGAGTTCAATCACCTTCTTTTTGCATCCATTCGTACCACAACTCTGCAATCAAAAATTGATTTAAAACACTACAAAAATCCTTCATGCACTAGTATAAAATTTGATTTCTGGTTCTGGAAAAAGTCGAAAATTTTCCGGATTTCTAGAATTTGGAAAGAAATGAATTTCATTTAAAAAAGAACAACTTCACCTTATAAAGAGCGCCATCAGCTTTCAAAGATGAAATCATGGCTGTGACATTGAAAAATATGCCTTTTTCCGAATCTCGTCCCAGCCCACCAAGTTCAGATAAACGAATGATTCGGAGGTCTCGTGCTGTAATGTTTAAAGAATTGACTGGACAAATCGTGATGACGTTCGAACAAATATCTTGGAATCCACAAAAAAAAAAGTCACCATAACTGTCTGAAGTGAGACCAGCCGTTGTTAGATTACGTGCCTGTACGGATGGTCGAGTTTCTCGGTACCATCTATATAAATTCGTTGTTTCAGCGCAGTCCATGTTCAGTTCTATTCGACTGGAATTCCCAGTGCTCAGACTTAAACTGCCTAGAATATCAGAGTATGAAAAAACGAAATTCTCTTTTATCGATTATAACTTCATTAAAAATCAGAAAATTGATCCATATTTCAATTAAAAAACTGTTAATTACTTGCCGTTAAATTCTTTGACAAATGCTCCTTTTATACCAATCGTCTGACCCTCAATTTCTTTATCATATGTTCGAGCTTGTTCGCCCCAAAATGTCAATATAATTTCCGTCTCCGTTGTGTCAATCAATACAATATCCCGTTTCTCCAGTTGGGCACCTGTATTTCGTGCTGTAACCTGAAAAATATTTAAACATCAAGAGCCTCATCATTCATTCTTCCCTATTTAGCAGAATCCAAATGCAAAACTAATCATTTGATTAAAAAGAACTATTAAATCAGAAGAAGTGCTTAAAAGATTTCGAAAAAAGACTACATCTTATTAACAAGAAACCAAATATTTTCCATAGTAACAAAACTCACTTGCACGATATCATTGACCTTTTCTACTACAGCAATGATATCAATCGGTTCACCAACGTGATTAGATACATTGCAAAGACGAACAATACTAAGTGAAAGCTTCGGTTGTTCAATTTTTTCACGATCCAAACAAGGCAATACCTGAAACACCACAGGTAAAAGGATTACTTAAGAGGAAATATTACTGAGTAGGAAACACAGTAGAATAACAGGATAATGTTATTTATTGCTACTAATAATTAATAACTATGTAACTGAATACCTCAGATTCGTTTCTTATTGTAATTTCGTAATCATGTCCCGTCGTATTAAAACGTTTATTCGCTTGCTTAACAGTACCGCCGGATACATAGAACATCTTAATAAATATGAAGCTAATTAAAATATGCCAGTTCCTGATCATCCAAAAAATTTACATTAAGTAAAAATGATTTTTATGTAAAATTTATGTAAATAAAAATTAAAACATTAGAGCTTCAAAAAAAATACAATGAATATGAATTATAGTTTGAATCAAGTAGGTAAATAACTATACCGATCCCTTCTGGATAATTGAATAGAATTTTTCAGCAGCATCATCAAATGCGGCAATGCGGATACAGCCTCCTTCTTCATCAGTTAATTCAAAATTAAACACTTTCATATCTCTCCGAGCCGTTCTGATATTTCTTAGATCCTCTTTTGCAGTGACTACACCACAAATACGCCATCTATAAGATATAAGAACCTAAGTGTGTGTGCATGTAACAAAACCGATGCAATGAATACATCGAAAACACTCAGTTTATTTTTTTGCTAAATATACGATCATTAATCGAACAGAACATGTACCAAATTTCAAACTGAATATTTACTTATTGACGTAGGGAGTAATTAGTTTGATCGGTGTCAAATTCTGTACCATCAAATTGGCTAAACGGTGCGAAGATGAACCACCATAACGAACTGAAAAAAAGAGAAGTGTTATATATTAAGTAAAGTCGACTGCTTATTAGTATACATTTCTTATCCTGTCATCTCCTTTCATATATACGGCTTCAATTTCGACATTTACTATATTATCAGATAAAAGTCTGATAAGACTAATAAAAGAAAGTATGGTATGGAATGTGAAATATGCAATATGCATTGATTTCCTGATCTGAAAAAAATAAAGTTTAAAATAGAACAAAAATATAAAGCATTACCGGAAGCATTCTGTGTCAACTTTACTCCACCCTTTTGAGGAGATCGAAGTTCAGCAGGCATATTCTTCGCACCAATAACTGAATTTAATCCCTGATAGTCATTGGGATTTCCAGAATGATGTACCGGATTTCCGAAAATCGGTAAATCGCGTCCCAGAATTTCATAATCCATGATTCTCAGCAATGGCTTTTGGGCAGCTTTTCTTAAAAAGAAAAAAAACTATAACACCTGAAGTAAACAATTTTTAAGAAGCGCTTTTAAAAAAAGGGAATAAAATACATGAATTATTTGCATCCGTATCAAAAAATTTGGATTTTAACTAAATTTGCAAATTTGGATTTCAATCAAATTTTGTCCAAACTGCAAAATTTAAATTTCAATTCCTGTTAGCAATAAATTTATATTTGAATTAAATTTCAACCAAAACACTCACATCGTATATTTTATGCGTAATACTGGATTGCCTTGATCGAGACAATCTTTTTTGATTTTTTCCGTTATATCTGCTTGATTAAGGCAAGCTATAAATATCAGTAGAATGAGTTAATAATTTGAACAATCAGATTGATTAAAACATAATCTTTCTTACTGCATTCACTAATTGGTATTTTTAGCTTATTCCATAATTTTAATTCCATAAATTACTAATTCCATTAATTTTTTATTATGAATTCAATTACATTTTAACATTGCGTGTTAAACGACAATGATAATCAATTAACAAATAAGAGATACGTACAATTATAGCTGAACATCCCATCAGATATTCGAAATCGAAAGTATTGAGCTTCTGAAGCAGGTTCCAATTGACTATTAACCAATGGTCTTGCTTCCTGAGAATTTTTTATTAAATTTTACAAATGATGACATTGAAAAATGCGCAAAAAAAAAAAAAAACAATGTTTTTTCAAATAATCAGATAAAGATATGATAATTAAAAAGAAAAAAAAATGATAAATTTGAACAAAAAAAAAAAAATTTACTAGAATTTGAATTACAGGCCTTTCTTCTCCATTATTCGTCTCACATATTTCCTTGATAAAGCCTCGACTAAGATCGCCAATGCCTACCATATCTCGTTGAAATTAACTTCTATTATCAATTCTATCACTGAAATATTAACTTTCAATCTGATTAAATACATTACTAACGTGATAGCGTGATACTAGCGTGATACGTCAAATCCGCGTATTTTTTTTTTTTGTAGAACAAAGAAGACATTTATACTAACGAAGAGAGATCAAAGCATTGATAGTGGACATGCAAAAACATGGGAAAGTTTATACGGGTACAATATACCTAAATATTTAATATATTTATACCATAATAGATTTAAGTAATTTTGTTATACGTGCAAATATGACGTTATACGTTAAATTCACAACGGAAAAAAGATGTTACTAGATTACACATTCATAAAGAAGCTATGTTTTTAGAAAAGAATAACTCGAAATTTAAATTCAATTACCTAATTGGACGAATTGGTAAATAACATTTGGCCGATGAATTGTAGTGTTTTTCAAAGATTGCATATGGTTGTTATTGTATGGATATTTGTAGAAGAGTGTTTCGGTGTGTTATATGTTCATCCTTAGTGTTTGTTTATTTATTTTATATTATATATGTTTATATTTATTTATTATATATTTTTCTCTATAGCTATTACACTTCTTATCGATTAGATCAATTAGATCATTAATTTTGTTTTACAACATGTGCGCTGTATCAGCAGTTATTTTCAGTGTTGAATTTTTGCAATTATTTCTAATCTTATATTTGCACTGAAAAATTATAGCAATGTTGAAGAAAATGATAGTTTTATTTTTATCAATCTATTTGATAACTGCCAATGGTGATACTCTTGATCAGTGCATTACACGTGGTAAGTGAAAAGCATTTTTTGTAGAATGATAATAATATATAATATAATGATAACACTGTAGAATGATAATGTAAAAAACTATCTAAACAAATAGATTTTATAAAGTTATAATTTAGTGAAATTTATGTTTATATATTTCAAAAAAAAAAATTTATAATTTCATTGAATTATTTGCTTAGATAATTTTCTATATTATCATTCTATTGTTGCATCAAAATAAATTTGCATATTTTTGTTACACTTTTTTTGAAGCATAAATGATTTGATTTGTTGATGCAAATTGAAGAAATATTCGAAAAATATTTATTATTCATCTTATACATATTTATAATTTATATTTATTTCATTTCAATTTATCTTATTCATTTTTAGAGCTTACACAATCCTATATAACAGTACCAGAGAAAGCATCTCATTGGTCAAGTACATCCAGCATATTGGATCTTTATCATTATGATAAATTTCCTAGATATATAACGCATATGTTTATGGATGTTTACCTTCAAATTAATCTCACTAATGAACGTGCTTATCAGCTTTATCAGGTATGCACTCATTTCATGATTCAATTTGCAAAATTTGAGTGATAAAAATCATCAGAGGAACTGGGTATTAACCTAGTACGGGCAGTATTATTACTGATAATAATTCTAAGTGATAAAAAATCATCAGGGGAACTGGGTATTAACCTAGTACGGGCAGTATTATTATTACTGATAATAATTCTATAGTTGGTTTTTCTTTTTATATACCCTTTTGTATCATAATTGATTACGTGGAATAGCTTTAAAATTCAGCAAAAAAAATTTTTTTTTCATGTCTGAAAGCATTCACGATAATTTAATATAATTTATTTTGCAGGGTGAGAATTGTTCAGTGGTACTGCAACATTATCACGACGATCAACGTTTCTGGGGATTGGTTCAACGTGTTAAGTTATTGCGTTACAAGCAGTTAAATCCGTTTTCTAAAACTATTATTGGCGTAAGCACTCGACATCCATATGAAATCCGAATACGTGTCTGGAGTAAGTTTATCTAAATTTTGCTCAGATTTTTATCTCTCTTTTTTTTTTATCTCTCTTTTTTATTTTTTTTATCAGTTTATCTAAATTTTGTTAATGGTGTTTTTACTGATTGCAAAAGGTTTATCATAATTTTTAATTTCTGGAAACTTTTTTATGTCATTTAATTTTCGTGATACTGCGTTTCTAGTTTTTTAGTTGTTATCTGGCACTGGAATAACTCGTTGCACAGTTCTCATATTTTATTATTTAAAACGTAATGAATTTCAGAAATTAATTACATACGTTTGTTTGTGTTTGTCGGCGGCATAATTTTGTTTTTGATGTCATATTCATTAGTGAAAAATGCTATTTTCTATTATACGAGTGGTTGCACGATTGGTGTACTAGCATCACTTTTAATTGTTGGATTTATAGTTTACCGGCTAGCTCCAAAGGTTTGTTTAAATGATTTTACATAAAACCTCAGATTACTAGTATTTATGTTTGAAGAAGTTTTTTGGTATAATATTCTTTTCTGTGCATTTTTTTTTCCGCCGCATTATTATGAATGTAATAATAATATGATCATGGAAATAGGGTTTTTTTGAAATGAACTGTATTTATATAAAGGAAGGTGGTCTCGGGGATACTTCCATGATCTCATAGACTTTTATATGATGTTTATCCATGCTATTTTAAAGGGTTTAAAGTAAAAATTTGTAAAGTAGCACTTTTTTGTCCCCAATACTTCTCTTTCTTCTCCGATGAGCAAGTGATTCGAAAATAGTTAAGTAAGCCCAGAGATGTTGACAGAAGAATCTAATACTGAAAAAAAAAGTATCAGGGCGATAAAATTATTTCCAAACTTTTCAGAGTTGGTTGGGAATTCCTTTGATGTTCACTGGCTGGTCCGTCTCATTCTTCTTTATTTATACTGTTTGGAAAAATCTCGCTTCTTTGGTTCTAATATATCAAAAATTTGTGGCAGCATATTTTGCTACAGTAATTTTGATATCATTAGCGGTTTGTTATCGGTACGGTCCACCAACAGATGTAAGATCTCATAATCTTGCGCAGTGGACATTGCAATTGATTGCCTTACTACTGATATATTCATCGTGCCAGGTAATTTATTAGTTATACCTTTTTTAATAGTATTGATTAAAATAATTGTTTTTCATTCTTGGATCTTGTCATTTGTTGTGACTAGGTCGATTATTATGATCTTTATTTCAGATAATAGATGTCGCTGTTGGAGTCATTGCTTTGTTACTGTTGTGGTCTGTCTCAAAAAATTGGTTGATCAATATAGCATCCAGAATCATGTCTGTTTTCAATGTAGTTTGGTTAGTGAATTAAATTCCTTTGTAGAGATAAATACATAACTCAGCAGAAATTTTTGCCAAAACTAATGGAAAATTTTGCAGGTTCTTTTTATTCCCAAAATGTCAGCGTTTTTTGACAATGGAAGAATATCAGCAGCAAGGTGAGGAAGAAACTAGGAAAGCATTAGAAGAATTGCGCCGATATTGTCGGAGTCCCGAAGCAAATGTTTGGAAAATTACGTCTTCAGTGAGTGACCCAAAAAGGTGAGTAAACTGTTATTAACTTATCATAAATCCTGTTATTATTAAACTGTTATTATAAATTAAGCGGTCTTCTATTAGTTAATGGTTAAAATAGTTCCAGTGTTAGACTTTTTCATACTTTCTAATGCTGTTTGATATATTTTTTAGATTCGCGAGTTTTGTTGATGGTAATTGTGGCCATATCAGGGAAGATGAATCTCGTTTGCATGATTTAGAATGTTCAGATTTTGATGATCTTTCTGACGATAGTGGAGAAGATGAATATGTTGTTGCTCAACGATCATATCTGCGGGACAGTTATGAATCACCAAGGTAAATTATCGAAAGTTTTTTTTCAGTCTTTCAGAATTATTGATTATTTTCTCATTTAGAGATGCTACTGGTGAGAAGATAGTTATTGTAAATTCATGACTGGGGCAATACTGATGCTAGTAAAAATTCGATAAAATTTAAATCTAAGAATTTATATCAAATCAAAATTTTCCGAACATTAATATTTAGAGAAAGATATCAAGTTAAAGCGAGCTCTTCATCTCATCTGCAGCCAACAGACGGTTCGTTAAATCTACGACACCGAAAAAAACTCATTGAACACGTAGATTCTGACGGGGATGAAAATGAATTTACACCTAACTGGCAAGTTCATTCCTTGCCATTGGAAGATTCTTATAGGTAATCTTATAGCTCATTATTACTGACAATTTCATTCCTTGAAAACAGAGAAACGTGAAATTAAGAAATGCACGAACAGAAATTCTATAATTTAAAAATTGAAAAATTTTCAAAAATTGCTTGTAGGTTTGCTAAAAAAATGACAAAGCTGATGACCTCCTACTGAAGCGCGCGCACAGTTACTATGAATGATATTTATGTACCCAAAAACTATGCAAATTTTGGATTTTGTATAGCTAGCTAAAAGTGGCATCTGTGGACTTTTTAATTCCTTTAAACACATTTGGATATCTTTATTTCAAATATGTTATCTCATATGAATTTCGATGTTATAACTATTAATTTATATCTTTTGCCTGCAACACTTGTCATATTGATGAAAGATGCTTATATATTTGTGCGTGTAGATTGGTTATGAAATGTAAAACATAATATCTCGGAATGAGCGACATATCTTACTGTGAACTGAAAAAGGATTTGAAGTAACACTGTTTAGGAAACCTGGACGTGATTTACGTAACAACAGACGGATTACAAATAATGCCATTCATTCATTCCGGCATCAAGAAAAGTAGGTTCATTTCTTCTTTGTTTTACTTTCATACATTTGAAATCAGTGGGATTTTATATTTTGAATAATATCTGTCATCCGCTAAATCTTAGTTCATATTTTAAAAATTTAAAGTAATAGGCTATTTTTTAAAGTTTCCAAAGATCAAGTCGATCAGCGTCAAATATGGATTATGATGAAGTGGTTCTGAGTTCATAAACCAGGTAGTGTTTAACTGATTAAAACATAAATACTGAATTCTTGTTCTACTCTTTTTATTGTTTCTGAATACAGATTTTTCACTGCAGGAAGAAGTGAAAGTTTTAAGTTTATTATAATATAAGGAAGTGATGGGTTCCTTTTTTCATAAAATCATTTGTTATTTCAATCTTATTTTATTTTTTAGCTGATCACTGTGGAAAAAATCATTTTTCCAAAAAAAATCAATGGTCCACTTCTTTACCTCATACTAATTGCATTGTTTGTATTTACTGTTGGTTTGTATGATAAAGATATTAGTCGTAATTACTTATTCGAAAATAAGATATTAAACAACTTTTTAACTGAATGATCGAAATTTGCAACTTTTCATTACGAAAACGAGATTGAATATTCCAATCCAGTATATCGTCGATTATACTATGATCAAGCATTTAGTAAGCGTATATATGAGGATCTTCTTAACCTCCTCAAACTTTTTTATATATACCTAACATCAAGAAATAAAGTTTAATAAAATATATTTAGATGGAGGATCTAGACATAGAAAATAAAAGTAGGGCTCAAAAGCAGGTTTTGAGTAGGTCCTTAAAATGTCCATGAAATCAGATGTCTGTAGTTGTATGGATTCTCTTTTACACACAATTAACTGGATTTGTATTCAAATTACAGTTTGGAATTTATCCATTGCGTATGTTATAATCCAGAAATGTAACAAGTTCGTTTTTTCAACATGACTAAAGTAATTTTGTAAATGCTATTGCAAAATAATTAATAGTGTTTCAAAATGATCACAGAATGATATCTAGGATACGCTGGTAAAGCTAATCTTATAGCTATGAGTTGTTGTGTTGTCGCATATATTTCAAATACATGCAAAACCTGGTTGAAGTACAAGACGGAATCGAACAAATAAATACATATTTGTTTTCTGAAGTGATTTTGGAAGCTTCTAAAATACAGGGGAAATGTAGCATAGTCAGTAAAGGAAGTGTATAATGCAAAAAATGACAGATTTATTTGACTCAGTTAATTAAGAGCTATTACTAACCATTCTTTCTTTTCTCAATTATGATCTTCGTTGATTAGTACACTGACCTAAAGAGAACAACTGATTATAGCTTAAATCTTGATACTTAACAATATTTAGTAGCACATTTAAAGCTTCTTCAACTTCAATGATCAACTGATGACATTATCCAAAAAATTGTGGGTCTTAAATTTTGTTAGAGAATTAATAAACTCAGGGAAGACATGTTGAAAATGGCTTTTTGGAAAAATTATACGTTTTTTTTTTAAAAGTCAACATTTTTGGTTTTTTTATATTTGCCAATTTCTTCAATTTATTTTCAATTACGCTTTTATTGCTGTCCAATATTCTTACATTAATAGACCTATTAAGTATAAAGTACTAATTGCAAGGAATTCAAAGATGACATTTGTAAATGAGACATTTGATTTTTAGAAACGCTCGAAAAAAAACGACAATTTACAAAAAAGATGCACCTAAATGTAAATTTGGATGCATCTTTTTTTTATGCCGATAACGAATAGCGGTCAGCACTGCTGAATGAAATACCGCAAGCAGATGGTCCAACGAAAATAAAACTGGAGAAAGAATTTTTTTTGCAATTTTTTTCACATCTCTTCGAAAAATGTATGGCTGACTTTCATAAAATGATTGCTCCTATCCACGAACTATTTGTGTACAATTATTTGACAGCCTCTGCGATACTGTGTACTCAAATTTCAGCACTTCGTATTGAGGTAATTGCGAGATACAATTAATTCCTAATTAACAAACTTTTCCGGGAAAGATTAAGGAACTTTTCTGTTGTATCGATAAATTGCACAATTTCTGAGATTGTACGGACATTAAGAGATTAATCGAAAACTGAAAGTGAAGAATGGTGGAGATCATATTGCAGTTTTTTGAGTTGCTAATTTCTTGTCAATGATAATTCGTGCTAAAAGAAAGATTAAAGTTCAAAGTAAAAAGGTAGTACACAATGTTGAAAGCAGAAAAGCCTTTATTGTATTATGGAAAAATGTCAAATATCAGAAATGACAAATGATGATTATAATAAGGCTACAATTGAAGAAATTTTCAATGCAAAAGGATATTTTTGATTGCGGCAATAGACTTCATTTTTTTTCGATATGAATCATCTAACCAGTTTTTTTTTGTTGTGATTTGTGGGTGTCATTTTTTACGTCATTAACAGTATTACACTTTCAGTGGAATGATACTGCAATTTTTTTTTTTCTTCCATCTAGATGAAAAATTATTTCTAGAGGTCATATAAGTAGTATTTGCACTAAGTTTTTGTTCCAATATTATCTATCTATTTGCTTAATCTTGGAGCAGTTAAAATTTCTGTGGAATTTGAATTTTGAGATATATCTATCGTTCGCTCCTTATTTCGCTAGTACCATTTAAATAGTCTGGATTTATCAAGTTTTCCTAATAATATGGTCGTGATATCATTGCCATAGATGATGATATATTTGGACAGTTTCGGTATTCCAGAAACATAAATCATTTTTCTCAGTTGTCCCATGAAATTCTAGAGGATCCGCATTATTTTGTAAGATCATGAGTTTTGTGATTTCTAAGATGGTAACTCTCTGACAAAATTCTGAACCAGTCAATCTAGAAATTTTAAACAAAGATTCTAAATCTATCGAGAGAAGTGATAAAGAAGTCATAATCGTTATCAGTTCAACAAAACAGCAATGGTGATATTCCAGATATTCAAAGAGAAAAACAAACTTGTTTTCACAGATGTAGTTGCATTTTTTTGTGTTTTTTATGCATTAATCCCAACTTAAAAGTTTTAATTATTTTATTTTGATTTTTTGAGAGACATAAAAACAAAAAGATACAAAAGAGAGGTATTGCATCGTTTTTTTTTCGGCCATTGGTTTGACTTAGGAAAAGTATTGCATGATTTTTTTGGCTGTTTAACTTGATTCTCATGATCTTAATAACACCAACAGTATTTGAACAGGAGTAAAGCGATATTGATCTCGTTAATGTCTCGCTGAAATTGCTCTTAAAAAAAAGTTATGCATAATAAAAATGATTCATTTGAGCAATTAAGAGTCTGGAAGTTCCGGTTCTGCTATTTTCAAATCTATCTTTTTCTACTTTGCCTTAATATCCTTTTTTAGCACTTTCTGAATCTTTCCTAATACAATTATATTTGCGGCTTCAGTTACAATTTCAGTTCTATAACTTCAATTTCTTTGAAATGTCACTATGATGATATAAATTTTATTTGGTATTTCTGAATTCTTGTTTTTCTGCTAGAAAAACGTGGAAAAGAAGCAATTACACCAAATGCAATTAATTCCTTTAAGGAAAACAAGATATCTGAAGGAGGGAAAAGAAGAGAACTACTGTTCCTTCGAAGAGTAAAGGACGTAATTTAAATTCTCAGTGCTAAATGACATAACAGAGAAGAGTACAGTATGTCAATGAAGTCTTATTAAGAAAAAAGAAGCGGGGAAATGAAAGGAAGAGGAGGAATTGATATGATCATTTGTAAAATGTAACGCTCTTTTTTAATCTCTCTCATGCTTGCATGTATGTAAAAGTTGGTCAAAAAAAGTTGAACAATTAAAATTCGATGAGGGAAGTTTGCCTATATCTACTAAATTGCTAGTGACACGTTTGTCCCATATTGTCCTTGTTCTGATCACGACTGTATAAACGGACGAAAAAGCCTTTTCAGATTTATTACTATAAATATTTGGGAATGCATTCTGGAAAAGGAACACATTTCATAAATATATATGTGCAAATGTGGCGTGTGTTTACGGTTAGAAAATGAATGGAATTTTAATAAATTTGAAAATGAAGGATGTAACTGGCAATTCTTGTACTCATATTAGGAGAAGGATTAAAGGAATAAAAATGGATTAAACGATCTCACCGTCATGCATACTTTGACAATGATAAAATGGATGTAGGAGAAAATAAGGAATATTGGATGTGACTTTTCGACCTTTCAAGTTTTCAAACTGGAAGCAAAATGTAGAAGTGATATTAATGATGATGTTAAATATTATGGATATCCTCTCATTCATCCTATCTTTTTATACAATCCATTACCATTCTAATGGATCCATTGAAATCTAATACAATGTCAAACCTTCAGATGAAAATTTCATTGTAAATTCGAAGATTGATTTATTCAGATTCACTTCAAAAGAGGTATCAGTTAAACGAGATGGAATGAACTTGATCTGAGGTGATTCGGACTGATAAGATCTCGCTCCATCATCATCTTCAATTTAATCTTTTTATGATAAAATAAGAAGGGCGATGATGAGAGAGTTAAAAGTATTATGCAAAGCGTAAAACTGGTATGAGCGAAGTATCGGTTTTTCATTACTGGCATCAAGCTTTCCCAACAAAACTTTTTCAGTTGGAAAAGTGCAATAAAAATAAGATTTTTTACAAAGAAAATTGCTTATAACGTTTAGAGATTGAATAAAAGTTTGTTTACAGTCTGAATTTCAACATCTAAATAAAATTTGAAAAATCAATCCTTAATAAAGCGAATTATCAGAACAGAGAAAACATAGATCTCACTATTGCTTATTCGTTCAAGAAATAATATTCATACTGCTATGAACTGGTTGCTATAAAATGGGTAATGCATTCAAATTCCGAGAATTTAAATACTGTGCTAGAGTTTACCTTTTCAACTGCTGATTTTTTGTAGCTTTTGGGAGGGAGTAGGGGACAAAAATGAAGATCAAAACAACACGCATTGGTTCACTTTGCCATATTTCTAAGCTACATTGATTTTAATCGCATGACATTACAAAATAAATGAAAGACGAATATTAAACTACCAACCTGGATATATTTTGTGAAATAAATGATCGATGTTGTCATTCTCAACGATCACTTTTGTTATTCTTTTTAAAACTTTTCATGATGGAATGAGAACTTTCCAGTAGTAAGATTATTTGTGTTCAGAAATTTACCATTCAAAATTAGTGAATTTGCAGCGTTATTAATGTAACAGTCTTAGAAATGAGCATCAGAAGATTATCGATAACTTCATAAAATCTAATTAAAATAATTTAAAAATCTTTTCTTTTGTTATTTCAGAAATATCAACATACAAGCTACGAATTAAATTTGTTCACCTTTGCCCATTGCACTGCAGTAACCAACTGTTGGTCAGCTTTTACTTTTCTTGCGTAATTTCATTTGGCTCAATTTAATGGAGAAATTTTTCATCAATATCCAGTTTCTATCTATTGATAGATGCGTTATGCGACATTTTGTATTCTTCGCGACAACAATTTTCAGCATCTGCGAAACATCAAGCAAAATATTTAGGCAGGATTATTTCATAAATAAACAACTTAATTGATTTTTAACAAAAAAAAAAAAACTGTGGTATGATTTTTTATATGATTTCAAGGAAAATTTTGGGTTATTTCAATTAAATGAAATAATAATACTATTGCAGTTTCCTTATTTCTTAGAGCTCGAATGAGTATCATTATTATTACTATTATTGTTATCATAATAACAATTGTTTTTATAATAATTCATCATTTTCATCAATATCGATTGTTATTATTACTATTGTATTATTATTATCTTCCATAATCCTTATCAAATAATTATTAGTTATTAATATCAGAAGTGCTAGTGTATATTTCTTAATTTCAAGAAGTTAACATTATAGATTGAAAGCACTGGAAGACAATGAATTAAGGAGGAGGGCCGTTTTTCTTGTAAAAATCATGTTTTTGAATAAATGAATTTTCGTTCTTTTACAAAGAGAATCTTTATGCCAAAATTTTCCTGATAAAGAGTTTCATTAAAAGTTGTAATGAACTGAGCTGCATTTCCTGAAAGACGCGCAGTAAGTACTGCAGTGATGTGTAAAATTCAACCAGGTAAATAAATAATCAAATGAAACATGCAATAAAAAGAAATTTATGTATGTTCTTGCAGCTGTCGCTCATAGTTCGTATCACTTTCAAATTGGTAAGCATCAAAAAATTAACCAAAAAGCTTTCATTGAAAGATGACATCAGTAAAGGCTTATTGAAACTTTTTAAAAGTACCAGAATTGGTGAAATTTATAAATTTATATTGGCATTGAAAGCTGTTATCAGTTATTGCAAATTATTCTGGTGATAGAAATGTATGAAGTATAAATTTGACAAGCCTGCAATTTTTCTTCTATTTTTCACTTTTCACAGAGACCTTATGCATGTTTCATTACATATGGATGTTAATAATTATTACATAAATACGAAAGTTCGAAACTAATTTTTTTGTCGAAATTTATCATTAAAAAGACAGAGTTTGATTTTGGATTTGTCCAATTTATGTGAAACTTTTTCAAGCTCTTTTATTAGTATTTCTTATTTAAGCAATTTTTGCAATTAATACCTTGATTAGTAGTTCCACACTGCTGCAAGAAACAATTCATTTGACGGAATGGCATTTGTTTGTTTGCGGAAAATGGATCATAATACTTTTGATTTGCTCAGTACAGCAAATATTCCTTTTTTTTGGCTATCCAGAATTTGATATTACCTTAGCTTGAATGGATTTTGCAAAAATAACCGAAAAAACATCAACATAAGAATTAATCTTTTTCTTACGTTTATTTGTATAATCAATCATCAAACTCTGAAATTGCTACGATACTGTACACTCATCTAAGGTTTTATTTCATGCAGTGCAATCTGATAGTCAGAAAGACTTCTGGTAGAAACAAGGATACTGCAACAGAAATAGGTTAGTTCGATAGGTTAAAAATCATTGATGACTTTACGGTGAACAAAATGATGTCTGGTAGCTTAATTGCTGTTAATCAAAAAAATTTGATCGTACTTTGTAGCTCAAACTGTCAAATTTTCACCCTATCCAACTTCCAACCACATTTTAGCTATTCAAATCGAGGATAAATATAAGAACAAGGACAAATCTTAGACTATTCTAAAAGAGTGGCCTGGTGCAATAAATAATTAAAATGGACAAAAGGATAAAATTCCAATTAAAAATTAGATAAAAAATTAGTGGCAAAGGATATTTAAGAAAATGTGGTGAAACCAGAGAATTCTGAATCAGTAATTTAACAAAACTGCTTTTTTGTGCTCCATGCTAAAATAACTTTGCAATTTGTAAATTGCTGATTTCAAAACTTTTCATCCTTCTTAAAATGGATTGTTTTATAAAATTTCATTGAATTTTAAATTGACATCAGACTTACGAGACTAGCAAAGAACTACATTTTACAAGAATTTAAAAAACATTAAACTATAGTTCACGAATATTTCTCAGCAAATTTCTTAACGAGTACTTGTCACTTGTTATTTTCCGTGACAACTTTTGACACTTACACATACACCATACAGAGTACGCACACATATTATTAGTTAAATTAAATGAATTTAAAAATATTTGAAGATGTTTTTTTGTAATTGTAAGAATGAAAAGAATGCACAAGGTGAGTTACTATTGTCCTTTTTATGACTGAAGTGTGTATCGGTGATATTCTTCCAGGTCTAGCGTACTTTCAATCTCAGTTGTTGAATATACCCGACACCACTATATTTTCGATTTATTTTAACAGCTTTGTCCATTTTCTGCAAAAATAATAAGAAAAAAGAACGAGATTTGCAACTACTTTGCATTGATAAATATTTGACAAATAAAAATTAATGAGTATGAAAATTCCAGAAACTGTCTTTTTATACGAAAAAAAAGTTGAAACATAGTTGAGAGAACTAAAATATTGATAAAAGGATGATAAATGGCTAGGTGAGAAGACCGAGAAAAAAACATTTCCATATCACCGTTTTAAATTATAAAACAACAATTGGCGTTGCTTCTATGTCGTAGTGTAGTCGTGAAAAGTTCTGAAAAACAGGAAGTAATCTCTCTTTTTAAAATTTCAACCTATTTTCGAGAGCTTCTCTGCTCTGCTATTCAAGTTATTTGACAAAAAGATTACGTTATGAAATGCTTCTTCCGTTCTGTATTGTGATTCTGCGGAAGAAGTCCGAATTCGTTCGAGTCCAAACCTGAATCAGAAAAGTTTCAAGACGACAGATTTTCTCATGCATTGGTCAGGAAAATTGGGTTCTAGTTTTCATTGTATCGTTTAGACTTTGATTACTTAAAATGATGCAGCGATACTAAGAAAAAATTATTGGGAAAAAATGTTCGAATCAAAAAAACTTTCACAATGATAGAGATATCGAAACAAAAAAATGTCCCATGAGTTGTAACTGTCCGTCATTTATTCATCAAAGTGGCCAGTTCGTTGTTAGGTCAACAGTGCTGCTTCAAACGATTTCTCTTTATTTCAAAAAATTGTCAAGTTCTTCGAGAAACATAATTTTCCTTATGGAAACACAAGTTTTTTTTTTTGCTAATGCAGTATAATTCAAATACAATTCTTATATGGCCATAGCCAAGTTTTTAGCTCTCTTTCAAAAATACGCTTTAAAAGAAGACAAACATAACACTTTAATGGTTCAAAAAAGGAACAAAACAAAATAAATGTAAAGGAAATAACTGCAAGAAGTGACAAAATTAATTCAAACAAAAAAATCTTTTATCTTTTTCTTTCGCGTTACGCATTATTTCACGTAACCTACGTCTCCGCTACAACTGCCTGCAAAAACTTCTTACTAATCTACAACGATGAACAAAAATGCATTTTGATTCAACAGTCTTCTTGTTATTTCCTTTTAACACTTACAATAATAACTTGATTATATTTGGTCGAATAGATTAATTTTTCTGGCAAATTTAACAGGATTAACATGAAAATTGAAATTTCCATAGAAACTAAAATATATGATAGTGATGGCAAACAAAACTACTATATTTGTCGCAGTTATGTTTGGTTATTAAACGGAACATTTTTAAAAATTTTAAAAGCAAAATTTGCGAAGTTTTTCATTCGAATAAAAAATTAATTGAAACAGTAGCAGCATCACATTTAATTGTTTTTCGTTTAGTTAATGAAAAAATTCTTAACTTGCGATCATAGAAATATTCGTATATATTCTGTTCAAAACTTTGTAAATTTTGCATGAAGCCACTTTTGTCGCTATTTGAATAGCAAAAGTTGCAGATGAAAAATTCAAATTCATTGTAAATTTTCTGTGAGATAGCTTTGAAACAGAACAAAGAGAAGAAAAAAATAATGGAAGACCATGATACGATACGATTAATGATAGCTTGGAGAAAATTAATAGTTTTTTCGCTCTCTCTTTATTTGTTTATGAAACATTCTATACGACGAAAATTTTTGAGTTCCAACTTATTACTTCAGCATTATGAGGAGAGAAAAAATAGAAAGACACTATGCAGAAAAGAGAAGTTGTTCAAGAAGATGGATAGATGTTTTTTAGTACAATGTTTAAGTGATTTTAATTTTTAGACGACAAATTGGAATGTGACGAAACTGGAAATAGTCGGGAAAAAGCAAAAGCAAGAAAAATGTTCAAAAGAGGAAACTTACACATTTTTGAAGTAATATTAAGGGGAAATAGATTAAGAAAGAGGGGCGGGGGTGTACTTTCAGATATGTGACAGGACAGATCAGTACCAAGAGCTAGACAAATAGGAAAAGAGACGAACGGTTGAAGAGGTGTGGTAGATAGAGCTGGTTGATCGTGTACTTAAAGGAATGCAGCATCGCTTGAACGATATCACTTCGTTACCATATATACCTTCGAAAAGAGGAGGTTTGTGTAGAAGGCTTCGTAAACTTGTATCAAAAAATCACCAGAAGCAATGGAAGTACAGAATCGAATTAAGGCTTATAAGTTTGTCGCTTATTCCGCGATGACATTTAGCATTGTTGCTGTCCTCTCCGTATGCACCACACTTCCTATGATTTACAATTACATAGCTCATGTAAGGAGACAAATGCATACCGAGATCGCATTCTGCAAGGTTGGCCCTCATCATATTGTCCATTTTATACTTTATTTCGTTATCATTCATCTGTTATCATCCTCTGTTATTTCTCATCTCTTTTTTAGCCTATTCGATGTCCTGATAACTTTTCATTAATAGTTCAACAACTTCGTAACTGCTAACTTAGCAAAGTCATTCGTTCTTTTAATTCAGAAAAAAGGTTTAAATAATCTTATTATCGGTAATTTTGTGGAAGTTACTGTAAATTTTTGAAATTTTGTTTTTCGATTTTGCTTTTTCAAATATACATAATTAAAACTTCTGTGAAAGAGCATAAAAGCACAAAAAATAAAAATAACTTGAACATTGTTCAAAACTACGATAATTTTCAGCTACGTAAACCGATTAGCCGACGATCGCCATATCGTCACAAACATACTTCTGTAAAAAAAGCTATTCAGTTTTTATCTTGCCAAAAGTTTTAGATTTTCTAGTTTTCATTGTATAAATAAGATGCAGTTGGAATTTTCAATCTTTTTTCTGGAAATTTTTGATAAATTTTTTTGAAATTACTAAAATGCGATATAGCCAAAAAACTGAGCTTTGCAGCAGTGGTGAGCTGAATTGGTTTTCGCAAGTTTAATTTCTTCTTCCTCTGATAGTTTCACTTTATAACTGCTCCATCGCTATCGGTGAAAAAAAATTTTTCATTGATGCTTTTTAGGAGAAATGACATCTCGTACACTTTTAAGTTAATGCTTTTTCACCCAATAAGCGAAATTCAAAATTATGTTCAAAAATTAGAATTTTTTAAAATTTATGCTAATAATCGAAATGGAATGTTCGAAAACTAATCAATCCATTACCGGAACGGAAAACGCGAAATTTGAAATACTTCGGACGTGCTGTATTTTAAAATTATTGGCTTGTAATAACACTTGAAGACCAAGTTTGCTGTCCAATAGTTTTTAATGTCGATATAATATTTTTAACAAAATAATTCATTTTTTTTTTTCAAATATTTCATGGCCACTGTTTCAAGTCCATTCCATCACTTCTTCATTTAATCTCTTTACAGTAACTGTATTCAAATCTCATTTTGTGATTGGAAAATTTCAAAATTTTAAAAACATCTTGGTATTTTTGTTTCCGGTAATTGGCAAAAAGTTGTTTAAGTTTCGAAAAATACATGCCAATTTGGCAATTTTCTAAGAAATTCAAAAACACTGCCAATTTCAGCAAACTGCGAAAGAAACTTGGACAGATGTGGAGCGACTCGGAAAGTCTCCAGTTGTTGGACATAATCGGACAGCGCGTCAAGCAAATCAATGCGAAGGTTGCTGTATCACTGGTCCAGCGGGCCCCAAGGGAACACCAGGCAGACCCGGTAAACCAGGCAAGCCTGGGGCTGCAGGCCTTCCAGGCAACCCTGGAAGACCACCGCCACAACCCTGTGAACCTGTTACTGCACCACCATGTAAACCATGTCCACCTGGGCCACCAGGACCACAAGGACCGCCAGGGCCACGTGGAGACCCAGGAACGGATGGCCCGCAAGGTGCGCCAGGGCAAGATGGACAACCAGGTCCAATTGGACCACAAGGGCCACAAGGATCACCAGGTTCACCAGGACCTGCTGGAGCAAATGGTGCACCGGGACAGAATGCGCCGGATGAGCCGCTCCAGCGCGGCGCTCCAGGAGAACCAGGTTAGCCACACAAATTTATTCCACAGTTCAAATTTTCATTGTAAACTGTTGTAAATACCATAAAAATCTAAATATAAAAATATTGCAATAAAAAGTGGTTAAAATAAATGTTAATTGCCGAATTTTTTTTAAAGGAGACCAAGGACCGCAAGGACCAATAGGACGACCAGGACAACCAGGACAAGATGGTGCAGCCGGACGACCAGGACCACCAGGTCCACCTGGTGCGGATGGACAGCCTGGAGAGGATGGCATACCTGGTGCGCCTGGGCCCCAAGGACCACCTGGAAAAGCTGGTGAACGGGGTGTGTGCCCGAAATACTGTGCTATCGATGGTGGCGTATTCTTCGAAGATGGTACCAGACGTTAACAAAAGCAAGCAACTCAATTGTTTCCTCATGTCTTACCATACTGCCTTATTGCAATTATCACTACGATTGTGCTGGTTATCACCACACCACAAACGTTGCTTTAGTAGAGTGATAGACAGAAAAACTTCACGCTATACATGTATTTACATATAATAGAGGCAGGTTTAAAGTTTCACCTTATATTATTTGATTTGGAATTTCATATGTTCAATTTTCAATTAAGATAGTAAATTTCTTGGCTTATTTCCAAACTCTTGGCACAGAGAAATCATGTAAATTAAATAAAAACGCTTCAGGTTTAATTCTAGAAAATATTCATTATTGTTCTATGAATTTACTTGTAATTTTTACAAAATGGTATTTTTATTATTATTATTGTGTGAAATTTGCCTGTCAACATGGTGTAATATTGCATTAAAAAAAACGTGCCCGTCAGCAATTTTTTTGGGTAAAATGTCGAAACGAATATGAAAAACACATGTGGTGACACTATCGTAACTATGTCATTAAAATCTGAATATTTTTACAAATTCATATCATTCATTCTAAATAATTATTTCAACGAACTATCATGCCATTCTATCTGTAAACTACACTTATTCATTTCAGAATTTTGTTTATTTCACTTGAAATTGTTCCATAAATTTGCTTGAACAACTGAAAAATGCATTTCCAAAAATAATTTAGCCTTAGATTTATTAGTCTCATTGAAGAGTTCAGCAATTATACAACGAAACAATATAATACTGAAAGAATTTTTTAAGCAACACACTGTCTTCAGTAAATCAGTTACAATGATAAATTTTGAAAGCAGCTTAATTTCTAACCCAAGTTAATTTTTAACTTCAACTTTCACAATTTAAAGTAGTGCCTTCAAAAAACCATTGCTTTTCAAATTAATTATTTATTTCTTGCTTAGAATTGCACGGTATGCAAGATGTCACAGTGAGAAATGATAGTCACACTGGTGCAGATTTCGCGGAATAATTTTTCTTCAGTTATCATTTCCCAGACTGACGCTTATTAGAAAAATAATCTGAGAAATTCCAAGTGAAAAGTTTTATTCGCGATAATTTCAAAATTTTTAATTACTTATCATTTGTAGTAGACATAATTCAAATCCAATTATGAAAATTTAACCTTTCATGTATGGAATATTGTCTGATTTACCTCGCGAAATTCTATAAAAAATCAATTTTTAATTATTTTTCACGACTCGGTTCACGATATGATAATAATCCGGTAGGAGAATTCAGGCAAAAGGCGAATTTTCATTTCCAGCTAATAATTTAAAAAATTAGAATTTAGATAAAAACAAATGCTGTCTTTTGTCGATTTGCTTTAGGAATTGATTGAGAAACCAATTTACGTAGAGTTTATTGTCAACTTTCTCAAAATATATTTCCTTTGATATATATTTAGTAATAAAACGATCAATTTTTGATTATAAAATTAGGTTTCATTATTGACAAAATATTTACTACCACTATGGCTCTTTTAATTAAACGAAATTTCATTCCGATTCATTGAAAGCGATAATCAAAATATGTGTGATAAATGAAGTAATGCAATTTATTACACACACGTGCCGACGTTAAATTACTCGTAATTATTCCTAAATTAGCCTAATTTTATAAATTTCATTATCAAAAAAGGCAAACTGATAAAAATGAGAGTATCACGGAAGCCATAATTAACATCATTGGTAAGTAACCGATCCCAGCCTGAGTACAACGCTCTTTACAGTAGTATAATTCTGATACCTGAAAATAGTCAAAATTAGCAGAGAAAAAATAGTGTTGTATTGCATTTCATTTCAGTTGATAATCCGAAAAACAGGATAGTACGTGTCAGTGAATTAGGACAATTCTCACGGTTTTTTTCTCAAAATGAAAATAGTCATATTCAGAAATATTTATCACTCCTCATTTTGTTTTAATATATAAATTTTCCAGAATTCATTGCTTGAAAAACGATCACTTATCAATCGTACCATTTATTATCACTAAATTCTTTTGTCTTTTACAGCTTTGTCATATTTGTGCTTCCTTACTCAATTTTTCTTTTTTTTTCGTCGCACATGCACTCTTCTACTTATCACTTTTTCAAATGTACTTATTTAAATTATTTTTGATTGTGAAGCATGTCATACAACGAAAATGTTCCACTTTCATTACCGTTTCTTGATTGAAAAATAACTGCTACCCTGATTGTTCACTTTATTATAACCACAAGTGCTCGTAATTTTCGGGGCACTGTTTGAACTAATTATTATATGAATTGCAAAGATACCTAACAAATAAGGACAACCTTCAAAGTCTAAAATTTGACAAATTTAATCAAGTAGGAGTAACAAAGAAAGAAAGGATTGCTAACAAATCAATAAAAAAACTGAGGACTAAAAGTTGACAACGTGGAATGCATATCAGATCAGATATCAGATTTACATATCAGACTTAGATTTGAATGAAGGCGAGAAACTTTGTTCAAGTCCAAGATACCTTCTCTCGTTTCATCTCACAAGGATTTTGATGGGACAGGGGTTTTTATAGCGGACAGTAATTTTAAAAAAAAATTTAGAATACTACAATATCATGTTTAAGGTCAAACAATTTGCCTTACTGCATGGATGCAATGTAGAGTTGACAGAATTGTATTGTTTTAGCTAATGAATGATCAATCCGTAAATTCATAAATCAAAAAAAAAAAATAAAATTTTAGGGAAAAAAAAATTTTTTTTGAATAAAATTTTAGGGAAAAAAAAGAACTACAAGAGACAGATCGATCAACAGGGTGCAGGAGTTTTTCAAAAGAAAAAACACAATTCTCTTATCTAAATTTTTTTTTGCAATTTTTTTTTATTTGAAATCGAATAATCCTTAAAAAACAGAAATCAATAAGGCTACTGTTCCTAAAAAACTGATACTGCATTTGTCGATACCAAAATATCTACATATATTAAAATTCATAATGGCGAACATTTCGAAAAGACTACCCACTTTTCTGACTTCACGTACTTCGTCATCAGAACATCCAATACTTTTCCGTAGTATCTGCAATCAAAAATTAAAGAAGTAGATATTGTTCTTGATGAAATATGTCAGAGCTAACATTTCCCCAAAAACTAGCCTATTTTTTTGTCTTTTGCTGAAAGGGCTTTTGTTTCATATATGACAATGTACTACTTTGCTTGCTCATTATCAGTTTCGTAAATAGTATCTGAGGATCTATTTGTTAAATTTAACAACTTACTTCTAAACGATGATAATAAATTACGGACTTTGAAAAATGATTTTATTAAAAGATTAAACAATTAAGAAAACAAGATTGTAAGTACATGAAAGCAAATTTGAGATATGTGACTTGTGGGATAATCAAACAGAAAAAAATTTACCTTGTATATCTATCTGGTGAGACACCAACTTTTAGAAGTTTAAAAGAAGGATGGAAGAAGACGAATTTATCATGAGATATTTGGGAAATTATAGTGAAATCTGAATTGTTGAATTGTAAGATTCTATAAAATTTCAATAAAATAATATTATCATACTAGCTGCAGAACTGCCAATATTCAGGAGTTTTTTATGTGTTGCAGTGTCAAGTTTGTAGTCTCAGCAAAATGCAATAAATCGTCTTTAAAACCTAAGTCTTTAAGAACTAAAGTCCTCTACGTAATGAATTTACACAAGTATGAAAGTATTATGAAGGGAATAAGATCGATCAAAAATTTGTAGCAGTTACTTTTTCGTAATCGTGAATTTCTGTAAAAATTTTCTCTGTAACCATTTTTCTATAAATCTAACTATACACAATTTTTTTTCTTGGAAATTCAAGTAACTGAAAATTTCAATTGCTATTGCATCGGAATATCATTGAAAGATTTATGATTCTCGTAAAGAGAGAAAATTTTTTTTGTGTAATTTTACGATGAGAAAGACTGATTGAAGTAAAAATGACAGTTATATAGAAAAAAAAGTGCACAAAATACAAAAAAAAACAAGAACGTGAGATGACAGTATACTGAAAATAGCTCAAAAGAACAGCGGCAATATGTCATAAATTCTTGGAAATATGCTAACAAGACACTATTTGTTTGAGCAGGTGTTTCGGACAAAGAAAGGATGAGAAAATGAATTCTATGTCTATGAATTTAATGTAATTCTAAACTGCAATTCTTCCGTTATCTTTTTTTTTGATCTCAAAAACGGGAATATATGTGGGGAATATATGTACAAATTCGTCGATCCTGGAAAAAATTCTAATAAATAAATATTTAAAAATAAATAAAATAAAGAGATCATTTTGCAACTGTTTTCGTTATTTGATTGATAAGGACTAACAAAAAGCATTTGTCGCCATTGTTGTGGTTCATAATATCCAAATAGTTTCTCAGTTGATGGTATTAGACCACAAGATGCATTCATTTCACCGCCTACCCACATGCATGCAACTTGCAATGGATAATCGCTATCGTTATGAAGCAAATAACCGCTAATTCGATATTCAGCACATAGATAATCACGATATTGTAATGAATATCGAAGTTTGTTTTTCCTAAAATGTTAAAGTGATCATCTTAACTTACTAATTTTAATTTGATTTATTTTTACTTGCTTTTAATTTCGCTTTCTACTTTTCATTACATATTTGCATTCGACAGAGATGAATTACTGATCAAAACGAACTCGGTAATGTAGCCATCTTCTCGCGCTATCTTACCTAATTCTACCAGATTATGAACATGTTCTCGTAATTCCGACCAACGGATACGATCTGCTTCCGAACATCGTAAATGATGTGTACATTCCATATACAATGAAGCACCTGATAAATGAAAATTTTTATGATTAAATTTTCATTAACTGTTTGGTACAAAGTTCCCTTTCAATTTTTCGCTTCCATTTTCAATAAAATATTTTTGCAATTCGAAGATTAATTCTGCAAACATTTCAACAGTACGCACCAAGCAGGCTAAGTCGGCAAAACACTACTTGGCAGAAGCCAACTAGTAGGAACCAAGCAACTAACATGAATGTTTTAATTATAAAATGATTAAAATTTTTCTTCACCAATCTTCTTTTAACAATACAACTAGAATAATATTCAAATTTTCAACTTTCTTCTATTCATTCTACTTTAAAGTGTCCCAATTTTAAAAAATTTGTGCTTGAATAATATAACCAGGCGAGTGGAATTACTAGGCTCATTAGAAGTTCAAGAGAACTTACGTATAACTTTGACCTTATCCAAATGATCATAATAGCATTTCAAGAATATGCTGGATAAGATTTAAGCAAGCAGATAGTACGCAATAATTTCCTCAATATTATTGAGGTTGTCCTAAAATAAATAATACTACCAACACTATCATACTGAACTAATAAATGAGAAATGAAGAGAGCTACATTAGGAACTGATCGTCGCTCACATTTATTAGTCCATTAACCTGACTGTCTGTATTGCTGTCTATATGGGCTTCAACCAGAAAAACAGATCAGCTATAAAATTAATTTATTAATCACATTAAAATCCATCCCATTCTACTTTTATGTTACTAAGATCGTTTGAATTTTTCGATAAAAGTTGAAACATATTTTACCAATTTGTAAAAATTTAATAATCACTAACAAATCACTAATAAGACGATAATAGTAATACTATTGCACAACGTTTAGCAATAAAATGCAAAAGTTTCCCGAAATATTTTTCTTTCCTTTGGGAAACTCAGCTTTTACAATAGTTCAATTGCACAACAGGAATATGTCTTATTGAAATGCGCAGTAGAAAGAAGAACCAAAAAAACAGTTTGTGAAGTTAAAAATGAAGTAATCTATCTTCTAACTAAAGAGTTGTCTATCTTCATCCTATTCCCTGGAATCGGGATTAGATAAACATTAGTATAATATAATAACAGAAATGGAAGCAAAAAGCAAAAACATCAACTTTTGGAATGTTTAAAAAGAACCTAAGAAAGAAAATAACATAGTGGCAGACATCTAAATATGGTAATATACTAATGTTTATCTAATGATGCATAATGCAGTTAGAAACCTCAAAAAAAGCCGGAATCACAATGATCCTTAAAACTAACAAAAACTGAGAAACAAACGTTCGAAATTTTTGATAATCAAATATAATCATTTTTTTTTTGATAATCAAAGCTAATTAAAGAAGTTTTTCTAAATTTTAACGATTTAATATCAAAGGACAGAAGTCTTACATACCTTAAGGGCTTAAACAAGAGTTGCATCGGACATACCAGTATAGTTACCCAATTTTCTGCTCATTTTTATAGTTAACTGTTTAGTTAAAAAACATTACAGATATAAGATAAGCTCGTCTTTTTTTTCATATTGAGCCAGAAAATTGCTCTTGTCACTGAATTTAAAGTGACAAATAATAATAGCAATAATTAATAACTAACTAGTAACAATAATTTGCCTCTTAGATAATTCAGAAGTTGGGTACAGAGATATAAGAAAATTACCACATTAAGTTTTTACGATAATTAGAAGTATCAGCAAAATGATGATTGTTACAGACAAAACAAGTATACAGTACATTTTTTTATCATTTCGTTGATACCTTTCGGCACGCTGCACATTTGATAGGGCTGCATTGACTTTCAACGCTGCCTGCTCCACGTTATAATCAATTCGATCCAAGACTGTACCCTGAGATTAACAAAGGATATCAAACGCACACTATTAGTTGCAAATATACAGATCTAGAAGACTAAATGCTGGAGTTCAATGAGACAGTTGAGAAATTTCAAAACAGAAGCATTACTCGAATATTAAATTATTCCAAATCCGAATTTTGGATTCTTTTTAAAGAAACCAATATTTTACATAGGATGAAAAGACTAAAGTCTGTAGCATTTACTTTGGTCATGGTCTAAAAACAGACTATATAATTCATAAAAAAACATAGTCTTCAAAAAAGTTTTCATTTTTCAATTTGTAGGAAGTCCAATTACAAAAGTCACTCAATATTTCAGCTTATACCTGGTCAACAACCATAGAAGCAAGATCTTTGAACAAAGAATTTAACTCGACAATCGATTTACTGACACTCATCACGTCACGTTCACGTTCTTTTACCATATCAGCATTTTGCAGTAACAACTGTATTTGTTCCATGGTAAGACCTGGAATTATACAAATATAAACAAAATGAACAACATTACTATATTAAGTTCTGACTAGAATAATTACAGCAAATATATGGCTAAATTATAGAATGCGGAAAAACATAAGCTAGGCAAAAAAGAGCTGAAATTATGTTACACAAATATATTTCTATAAGAAAATCTATTAACTTAAAAACACTCTAATTCGATGGTAATTAGGTAATAAAACAGTAAAAAAATGCCACTATCAGTCAGCATCATTTCAATAAAAAGTTCAGATTAACTGGGACGCTTTGAAATTCGGTTTGTAGGAAATCTATTAAGCTAAAAAAGAAGTTATTACCTCATATTTTGTAGTTAATGTGGAACATGTTACAGTATTATAATTATCACTAATTAGTCAGTTACCAACTTACCGTCTCGTGATGCATCGACTGGCACATCGTCAAGAACCTCGGTATTCACCCAATCTGTGGATGCAAGAAGATATGAATTGACAGTTTCTTTACGTGCTTCAATTTGTTTCAAAAATTTCGCCTGACTCGTGCGAAAATCAGAAGCTAAATTACTTAGTGTCAACCTCAACGTTGAAACTACATTTCCACGCAGCAAAGATTGTTGCGTGCTTTCGATGACAGTGCCTTTCTCAATAAATCTAAAAATTGGCCTTGAAAAAACATTAGACAAAATCATAACATATGACACATATCACAAAAGTCGGAAAAAATTTAGAAAACGTTATACAATAAACTTATGAAATGAGCATAGCGTGTAATGCATAGCATTCAGAATAAGATGTAACTCAAAAAACTGATATCAAACGTGACAACACCAAAATTTTAAAGTACATAAGTACAGAGATTTTTGGATTTGAAAATCAAATGGAAAAAAAACCCGATCAAGCGCTGGCAATGAGAAAACATTTCTGTAACTTCATTTGTACTTTTGTCCATTTCTGTTTGAGCTTCCAAATCTTCCACGAAACTTGGTTTCGATATGTGTTTCTGCTGCATTTCGCGAATTTGTTTCAAGCGTGATCGTATTCTATAAACTTCACAAAAACAAAATATCTAACTTTAAGAAAAAACTGGTCTGATCCAGAAATAACACCACCAGAAATAATCAACATTTCACAAAAATACTAGCAATACTTTCACTATGTCACACTTACTTATGTACTTATTTCAATATTCAATTTATCTACTGTTTCATAAAATTCAACTGCGATGATTCATGCACAAATAAACCAGCACTTTTAGTGCATGTTTTATTTGTTTCAGTCTAAAAAAAAGACTTGATATTTCCCTTTCAGATTTCAGTTCCTTTGGCAAGTATGTTTACCTCGTAAATTCATATTGTGTTTCGTCCAGGAAGTTGACCCAATCAGGTGGAACACGACTAGAATTCGAGACATGAACTGTTTCGGTTTCTTCGTCCAAAGCAACCAACGACATTTTTTCATCTGAAATAGTCACAATTACTTTATTTATGAAACAGAATTTTTAAACAAATATAGAAACGCTTTAAATTGAGAAAAATGATGCAGGTTCTCTGTACAAAATTTTTGTTAGGCTAGACAAATAACTTTAAACATAAAATACGATTCTTAAATAAATATTTTCGAGCATTTTGTCCTTCTAAAATTTGCACTGCTATCATTTATATCGATATTAATGAGTTATTTTTCATTCAGTCCGATAATTTTGATGTTGTTAATCTCTTTCCATAGTTTAATTTCCAGCTCTTCTAGTGTTCCTTGACCGCAATGACAAATTCTTCTACGGTGACCATGAGGTCACAACGCACAGAGAGACCGAAACAACAATGCATAGAATCATTTGGTCATTTGGGCATCTCTTCGGATCAATCGAAAACGCGGAATAGATTTCCCAAAATATAGTTTTGTCAAATTAGTTGCCTTCGATAGGAAGATCGAAGCTAACTGAACTTGCCCATCTTTTCAACTTTTCAACTGTTATTCTATAAGCTATTAAGATGCAAGCTAAAATCAAGATTTAACAAAAGTAGGGATAATACCAACCGGCAGCATTTGCAGTATTATTAGCAAAGATGAATTTGTTATGCAGAGCATTATTTCGAAGAAAAATGAACACTTCCGTGAGATTACGTACTGAACCCGTTGGTACCTGTATATTAAGTGTTCCCATTGCTTGAATATCGAAACACAATTGAAGACCACGTTTTAACAACCAATTATTCTCTCAATGATTGTTCCGCTGAAATTAACATCGAAATTTTCAACTTGTTTAATCAAAATAATCACTTTAGGGTGTTCACAAAAAAAAACATCCTTTATTTCTATATCATATTTCTTTAGCATCTTAATATATCATATCACTAAAATCTTATCAGTCCTATTTTCTTTCATCTATTATTTACTTTCAACTTCACCATTGCCATTCCCATAAATTTGTATACTTCAATCGTATGCTGTTTTGAAAATTTGAATGTTCCCTTCTACTTATACTCACTATTATGGTTACTTTGTCTTACTTTTTCATTTTCACTGCTTTCGAATCTAAAACTTGCAGAAATATTTTGACATTATTGCATGATTGGAAGAGTTGGATAAATACCAATTAACTTCCATCGTATTACTAACAAATTTTATGAATTAAATTTTGATTTTCTAAATGCGACTAAAGGGTCAGAGAATGAAGATAAAATGTTTGATTCAATAAAATACCTTCAAGCCTCTCTCGATAAGTTTCAAACTTTTGTTGAAGAATTGAAATGTCGCTTCATTAAATCATAGTTGGTAGCGGAAGAAAGGAAATTTAAAAATTCTCACTGCTAAATATACAATAATTCGTAAGACTCCAATGATTGACTTGCAATTGCTCGAATCTCACATCAATAATTGTTACAATCCAACCATACCGGTACGTGTATATCCATTTCCTGATATCAAATAGAAACCAAGTACCATCCAACAACTATTTCGTTAATTGATGGCACTAATGTTTTGTTATGTACGGTTAATAACCGGAAGTGTTATAAGTTTCGCTTTCATAACTCTGAGATTTAAAGATAAAGTTAGTCTTCATTACTTCATTAATCGATTAAATCAAACTACATAGTCTTTGTTAAGCTTGTTAAACTATCACAAGCTGCTTGAAATTGCTTATCAAATAATTGCTGAGCGATAAAAATGATCGCAATTAATTTTGAGTTAAAGCGATTATAATTTGAAAATGACAATAAATTTCAATTAAATTAGTTTCCAATTAAATTTTCTAAAGGTTTCCGACATTGCAAGTTTTAAACATTGTCAACTTTTCTGCATCTAAAAAACCGGTTTTTTGAATAGTTTACTTTTTTTTTTGCCAATAGCTATTACTGTTGTATTTTTTCGACAAATGAAATTTTCGAAATAAATGATGGATAAAAGCGACAGATCAAATTTTCAAATGGCAATATGCTGAAGTTTATGCCAATTCATATTGAATCATTGGAAAGAACTGTTGTAAATGTTTTACTACTCGTCGAATTTACTGTCTCTACGTATTATTCTTGAAAACATCAAACAAGTCATTTAATGCAAAATGTTTGTAGAATTTTTTGAAATGCGATCACTTAAATTTATCAATTAATGCAGATGGTTGATATTTCTTGATGCCATTACACCTACATATATGCTCAAATAAAAAATTCTCATCAATGGGAAATAAATGGAGTCGTTTTATTTGAGATTAAATTGTTTAAATAATTGCTTATTTATGAGCATTTCATTATTTATCTTAGGATTGTTTGAAATGGTTTTCTATCTAGTTAATTGACAATTCTGAAAATATCTGAAATTTTAAATTCTTATATTTTATCCATAAAATTCAGTTCATGATCCGAATACCAAGATATTTTGTCCCTGCAAAAGAATTTATTACATCATTAAAACTACTCGTTTATAAAAAGTTGTGAATCTAATCGGAAACCTTCAGATATCTATGAGTTCAGAGATGAAAGTCATCTTATAATTTTCAATTTGGATTTTTGTTTTTCACTAAACATTTTTAAATTTTCTATTTCTTTGCGCTTCATTTTTTCACAAATTCGCATATACCTTTTCGTTCCTAATTTTGAAGTTTCAAAAATCTTGAAATGAATTCCGATTCGAAAATAAGAGTAATACAGTTAAAACTTAAATCGATAAACAAAGCACAAAAATTAATGGTTATGAAAAGAATGTTGAGGAGATTTGAACATAATTTTATCTGTAAGTCCGTTTTGTAACACGAATGTATAAAATTTAAAGTTTCCAAGAACAAAGATGAATCATATTTCAGTCCAGCTTATATTTCCTCAATTTTTTTTTTGGAAGAAATTGCGAATAGTTTGCTGTTTTCCTCTTTCGCTGGTTGTACTTTTGTTGATTTTCCATAAATTCCTATAAATTTCATTATTTCATTTTTAATTTGTTACTTTAATAAAATTTCTGAATTCGCAAATGTAAAGGAAGTGAACGGTTTTCTTCTTTTTTCAGCAAAATTATTCATTCAAAAAGCAAACATTCATTCTAATGATTAAATATAAACAAAAAGAGAAATATGAGACGATTTCAAATGATTTTTAATTAGCCAAGCAACATTTTCATCTTTCTATTTTTAAAGAAGGATGGTAAAGGTAAAGGCCATCATCAACAATTATTTAATTGAGATTATTTTTTCTTTAATTTTAATTAAAAGATTTTTTTAAACCGATGACATGAATATTTGCTTTTGAAGTGATTTATGCAAGCGTCCCATGTGGGAAATGTGATAAATGTTTAAACATTAAAGATGTCATAAAAATTGTAAACGCTATAATTAATTAATTATTGACGACACTTCTCGCTATTTGTACCAAATGACAATAAGTGATTCAAGAAATTTTTCAAAAGCATTGAAATTTCTCTGAACTGCCGTCAGAAAAAGTTCAGTCAATGTGGGAAATCGTATATGGAGGAATACCTTAATGAACATTAGCAATCATCTCTTCACTGCCATTCCAGTTTTTCATCTAAAATCATTTTTCACTATTTTTCATTTCCTTTTTTTTTTTAACAAATTTTCTATCTTACGTTCAAATTTAACACATTGTTTTAAGCTATATCATCAGTTCTGCAGTCCATTCCCTGGTCCAGCATCTCAATTCTCAGCCACCATCAATTAGTTCACACATTCTAAGAGATAGTTTGCTAAAAAAATTCTTTATTCATTTTCAAACATCTTTTGAAGCTTTCCCACATTTATTGCCTTTCATTTCTTATAATTGTAATGCTATTTTTGGAAAATAATTTGAATCGAAGCGTTCCTTTTCTCCTTTTGAAATTATTCAGAAACATGGCATCTCTCTATCTGTGCAATTTTTACCCACAAATTTATCGCATCGTTGTCAAATATTTTCCTTTTCACCTGTTGAACGTATCAATTTTGTATTTTCTCTCTTCTTCTCATTTAGTCTGGCATACAATATTATTCGCTGATGAATGAATCAATTTTTCAACTGTTAATATTTCACTATAAACATTTCGACATTTCCCGTTGTAAACCGATTATAGATTTCACTGATTTATTGACTGTAAATTGTTCTCTTCGTCCCTTTCTCATTTCCCATAGTATAATGTCTTCATTTATTGATTCATTACATTTAAATTTTCAGCAATCAATTTTTTATCTAATTTATTTCATTATCAGACCGATTGATAGTTAAAGAAAGTCTTATAATTATTTCTAAGCATATTCAGTGCTAATATTATTTGCTATCGTGTATTAAATTTTAAATCTATTACTACATTTCTTTAATGGAATTGTCACTGGTAATTTTGATGCAATATTTTGGGAAGATTTATTGATTTAAAATTTTTATTACACGATAATTTCAGATTTATTTTGGTATTACTGTGAATTTCATTCGACGTTTAAACTCTTTCAACAGCTTTCCGAAAACCGTATCTTTTGGATTCCGGAATATGCAGGTACTATAAATCTCAATATACATCTGAAAAAAAAATGCAAACCAGAAAATACGCCATCTGTCTACTTTGATCTATAAATATTTTTGTTCAAATGAAAAAAGAAAAGTTGGGAGCAGAAACAAAAAGTTTGTTTCAAAGTTTAAGAAAGAAGACTTAAATTCAGAGGAAAACAACTGCAGGACAGTTGTTCGGAATCAAAAAATGAAAAGGGAGATTACCGAGGTAGAAGCTAAAGAAGACGGTAATGAAATCGACGATAGAATTAAATTATTGGGAGAAATTGATGTCTTCCATTTTGTGATAACAAACACAAATAAATGTGCGGACAATGATGATCAGAAATTTCTGCAGGAAGCTGAGAAAACAAAACTGCATCAAAAAGAATGTTCCTGTTCGGCATTTTCCAACCACATTTCAATATCATCAGAGGAGAAAGGAAATTTCACGCATGGAAAAAGAGATTCGATGGTAAACGATTGGAAAATTGAAGAAATTTGGTCAGAAAATGTCCAAGAGAGAAATGCGGATGAAAACAATATCGAGGCTTCAAAAGTTGTGGACAGTTCAGGAACTGAAGCAACAGACCTTAAGAAAAGCAGTTTACTGGATACTCATGTTACACTTACATCAAATGTATTCGACTCACATGATGTCCAAGTAGCTGGGCAAGATATCCAGGAAATACATGATACAGAAAGTAAACAATACACACAAATTTCTGACGCAGAAACTTCAGAAATGTTGAATATAGAACCGAATTTTTTAGTTGGTCAAGACCCATACAATCCCAGCGGAGAATTAGCAGAAATGGACAGAAATTTGAATAATGTAGGCAATAAATCAGAAGCTGAAGAAATCAGAAAAAATCTGGAACAAATAAATGCTCAGGATTCGAAAACAGCTGTTTTTGTTGATGGCATGAGAACTGAGATCGATATAGAAATAGGTGATTTTACTGTTGGCAGTCACAGCGCTGATACGGAGATATTTATGGAAATAACTGAGCAACATGAATCGCAAGAAGTGGAAAGAGGAAATGAAAACATAAACGGATTCGAAAAGAAAAGTTTTGAAGCGACCGCAAGTGAGGGGATTCTTACAGAATCTAATACACATGCCACCGAATCTCCACAATTGATTGATGGGGATCTTGCTTCGAATGAAGCAGTGAGATCAGCGGGAGATCTGGTTGTCCCGAATGATATATTCCAAAAAAAACTAACACTAACTGATAATGTCACTGAAGAGCTAAATTCTGCTGAAATTCTTGAAGAGACTAATGAGCAGACTAATGTAGTAAAGGAGCCTCAGGCTTTGAAAAATTTGTTAGTTGATGAAGCTAAAACTACTTGTGGCATAGAACTATTAAAAGATTCTGAGGAATCAAATATTGTTGAAGTAGCACAACCGAAGAGCAAATTTTATGAAGCTCTAATCGGTTTCTGGAAGCATACAACATTTAGCAGAAAACGTCCCGAAAATACTGTGTCATCCGGGCAGTCGAAGAATTTGTCTTCAGAATCAACACTGATATCTTCAATCCATTCTAGTAAAACTTCATTAACGTCTACGGAATCTTTGGCAGCACCAATGCCTTCTTCTGACTTTATTAAATCTTCTGAAACTTCTTCAGAATCTAGTGCGAAAACTACTGATTCTCATTCTGAAATTAATGTTATCTCATCGTTTCCGGAAAATACAATAATAGATACAACTTCTGGTTCTTATTCTCAAAAAACTTTGCTCAACGATCAGACACTTAATATTACAAGTACGGAAAACTTAAATTCCAATATCACTTCGGAAGCTTTGCAAGTAATAAAACCAGATTCATTGTGTACAACTGATGAAATCATTAAAAATCCAGATGATTCGTTCGAGAAAATGGAAAATATAAAAAAAAACAAAAAAGGGAAGACCGATTCTACAAATTTAACGGTTTTTTGCCATAAGGTACGTCAAGTTCCTCACTGTTTTCTTTTAAATTTAGCTTTCTGTTCATTGCTCCATCATTTTTATTATAAATTCTGTTCGGAACCCTTTTTAAACAAAGATAAATAGCTGTGACTGGTTTTATCACTGTTACTAGATTCTCATTACAGAATATTAGTTTATCCGTCAGAAAGTACGATTGATATCGTTTTTAATGCAAACGATTTGTTCTTTTCATCTAAAACAAATCTTTCGTATTTTTTATAGTTTGGAAACTTTTCATTAAAGAATGCAAGTTTTCCTGAATTGGGCTCATTTCTGTAGAATATATTCTAACTTTTGCTTCAATGGATATCATTTGTTTGCAATTTTATTAAATACATTTTGCGCACTTTAACGAGGACGATTTGCGCCATAAAAGTGTCATTTTTGTTCTGCTCTTTTATTATATTCTCAATCCATCCTTACGAATTTAATAGCTGTTCAAAATGAATGTGAACAATTTCATTGCAATGCGAAGCGACAACTAATTACTTCCATTCCTCCTTCTTCTTTTTTTATCATATACATATAGAAATTTTTAATTTGTAAATTCCAAAATAAAACTATAAATTTATCGAAAACAAAGGCCCAAAAGATGATCATATTCAGTGTATCTCTCTGATCATTTATTTTTTCCCTAATCATTTATTTTCTCGAAATTATTCTGGAAAAGAATTTTAATATGAGAAAATATTTGATTCTATTCAGTTGAGGATAGTTTAAGGCATTATATGAAAGAATTGAAGCGAATAATTCTACTAATTTATTATATTGAAAGGAAACTTTCATTAGTGATATTTCTATTATAACTTGACCATTTGACTATTATTACTCATCTAAAAGTCCATTATTTGATCGATCACCTTAGCATCTTTAATTGCTTAAAATAAAAAATAAATCTCAACTCTAAATAATAATAAGCTCTGTGTTTTTTTAAATTTACAAAATAAATAATGGATATTTTGAATTGAAAAAAGAAAGATGAAAAATTGAGGCAAGTAAATTTGGCTTTCATATTAGTATATCTTCGATGGAGTAGATTTCATTAAAGAAAAATATGAAGTAAGTTTGAAGTTTATATCTTCCTTATCTGTATTCTTTTCATTACATTTCTCACAAAATTTTCTCCCATACTTATAAATCTGATCATTTCATTTTCCCATTTTTTATTTTAAATGAAATTTGAAAATTTTGAAAAGTAATTATAAACATGCTAGCATTATATGTATGTGTGACAGATGGAACATACAATGTTAACTGATATAATAGTATTATTTGCATTAATATGTTTATATTTATGCATGCATAATACAATATAATAGCGTTAATAATGGTTGAGGAAATATTTAGAATAATACTTTCAATTGAAAAAGGATTGTTTTTGTGTGTGTGTGTGTGTGTGTGTGTGTATGTGTGTGTGTGTGTATGTGTGTGTGTGTGTGTATGTGTATGTATATGTATATGTGTATGTGTATGTGTATGTGTATGTGTTCTAGTGTATTTGCATGTGAATATGTATGAGTGTTCTGTTTGTATGTGAATGTCTCTCTAGACATTGTCTATTTTAAAATTTCAGTAATTGGAAATGAATTTCGTTCCATACTTTTGATTTTTTTGTCCTTTTGAAAAAATATTTTGAGGGGTTACATTGGCAACTGTTGTTCTATGGAACGAAATTATTATTATTATAATTTTTTTCAATTACTGAAATTACAAATATTATCAATTAAAATTTAAGATTAAAATATGGCAAATTGAGCAAAACAATTGGAAATTCAAAGAAGACAAAGTTAAATTATATTTCAGAATAATTCTGCGTTTGCAGGTCAGAGTAGAACAAAAAGATTGCGCATATTTGATGCTATTAAATAAAGTTATATTTAATATAGTTTAACTTTTATGGGAGAATTATTTTGAAACAGTGCGGTAAATAGCATTAAATTATTGAAAAATGTGTGGCAGAAAAGTATTGAAACACAGTCAATAACTAATTAGAACCATCTTGCAGTCTTAAATGTAATTTCACTAATTGAATATGGAAAGTTTAGCAAATATTATTTCTCATGTAAGTTTTAGGAATATTATCAATTAGAATTTAACATTAAAATATGGTAAATTGAGCAAAACAATTGGAAATTTAAAGAAGACAAAGCGATGCAAAATCTTTCAATTTCTGCTCTCTTAATAGGAGAAAGAAAAAGATGAGCATTCAGGAAACAGAATTATTCAGTGAATAAATATCACATTAGCAGCTTATCAGATGAAAATGTAACTCCCTGTAAGGCTTGTAGCAGTGAAGTGATGAATTTGCCTTACCTGTGGTTCATTTTAATGGATACATCGGGAATATTGCAATTAACAGTGGTGGAAGTTTGGTTATAGCTAAACTTAAATTGAAAAGTAGTGAAAAGTGAAAGATAGAAGAAAGATTATACCTGAAATCCAATCTATCTATTCCCAAATAAAATCTTCATTCCTTTCATCTTTTCTGAATGAGTTAAAGATGAGATCTTATAACATTTCATAGCATATTTGCAAATAAATGAGAAAGTCAGATCATTTTGGTAGTAAAAAATGGTTTTTTCATATGGAACGCTTCTAACTTTCTTTCAAATCATAGTCCTAATTTAAAAGTTATCTTCTAAGAAATAAAACTAGGCCCCTTGAATAGTTAGTTAGTAACAAAGTGTTATTCATTAATCTTTCGAAATATTTCAAACAATTGATTACTTTTCATTTTCATTTCACATTTGCTGATATACTTTTGGCTCTTGAAGTACAAGGCATACTTATAAGCGAATATCAAACATTTAAACAGTAGCACAGTGACGTTTTAGTATCGAATGATGTTTATGTGGTCTATAAAAAGTTTTGATTTGAATGGATGTCGTTATATGATATGGAAATGGAAATGCTAATGAAAGAATCTGTATGATGTCACAATTAATTTTTACAATTTTCTTTCCGTTCCACGCTTACTTCGTCTCCTCAATTGCATCGCTGTTATCTGCAATCATTGAAAGGATGAAAGGAAGGAGGAATATTGTTGAAAGGTAAGAATTAAGAGATTGTATAAGACGGGAATGCAAGCAAATTCACCAATAAGTCTCGATCTTTTAAAGTTCACTAGTAAGTCTCGATCTTTTAATAGTTCACCAATAAATCTCGATCTTTTATGAATCCTGCATCTTCCATAAATCGAGCTCATTCTTCCCACTTCATTCTATTTTTTATATTCCATACTAAATCACTAATATTTACCTAAAGCTTATTGAGAACTTCAAGTACTGATAGCATCAACTTTTCAAGTATATTTTTTTTATACTTCAAGTACTGATAGCATCGTGATACTAGTATACTTCAAGTACTGATAGCATCGTGATACTAGTATACTTCAAGTACTGATAGCATCGTGATACTAGTATACTTCAAGTACTGATAGCATCGTGATACTAGTATACTTCAAGTACTGATAGCATCTTGATACTAGTATACTTCAAGTACTGATAGCATCGTGATACTAGTATACTTCAAGTACTGATAGCATCGTGATACTACTGATACTAGTGATCATCAATTAATATTTCACTTGTAATTTTAGAAAGAGAGAAAGAGAGAAAGAAAGAGAGAGAGATAGAGAGAGAGAGAGAGAGGAAAATGAATGGAGATTTAGCAATGCCTATCATCATCATCCTATATAGGGACGAACACAATGTGTATCCATGTACAGTTTACGAGGAAGAAAGCATCCATCCATTGTAAGGCTATCTTATATGACCTTCCTATCTTCATTACTATTTTCTATGTATCGGTGTATTTTTTATCAATCACAAAAAGAGATAGAGAGAGAGAAGGGGAGAGAGAGAGAGAGGGAGGGTAGAGAATAGTGAGGATGAAAGAAAGGTTCATTTTTCTTCCCAATTTCAAATACAGAACTCCTAGATCTATCTATTATTTGGCTGTAGAGTAAAGGAATACTTCTAAAAGTTCAATCATATAGATAGAAAGGTTAAAGTTCACATTTGACTTCCATTTTTTGAAAAAATCAAAGAAATAGAATTGTTCTACAGTTCTAGTTATTAATTGTGGTATTAGTGAGGTAATTTTATATCTTGAGGAGCTGTAATAGGCAAATATGATTAATTAAGACAGTTAGCCTTCATTTAAAATTTCCTCATTTTTTGAATAAAGAAATGATTGATATTAATAGCATAATTAATGAGAGGTCAAAGGTCAACTTCTTGTCTAATATTTCTAGACAAAAACTGGAGAGATTTTAAAATTTGATAATTTAATAATTTTCTTATGCAAATAAAATAGTTTTTTATTTCGCATTGCAAATGTAAATACTACAGATCGATTCGATCATGTTTGGATCAAAGAAGTATAAAGGAAAGGATAGCGGAAGCCTGAGAAGTTTCAGGCCAGAAAATGGCCATCAGCATCATATCTTCTCGAATTCATCCATTCGATCATTGGTTCATTTTTTGTTCATAAAATTTTGTCATATCAAACTAATTTGAACTGAACAAGTTTATGTTTTTTTAGAGACCTATTTAATTTCATATCAAATATTTTCGTGTAAATTTTATAATTTCAAAAGTTTTTTTGTAACTGGAAATCAAAAGGTTAAAATTTTTTTTACACTTTAAGTTCATAATTTCTGTTTCAGTACATTTTATCACATTATTGAGTATGTTATTTTGAAGAGAAAGTAAGAGAAAAAAAGCTGAAAAGTAATAAGAGAAAGTTTGACATATTGCAACAACAATGCAAGAAGTGAAGATACGACACTTTCTCTCATTGCAATTAATAATTGAGCGGGATATTTCAAATTTAAATCTTCAATATGAAAACTTTTTTGTGAGAAACCACTTTGAAATTTTGAATTTCTACGGATTAGGATATGTTTATATATTCGTTTCTTAGTTGTATTTTTTCACTATTGCATTAGAAATTTTCAATACTTAAATTTTAATCGTTTTTCTTAAAAATTTCTCATTTTCTACTTCCATTTTGATTTTTAGTAAAACTTTTGGTATGATTTTTTTTTCCATTCTTTAATAACTAAGAAAATAGCTTATCATTATCAGTGTTATTTAACTTCTTAACTTCCTGAAAAAGCTACTAGCATGAAGTTTTAGCCAGAAACAGATTGTGCAAGTTTACCGGAAACAAGTAGAGCGATGATACAATCCAGTTATTATGAGGTTAATCGGATGAACGATGATCAAATTAATGCCGCATTTGCTGAATTACTTGTAAGAGACATTTTTAACTAAGTGAATAAGTTTTCAGTAATGCTTTCAGAAGCTTTTTTTAATAATAAAAATTCGATAGAAACTTGTTCCAAACTTCGAAAGTCTACTTTGAAAGTTTGAGGACAAAAGAAATTTGGGTTATGTATCATTCATATGTATTGTCAAAAGTTAATTTTCAGTTGAATTTTAGAAGCAAATGAATATAAAAGATGAGAAATTTCGTGCCTTATTGGCAGACAACGATATGGAAAAGAAACGACAAATGGTTTGTCAATCTCAAAGACTTAATATGGCTACTCAAGAGAATTCCAAGGTTTTTTCTTGAACTGTTCAACTTTCACTCTATTTTGCATTGAAATAATAGTGGACTAAAGAGGCTACAACAAACACATTACAAATTGGCACTTTAAATTTATTTAACCTTTCAAATTTTTGAAGGGTTCTTCAAATTTTGACACATCTTTCAAATTTATGAAATAGTCTATCAAAAATTTTTCAGCGACCAATTGATCTGATTCGACGCATTGAAAGGATGCTGGTTTCGGGCGAAGAGAGTAGATTAATGAAAGATGTGTTAAAAGATTTGAAAGTTCAGCTTAGCGTTCAAAAAGTGGATTGGATTAAAGAAGTATGATTCGGTATTTTTACAACAAATTATAATCTATTGATGAGTGGTATTCTAGCTTTAACTTCACATTCTGATGAAGAAATTGAGATCTTGTTTGTTATTGCAAGTGAGCGTCTTGTCAAAAATGTAGACTTAAAAAAAAGCAAACTGGTGGGTGTAGGTCGTAAAAGTCAAGATATTATGGTAACTAAAGTTTAATTTTTTATTTGATTCGTTGTTTGTTTTTTTTGCACGTGTTTTTATAGTTCGGCAATCAAGGTGGTCTTCAGTTGTTATTCCATATAATGCATAATCTCATCGAATTCCTCCGGCAGTCAGAAAATTCTGAACGGGAGGAAGAATATGCTTTACAACTTCATGACAGCGTCAAATGTTTGAAATCTGTTGTTAATACATGGGTTAGTGCTTATTTTAAAATATGATAGATTTATTTTATTAGCATCCGAAAACAATACAGAACATTGGATTAAAATTTCAAATTAGTTAGATCTATTGAATTACCTTGATAAATTGAATTTCATTATTTTCCTTATCAAATGAAATTAATTTTGATTGTTGGTTTAAGCCTGGGATGGAAATGTGCTTCAGACGTCAATCGAAAATGTTTTCATACTTGGTTAAAGTATTGTCTATGGCTTCTTGCAAGCCATCCTTGGATCATTGGGATTCACTGAAATTTGTTACAGTGAGTCTCTTGGGCGTTGTGGCTTTTGTTAATGATGATAAATTTGAGCTCAGAGGGTAAGTTGTTTTTGAAAAATTGAAATTGATTCTATATTGAACAAACAAAAGAAATATTCTTTTTGCTCATTTCACTTCCGTCTTGCCATCACTTTTAAAATCAAATTCGAAAAAATATATCATATATTTTAATTACAATGTAGGTCATAATCTGGAATTGTAGACGTGAAACGCTCTTGCAAGCCTTAACTGAAGAAGCTCGATTACGAAAATGCGAGAGGTTTCGCTGCATTGTTAACTGTCTGAACAAATCAAACCGTCTCGATGTAGTGGTTAGTTGTAATTTGATTCGGATAAGTCTTTAAAACTGGATGGTCTTTTTTTTGTTGGACCGTTTTTCCGACAAAGTAATTGCAAAAAGCTAGCATTAAAAAAATCTATAGGGCTAATAGCCGTTTTAGAAAAAAGCCATGACATTGGTAAACGTAATGCTGGATGTACCGGAGCCGGATGATACAACTACGGAGGAAGGTCGTGCATCCGCGGAAGCTGCCTGGCAAATTCGGATGCATTGGCGAAGTGAATTCATGCGTGCTGGCATGTATGATTGTGTTCAAGTAAGTTTCAGTTAATTTTAATTACATTTCAATAGCTTATCATCTTTCAAAACTTATACTCCCCTATTACTTCATTTCTTCAGCAATGTTGATTACATGTGATAAAAAATAATATCTTGAGCTTATTTCGTATTCATTACAATGTTACGTACATTAGAACACCAGAAAGTATATTTTGTGCTCACATGGATCTTTAGTTTTTGGAAAGTTGTACTTTGGAAGCAGTCAAAAAACAGTACGATAATTTCTGCCGAATCAAAGAAGCTGACTTTGCTGAACTTGTAAATCGGTTTGAACAAATGTTCGTTATTATTGCAGCGTCGTAAATTTTTATTTGCATTATTTCGAAGAGTAACCAAAATTCAGTGATTTTTTTCAATTTATTACATATGATTTTTTTTGTGCAATTAATTGGAGGAGTCTTGTATTGCCAGTATTTATTCTTTATGAGTATATAATATTTAAATCGTTTAACAGTATTTTAGAAAAGGAGAATACGAAGAGTCAGACTGTTGTTACAGTATTTTGTTAGCTGGTGTGAAGAATACTAGAGCTGAAGGACCATTTTTGAGCATTCTGCAACACCTTCTTCTGGTAACCGACGACACGAACATAAGGTTTAGTAAATTCTTGGGTTAAATTGTAAACGTTTTATTTATTGTCGAAATAAATATTTTGTATTTTTTCAATAGGACGCAATATTTTCGGCTAATTGAAAATTGCATCTCGGAAATCGTTCTGCCGAAAACATGTGTGGATCCTGATTTTCGCGGTAAATTCGAATTTACTCAAGATGTCACTCATTTTCTCGGTTAGTAAATTTTTTTATACATGTGAATGTTTTTAAATTGTTAAATCTTCAACTTACCTTCCGGATTCAGACGACATTTTTATATGTTCATATGTTTATTGCTCATCATTTCATCATATAATTCTTAGTTGAATTGGTGAATTGTTTTGAGATACTTTGGAAGATAGCGAAGAAGGGAGGCAAGCGAATAAACGTATCGAAACAGCCACACAAGCAAAAAATGAAGCGCTAGCCAAATTAAGTCAATATTACAAGAGGATGGAGGAGTTTGCAAATGAGACAGAGCAACTCAGAAAACATGTAAGGTTTTTGTGAGTCGTCATCTACCATGTTTAAGGTTCTGTCCGACCTCATACTAAATTCCAAGCAATGTTTTTTGTTTTTTCAGCTAAAAGATCCAAGTATACCGCTTCCTCCACCGACAAGCCGTTTACCGCCACCAGAAACCTATGCTGAAACAGCAAATGACAAGTTACCTGCGGAAAGTTCTTCTCTAATACCCCCAGTACTTAACCATCAAAGTGTTCCTCCACCACCACCTCCACCTCCACCTTTACCTCCATCGTTATTATCATCCGGTAAATTTATTTTAACATTCATCATTTTGGAAAACAAATTTTCCCCTCGAAAGTTTTAGAAATATAAATCGATATTTTTCACCATTTAATTGCAGGACACTGTCCTCCACCACCACCACCGCCACCACCATTTCTAGGCGGAAATGGGTCACCACCACCATCTGGGCTTTTGAATAAAGTAGTAAGCCCCGAACTACCAGAATATCTAAAGAAAAAACCACATCGTGAAGTTAATGTGGCGATGAAAAAAATTCCTTGGAATTCGGCAACGGTAGGTTTTTCAGATACTCTCGAACTTATAAAAAATATGACTGGTTTTTATTTTCTTATGCAAATTTTTTCAGATCAAACCCAAGGAAATTAGTAAGGACTCTTTTTGGGCGCAGACTGCAGAAGAGAAATTTGCAAATGAGCGATTGTTTGAAACACTAAAGAAAAAATTCGCGGCGAAGTAAAATATTTCATCCTGTTATTAGGGATAAAGATTTTGACAATCGTTTCTCTACTGTATCTTCTTCACTAACAGTTCAGATATATTTCTCATTTCATCGTAGTAAATGATTCATTTTACTAGGGTACTGATATTCACAAATGAAAGATGATGATACCAGTTCGTGAAATTTGTGAAGTGAAAATTTTATATGCTGATCATAGCGCGAAGAAGTTATAATGATCTAAAATTACTTGCACAATTGTTTTATTTCTAGTCGACAAAGTGAGTCTGATCCAACAATAAGCGGCAAGAGTTTGCCGAAGAAGAAAATCCGAAAACCGTTGGTGGTACAAGACGAAAAGATCCTGCAAACTCTTGGTATTTTAGAGTCAATTTCCTGCATTTTCAAGAGTTTATAGAGTTTTCGTGAAATTGGAATATTTTCTAAACTATTGCGTATGAATTTCGTTTTTAAGCCATCCTGCAAGGGTCGCAGAAGATCCCACTGGAAGAGTGGAAACGAATATTGTTAGAAATTGATGATCGAGTGATATCTTCGGGAACAATGCAGCAGTTGAGAAACGCTTTGCCACCATCTGACGCGTTGAAGAAACTTCAGGATTTAGCTGGCAACAAATTCAGTGAGATGCCGGAGGGCGAACAGGTAATTTAGAGTAGACATTTCGTTTTAAAAACTAAGAAGTTATCCAACTTCAGCTTTTTTGATGCTTGAGACCTTTTTTCTCTAAGTTACATTTTCTAGTTTGCTGCAACATTGGCTTCAATAAAAGATTTACCTGCAAGACTGGATTCTATGATTTTCATGTTCGAATTTGATAAAACTCTTAACGATTTGAAACCGGTTTGTATATTTGTAATATCATATAATACTTTAATTAAGATTGTTTTCCATACAAATTCGACATGTTTATGCTGATTTTATCTTTCTTCGAATATCATATTTGATTTTTTTTTTCTACTAAACCTTTTTTTTTGTTATTAACAAAAATATCTTTTTATAAAATAGTAGCTGATGTCACTTAGTTATGACTACTTCAGACTATATCGGCTGTGATAGAGGCATGTGATGAGATTCGAATGTCAACTGGCTTCAAGATGTTTTTAGAAATGGTTCTTTTGGTTGGAAACTATATGGGGCACTCGTCGAAAACATATAAAGACATATTTGGATTCGAAATGAGTGTACTGAAAAAGGTATAAAATGTTCATTTTAGAATGTTTAGGAATATTATGGAATGCTTCGAACAATGTCTTAACCGATATTGAAAGATTGTATCTTTGTGATTTCTAGTTTTTGGCCAATACGATTTTGATTATAGTTAAGTGGAACTAAAGATGTCAACAACAGCGAGTCACTTTTACACTATCTCGTAAGTTGTATGTGTACTGAAGCAAATGGTGTGTATGCAAACTTTCCGAAAAATGAATTCCTCCATGTTGATAAAGCTTCACGTGTTAATGCAGACGAAGTGGCGAAAGGCGTTATGGTTTTCAAAAATGCTCTCAGTAGGGTAATTTTCCATGCAATCTTTAATATTCTCAAATAAATCTAGTTAACATCTGACAATTTTATTCAATACTGAATTGACACTATATCTCGTAGTTTCAAGCTCCTATTGAGAAAACTTCATACTAATATTACTGTGTGTTAATCAACTATATGCTTCGTTTTACAGCTTGAGAATCAGCTTAACACATTTGTCAAGCAAGCAGGAAACGATTTGTTTGCTGAAAAAATGGGTCCATTTTTATCAAAGGCAAAAGCAGAATGCGAAATCATAGAAAAAGTTAGTTGGTTCAAACGACTGAAAGTTGTAGGTGTTAAAGGAGTAAGTCGGATATTCGAACATTAGTAAAGATTCTGTCTGAGTAAACTCTAATATTATTAAACTCTAATTTATGAGAAAAAAGTGATTTGCAGATGCACAACACAATGAATGCAAAGTGGGAATCTTTGAGGAAGTATTATTCGTTTGACCCAAAAAAATACAGCATGGAAACATTTTTTGGTGACTTGAAATTGTTCAAAGAAGATTATGAAGTAAGTGTGGGGAAGGGGATTCAAGTGTGGGACTCTGTAATGAGAATCTAGGTAATTTCAGAACTGAACAAATTAAAAAGGTAAAATCACTGGAGATGTAAAAATTCTGAATTTCGAACAGTAACAAATGAATTGGATTAATAATATGCGCTTTCTGTTTGTATTTTGTGCATTTAGAAAGTAATTCATGGCATGGAGAAACTGCGTGAAGTGAAAGAACGTGAAAAACAAAGGAAGAAAAGATTACCATTGAAGCCTCTCCAACCAGGAGTTGCAGCATCTCCACTGAATCGCACTGTTGCAATCGAAGGGATCCTGAAAACAGGTTTTGTATTATAACAGTTTTAATGTCGGAAGAGAATTATAAATGAATATGATATTGTCATCCAAGCAATACATTACGCTTGGCTGCTAGGTTAAACATATCGCTGTTAAAGCAAGAGTCAGTAAATCATTTCTGGATATATGGTAATCGTCGACAGAAATCATGTATCGCAGTAGACTTAATTTTACGCTGAGGATCTGGAGTTCTGAGCTTATTCAAAGTGGCAAATTTTTTTGAAGCTGGATTTTACTTTGTTCAGTAATGACGATTGTTGTTGCTATGTAAAAGGGCAGCAGGTAGAATTCGGATTCTATTATGGACTTTTCTTTTTTTGATGATCATAAGTTTCTGTTCAAATTTTGTTATTACTTAAAAATGTTTCAATTCCAGGAAAACAAGATTTGGGTGTTGTGGATGAGATTGAGAAAATATTAGAAGCGGGTTATTTGGAAGGAGCGGAACGAAGGACGCCAAGGCGAACGCCACGTACTCGTGCTGGTAATCAAAACTTTGTAGTACTAAATTAATCCATTGATTCATCAAGACCAAAGTAGGGAACAGTCTTCTAAAGAAAGTTATTCACAATATTTTATTGATTATGAATTTATGTTTGCGGTATTTTTGTTTCTAGGTCGTGCTGCAATGGAACGGCAACGCTCGCGTGCATCTGAGGAACATATGTTAGCAATATCTGCTTCCAGAACATCACAACATCCAGCGCAATATCGGATACGGAGGAAAGGACAGCCCACATTACTTGTACAGGTCTCTCATAAACTCTGTTTTCTTGGTGTTGCATGATTTTATTTTATTATTCACTCATTTTGGTTTTAATGCTTAATTTAGCTGATCAAGATATCAGAATGATTCATGAGTATAGACTTTGGAGAGCATTATTCAGAATTTTCAGAAAAACTACAGAGACATTACTTCGGATCAGTTAAATTCAAGCAGTTAAGATTGTTAGCTGTCTAACAAACTATTAAAAATTTTGGAGTACTTGAAATTATAAAGTAAGTCTAAGATGATTAGGTGTACTCGACGTAATTGCTTTATTATGATGATATTTAACTCATCGCTTAATTGTTGAAAATTCTGGGGAAAATCTAGGTCGAAATTTGAATTTGTTTGTTTGCAGGCAGGTGAAACATCGGTATTGTCAACAGAAAATGAAAAACCGTAAATATCTGGTGAAATGCCTTTTTCTGATTGTTTATTTTTTGTATTTTTCTTCTTTGGAACATAACATTCTTTGAATGTTACTGAACCTTAAGTATCACTTCGTTATTCGTCTGAGTGCTGTTCTTATTCCGTGCTATTTTCTGCTGCTTAGCAATTCTATTTAGTCTAAAAATTTTGTTCAGCAATGGATTGTTCTTATTATTACATTGTATGTATGCCATAATAGTTTCCATAATCAATTAATAATCGAGTAGTCCATACAATCGTTTTTATTAGTCGTAGCACTAAATCCGTTCTTGAAACGTGTAAACTTCATTTGTACATTGTTATTTTTTTATCATACTGGTAATAATTGCAAAGTTTTGTAAAAATTTTGTTTCAAAAATATTATTCATGTACCAATAACAAACGGGTCCTTATTTATTCTACTTTTATTGAATGCTTCATTAATTTCACTTTATTGTTAATTCACGAAATTTTGTTAGCTTAATATTTTTTGATAGAGTTTCAAAATCGTTCATTGCGAAAAACTTTGAAAGCTTTGAAAATATGAAAAATCTCGAACTCAATTCTAGCTTCGAAAAATTGAAATTCTATTCAATCTTATTATTATAAATTCTATTTCCTTCCCAAATGCATAATACACGTTATCATTGTATGTTTAAAAACCAGCATGCCTTCCGCTTTATTATTTTCAGAATGTTGCTTTTCTATATAGTTGTTGTTGTATTAAAGGAATCAATTTTATTAAGATTAAATGTTGTAGTTTACATGAGGCCTTTCCTATTTATTTGACTATTATAACAATTAGGTCAAATTGTGGTGCATTTGTCGTTGTAAAGTGATAGATATATTTGATGTGAATCGCTTTACACATATCTCCTTAAATAGTGTGTCCTATTTATGATCATTTCATTTTTTTTTCCTACTTATCAAATATTTATTTCTCATTGTTGTATTTTTGAATTCAATTGGAAATACTTTGTTGTGCACAAAACATTTATATCATTCATATGCATAAGTTCACACATAAATGAAGAACGTTTATGTCTTTTTGTGCAAATAAATAAACTAAAATAAAAATTTGGCTAAAAATCATTGAATTCTAAAGTCTATCAATTTTTATTCCATTTAATCATATACATTTAATCTATAATTTAATACTCATATGCATAAATGATAAACTTATTCCTAAATTGAGGAGTAAAGTTTAATTTTTTAAGCAGTATAATAATTAACTACAGGACCAATGAGTATGACAGGATCGTGAATATCATAATGAAGCACTGATGTCCTGTATCTTTTCACTTCCTAATCTGTTTCTGAAGATATGCTCTATCGAAATCTCTCTCATTAGTGGGGTTTCAGGATTTCAGGTCCCTAATTAGTTACTACTTGCTAATTCAATTCATATAACAACTACCTGAACTACCTGTTACCTTTTTATAGGTATTCAACATCCCATTGAATATTATGGAGGAGATTTGAAATTTTCAATGATGGCCGCAATATCTTTAAGAGTTACAAAAATTTAATTTAGAATGAGTTGCTCTAGGCTTGTGTTGTTTCAATTTAATATTAGTTTATTTCATTTCTTTGATTTTATTTCTTTACCTGATTTCTTTAGGAATACGTGTATCCTGGATATTTGTGTACATAAACATTCACGTAAAAGTTGTTCTAAATATCTACAAGAACGTCACGTCGCTATCGTCAAATATAATTCCTCGTATAACAAACTACTTATTATATTTTTTAGTACTTATTAAATGTCTACAACGGTACATAAGTCATTAAAAAATAAACGTCAGAAAAAAAGAATTGTTTATATCGATGAAAATGCTCCAAAACGACCACGTACTGCATATGTTCATTTTGTTAAGTATGTTAGCTTTTTTTTTTTCCATTCATTTATACCAATGAAGTAACTCTGTTGGAATTGAAGAATTATAGGCAAAATGTATATTGTTGAAAGTAATGTTGCACATATTGATGGATATATAAAAATTATTAAAAATAGGTTCATAAAAAGAAAAAAGAACTTTTAACTGTAGTGCTCGAAGAAAGGAATTAGCGGACTCTGGTAGCCATGAGACATTGCGTCGACGTAGTTTTCTTGCAGACATTGGAAAGCAATGGAAAATTTTACCGGATGATCAAAAGAAGGTTAGACAAATGATTGTTAAAAAGTTTAGGATGAATGAACTTTTTGAAGTGTTAACACTTGCTAGTATTGTCCAAAGAAAAAGACCAATTTAAAGTACCATTAATATTCGTAATGTTTACTAGGAAAGAGTGATAATCTCATTGAAACATCAAAAAAATATCTATTGAAAATATTTGGTACATTTTTATTTAAAATTATTAATTTCTTTTAGTGATTGTGGAAAAAAAAATTTTAAAAGAAGGTGGGATTTGTAAATTGAGATTCCATATTGCATTTTATACACCGTTTGTAGCATACATGTTTTACTGCTAAAATTTTTGGAAAGGTTTTGAGATCAGAAAATAAAACTTGATGTGCTAAATTGCCAGGTTTCAACAGAACTAAGTTCACTTGTTATTTTGCTTTTTCTCAGTTGTATTTCGACAGATCAGCTAAGGAACATGCAGATTATCAGAAAGCTATGGAAGAATATAAAAAAACAGAAGCTTACAATGAATTCCAAGGTTCGCTGATTTTTTCTGAACTTTTCTTAGACATCATTTGAAACATCCAGTATATCTCTTCATAGCAAGTAAAAAATGATCATATCCAAAGTTCTATTTCTTTTTTATTTCTCTCATTTAACTTTTTCTATTTTATGCATTGTCTTTGATTTAATTATTTTGTTTTCTGTACTTGAAATTTTGATCCGTATTTCTTCATGAAGAATGGCTTAGTTCGGGATACTAAATATGATTTCATAATTTTGTGCACAAAACACACGTTGTAAAACACTGGTTCTGTAACGTTATTTATTCGAGAAGGATCAGCACAATGAATAATAGATTTAATATCAAAAAAGTTGACTGTTTTTAAATGTCACATTCTTTTTTAACTGCTGCACAAATGAATTCATTTTTCAGGTTTTTTGCCAAGTTAAGTTGAATCACTGTCGTAAAAATTACTTCAAATTACTGTAGTATTTGTGATCAATCTTTTGTTTGAAAGCGAATTGAATTTCAGTTAAAAAGGAAGGATTGAGGAAACAAAGAATGCTGGAATTGAAGAGCCGTAAAAGCGATATGAAGCCCGTTGATACAGTAAATTTTCGGTTAATTTGCTTGATTTCCTAAAGCATTTTTTTGGTTTTTGAGAATAGTTCGAATTTTGGGAGTATTTTCATTGATTATTAAAACGAATTTTATTTTTTAGGGAGAAGACAAAAATGGAACAGCTGTTGCTGGTGATATCCCAATATTCAGCAAGGAATTTCTTGCTTACAATAAAAGTATGATCAAAAACTTTCGACTGAATTTTAAATCGTAGTTAACGACATTTGTGTCATATCATTTAACCGTTTGTTGGAAAATGATTGAAATCATAGCCACAGTTAAGTTTTATTGAATATTTGGTTAACATTTTATTTATTCATTAATTGCACTACTACGATCATTTTTCGTTATTTAATATGTATACGCGTTATGCATTTAATATTTCTCAAACTGTCATGTCGTATTTTTTTCAAATACGTCAGTTAAATTGTTTTCAAATTAATTTTCTTTCTAGGCCAGGAAAGTAAATGCAAAAAGTTGCGACAAATGGTGAGTGCTCTCCAGGAAGAAAAAGATCTCCTCAAAGCGGACATCGCAAAGTGGGTTTATATATATATATGTATTTCAATTAAAGTTCACTGCTAAATGTGTTCTTTTTTCTTATTAAATGATGAAATGTTATGCAAGGATCTTTATATGGCGATAGATTTAAAAAATGGTATTTAGCCAGGTTAAGGATTATATTGTCATATATCATGGAAAATTTGGTGAAACAAAACTTCCATTATGTAAAATGAGTTCGGATCAGACTGATAGGCTATTATACTAAAGACTGAAATAACATTATGTTGATATGGATGGTCTTTTATTAATTTTCGTATAATGTAACGAGACTTTAGAAGTTCTATTTTTGTAGGCTGTCAGAGAGAGTGAAATTGATAAACGGGCAACAACCTGAAGCAATACACTGGTCTACAAAAATAAAACAGCGATGGACAAAGTTATTGATCGATGCTCTTGCATATGTTTCTGTTGATGGTAAATTCCGATTACTTGTAGTGAGGCACTTTAGATGAAATAGATATCGAATTTTTTCAAAAATATAATTTTTACGAAAATTTGTGCCAAAAAGTTCAAATAGTTTGAGTTCTGGTAATTATTCTTCACGTCCAATATCGCATTTCTTTGATTTTGCAGGCGAATATCCAACCTCACAAAACATCGATACATACATGAAGAAATTAAAACATTTAATTACTGAGAACCCAAGCAGCAAAGATTTAATAGCGGTGAGAATGGCTTTGTCAGAAGTGAATTTTACATGAATTTTTCTTTCTCATTGTCGATTATACGTTTTATTGTTAGTGATATAATTTTTGTGGAATAAAATCGGATTAAATTTAATTCTCGATGAATTTCTCAATTTTTGAAATGTGATATGAATGTGATAGCAGAGCCTATTTATTGCTTAATTATGTTCACCAATGATGTATGCAACACGTTTTCTTTAAGTGATTTTTCAAAATCCTTCGTGTCCAATTGCTTTATTGCTGCTTTATGTGCATTATTTTGTTTATATAAAGATAAAATAGCTCAATTTTTGTGGCATTTTTTTCGATAGGACACCATATCCGTTTAGCTCTGTTGCCAATATCTTCACAAAAACTTCAGCTATCCCGTTGATTTTTCATTTCTTGGTAACTCAGAAAATACAAATCTTACGCAAGTTGTAAATGTCAGTGCATTTTAGGTTAGCAGTTGTTACTCGCAATAACTTATTCGTACGATTCACAATAAGTTATTCTTACGACCGACGTAGAACTGAACTTATTAATGTGGCGAGGAGTTTTTATGCTCTCTCTCTCTCTCAAGCATAACGCTAATGATTTTTTTATTGATCATTTCATTTAAGGTTTTGTTGGTGCCATGGGCAAAAAGAAGAAAGATTTCTTCAAAGCTAAGCTGAAAGTTGGAAAGAAGTTAAAGAAAACAGCCACTACTGATACCCGAATCCAATCCAAGAAAGTCTGTTTCTTTAGTATTTGGAAAAAATGAGGAGTGTTTGATTGGCGTATTACTTACTTATCGCCATTGAATAATTCTATATAGCATAAGTTCAGAAAAATATTAAGCTTTCCAGGTTGTACTTGTCGAACAATTAACGAAAAGTGACGACGGTTGCTTGTCACATCGTGGCTTATCATTGAATGAATTATGCCGACAACTTGGACATTATAACATAAATGTAAGAAGAGATTCAGTAATTGGTGTTAGGCAATTACTTTCTTCACATCCGGAACTCGTGCCGAAACATTTGCATACACTGATACCAGCTGTTGGACGTCTAATTGCATGTGATGTTAGTTTTTTAAAGGACGAGCACTATTCCTTAAATATTCTATTCAGATTATTTCGAGATATTCTTTCACTTTTTTGCTCAAAATTTGGTAATAAATAAATATTGTAATAAGTTATTTAGAAGAGCGATTCATCATTTCATGCGCAACTACGTTCTCTTCTTGAATTATTATGTACAACAAACGCTTCAATCATTTCATCTCATTTCACGCTATTGATGGCTCATACTCTTCGAGCCCTAATGCATCTCAAGATGGGAGTACGGATCTATGCACTTACCATTTTGACGCTATTAATGCGAACTTATCCTGGTCTTTGTCGAAATAACACCGATTTGTTCGATTCATTCGTGGAATTTTTGAATAGCAAAAGGATTCCAGCAAACAGAAAGGTTCCTAAAATTTTTCTTACCATTTCGCTTGAGTTTGTTCAGAGTAAGCACTTTTTTTTTCGATTTATTCTGGACATTTTTTTTACACATTCATTCATTAGGATAAATCCATTGATTAAAAATTGATTGGAAGATATAAAGAGATAATTATGGAGTGTAGAGTATATTACAAATGTTTATCGTAGATTTCAATCGTATAATCGATTCCGCAAGGATCGTAATTAAAGCTGAGTTATATGTGGTGATTGAATTGTATTATCATACAACTCAGCTTTAATTTAGATATGTTCAGACTATTCAGAATGAAATTGAATTGAAAAATAAGACTGCCCGACATTTTAGTAACTCGCACATGGTAAAAAAATTTTTTAATCTTTTATACTTCCTGCTGAAGTTCGCTTGTGATTTTTGGAAAGTTTTGCAGTAGCGTTGGAAATTAAATTTTTCAGTTGATATTAGATGGCATTCATGCTTTCTTGCGAGCTTTCTTGAAAGAAGAATGTGCGATAGTTGGACCTCTTCATGTTGCATCGTTCAGCATTCATAGTAAGCAGTGTACAAACATTAACTTAGCTTCTACAGTTCTACCATTGATCGATTTTTGTGTTCTTGGTTCACAGCCACAGCAGTCAAAGTTATCACTGTATTCACCTGAGAAATTCTTGCTAGCATTCTCCGGAATTCTTTCACTGTTTTTAACGAGCGCATCAGAAGAAGAGTCCCCTTCTAATGAGAAAGAATGGGCAGAAATATTTGGAATGTTGAATAAAGTAAGTTTTTAGAAATATGTGTAATGCGCTAAATTAGGTTCCATAATTCTAATATTACTTAAGTACTTCACTTTTTCCAATTCGTTCTTTTCTGTGTTTCATCGTACGTTTATATAATATTCGAACAATTTCAGAAAAAACTTACTAATTCTAAATGTCAGAAAAATAATATGTTAATTCGGGATTACAATGATAAAAACCAAAAATTCATTAATTTGAACTCTTATTTTCAAAAAATTTAAATTGCAGGTGCTGTCACAAATTCGTGCTTTGTCTCAAAATGTTCAGTTCGAAAAAGAATTAAAAAAAATGCTCTCTGGTGTCAACTCTTTATTGAAAAATGGAAGTCTATCGCAAAGAATGCGCACTTTGCTGCAAGCTCTCAATTTACCTAATAACCGATTAATTCTGAATCATTAAAAACGATCTCTAATTCTTAGATAACATGAGGAATGAGTGCTATGAGCTATCTGTGAGGGCTTTTGAAGAAAACTATTCACTTAATTTAAAACAATTGCAGCTATTAAAAATTGTTACATATATTTTTCTGAGTTCTATATATTTTGGATGATCGAATAATATGGCTTAGAAAATTGTTGGATTATTAATCAGGAGTTTTATTTTTGGTGAATAGATAAACTGATGATCGATTGAAATAGGGATGTTAATTTAATATGCTTTTCTGTATAAATTTGCATTTCTTGCTATAAATATATCGATTATCGTTATATTGTTTTATTTTAAAATAAAATGCAAAAATCAAATTGGCTTATGTTTACGTACAAGATTTTTTCTGTACAAAAAATAGACGGAATATGTGTAGCACATGTAAAATACAATTAGCTAGAAGAGATGAATAATAAGCATACTATGTGTTGTTTAAGTTCAAAGAATTGCCATTTATCATTAATACCATTTAAAGATTCTTCGGAAATGTGAAAATTAACATGATCACGGCTAGAAGCATGATTTTCGATGTCTTTCAAGACAAACTTCCGAAACTTGATTAATATTCTGTAATGTTTCTGTGTTCAGTAATTTTTTTTATTTGTATCACATCACAGGAACCATTTGTACAGTTTATCTATGGGAACATTATTGAAATCATTTGCGTTTTTAGGGCGAATCAGCTTAATCGAATTCTTATTTAATTATAGATTACTTGTTAAATTATTGAATGCTGTAGTAATAATATAAATCGAATGGAGGCTAGGAATTCGTTCTTGCAAAATTGCATAGGATATGTGAATTAATTATGCATATTGGTGCATTTTTCTGCTGAGTTTTGCTGAAAGCAACAAGAAAGATTCTACCACATCTTCACATTTTTTCAATCAGCTTCTTAGATTTAGAGACGCAGCATTAGCTTCAGTCTCGAATTCACATTAGCTTGAGAAATATTTATTTTGCGGTTTCGATTTAGGTGTTTTTCACCAACTGTTCGGAATTGGGCGAGATTTCCGTTCGGTTTCATGTATTTATTGCATCTTGTAGGCAATTAACTACCTAATAATACCAATTTCTGATATTGTCGCATAGATACATCAAATCTTCGCAAGACGGGAATTTTAGAACTCAATGAACTGCAATTTGGAATGCTTAGTCAATTAGTGTGTTGTAAGAATTTCACAGTATGAATGATGTAGTTACAACTTGATACCTGTTATGTTTTTATAAAAGTTCAGTCATTGATCTTGCCATGATGAAGTTTATTATTTAAAATCTGTGAAATGCAAAGACATATATTTTACGTATAATGTAACATTTCAATTTATTAAAAATGAATATTTATTATTGTTGAAAAAAATATGCCAAAAATTGGAAATGTATTAAGCAAAAACTAATAATGTAAAAAAATCTTGAAACATTTGAATCAATCAAAATGCTATTGAAATTTGAATTAAATGAAATTTTAGTATATAACAAATAAAGAATGATATTGTGAAATAGATAATGCAATTGAAAGACGCACAATATCACATTCCATCCTCCAAAACATAGCCATTGTAGTTTGCATGTTAAAATAAATTGGTGAAAAGAAAATAACAGTATATCAACATGTTCAACATAAAATATTGATTTAATTCTTAATTTTAAAACATATCGAATAGTACTATTTAAATTTTAAGTGCATTGCAGGCATACCGCTTTATCTACGTGAATGGTAGCAGTTGGAAGAATTAAAATAAGAACACTTAAGTGAAGAATTTGAGCTAAAATCTAGCTGAACGAATAAGGAAAAGTTTTAAGACATGATAATTCAACTAGGCAGTTCTGATACACAGAATAAATAGTAAAATTTTTTATCGAGAGCAAATTGGAGAAACTGTTTTCTAAAATTCTAAAATCTTATTAGAAATTGTATTGTAAAATTAAATACATGATTCTCTTCGATATACATGTAGGGCGTAATGGATGATCAGCCCCCATAGTTTTATCTTTCCAATAATGTAAAATAAGGTACTACTTAAATTAACAAAGTATGCTCTTATCAAATCATGCATTGATTCAAAACATAACTCCTTACAGTTCCTACAAACAATTATGAGCTATTGGTGAGAAATATTTCATTTTATCAAGAATAATTCATTCCTAGATATTTTATCCTTTGTCAAAAATATCAAAAATTCTTCGGAATATATCCTCAAAGTGAAAAAAGAAGTAATGCTCCACCTTCAGAATATAAGACAAGCACTAATATATAATAGGAAATTTTGTGATATAAATTCCGCACAGTGCTCTAGCACCAAAACAAGACATTCGACATTGTTATCAAAACATGAGACATAAAATTTATATGGAAAGTCAGATCAGCTTCAACAAAATATGAGCAACATAAAAGCCTGAACATAGCAACCTGCATAGGATGTTTAATATGTAATGGATTGACATAGCAAAAGTTGCACTATACGAAGAAATTAATTTGATAACAAAAATTCCTCATTATTCACGGTCGAACCATAATAATGACAAAGAAATTTCTCATACTAAAGTGCAGCATGGTTATTTAATATTATAAATGCAATCTTTTTTAATCCTATGTTCACTAATGGTCCAAAATCCAAGTTTGTAAAATCAATGAGTCGGAATCCAGATTTCAAGTGTCAAATAACCGCTATAATTATCAATTGTTCAAGTTAGCATTTTCAAAAATGCCTGTGTTAGCAAAATGTTCACTTTTACTCGAAATATCTTCTAAAATACTTATGCCAATTTCACGTCCACGTGATCCCTGTTCCACTTGCCACTGCGCCAACAGCAGATTTGAATAGATCAATGGACTGTTATAGTATTTCACGTAGTCAATTGTTTCAGAAGTGGGAAAGATGAGGTCGAAATTACCAGAACGATCTAATTCATCTTCAAATTCAATCAAAATTCGTGCGTCACAACCTGTCAGTTCATCCAGTATTCTTCTGTCAATTTTCTGCAATTTTTCTTGTTTGTTTTTTTTGAGAGTAACGTACTCAGATTCTAAAAATTTAAAAAAGCTATAGCTTTGAATTTTGGAAATTGAAAACTTGTACAAAGAACCAACGCCAAATCCAAATCTCCTTATAATTTCTGTTAAAACAAAGGATGAAGAAATGTTCTTAATTATTAATCCATCCACCGGACCAATGCTATTGAGAATCATGGTTTGCTGCTATTGTGAACGAATGAATCTCTCACCTTATTCCTCTTAAAATATTCAAGGTGATATTTCTCTTTTTTTAAATCATTGTCGTTTTTATTACCGTCAAATGATTTCACGCGATAATCCATTGATAATGGGTTATTACTATTCCTGAAAATTTAATAGGACTTGCAACGAAATTTCTGACACTGAATAAGAAACAAGTACTTCATGCCAACATATTTCAGATTTTCAGAATAAGAAATTAGAAGCGCACTTACATCATGTCAGGTGGAATCTGAATACCACACAGATTCAGCACGTCCTTTGCAAGCATCGTTTTTACGGCTATGTCCGTAGGTGTCGCACAGTGTAATGAAGGTGAAATATTCACCTAAAAATTAGTATATATGGAAATATAACTGTCATATTCACTTTGTGTACTTGAAAATTAAATGATTATGGATGCTTTTCTCAGACAGACTAAAAGATTTTTTTAGTAAAAATATGCAAAAATATGTTACTTCTAATAGCCACGGCCTAAGAGTATCGTCAAGTAAAATATCCATTCCATAAAGTTCATGGCTTGTGAAAGTATACAAACTGTGCTTTTTCTGATGCGCTCGAATATGACTTTCACAACTGAAATGAGGTAACTATTTATAATAGAGAAAAAAGTTGAGAAAATTAAGCAGATTATCTTTAATTACTGCCTTCTGTTTAATTGAATGAATGGTATAATCATCTCAGACGTACCATTTAATTTTTAAAACCAAGTTAAATGAATTCTGACAACTAATTAGCAAAACTTTATGTCACGCAAAAGATCAAGCAAAAAATCAAGCAACACAAGTCCCTTACAGTAACAAATATTACGAAAAATTTACGCAAGAACAGCTTTGATAATGATATCTGTAATCCTTGGTTTAACAACATTCACATCTACATATTCAGCTATATGTGCCCAAAAATCCGATAATTTCCATTTCGGCACAGGCGTTGTACGTTCACCTGCTGACTGTGCTAATTTATTAATACTATAGTTCGTTAAATGCATAAATTTGTTGGACATCGAATTAAGTGCAGAAGAATATCTGTAAATATACACCTATACTTCAAAATGCATCAGATCTCAACTTTTTTTTAAAAAAAAAAAGAAGTAAAGCTGCTTCATTCAAATCATGCAGCAAAAAAATTAAAATTTCGTAAAAATTGTAAGACTTCACGAAAAGCAAAGAAAATTACGGGATACTTGCGAATCGAACGAGGCCATCATTGTATAAGTATATACGCAAAGGATCAAGATTTGTCAGATAAACATATAAACGTAAATCAAATTTTGCCGAATTAACAATTAGTGGCCGATCAATGTAACTGAAAATTACACTTTTAAGCGATCCAGAGATTTCTGAAGAATTAAAGCTTTATTTAAAAAATTTCCGAAGTGAAAACTTACTGCTGAGCAACAAGTGGTGTTTTCATTGGAATTTGCTTAACTTTACTAGCAATACTGATGCCTGTTCCCCGGGCGGACGCAGGCTATAAAAAATTATTTGAGAGAGTTAAAAATGATAAAAACAATTTTATCATATAAATGCCACAACGAAGGGAGCATAGAACTCATCCAGTCAGCACAAAACATACCTTCCATTGAATATTTTGGTAGCAGATCAGCAAAATTACAAATTTAAATTTGTTGAAGACACGAAAAATAGAGAGGTAATAGAAAAATGTAAAATTCAGCAAAACATACCGGTTTGAGTATGACAACATGGGAGGAGTTGCCGTGAAGGTAAGCCTTCAGTTTCTTGATATCCCGTGGCAGAACATAAGTCGTTGGCATAATGTGATATTCATCCGAACCCCAAAGAGCAATCATTTCACTTATGTGTTGCCAGAGACGATCCTTTCGTCCCATGTGAAATGCACCAGGAAAATGATTAACCTATCAGCAATAATTTAGGCGGATTATGGCAAAAATTCATACAAATTAAGATAACTCTAGTCAAAAAAACTTGAATGACTAACATAAAGTTAAACAACAATCCTGCTAATACAGTAATTCAAAATGTTAAATTAATTATAAACTAACAATAAAGTCTTGCTACTTATCTTACAAAAACATAAGGAAATGACACCTTCTGATATGGCTGAATAGTCCGATATTGAACTGATTTCAAGTGTCGTCCCCAATAACCAATCCAAAAGCTCGATTCATCAACTAACGTGAAATGGCTTGCAGCAAGGCTCTGCCGCACAACAACAGGTAACAGACTATTTTTACACCACATCAGTGTTGAACGAATCGCTTTGCTCGGTTTCGTAACTGCAACGAATATAGAATCTACTATCAAAGTTTTGTTTTATTTTAATTATATCAGACTTCGATATTCATAATTTAGAATCCGACAGCACACTGCTCCTGTCTTCAAAGTTATTTCTTTATAATTACTACAGTAAACGAAAAAGCAATTTGTTTGAAATGAAAGCAAACCTTTTGATTCTTTGGCATAAAATCGTATTGTCGGAGGCACATTGGTAAATAAACTTGGACGAAGGAAAGGTTTCAAGGCTGGTGGCGAAGTTTCGCCAGTGATACAACTGCAAATGCCAAAACAAAATTTTAGCCAAAAAAATTAAACCAAGCAATGAAATAATCTTACTTACGAAGTCCGAAGGAAAATTTAACTACCTGGTTGTACAAAGGAAGTTTGTTACAAGGCAACTGAGACTGCATATGTCGTTATCTTTCTCTTCTACAATGAAAACGATTACACAATAAAAAAATTTTTCCTCTCAAATCCCACCAGATTATCCTTTCAACTATTCTAACAATCTCTTTCTCACGTCCTTTTTATTCGGCACTACTGAACACTCAGAATTTTAATAGCTCCAAAAAAAGAAAAAAAAAAATTACAAACAAAATGGAGATTAATAGTACCATCTGAGACAGCCGATTTTATAGGCTGTTGCTCACTACAGCAAGATGTTGCTGACGATGTTGAACAACTCATCATACAACAATACCTGAAGCAATCCATTGTAGTAAATTCTTCAACAAGACGGAATGTACCCATAAGATGAAATAATACATATAAAAAAATGGAAATAAGATATGAATGGGTCCTTGAAGAACATTAATTCAAAATAAAAATGACTGAAAACAGTGAGAATGATGAATGAATCAAGCAGATTCACGGATTATAAAACTTCGTAATGATTTATTGCAAAATCTCAAAATTAATAGCTAAGAAATGGAAACAAATGAAAGATGAATGAAAAGAAAATGAGAATGATGGAATATTAAAAGATTTTTGGACACAAAATATCATGTTTCTCAGATTCTAAATATCCTAAATAGGAATGCAGTAGTAGAAGGTAATTATAAAAGAGACAAGTACGTGTCAAATAAGCGTCCAATCCATTTTTTTTGAAATTTCAGCTCATCTTCACTGTCGTTCTCTTACACTTAGCAAATTATCTTCATTTCCTATCGAAAATTAGCATCATTCTGAGATCATCTAATACACAGCATATAACAGTGTAAAAATATGATAGTTTCAAGATTACTCGTCTATTGACAAGATTCTTCTCCACTACTTGTAAATATTCTCGGTCAATCTTCAGTCCTTCTCTTCTCTCCATCAACATGTGCTACATATGTTATCCTTCTCAAGCAGAATCCGTCTCCTGCCGAAAAGCTTCAAAGATGCACAAATGTGCGGCCCGTGAAAATTTGAGGAGTAATTTTTATAAGGGTAATTTATGCAACTTCTGATTTATTCATTATTTATTTTACATTTCCAGTATTAAACGAATTAATTGAAGTTAACGAGTTATCGATTAATCGAATTAACCAGTTAATCCGTTAGCGTATCGCTGTTGTTGTATATTGATTTTGATGATATGATTAAAGATATTAATTGAATTAATTTCAAAATTTATAATATTTCCTTAGGAATTATTAGCTATCCATTCTTTTTTTTTTTTTTTTTCATTCTCGATACTACTCGTTTGATCATTTGATTTTTCTGATTGCTGAAAATCATTGGATCATATGAAGTTTTTCTTTCAACAATTCTCTTCAAAAATTATATTTCAAGAAAAAATAATAAAGTATAGAAAAAAAAAATATAGATATTCATACAAAAAAGCATGTAAATAATATAGCAATGTTAAAAATAAATCTCATTTCTATTATTTGTAAACAAACGAAATGGTTGGTACAACGTATGCTGGTAGTAATTTTTCCTGATGAAAGTATATTTAATCTTCATGGTATATAAAAATTTCAACATCAAATGGCACAAAATTTTTACAAAATTCAGCTTTTAAAAATTTAGCAAATGAATCCTTTTTAAAACTTTTGTTAAATTTATTTCAATCAATTTGCAGCTTTTATTTTTCTTACATTCGTTGTATCAACAACTATCGCCATAAAATGTGAGATTTATTTTCGTAGAGGAAAATCAGCGCCAAAAATTAATGGAACAAAAGATTGTGAATCAGGTTCATGCTGCTTCACAGCTCAAATACATCGTAAGATGCTAAATTGATTTTTCTAATCACAATTTCCTGCCAGAAAATGAATATTTTTGTTAGATATGAAATGAAAAGGAAAAAAAAAAAAAAAAACAAAAAGTCAAAATAATAGTTTGGATTAAAAGAAATTTTTAGGAATAAGTAATAAGTTTTGTAAATGCTACAAAAATGTTTAAATTAGTGTTTAAATTTAACCTATTATTTAACCAAATTTAAATTTAACCTATCATATAACCTATCATAAAACGTTTAAATCAACGTTTAAATTTAACCTATCATGATTGCATACAGTGAAATGACTAATCTAAAACACTTAAGATTATAAGATTATAAAAGATTATAAAATATAAAATTTAAGATTATAAAAGATCATTATGTGATGTTTCTAGATAATCGTCATATATTCAAAATGAAAGGTTGTGATGCGGATGATATACAGGATGAAATGCTAATTTTTGCTCCTTCTTTTACTGGAACACCATGGGAAAATATTATGGAAGCATGCTTGGTATCATTTTTTTTAAGACTGTGATAGTGTTTCCTTTATTTAAAAAAATGAATTTTATGATGATCATTTGACTTTTTCATTGATGATGATTTGATGATCCCTGAAGCACACTTGAATTGAATTTGATTGATAATCAGAAGAGAAAAAAATGAAAAGGTCATTCAAAAAAAGGTTAAATTATAAAATTTAGAAAAAAATGTAGATGCGTAGCAAGCATTTAAATATATTGAAATATTTTCAATGAAAATCTTTGAAACAACCCAAAGATGCATTCATAAATATGTAGAAGAAAGAAATCTTTTCCATTCAATCAAAATATAATCAAAAAATTAAAAATAGGCTCATCTAAAATTCTAATCTGCATGTTATCAAACCCTAAACAAGCGTAAAAATGTTTTTATTAAGCAGATTCAATTCAATTTCTAGGCTAGTGAATGCCGAGTGCATGATGATTTATTAGGCGGTAAAGGAGTAAGCTACTTATGTGGTTGCGATTCCGACTACTGCAACGAAAATTCATTTCGCGAAACGTTTTCAAAGCTACAATATAATCATAACAAGGATATAACAACGTCCGGGACTAGCATGCCAAATGATAATTTGATTTGGTTTATAGGCGGAAGTATAACCATAATGCGCGGATTCCTCGTATTTTTTGAATGATAACTGACTTCACAATTCAAAAAGATGATTTAAATTGATAAGATGATAATCAGGCTGAATTAGGAACTGTAATTCGAATTCATTAACGAACAAATAGACCGCTAACACGTAAATCTTCTTAAATTTTACTCACAACTTCAGGTCTATCTATTTTATCTAATCTTTTTATTGGACTAGCACCAATCTTATTTGGTGTCAATCTGAAGCCTTTGGAAGATAAGACGTTGTTTGCTGAAATAAAGCCTACTTGATTAAAGACCTATATTCAATTTATTGATGATATTTGAATTCGAAACTGAATTTGCCAACTGAAAAACTTTTTAATTATTGAATTAATAAAATACAATACGATATTCCATAAAATTTTTCTATGCGAAATTTCAATGTTTCGATTTTTCGTAGACGAACCATTCATTTGTCCAAATCAACATTTACAATTATTATCTAACAGGTATGGAAATAAGAAAATGCTGCCAGCGATTGTAATATAACCAAGCATTAAAGCTCATAAAAAGTTAAGAATTAGATATTTTTTACTAGCTTGAAGAATATTTCAGAGAATCAAAAAATCCAACAATTTATTGTAGCTAATCACAAATGAGTATCTTACGATAATTTATTTCAAAAATTTTCCCAGTGGGTGTCGATGATCACAAAGTACATACATTTTTGAGAACTCTGCTCATGAAAACCTTCTACTCATACCTTTTACTTCGTGCTGAAATTTTTTTTTATACTCAATAATTTCCAATGAAAATTTGAACACAACAACGGAATGTAAATCTCAATACAAAACCATAGCTTTCATCTAATTTTCTTAATTAAATTCAGAAATTCGTAATTCATGTTCTTTATAATTAGTAACAACAAAATTTGCTTCACTGATTGCTGAATCATGCTAGTAAAGGTATAATAGTTTTTGCTTCCTTGCTGTTTTTTGCTACTAAAATTAAATTTTCTTTGTTCGAAATAAACATGAAAGGTAAAGTATAAAATAAACCAAAGAATATCTTCTATAAATTAGTTTTAAAAAAAGTGAAAATTTTCATAAAAAGTCAATGTTCTATGAAAAGATTTTGTTTCATTGATCGGCATCATTTGCAAATCTATTAACTAATAGGTATTTGAAGATTAAATTTAAAATTGCCGCATATATTTGACATTTCTTACATAAAGTTTGTTTCGAATCACAGAATTAATTATTTTGCTCGCAACTCATTAATTACTGCTATAATTGAAGAACATATTTGATGTGTGCCGTTAATAATTACGATAAAAGAAATTCCATGAAAAATGAAATTCGGTACTGGATATGAAAATCCTATTCACATTTCTTTTTTTTCTTTTTTGGATTTTCCGCTTCAATATCTCTCTTCTTTACATGAATGTTAGTTTAATAATTTGAAACAACTCAGTTGTTAGCGCTATCTTTAACCAAATCTGACAGTTTAGTGTAAAAAATCCAGGAAGAAATAATGTAAAGCATCGACCATTGATTTTTTCTTTGATCTATTTAAGTCCAAAAAAACGAAGAAGAAATGAAAAAATATAAGGATTCAGTTGCGTGGAGGAGCAGCGCTTCAAGATGGTCTGAAATTTGAAAGGTAAACGAAGAGACAGGAAATGAAGTGCCAAGTGAAATTTTAGAATAATTCAAGTCATGCTTTTGTTGTGATAAAAAAGAAAACACTGAAGCATTAAGAGAAATCGCATACATTTGAAGAAATATTTGTACAACTATAAAGCAAAATTAAGTTTGCAATTATTATAAATAAAGTTTACAACTATTACAATTCCAGTCACTGTGAGAAAAACTATAAAATATCAGTACTATTCCCACTATTATTACTACTGCTAACTACTTACGACTATTGCTTCTTATTATTCAAGATAGTTTAGAATTGAAAGATAAAGGAAGAGGCAGGAAATGAAGTGAATGCTGCTAAGTGAAATTTTACACTAGAAGAATTACAATGTTTAAAGAAGGTTCAAAATTTTGCTAACATTTGAATGTTTGAAATCTGCTCGCACACACAATGTGTATATTTACAAAGCTTGAAATTGAAATTGTCATTGAACTTTGCTACAGAGTAAGCAATATCTCTGTGAAATTGTAGCAGAAAAAAGTGGAAAGATATTTACGAGATTGTCTTAAAGTTTCCGGCAAAAAAACAAAAATTTGAAATGTAGTTTATTAGAGAAGGTATTGCTTAAATGTAAAGCATAGAAATTATGTTTACTCGGTTCAATTAAACAAAATTTTGAAAGGAAATTTTCGAAAAAATTGAAGCAATTAACTAGTAATTTGAATAATTTGCTGAAAATACAAAAGATACTTAATTTTAAAAGACAGTAAAAACTACACGTGAATGAATAATAAACAATAAGTAAATTAATGAAGTCTGAGAAGGGAAGTTTCTAGACTGTTAGTGATGAAGTGATAGCTACCAAAAATTTATCGCGACGCACTTCTTCATTTATAATTAGGTAAACTGTAATTCCATGGTAGTTATCCGAATTATTTCATTTTATCTTCGGACTGATTAAATGCTAAATTAACAAAGTCTAATAGGAAATGCTGCCATACAACAGTAAATTGAACATATCGGTGTATTTTCAGAACTTTAAACAATTTTAAATTTTATTAACTGAATAATCTGCCATTCGTTCGTCTTGCTCTGGCTTTTAATAGACTGTACTTGCAAGCACCTCAACCAATCTCATGCATGCAGTAGTGGAAATTAATTCCTTATTTGTAAATATATAATTTAGAAAACTTAATTTTCATGTTTGAAAACATTTAGAAGTAGCATTCGAAAATGTTTAATACTTCGCAGATGCGAGGAGCAAGGACAAAAAAGATTTCATACTTGAAGCAAGTCCCGGGTATCTCTAAATTGGATCCATTTATGAGATGAGCTAATTGTCTTTGTATATCTTATACATCCCGAAATTTGCTGAATACCTTCACAAATGTCAAGAAGTATTGTTTAGTAACATGAATTTTTTTAAACAAAGCGCGCTTTTTCAGTTTCAAATTTGAGCTAAAAATAGTTCCAATTCTATGCAACCTATAAATTAACTGCTCTCAACGTTAATTAAAATCGTAATGTAATTAAAAAGAATGGATTTTATTTGTTGATTCGCCCATTTTATGATAAGCTTTAATTCAGTTCTGAAATTATAAGTTCCAGGAAGAGAAATAAATCCATTTAGAAAGTGTGAAAAATGAAAGAAAAAGTTGATGATAGTGCGAGAGAAGCAAGTATTCAATTCTAAAAGAGAAAACTAATGGCTTTTATTAGATCGATTGATGTAGCGCATTGAGTTGAGATACAAATAAATTTGGCTATTTATTACTATTGACTCACTCAACTCAAAATTTGCCTATTTCCTAAATTAACCTTTATCACTAATACTGATATTCTGTTTCTCAATCAGATTTTTTCAGCAATAAATTTTGCTGACTTTTTTTAAAACATAAAAATTTCAAATTAACATGAATTTCAACTGCTTACTTAATTAGTGGGAAAAGGATAATTATCAGTTTATGACGTTCAACAATAATGATGATAAAATGAAACTTTAGAAGAGTACTCGGATTTCAAACTCGTTACGCTCTAAAAAATGCTGAAAACTTATAAATTTAAGTCTATTTCTCCTGATGACTTTACAAATCTGAGATTTAAATCACTGAATTAAGAATTTTTAAATCAAAACCAAGCAATGGTAGTACCACAGATTTTATCGTTATTTTTATGAACATGACATGAATAAAAGCTTTCAAAAATAAATCGCAATCTGATCAAATGTCTATAAAAGTTAAAACGACCGCCAATTTTTGAATCAAACTTGACCCGGTCAAAACAATCTTTTTGATTTAGTTTCGGAAAGAATTGGCTTCATTTATGTGCAACCAAAAGACTTCGCAGAAACCTGCTGCTTAAGTCAACATCCATTTATCGGAGTTTGCATGAGATTAATCTATAATTATAGCAAATCCGTACCCGAGAGAGATCGGAAAGGATTAGCGTATATTACCAGTGAATGAGTAGAAAAATATAAAACCAATGTTTCATTAATAAGAGCTGTTGGGATAATTAACAAGCAAATGAGAGAAGCAACAATTCTGATTATCTTTACTTCCATCCTTAACAAGCAATTAATGGCCTAAAAATGCTATCATAACCAAAAAGTAAAATGATAAATGAGTGCATGCACTCATTCGTTCTAATTTAACAAAATGTTTTTATTGATTATTATGACACAGTAGTACAAACTATGACACAAGAATACTAGAAGCGCAGAAGGACTTATTGTTACTTAATTTTTGCAAAAAAAAAAGAAATTTTTGCATCGATGTACTTTTGATCTTGAATCAGTCTATTGATATTTAATATCTAATTGCCATAGAAGAAATAACAGATCAATCAGTATGTAATATGATCAATAGTGACTGCTATTGATAATCATAAGTTCAACTTTGTCAATGTCTTGATACAGTAAGTCACTTGTATCAACTATAATAATGATAAAATAAAAATGACAAAAGCTTTTGAATGATTCGATTATCATATATACACAGAAAATACATTTTCTTGAATGACAGAGAGACTGCATCTTCCCAATCTGATCACTTGTTGATAAACAGAAATCTTTAGCAATCCATTTTGTGGATCCCGAAATAAAGGATTTCATATTCTGCAACAATTATTTCAACCACTTACTTCGCAATAATAGGAACTGCAAATATATACTTTTTTTCGAATTCTCAAAGATTTCTAATTCAAAATTAGTTTTATGAGATTTATATGGCGTTTGAAATAGGATCCTTTAAAGTGTTAATTTTTTTATGGAGATTGGAAAATTCAAAACTATGAAAGCATCAAGTAATCATCTCTAGAAATTGACCTCGCCTTTTAATTATTAGCTAATTATCTTTTCTAGTTGTTGTAAATTATCATTTGCAGTTATTATACTTTCAGAAACTTACAATTTTAGCGATTCTTCTTTTCTTTTCTTCGACAGTGCTTCACTATTACTATCCTTTTCGTTCAAATTTGGATTCATTTTAGACTGAAAAAGTAAGTCATAGGGTAGATAATGACAGTGATAGTTATGATGGAGATTGAACTAATTCTGATATTCATATAGGTAGCAATAAAAACTTTTTCTTCCTGTCACTGACACTATGCCTTAATTATCGTATGTATTAGTATTAGTAGTAATTTCTTTTAAATTTCATTTGCTTCTTTTGGTTCTTTCTTCATTTTTTATCAGAGTCGGTTATTGACAAAAAAAGTGCTAATAATTTAAAAAATCCGAAAATCCGAAATCCGAAAAAAGTCAGCGTCATTCATTTCTATAAGATGAGCTAATTTTTGAATAATAAAATTTTTAGATTGAATTGATGGAGCAGTACAATGAAATATTAACCTGAGTCGTAGAAATTAGAGCTGTTGTAGTTGTATCATGCTTCTTAGAACCACTTTTAAGCGAAAATTTTTGTATCCTCAACAACTTGTTGCTTTCATGCTTAATCACTGATGTGCGAATGGAATTTCCATTTCGAAGTGCATTCGTTCTACTCCCACGGCGTAAGTTCACACTACTTGTATGTTGCAGCTTAAGTCTATCATAATGAGTTTTCAATACACTTCGGACCTGAAATAGGATAATTAACAACTACATTTGAATAAAGCATTTGCTTCACACTTTTAGACGATGCTAATGCAATAAGTGCGGATGACCAATCTTCCACTCCCAATAAAAGAAATAAAAGTGATGAAGTTTGGCTAAGAATTATACCAACCTGAGGAGAATTTCATAAGAAATGTTTTAAAGTCAGCTGGTAATTTTAATTGAAAGCTTACCTCCTTGTTAGTAAAGCAATAAATGATTGAAATCATGAAGCCCTGATACATGTAAGTGAATGACGCGCAATATGTCCAAATTGCAAAATACTAAAATGAAAAACGTATTTAATTCCAGAACTGAATAAAAATATCCACTTTGCATAATTAATATAATACTAATATGATTCACTCATTATCTGTAAGTCCCAACATATCCATCACTCTACCATAATCACTAACAAAGAAATACGAGTATCAAATCCAGCTTAAACTTTAAAATTAACATTTATTGTTCTTTACTTTTGCATCCAATTATTAGTTAAACTTCTATTTGTGTTTTTCTTTTTAAAGAATAAAGTTTTGAGTTTTTAATTCAAAATGATATTAAATAACAAATTTCATTTCTCATTCATTTTAAAGTGCTTAACTTCATAATTCAACCTCAATTCACCTCTTTAAAAAAGTTTCGATTCTTTTTCTCATTCTGCCTCTAATTATCTAACTATTCGATAAGTTATGACATTTATCAGCAACTTACCACAATATTATCTTTAGTTGGAGAGAAGGGTATAGTTTGCAAAATATTTGGAATACCTAATAATGGAATTAGCATCAGTGCAGCTTTCACACTTTTCCTAAATTTAGAGAATTATCAATTTAAACTTCCAAAAAGCAAAAGAAATAACCATTAATTGCTCGTTTTGAAGTAGATTAAATGTTACAATTTTTAAAAATAACAATAAGAACTGAACGCTGGTATCGATCGGTCGATCGATCGGTATTTCAACGTGAAATAATGCAAAAAAACATTTTCTATCATATTTTTTTGAGGCAGTTTTTTAAATTAACATTAACGAGTAGATCAATGTGAATGAATGACTTAACGACTTACTTCATCCTATCCAATTCACTCGTATTATGTGACTCGCTTACTTTCGTCCATAAGACACGAATTACATTGCATATGAAAAATAAATTTACCTGGAAATATTTTCGCTATACTTCTCTTTTAATGAAATAATGTTACCTTAGGAAATATCGATTTACCTGAGTGTCATACCGTTTCGCACTAAGAATTTGGTAGTCTAAAAAAAATTTTGAGATTTATAAATGGCTTACAACTAATGAGAACATTCTTGGTCCGTCCAGGAGCCAGAATTCCGGTTCGAGGTAATATGATCCGAGGCATCGATTCACTTTTCCTTGTCTTTTCATCAATATTACTGTTAACCACAAAAATGTCTGCACCAGTGGAAAACCTGTTAACTCTCTAATAATTAAATAAATTTTAACCGGAAATTTTGATAACTTAATTTTTTAAAAATAACTAAATGGATCACTAAATACTAAATGTAAGATAACCAAACACCATATTCTTTATTAGAGTCAAAACCGTAATACCTTACCGTATCCAACTATAAGATAACGCCTAAGGCGTAGTTCAGTCACAAATACTGTGAAAACAAGTTTATTATGCAAGTAGAATCCTTCAAGAAACATCCAACAAAATGCGACAGTTTTGAAGTACTCAAGCATGAAAAACATCGCTTCGCATAAAAATACCTGCGAATTTTTAATATGATAGTTTTGAATGATACTAAAAATAATGCCAGGAAAATCATACTGCAGAAAACTGCATTTTGAGTACAGAATTTCAATGAGAATTCATTAGATGATCAGGCGATATCTATTTCTCCTTGATTTGTCGAATATTATGAGAAATGATGCATGATGTTTTTCTTTTCAAAAAAAGAAACTCAGATTTATCTTGCTCAACAGCTGAAGTAAATTAATATTCGATAAATTAGATCGAATATATAAAACAAATCAAGAAGAAAATTAACTTTCCTCTGCGTCTAATTTTTCAATTTGTTCAAAATAAAATCAATTTTTAAAAAAATTAATACCATAGTATTAATAGTTGTTCCACTACTATCGTCTAGATTATGTGGTCCAAGGCGATCAGTGAAAATAAGATCAATGTATAGAATAAGACGAATAATAACAACCATCAATATGGCAATCATCAATTGTAAATGCAATAAATTCCTAAATACCCGCAGCCTCCTGAAATATTTTTAAATAAACCTGACAAGTTCAAAAAATTATCTACAGAACCGAAAGAAAAAACTTTGTAGGACAGTCCATATACAATTATTACTGATCACTAATTTATTGAATTATTAAAATTGAGGAGAGAGAAAAACCTGAAGTAAGAAAAAATAGCGATTGATATGAGCAAAGAAATGAGCGATAGGCCAAGACCAACAAATTCTAATTTACGGGCATTTCTTGCCACTTCTTGAGCTGTCTACAATATACCAATAATTGATCGCATGAAGAAGAATCAAATTAGCGTAACAACGAAAAAGTTGTAAAAGTTTACAGCAAGAGATCCGTTGGTCAGCTTAGTCATCATTTCAACAACTTCTCGGGTAAAACATGTTGTAAAATTTGTCCAGCCATGTGGACGCGAGAAATCGCCCTCTGCTCGTCCCATCCAACGACCCGAACTATGACACCATTTGGTAATATTTTCTAAAATCATTGCAGAAGAACACTGATATTACAAATAAGAACTAGATTCCATCTATAAATTCAAAAAAAACAAACTTCCAGAATCAAGTCCTTTGAATGGTGGACAGCGTACAGTGATACTGCTATTAGCTGGTGTTGCTGGCCAACAGAGCACTGTATCGAAGGTCGCATTACACCATAATGATCCATTACCTGTTGAGATTAATTACGATTGTATTAAAGCATCCAGTAAGATAGTAACGATATTTAATTTACTCAATCATTGATATGATAATTTTTTAAATTCTTACTGCTGTCAGGAAATGTTGGCAAGGAGCTTCGTTCGAGTGCTTCTATACACTCATCCATTGTTCTAGCCCGATTGTATTCAAGACCATTTATTTGGACCAATTTACCGGCATTATATGCCCATGATGTAGACGGTTGCATTGCTGCAACCTTCGACAAACTTTTTGTAATCCTATATAATAATTTAATGAGAAATGTGAGAAGGTAAAAAAAAATTAGGTTAAACCCACAAAAAATAAGTTGTGAGTTAAAAACATTTCGCAAAATTTTATTTTTTCTATAATTTGATTCCGAAATAAATAGAATAAAGTTTCCTCAATTACTTTTAAAAAAAGTATATTAAAGCGACTAATCTGTCAGCTATTCGAGAATTAATTTAAAAAGCTCCAAGACGGAAAAGTTTTCAGGCAACCATTTGACGTCATGAGCATTCATTTCTTGAAATTCATACTGTGTTGTGATGGCTTACATCAACTATGTCCTTAATGAATTCATTAATTTCATTCACTTCGAAATTCAAAACTTCATGTTACTAATGCTATTTGCACATTTCTGAAATGTGAGGACATTGGTTAATAAAATTTAAATTCTGGTTACTTTTAGGTTTAATGTTAATCATATTTGAAGAAGGAATAGTAGCTATAGATTTAATCTGATTATTATCGTAAAGGCATAAAAATAATTTCCAGAATAGATTGTAAGTCCGAAAAAAATTTTAGTGCTTCATTTTTTTGAATACTTCAATTACATTGAGTGTTTAGTAATTGTGTCCAATAAAAACATAATTGCAATTATAACATGGATGCAGAAGATTTTAATTATAATTTAAAAACAGGCTTGTTCTTTACCTTTCACCTAAGCATAACTATTATTATCATTGTTTGATTTCTATAATTTCAAGATTTCATTTTTTTCAAATCTTCAACTGTAGTGGATGTTTATTACATATTTGATGAAAATATATACTCTCAAATATACATTATCAATGATCCAGCTTTGGCTTCACATTCACCCACAAATATTTTGAGAAATTCCTCTGTTTTTGCAAAGACAAAATTACGTGAATAGTCGCCTAATTTTTTTAAACTTCCACGCAACGAGGTTTCCTTCTGGTAGTTTAGTATTAAAAATTTCCTAATTTCAAGTAATTTCAGTACTGCGAAATTGATGTATCATAACGGTTTGATTCAATATTGAAAGAAAATCAATAAATTCTGCTAATAAGTAGCGAATTCATGTGATTTAATTTTGCTCAATAAACAAAAATGTGTTTTGCAAAAATTGCAGAAAAAAGAACAAAAACTTTAACTTTTGCAAATTTCTGGCGGAAAATAGAAGGAAAACTGAGAAGAGTTGACTTTTATTGTTTGGAAATCACAGAGCTCAGCGGGGATGTAATGCTTTTTTTGTTCTAAGCATTTAGATAAAAATAATTAGATTTGCTCGAAAATGAAATGGAATGGTATTTGAATTTTAATTGATGCCCTGCTAGAATGAGATGTGACTGTGTCGCAGAAAAATGAAATTGAAATTAATTTTAGGAAAATTGGTAGATTAGAAGCATATAATAAGAATCACAGCAAAAAAAATAAGAAAAAAAGATCGTAGATGTATAGTTTTCTTTCCCAAATCTACAAAATCTTAGTAATGCTTTTATGTGATTAATTTTTGTTCTAATCCTACTTATCTTGCAATAGCATATCGGATTTCATTTAAAAGTTTTTAAGATTTGGTACTTTTTCTTTCTCGAAGTATAAGCTAAAGTAAATTGACCTAAGAAACGCGTAAAACATTAATAAATAAATTCCCCAAGACAAAAAGCTTTTTTTACATGTGAGCAAATGTTCATTCAAATAAATTTATTTAGATCAAAAGCGATTGAAAATAACTCAGGCTAGAAAAAACTTTCCAATTATGAAAGAAAAGGATGAAATTCCTGTAACTCTGTTTTGAAAATTAAAAAATTCAAAAGGAGGCAGAATATTAATTTTTTGCACAAATAAGTTAAATTAATAAAAATTTGCCATTTTTAAATAAATAATTCAACCGTAGATATTGTCTGAAATTAATGATAGGGATGAAAATGGCGCATGTATTGGAAATAAAGCAAGCAATTAACATTTGATTCGGTTGATTGTCTGTTAATTTTGTTAATTTGAAATTTAATCCTGACCAAAACTTTTAACGTATTAGTTAAAGAAAAATTATCGCGCGGGAGTCCTCGCAGTCCATATTTTAGTTTTTGCTGATCAAGAGTTGGAAACCATTGTTTTAAAGTGAAAAAGCAAGTTTTATAGAATAAATTTCCAAAACAATTCCATTTGACCATTTAATTTGCATTTGTTTATTTTCTGTTGGTCATAAATATAACTATATTTGCTTAGAATTGCAATTTTTTATGGAATAATTCAAACTTTGTTACACTTCTATTTTCTTCCTTCATTAAATAAGCTTTCTCGTCAAACATTTTAATAGATATCACCCAGAGGACAAGCATCTCGTTTGAAAATATTCAAATTCTAAAAAAAGAAAGAATAAAATTTGCTATGAAACCTCTTGATAGCAAAGTTTTGAAAAGAGAATTTATCCGAATGTAATCATACATGAAGAGAGAGAATAAATTCTTAATAGTATAGCATAAATCGTTTCTACCGATCTTTTTTTGGCGTAAAAGTGGTAGAAGAAATTCAGGAAATTTAAGTAGTACAGTACGATGTACCCATTAATTACTTATTGCGTTCAAAAAATTTTAGCGATTTTGCAAGAAAGATAGTGATACTAAAAATTAAGAGGAATTTAGGGGAGCATTTTCTTAACTTTTGACATTTAACATTATTTACTTTTATTTCAGGAATTTTGCAATCATAAATTATGAATATAATGAAAGTTATATTACACTGCAGTGGAAATGTAATAAATCATTGCAGTGAAATCCCAATTATTAATAGTATCAACGTGTCAGCCGATTAATCATTCCCGATTATTAGGATATAGTAAAAATGGGCGAAGCCACATAAAATGATTGTAAGCAGAAAGTTGAACTTAAAAAGCTAATTTTGTTTGAAAAATTTTCGAATAATTTGTAAAATTTTGCACAATTTCACGTGTTGATTTTTTCATCGCCTTCTTTCTGAAGCTATTAATTTAAACAAATACCGAACATATGAACTTCGAACAAAATTATTGCTAAATTACATTGATGAATAAAAGACTCAGACTTAATTGATGTATGTAACTCTCTTCTTAGTCAATAATTTTGCAATGAGTTGAATAATTGATAATCAGTCTTCCAATTTACCTTTCTTTAATGATGTAAATGATATGGCTCTTTAATTTTCTCGATTCTTGTCATTAGTGCCAAATTATTTTATGAGATTTAACTTCTTAGCAAATATTTGTCGTTTCCAAAGAGAGAAATTTGATTTTATAAATTATTCCACTTTGGATAAGTAAGTATATTTCATTAATTTTTCTGATTATTTTTATTTTAATTTCTCAGATTTAGGTCATTTGATCTTCGAGATTTTTTGAAAAGCATATCAAATTTATAAGAAATTTTTGAAAAAACATAAACTGAGGAGATGATTGAGAAAAATGTGATTAATCAAAACAAAAATCACATATTTTTCATCTCTGTTATTTGTTGAATGAAATATAAAAACTCGTACACAAATCTACACATGTTTTTGAACAATTCTTAACTACTACTAGTTAGAGAGTAAGGTATAGGAAGAGAAAAAAATATAAATATAACAGAGAAGAGAGGAAGAAATATAAATATAACGCAGAAGAGAGAAAAAATATAAGCAAAACACAGAAGAGAGAAAGAAATGTAATATAGAAGAGAGAAAGAAATATAAATATAACATAGAAGAGAGAAAGAAATATTAGTATGAACACAATGATCTATGACCAAGTGGTCATAGTATTGGATTTGGTAAAATTAAAGGCATTTTTAGATCAGCAAAATTTACTTTACTCTTTCACACTTTCGCCCAAAGGAACTTTTCTTTTTCATTCCCTTTGTAAATTTAAGCCTTATATGATTAATGTCTTCGTACTCTTTCGTTCCAAATGTTTTTTTCATTATTTCCATATCTTAGAAGAAGCAAATATGAAAGGGAAAAGGGTGAAAATATGCACGAATTTATTTTAAAATTAAAAAGAAAAAAAAAAAAAAAAAAGAAAACTTAACCATTTGCTTTTGAAAAATGAAATTGAAAAAAAAAAATTTATTTGATTTGAAAAATGTCTTACATTTTTCAAATGAATTATTCAATTTTTAGCTAAAGAATGTTTTCGGCTTTTTTTAAATGCAAACTTTCAATTCACATCTACTTACTCTTGACTACTTCCGAATTATGAACTTTTCTATTTTTCCTTAGCTGCAATAATCTTTCCCTTAGAAAATTTCATAGTCATATAGAAAAGGATTTAAAAAATATCTCTCGTTGAAAGCTTAAAAAACATTTGCAATTTCGACTATAAACTAATTTCGAAATTTGAATTTAATGATATTTTCATCTAATAAAACTATCAACCACTTCTGAATTACGAATAGATTGTATTTGTAAACAACAAGCTTCATTTCATATTTGCACTAATCTTTAATGCATTTCGAGATTCTGAAATTATAAATGAAGAAATGGAAAAGAGTAATCGAGAAATAACCGAGGTGGGAATTGAGACAAAATAATTCAAATGAATCTCAATAAATTTTCTTATTACGTCATGCTTCTATACAAGTTGATCAAAAGTGTCTTATAGGACGAAGCTTGTTGAAGGTTGTTGCAGACATGCAGATATCTCGGTTACTCTTATCTTTAAAGTGTCAACATTAAATTTAACGACAGAAATTCTTTAGTTGAAAAGATAAGAGTAACCGAGATATGTTGTATCTTTACAGAGTCATGATAAAAGGAGAAAAACTTCAAAAAACTATTAATAAACAAGTATAATTCATAAATATACGTTGAAAATGAATAATTTACAAGAAAATGATGTTATATTATTGAATTTCATCATTGTTATACTAATTTACTGATTTAATAATGATTTTATGATAATTAATGGAATAAAACTAGAATTATTTTAATTATTGACCATGTTATTTTATTTGTTATGTAAGAATAAATAACGGAATAAAATTATTACTCCTTTCGAATAAAATATCATTCATTTCAAGTAACACTAGACATTCTTTACTATTTTATTCTGTTGCATAATATTACTTTCAAAATATGGCCTTAATTGGCCTGATATATGAATCTAGTGATTCTAAACAAAATAATCATATGATAAAAGTATGGAAAGAGACAATGAATGATTTTTCAGCGAATGGTTCAATTATTTTTGGTTTGTATTGATTTATAAATGAAAAAAAAAAATAACATAAGAATGAAGAAAAGATAACATAAGAATTAAAAGATAATCGATGATAAAAGATTTACATAATCTACTTTGTAACAAATTAATTACCAAATTACAAAGTATATTGTGTATGTGCATAATGAAGAAAACGAGACGAAAAAAAAAATTTTTAATAAAATTATTCTCCTTCATCATTAATTGAATTAGAATTAACTTTTAAAGCAAAATGATGCACGTGATGTTTTCCGTAAGGAACCTGCAGAAAATAACTTCTGACTTTTAATAATAAAGATAACAAAAGATATACAATTCACTAAAAAATTTCGATTGTAACTTTAACAAGTCAGAAGATATACTTTTTGATAAACAGCAGTCTTTCGCTTTGTAACAGAGTGTCGGATAATAAATTCTTGCCAACAACAAGGATATGATGAATATTCTAAGGAAGTTAATGAGAAATGAGCTCTTTTTTGAAGCAAATGAGAAAGTCAAATATAAATAGCCTTCAAATAACACACCGAAACATTATGACTTCAAATAACGAATGTGAGAGACTACTGCAATGCAGTAGTCTCTCACATTAAACGATGTGTCGGAACATCTAGCAGTGTCAAAGAAAATAATATTGACACTAATACCAATTATTTAGCTATTAAACATTGTGTTAGTTATGTTACAGTTGCACGCAATCGCTCTAGTAGTGCCATGAGACCAGTTTCATAATGAAATTTTTGTTAAATTATTAGCATTTACTTAATTCAACAGTGACAATAAACATTTAAATTGATTTGACAGAGCATCTTTTAAAACTCTATCTAGCTAGCCAGTAAAACTTGGGAATGCTTTAAGAGCAGATATTTATGTCAAGACATATTTTATAATAGTTTTCTTCTAATGAACTCTTTTAATCAATCTAATAAATTTGGAGCAGTTGAAATTTCGTTTTTTTTTTTTTTTTTTTTTTCACTTATATTCCTACTTATTAGATGAACAGAATTGTTAAAATTTAGAACTCACTGATAAACAAACCAAATAAATTATAGAAAAAGTAATAGCATATGAAATTTATAACAAGCAAGAAATTTCGGGAGAAATAGTTTGACTAAATGAAAACAGAATGCTTAAAAAGCCTTCGAACAACTCCTTATATATGATTCAGATCAATTCAAACACTAATCCCGACTAGTAGAACAAAGAAGAAATGGCTCATTTTGGTCAACAAATTCTTTAATAAGGAAATTGATCATAAATGTATTCTATAAAATTGGAGAATAACATTTTGGAAACTTCTTTCTTTTTTGTCCGAAAATAAAGAATTTATGTCGCATTGTTTATTATGTAAATATTCCAAGCTGTAAACAACTTCAGATTGATTGCCTATATTTATTTTCGTTTATTAAATTCTGGATCGTTGTCAGTTGCTATATAAATGATTGATTCAGATAGTTCAATTTTGTTAATTTTTATCCTTTTTTAAAACAGCATGTTTAGAAGCATTGAAATAACTTTTTAAAACAGCATAACTTTTTAAAACAGCATGTTTAGAAGCATTGAAAAAAATAAGGATTTTAAGTACATTTATATAGAGATTTACATTCCTTTAATCTAAGGCTACATTTCTTTTTGACTTTTCGTCTTCTTTTTCTTTCCAGCAAAGTAAAAAAGTTATTAAGTAAAGAACTGCGCAAATGATTTGATTTAGTTAGTAACAAAGCTTATTTCGTAAATTTCAGCGGAGTACTTAGCAGCAAAAGATATTATTGGAAGTCTTTTTCGTTTCTTCGTCAACAAATAAATCTTCAAATAAAAATGAAGCTGTTCATATAGAGCTCTTTGCAAAGACCCTCAAAAATTTAGAGCATAGTGAAATCATTAGTGTATTTGCTGGTCAAATGGCACTGAGAAAAAAGGATCAAACTTCCATTCGCAAAATAATAAACTTTCTGTATTTAAAAATTTTGAGAATGAAATCGCCTGAACTTCACACTTTTTTATACGAATTTTTCACTAAACTTTATTTAATTTAATAAACATTATGTCATGTACATTTAGACTTTATTGCAGTGTTAGGCACTGTGAATATAGCGAGAATTTTACAAAGGATAAATGTAAAGTTTGAAAGTGCAAACATTCTGATCAAAGCTTATTGAGCGGGGACTACATCACATTTACGTCTGACTAAGTTCTTTTCGAAAACAACAAAATAAACAACGATGATGTGAAAACAATGATGATGTATAAAATTGGGGACGAAATGATTGAATTTATCATTTAGATTCTTTTCAGATAAGATCCTCGTATCTCTTGTGTCTTTAATTATGATGTAATTAACTAAAACTCTTATCAACATTTCTGATTAGATTATTTGCAGCAACACAAAAAAAAGAGATAGAGGAAGTAATGAAACATTTACACTTCAAAGAAGAAATATTTCTTTTCGGAAATTGAATTTGTGATAAAATATTCAATTAGAGATGTTAAAATAAAAATATAAGAAGTTGTTTCGGCCGGCAAGGTAAATAATTGTTGGAGTAGCTGTGCGGCTATTATATTTTCTATTCCACTCATGAAATGATGCTTTACAACATTGATGAAGATTTTTTGTTATGCAAATCACGAGAATTATGATAATAAATCTCTACTAGCATAAAAACATTTATCGATTGTGCATTCCTATTTTTCAAAATTTCTATTTCTATTTTATTCATATTCAGCGAAATGCATATTTTCACATTGCCGATAATTCCCGGAAATATTATGCTTATAACTTTTTTTTTGATCCTTTGATGTCTAAGCTGCAATTTTTTAGAGAATCTTATACTCATTTTGCAGGAAATGAATAAAATGAGCATAAAAACATGACAGTCGAAATGACTAATAATTCAGGCCTTATCTGCAAATGATCATTACTAATTTAGAACAAAGGGCCAAGCGAACAGCACTGAAAATTTGAGGCATATGCTTCTTTTTATTTTTTCTATGAGAATAAATTGTAGTAAAAGAATACTTCAGAGCTTTTTCAACTACAATCTTCAGAATTTTTTTAGTGATTATTTAAAAGACAGAAAAGAGAGAAAAGAATTTGTTGTCGAATGGAAAATATGCTTGAAAGAAGGAGAAAAGATTCCAATGATTTGGTAAAGATGACAAAGCAAGAGTTTAAATTCAGAAAGTGGTGAACTAAGGCTATCAATCAGTAACTGCAAAAAAGGCTTCAAATATTTCAAATATGGAGCTATTTCAAAAGCAGCCTAATCGATTCACTTTTCGCTTATTTTAGTATAGACCGCAAAGTGGTTTCTCTTTTCCTTTTTAACTTGGTAACAAATTACTTCAAATTACAGAGAACCAGAAAATGCTTTCATTTTACTTAAGAAAAAAAAACGCACACTTTAATCAAAGCAAAAACACCTGTGAGAAATTCTTTTCTAAGCTATTAAGTTATGCATAAATAAATCTGCTTTGAATTTAGAAAAGATTTTCGAAATTCTTAGGAATATAGGAGAGCAGATTGACATATGAAATAATCTACTACGAAATCACTGATATATGCATGACTTCTTTTTTAAGCATTCTGCTGGAAGATGAATGCAAAATCAATCAACTTTAATGTTCGATTTGTTTTTGGAGCAAATAACAACCATTGAGATTTGTTTCTAGAGTAAAAAGTTACATTCTTGATGAAAAATAAATTAATAGGAAAGCTAAGGATTAAAGACTTGGAATGAAAATAAATTAATTTAAATAAAAAAATTTAAAAGTGTGTTTAAACTTTGAAAAATTGTTTTAAGAAATAAAATTATGCATTCAATTTAACGAAGAATTTATTTTCCAATCCTTCGTTCTTCACTTATACTGTCATTAATAAGAAAATTTAAGTAAAAGAATAATAGAATGTAAGCTAAAGGAAAAAAAAAAGATTGGATAATAAGAGTACTTATATATCTCAAATTACACGAGCAGGTGGACGAGAACTTCAAAGTGAGGGAGATTGAAGATCTTTTCAAGTGACTTATTGTTAATTACACAGCAACTGACGCCTAACGTATATTATAAACTATTGAGGAAATGCATAATGAATTAAGCGATATTTAATTTGTAGCTGATTTTATCATCTAAAACTATTTACATTTATGGTGTTAATAATTAATTGAACAATTTATTGATTTACACATTTATGAAAGCATAATGAATGGAAGTTTAGAATAAAATGAAATAAGTTATGTATGCATTAAATTTGCTAAACTACTTCACGATTGATTAATGATACTTTGATGAAAGAACAATAAATAGTTAGATATCTATTAATAAATAATGTTTAAGATTTGCTGCGACAAATAAAAACATATACAATTTTAGAAACATTAGACAAATGAACATTAAGTGAAGAGAAGATTTTATTAGTTAATGGATAAAGATCTAAAAAAAAAAATGGATTTTTCAAGAAGGCCATGCAGGATTTCTTCATTAATATTATACAAACTTTTTCTCAATGCTACAAAAATTTGTAATGCACTGTATTAAAATATATGATAATCAACAAACTTGGTGACGATTCATAATTTGCGCAGAAATTATCTTTCAAAAGGAGCTCTTAAAAGTTTATAAAAATTATTTTTTTTTGCAGAAATTTGAAGAAAAAATTTGCAATAAATGCAAAAAAGCTTGCACTTTTCAATGAGAAATTATAATTAATCTCAAAAGACATTTTTTCAAAAAAAACTCTTCAATAGTTTTTCTCTCTTATTCACAAAGAATTCATGTGAAAATGTATTGTATGAGTGAGTTTAGTTGCTAAAAAAAATGCAAATTACTAAAACGTAATTTTCCATTAAATTTAAGCTTGTACCTCGCTCCTTCTTACTCCCTTTTTCTAGAATTCTACTGCTTTTTTCTGAAATTAGATAAACAAAAATTATAAAAAATGAATCGATCCGTGCGATAAATCATGCTAATTCCAAGTTTTCGAATAGCATTATGGAAAGAAATGGGTAAATAATCGAATGAACTAAAAAAAATAACAAATTCATTTCATTTCATTGCTCTCATGAAGACAAGTTATTTACAAATAATTGCTCGTGGTTCCTTGAGGATTTAAAAATTGATCTTGATAATAGACTGAATCCCACAGTAATTGAATTAGAATTGGGGATTATTTTGCAAAATCTTATGAAACTTAAGGGGATCCATTAGTCTCGAAGACAATTAATTGATTGCTTTAGGGATTGATTAAAAACTAAACAATAATTCATTAAAAAATGACTGTTGGATGCAAATGATAGCAAATGGATGTTTTCTTGATTTCAAAACGATTTTTTTCGATCAATAAATTTGTATCTCAAAAACTGTGAAATTAAGCTTCATATTAAATTTTTAAAAAAATATTTCGTAAAAAATCTTTTTTGTTTTTACAATACTTTTTCACAGAATTTGTGAAATGAGCAATATATGACATTGGAACTAATCTTATCTAAAACGGTTGATAAGGATAAATATAATTTGTTGGTCACTACTCTTAAATAAGAGAGATATATTTAGCAAATGTTATTTATTTAGCATGAGTATAAATTAAATTTTAACTTCAGCTATAATTTCCCAGCTCATAGTGCTATAAACATAAAATTCCTACCGTCATAAAAATGGCCCTTTAGAACAGGTATTTCTATTTGTGTAAATATACATGAAATATTTTTCATATCATTCAAATGTAAACTTTAATAATATAAACCATTGGATAACTGAGTCAAATGTGAATTACGCATAAGATAAGCATTATTTAGTAAGTTTTCCTTGTTTACCCTTATTCCTTTTCTTTCAAATTTTATGTAGTATTCAATTTGATATCTAACAAAATCTGCGACAAACTGCAGTAGAAATGCAGGATATAACACAGAAATGAATAGCAACTGTAGAGTCAAATCATATAGCTTGAAAATCCGTCCATTCAACCACATATTTCAAATTTTCACATAATACTAAGTGATACTAAGTCAGCAAACATTCGAGAACAAACGATTTCTTAAAATTATTTTTCAATGAAATTTAAACTTTGAAATTTTTTCTATGAGATAAAAAATTGCTGCTAGAAATTTACATCCATTAATCGGAGAGATATCAGACTTTAAGTTAGAAAATTTTTGAAGAAATTCCCTAGTGACAAAATAGACGAAGGAGTTTTAGCATTCAGCATGAAGCGCTTATGAATCTACAAATTTGACTAAAAAGATGAAACCATCTTAAAGATTCACAATAAAGTTAAGTTGTAGAGAATAAGGGATATTATATATGTAATATATGCAAACAAAATATAAATCGAAATTAACAAATTTGTCATGAGAATGTTACCTTTTAAAATTTTAAAATGAAATACGGACACTTTAACTGTCCATGCACCACCAAGTGGGTTTAGGAAATTTTGCAAATGGTTTTGTGCAGTGTGATTTGAGAAACGAATTATATAAAACAATTGTGCGATCGGTAGCTATGAACCTTCCATTTTTCCGCCTTCTAAAATGAAGCTTTCAGTTTGTCATTAAGGAGCTTCCATTAATGTGTTCTCTCCTTCTGACAAGATAAAAGCTTCGGCAAGTAAAAAAGAGAGGAAGAATGATTCCCTGAAATATGTTTAGTAATTAAGGCTCTAAAAGCTTAGCGCTATTGCCGATGAGACAAATTCATATTTGGTTTGTCCAAATATGAATTTTTTTTTTTTTTTTTTTTACTAAGTTTGAACTCAGTAAAATTAGTAGATGCCTGTCAAGAAAACGAAAGCGGTTTCTGAAATAACCACAGATACGAATGCGGTTAATGCGAAAATATGATAGCAACGTTTGCACATGTTTGCTCATTTGCAGAAAATTGCCTCAATGAAAGTTGCTTTTAGAAAAATGTAGGCCCTAGGAATGCCATCAAGAAGCCCAATTTGTGTGTCTTCTGAGTGCTATGTCAGAGAAGAGAGATAGAAACGAAGTAATCAGACATTATAACAACACTGCAAACAGATTATTTTGAAAAATTATTATGGAAAAGCTATGTGATATTATCTTTGATGTCTTTTGCTGCATGTATGAGGCAATTTACAAATTATCTTTAACATTTAAGACTACTAAGTTTTAGAACAATGATTTAAATGATTTCAACGTTTTCGAGGGCGATAATTTTCTTCAATTAAAAAAAAGGAATTTACAGTGCATTCTAGCTATTAATAGATGTGAGTTTGAATCTATGAAAAAATATCAAAATGTGATAGTAATGTTAATTACAATATGAAAAGTCCCATTGTATAATAATACAATTGTGAAACTTAACACTTGGTTTAAAAAATTGATTCAAATGAGTAAATTTGTCTTTTTTTTTGATTAAAAAGAGAAACTATCAAATGATTCCTTCAAGCAATTATTTTAAACTTGAACAAACACTTTGTTGCTTCAGCAAACCATAATACATACTTTTATAGCTATAATACATTGTTTTAATTTCATATAAGCAAATTAAACATAGCGTGAACCAACTGTCGAAGTTTTCTTTGTTCGACATTTCAATCTTACACTTTTTTTTTTGAAAATTGAATTTTCTAAGTTTTCGCCTAGACATAATTCGAAATCCTAAGGTAATCATTAGGGAATATTTCAAGGGAATTCATTTATAGTGTTTCACTTAAAAGTAAGAGATGAATTTGTACTCTACGCTTAATACTTCGATTCGTTAAATAAAGTTATATTAAGTTATTGATTTTACAACAATGGATCGGATAAGATTATCATGGGTCAAATCAATGATCGCATACTTTCTCTTACAATATTGTCGAAGTAAGAAGATAGTGCAAGGCATTTGAACATGTATGATAAGACTGTGACCAAGATAACTAATAAAATTTACCACTACCGCCGCCATACTCACCATTTCTTTCTTTATCTTGTGTTGCACTTCTCCTTGGTTACCATAACATTTTTCCACCGCTTGTAAATTTAACAACCACAATACAATCGAGAATACCAAAGTATAGCAAAAGCCAAATTGCACATAGAAACAACCGTTTCGATTATTTTGCTGAAATGGATGCAGTTGATATAATTGATAAATTAATCCAATTCAACGATTAACAGAAGTCCACGAATTATGTTTGCATCATGCATATATGATCTATTCAGGAAGCTTTTTGTTGCTAGAAATTGTTTCGACTGGAATTAATAAAGAATTAATTGATACAAGGAATTTAACTTAAGTTTGCAGTAATAAATTGTTTCGAAATAATTATACTGTAAAATGTTTGGCACAAACCAGGTCATATTATGCTATAATTATTTTCATGAGACATTATTAATTGCAAAATATCACAAAATATCATATTACTACTTTGTTTTCAAAATTTCAAGGTGTTAAATCATATGATTGACAGTTATAAATCTGTCACAATGTAGCTTATCACTTTGTTTTCAAAAGATCATATGTTCAAGCCATTTTTTTGTAAACATATATTACTAATGATATTATTATATATAAGCATTGTCTTTTAATTTGCAAATTCCTTATAAACAAGTACTCTATATAAAGCTGCTCTAATTGTGATCAATTTATTGTTATTGTCAGTATCAGCTTTAATACTGTCTCCTCCTACTATAACCATTCTTACGCCTTAATTTTGCAACCAATACCCCTTTGTTTGTATCTTTATTAAATCCTCCATATTTCTTCTCGAATTCTATTTTTCAATTCTTATATTAGTATTTGCATATTTCGCTTACCGTTCTACTATAATAATTGGTATTACTTTGAATTTCGTTGTATTATACTTGATATCCTGATAGTAATAAAACTATAACTAGCTTTATGTTCCGAATCTGATTCATAACGATATTAGAGAGTCCATAAATCATTCATTCAAAAAATTTCTTTTGCTATAACTAACAAGACAATTTCCGACATGGTAATTTTTGGTGCCCAAGGTGAGGTAAGGCTGCAATTAATCATAAAAAATATCCTCAGAAATTCTTTATGGAACCAAGTTTGATAACTAAGGTACGACTTTGATTGTACGAAACCAAAGGACGGCTACTCGAAGAAAAATAAATCTCTTACTATGACAAGAAGAGAGGAAGAAGAAGAAAAATATGAAGAGGTAATAAAAGGGAAAATAAAAATCTTCGAGTTGATACATGAAGCGAACGAAGCGATCATCATGTTAACTACGTGTAAAAAGGAGATGGACGAAAAATGAAAGAATTGACATTAATCTCGAGTTCGATCCAAATGCAATCTAAGGAATCATTGAAGGCAATTCCTTACCTGAATGTTAATCTATTTCAATTGTCCATGTCCACTCCTCTCAGTGGTGATCCACGGCACTGGAGAGAATTCTGGAGCAGCTTTAATGCCACTGTTCACTCCCAAATTATCCCAGAAATCCAAAAATTGAACTACCTAATTTCCTGCTTAAAAGGAACAGTACTGCAAGCCGTTAGAGATTATGACCCAGAAAATTATGAAATCATATGAAAAATGCTAATCGAGAAATATGGCGACTGATCGACTATTACTAAATTACGGTACAACGAACTATAATCTATTAAACCAAATGAGAAAGAATGGATTGAAGCAATAAAGAAAATGGAAAGAATTTTCCGACAATTAGAGGCTCAGGGAGAAAATCTGGAATACTCTAGCATTGAAACCGTAGTCGAAAGCCGACTACCACGATAGATACTTCACAAAGTATACCACAAAAAACAGTTTATAGGCCCATGGTCAGTGTCAAAATTCAGAAGATTTCTTGGAAATTTGATCAATGTCAGTAAATAGGTAAAAAATTAATTTTCATTTATTCAAATGGAAAGAAACATGCTTTTCTAAGGCTAAGCAGAGCGCAAGAACCTATAATGGAATCCAGCATTATCAACCATTCACAACGAAAAGAAGATTCCTTATGCTACAGCAATGAAAAGCGAAATCAAATAAATAAGACCGTGCACATTTTCTAGTCAAAATCACTGGGATAGTGGATTTCAAGTATACCACAATGAATACTCGAATGAAACATCTCAAGGAGATGAAGAAATGTGTTATTTGTTTGAAGACACATCAAGGCGAAGAATGCAAAAGAGAAGTAAAATGTTTTTACTGCAAAGTTGCTCATAACATTGCATTATGTGAAAGAAGAAATCAACTACATTCGAAAATTTTATACCTTAATAGAACTGTCAAATGAAGGAATCAATAAATTGGAAGATTGTTTAATTAACTACAATCTGATAATAATGACTCAAACAAATGCAGTAATTAATAAACAAAGTGAAGAAATCGTACTACTACTATGTAAGGGGATAATTATATTTAACCCATTACGGCAAAACGAAAGGAAGAAGATTTTTATATTGAAGGAATTATTTCAACGACTAAATTTAATAGAAACTGATGAACAAGATTTAAGATTAGCTCCTTTTAGTATTATAAATCCTAAATCATGTATAGTTACTCAAGCGCAACTCAGGATACGAATTAACTATGAGATTATCGAAATATGTGCTAATGTAATATCTGACCGATGAATTACATGTTGTTAAAATACCTAGGCCAATCAAACGATGAATTTAACAAATTATTGGAGGTGAAATTGGAGCGGATTATTTCTTTAAATTTGTAGAACTGAAAAAATCGAAAAACTAAAATCCGGATTCTCATTACATCATATAAATACTGGTCCAATATTCAAAACATATCAATGATCGTTGGAAGTGGCACATGAATCAACTTTGCTAAACAGATAAGAAACATACTTTTAATGCAATAAGCTGTAACCAACTTAAACTGCAGGTCAGAAATAGAAAATTTTTGAAAGCTAGAAATCATGGGAATATATGAAGGACCTAATGTCGACGACGATGACGAGGCAAATAGTTTAAGAAATTTACAACAAAACAGCCTTGACTATTTGGACCAAATTTATATCAAAACTAACAATGGAGTAGTCAAAAGGTGGATAACTGTTTTACTACAAGAGCAGTGCATTTAGAATCTTATAGAAAACTTATCAGCAGAAACGTTCATGAATTTATTTCGCAGACTTGTATCACGTATCTTAAACTTGTTTTAAGCGAATCAATTTCAATTGATATTCAAAACTATTATGAATCAAAGTAAAAATTCCCTCGTTTCAAAAGGGATAATATGGAAAAATACTACATCCAAAGCAGCATAAAGCGGAAGTGTTTATGAATGAATGATTGGATCAACAAAAAAGACTCTCAAAAGAATAATAGGTAAGTAACTTTTATGCGAAAGAGAATTAATCACATTAATAGTGGAAATTGAAGAAATACTTAATACCCGTCCATTAATCTGTAAAAAATTTTGATGATTAAAAAATCATAAAACTTATAGATTTCATTTCACCTGTTTTCATTAGATATACCAAAAGATGAAGATAGTTCACAAGATGAATTCATTCCACAAACATTGAATATTAAGAAGAAATTAACCAAATACTGGTCCAATATTCAAAACATTAGATGTATTTTGGGAAAATTGGAAAAACAAATATTCCTGCGCAATCCTATTTTTCAATTCTTATATTAATATTTACATGTTTCGCTTACCATTCTACTATAATAATTGGTATTATTTTGAATTTTATTTTATATATTTGGTATTCGGACAATAACCTGATTTGTAACAATATCGGTCAGTCCGTAAGTTGTTCATTCTGAAAATTTTCTCTGCTATAACTAACAAGGCCTTTTTCGATATCCGTTCCTTTTTCATCTCTTTATTCATTTTGAAATATAAATTAGAATTTTATTTCTAGTAGATTTGTTGTTGCCTATAATGTCGTATAAAAGAAACCCAAGGAATATTGATCAGTTATCATTAGTCAGAATATATGAATCTGAATGTCCGAAGGAAGGGGAAAGATTTGGTGAATAAAAGGATGCTGATAAGGCGAAATAAAAAGATCATATGAAGGTTAAAAGGAAAAGATAATGGTATTAAAAAAAGAAAGAAATGAATGTTGATGATAAGAAGAAGCAGAACATTTGTATCGTTCAAGATAAGATTAGAGGAAAAAATGAATTTAAAAATAGATTCCTTCTCTTTAAAGATTTAAATTAAATTAAGCTCTTCATCCCATTTCTCGTAATCATTTTTCTTTCTTTTTCACTCCCAAATCATCTAACTTCAGTCAACTTAAATGAAATTTGAAACTCAATAAAGTTATGCTGAAAAATGCAGAATAAAATTCAATGATAAGTTTTCTCAAAATTGTTACTTAAATCGTAATGGAAAATATAAACTTTCATATAATTTCTGTTTAGGTACTTAAAATTTTGTCATAGTTTGATAGCGACATCATCTCCGATATGTCGAAAAACAGTTTCTGCTTTAAATTATAAATGAATTACTTTAATGCTAACTGAAAAATAGGTAATAAAAAACGGATAATTATCTGACAATCATCAAAATTTTCGTGTAAAATATGAATGTGCTTTTTTGGTAGTGTCTTAAATTATGGAGTTGTAAACTCCTTTGTTTGAATTTTTTCAATTCATTGGAGATAGTTTTGATCGCACTATGAAAAGGTGCTAAATTGTATGAAAAATTGGTAAATGTCATGTTTATGATGACAAATCATTTTGATAACTTGAACAAATTTTCCTCGATTAAAGTAAATTTTTTGCAACTGTGCAAAAGTGTCAGTAAAAAAATGCGCGATTATTTATGAAACAACAATAAATGCTTTTTTCGGTTAAGTGTCATTTAAATTGAAGGTTGCTGAAATATGGAGAATTGAAATTTGAGCTTAGATGACATTATATTACAGATATAATTGAGCGTTACAATGAGACAAATGTTCAGAAAATATAAAATGCCTGTAGAAAAGTAATGTGACAAAGATGACATAATTCTGCTCAAATTTCGATTTTCAATATTTTTTATTATCTACCAATATTTGTTTTTCTTTAAAAATGAGATCGTTTTTCTTTATTTTAAAAATTCGAAAGCAATTTGATTAAAAAAAAATAATGCAAAACAACTGAGAGAGAAATAAACCCGAACTGTAGATCCGGAGACGGATTAATTTAAAGTCGCAATATGATATCGATAATAACATTCTACCATATCGTACCGTAAGTATAAGTTAATTTCCAAAAATATCTGGAGATGATGATCAACTGTTTTTAAATCTTTTGAAAGAAATCATATTATCGCTATCATTCTACTTGAAAAATTAATGATTAAAATAAATTACCGGTATTTTTTGAAACAAACAGTGATCAGTTTTACTTTAAGAAAAATTGGAGATATGAATTGCTATTTTTGTTTTTTTTTTGCTTTTTAATTTTTTATTTACAGTATTCTGATTGGTCGTTTCGTGCCAGAAATTGCTCTACCACACCAGAAAATTAAGAAAAATTGAAAAGAAATTGTAACTAAAAATTAAAAAAAAGTTAGGAAAAGTTAGGATAAAGTGTAAATAAATGTAAGGAAAAATTAGCAAGAAGTTCTAAACAAAAAATTAGAAAAAATTAGAAAAAGTTGTAAAGAAATACGTGAAAAAAATATGAAATATATGCGTATGTCCATGTTAGAGAAAAAAAAAATATTAAGAAATTTTCTGGAGAGGAAGAGAGGAAGGAAGGTAGAAAAAAAAAGATATTTTAAAACATTGAAATTAAGCTGAAAAATTTTTATAATGTGCTAATAAAAAAGGCGATAAAATAAGGAATGATAAGCGACGATTGGAATCTTTGGTTTTGAAATATTTCACAGCATTCATTAAAGTTAATAATGCAAAGCCTCAAAAAACTGGAATAGAAGAAAATATGGCATACATAAATAAACATCTTTTTGTTGATCCTTGATCACTTCCTCTTTGAAAAATGAAATATTTTAAATTTATTAAATATGAAATTAATTTCACGCTACAGATACTCAAAGATTTTAAGTATTACCGTATCCATTTCTTCAATGAAATATATACCTCTTCTGTAAATAAGAAAGTTAATTCAAACTATAATTTTCTGCAACGATAATAAGAAAGTTAATTCAATTTACAATTCTTTTCGAATTTCTACATCATTCACTGATTCTCGAGTTGAGCAAAAGAACAGCAATGATTTCTCGATATTATGACGGGTATATATTTTGTTAAGCCTTAGCACAGAACAGTTGCTTGGTAGGCATCTAAATTGAGCATTTAGTTTTTCTTCTTTACTTTCTGAGAATTTGAGAGAGAAAAAATCTTCAGCATAATGTAAGGAAATAAAAAATAAATTAACTAATGTATAAAAACTTAGAGATGAAATATAGCAAAAATGATAGAATTTCTGGAAAAATCAATGATATTGAAAAGAAGAGAAAACTACTCACCGCTACCACTTGCAAATATAGCAATAATAACTTTAATTGCATGTTTACCCTACATACGATCAAATTTTATGTGACGCTAATGACAATAGCTCATTGCTAAATAATCTAATCATCTTTTTAATCAACTAAATTTAAAGCAGATCTTATTTCAATACTTTAATAGTAAGAGGAATGATAAAAATGAAAAAAAGAATTAGGATCAATGGACTGACAAGATATGAATCATTTTAAGATGTTTAACATTTCAAAAGTGCTGTTATTGATAGATTACTCATAATTGATATAGCAACAAAGTTTTATTGAATGATCGAAGAGTCTTCATTTTGGTGAGGGCTTTTTGAAGCTGAAATCATTTAAGCATTCTATTACATAATCAGAAATTTCGTATTTGCAACTTGGACTTTTCATTCATTATGATAGGAAAAATTTTGGATAGAATAAAATAATAAGTTTTCTTTTTTCTAATGAACAAATATGAGTTTAAAAAATGATTTCATAATGTGCTCATTTTGTTGAGAGTACACAAAAACCTTCTGTGTGGCTAATTTTTTTCTACCGAAAAATCACTTAATAAATTTTCATCAATCAGTTGATGAGGATGAATTCGCAGTGAGCTACTGAAGTCATTAAAAATTCTCATCAAAACATTTCAACTAACTTTCTTTTCCAATTGTAATTTACAAAAAAAAAACTACATTTTTCAAATTTCAACTTTAACAACGAAGACATTCAGTAGAATGAGAGCAGTTTACATTTATTTCATTTTTAACGGTCTCTTAATTATTATGTAACAAATGAGTTGAAAAAAAGATAAAGCTAAACAAATTGCACCATTTAAGTATTTTTATAGGATGAAATTAATTGAAGAATAATGAAGAAACAACAATTCAGTAATGATAAAGACATAAGGGAATTGGCAGGAAGTAAGTGCGGGGATAATTTATCTTCCTAGCAATGAATTATGTTTGAATCGATTATCGGAGTGAAAAAAAAGACTTTAATCCCTTAGAAAACCATCACATTTCATTCTAAATTATGTTTCTTACTTTCTTTTCTTAAAATGTTAAATAAGCATCACTAAGCGTAGCTAAGAAAGTTTATTACATATATATTATGAACAAGGATTTATAGTTTTCCATTTTCTTTTAACTTAAACTCAAAGAAAGAAGAAAAGAATTAATCATTTTAGTATTTCATTCATTATACAGATAAAAGATTAGATAAATTAGCTCAAGTTTAACTAAGTGATGTTTAGTAGTCAGTTCCTTCGAGATAAATGAATTACAAATTACATAAATAGATTATTATTAATCGAAATAATTCGATTTTATTTTTATTTTTAAGATTATATTCTGTTACGTGTATGCATTTTACTTAATTCATTACTTTCTATTTTAATAACCTGTTCTCTTGACAGGTTATTAAAATTGTGAAATATTTTTGCTTTCGAAGCATTATCTAGTGACGATGTAACCTCACCGCAATGCTATTATATTTATGTAACCAGATTTCACAGATCGATATATTATATATAATTTTCAATATATATAATATATCGATTAAGTAATTTATTTATTATGAAATCTTGCAGGATGTGAATTAAAATATCATTTGGTTAAATCAACAAATATGAAAAACAACAGGCATTTACTTGTCCGATCTTACCTTAAGGCAAACATAAGTAAGCAATCGTGAATTTAAAATTTTGTGATTTTCATTTTTGAAAACTACGAAGCAAAGTTGGAATTAATTAACTACGTTTTCGAAATGAGCAGTAATTTTAAGATTGTGAGAAATATCCAGAATTCCATTGAATCATTTTTTCCATTCTATTTATTGTCAATGCAAAAAATTTTTTTAGATTAATGCTTTTTGTAATTAGTGCAGCGCCTGTTTAACATGAATGAATTGATTAAATGATGCGATTTTGTTAAGCCATTCTTCATTTCTATGCCAATCCATTTAATTTCGCTACAATAACAGAATAAACTGATTAAATAAATCAACTAAGTTGACTATTTCTTGCAAATTTCGACAAAACCAATACATATTTTGAAAATTATTTAACACGAAGGAATGATTATTTCAAAAAAGATTCAAACCTCCAGCTTTAAGGCAAAATGTTTGTAATTTAATGTGTGATGTAACTTTACTCATATTTTGAATTTATTTACAGAGATAGAAGTCCCATTAAAAAAATTTAATAAATCTTCATAGATTCAGCAAGATTTCTTTTTCTCAGAAGAAATTAGCACCGTTGTAACTAACTGCGCCTAAAATAAAGGGATAAAAAATGCATTTTCACATGATATCTATAAATGTAATTACATAAGAATTGAATAACTAGCACCAAGTTCTTTAAAACAGTCTTTTCGATGAAAACGAACTTCGCAGAGAGCAGCTAACAATAGAAATATATGGTAGGTGTAATAATATATAGCAGTCATTGAACAGAATTTTTTTGATTTGTGACAAGCAAGTTCAGTTTTAAACTCCGTTATCAATTTTTTCCATCTATTCTGCTAATATTTAGCTAGGAAGAGACTTTTCTAAAGTAAAAAGAATGAGCAAGTTTTAAGTCTGAGCTATGGCATTTTATTAATTTTTTTGCAAAAAAATGTTCAATAAGTGACTGCAACGATATTATATATAATATTAGAAGACATTTATTAGCTCCAATACTACAGCATTGTTGCGAAAATAAAATGATTTCTGTTTGTAATTAAAAGTTTACAGTTTCTATTCTAAAATTTAAATATAAAATCAATATTAATATATGCAAATTCTGAAAAGATTGTAAGAGATTGAAAAAAGTTAAGAACTTTAAAAGAAAAAGAAAGTACAATTTATCGTTTGCGATTTTATTAAAGTGTTAAATTGAAGAATTATCAAATGGATAAAGCACAAGCAGAATGAGTTGATGAGATGAAAAAACGTAAAACGAATAGACAGCGCATTGAAATATTTTATTTGAGACAGCTAATTAATTAACTAATCATTCCCGCAAATAAAACATCTGAGGAGTCAATCACTTGATTAATTAAATATCATGATGTTGTTATGATATTTTTTTTTTGTATGGCACATTTGCTTTTTCTGCTAGCATAAAATCAACGAATGTTTTCCTTGACTACTTAACTTTAGTGGTGTAAAATACAAATGCCATTTTCATCTTCAACTTTCTTTGACATAACTATCTTCCATAAAATTTTGTACTTACACGCAGATCTCATCATTTGCCCTAAATATATGCATTTAGAGGCATAAATTTTTCTAATTAACTCGAATTGCCAAAATAAACAATTAATTAAACGAAGATATGAATATATAAGACATGCAGGAGTTGGGTGATCCATAAAAGAAACTATTGGGAAATACGAGTTCAGGATTCTAATTCCAACTCTAAATAATCCGATTTTTTTCATTCACAATCTTTCCAAATGATGCAAGTTACATTCTTGTCACAACCATCAAATATGAAGAAAAGTGCGAGTCTAATTGATTGCTAAATTTTAAAAAAATTTTAAGAGACACTCAGGTTACCATACAATTAATGAATAATATGAATGCCGTGATAATTGCAAAATTTTCTCACTACTTTTTCTCTATTCTTTTTTATTATTTTATCTTCACTAAATATTAATCTTTCTCTGATCTTTGATTTGATTTATATTTCAGTAAAAAACAAAAATTTTATAGTTTTCACTAAATTATTCATGCCTATTTGATCTATGAGTCGATTCATCTTTGGCAAAATTTATATTTCATTTCTTCGATGTTTCAAGTCAATAAAATTTGTTTTCTTAACGGAATTTACATGAACTTGCTGCTAACTTTCATTCGACTTTTACAAATGATCAAAATTTGAACATTTTGGTTGATTTTTAGACTGTAATTTTTATCCATTTTCCATAACATTTCCATTAGTTTTTTTCAACAACTTTCAATTTTTCGTCTTCTATCCTTGTATTTTCATTTATCTTCGTAATAGCCATCTCAGTGTGTTTTTGTATCCACTTTCGTATATTAATTGTATTTTTACCCACCGCCATTTATTGTGTCACATTCTAGAATGGAGGTCGAATCTTGATGAAAATTGATACCAGCAGTGGTGATGATCATCAACATTAAAACTGAAATAGCAAAGAAAGAAAAGATCAGATATTTTTGAAGAAATATAAAAGATGCATGAAACAAACTAATGGTAGAAATACTGGCTACAATTCTATTATTAATTAAATTAAATGTCTTTAATTTGGCCGAGTTCAATTGATAGAAAAAATCCTACCGTCTTACAGCTTAAAGCTTGGATTCAGTAGTGAATGGAAAACGTAAAAAGATGCAGTTGTAGATATCTTCCGCTAAAAATTCGTGAGCAAAGAGTCTTGCTGAGTGCATCATCAGTGAGAGTCCATTCATACAGAAAACGATTGCATATAAAGAATAATATGTATCATTAAATTCACAAAAGCTTGAAACTTTGAAGTGCATGCTTCGTTTCTTTACAAAATCTTATTATTTTCGATCATATCATACTAAAGATTTCTATAACACCAAAGAGGCCCTCAATATGGTACAGTCGAAAATTGTATTTTGTGAAAATTATATTATATAATCTGAACCTGTTTTGATTCATGATATATAGCGGTTCGAGTGATTATCATAAATCAGCAGATGGATAGAATAGTACATTTAAAAAAAAAAATTGCAGACTAATTATAATCGGCAATGTAAACCAATGGTTTTCATAAAGATGAGATCCTACGTAGGATTAGAGGATATAGAATACTGAAATATGACAATTCAGGGAGCAGTTGGCAATTTAAACTACAAAACTCAAAACAATTTACCTAAAATGATTAAATTATAGTTTATACGAGTAAGTTAAACTTCCCAAAGTAGATAAATAGAATTTTCCAAGACTAAACTATAACGATCAATAAGATAAAGCAATTCACAATATTATTAATAATCAAATAGCGGTAATTTAATCATATAAATGATTGTTTATTGCATTATTCTTTGTTGCGAATTGAATGATATTCAGAAGGGCCGAGATTTGATACAATAAATGTCAAAAACTTATGGATTTTCCAAATACTCAGGTTAGAAAAAGTATTTGGAAATTCCATAAATTTGAGTAAATGACAGAAAAAATCTTTTTCTTCAGCAAAATTTGAAAAAGATCCGATTTCCAATTTTCGAATTGTCGGGGAATACGTAAAAATAGTCCGTTTATCCTTTTAGTAACATTTTTCAGTTCTGTGACAAAAGACGTATAAATTTTATTGCAAAGAATGCATTATAGGCCTATCCCTTTATGCTTTTGTCACCTATTACAGGTAAGCAAATATTCCGTTTATTGAATTCAATTTGCTTAAAAATTTGAACTGGTTCTTTATTTCAGAATTTTCGTGTCAATGGAATTATCAACAAAAATATGCAGAAGTAGATCTGAAATCTTGGATATCACAAACTCACTGTAATTGGCTCAATGAATCAGCTGTGAAATCAGTAATTAAGTTTGAGTGTATCTGCTTTGCCTTTTTACTTCTGAAACTGTACATGATATAAAATATTTGCGATTTTTAAAACTTTCAACTTACTTTCGTAAATGCAGTTTTCCTTCCGTTCATGGTGCTATTTTAATGCGACGCAGACTTTTTTGTCACAATCACAATTAATCAGACGACTCTGCTTCTCATGTCATAACTTCATTGTCTATTTTGAATCGCAAAGTTTAGTACCAAAGAAATTAATGTAAATAAGTAAATATTTTATCCAGATCCATTCTGCCTTATTATGTTTCCAAATCTTATTAAAAATAATTTCAACTCACTTTCAGCCAATAGGCATTAAACATTTATTTCCTTCGTTCCACAATCCAAAACTAAATCTTTTATCAATACAGCATTTGGATTCTCCAGAAAACATTTGTATTTTTCCGGCTAATAACATGCAAACATGAAATTACGGTATGCTGGAATAATCCTTCTAGATAGGCATGCAATTCATAGCTTTTTTTTATTCGGTCGTAACCTAATTAGGATAACATTCAGGTAGGGTAACCACACTATTATATTAGTGTGAGAAGACAGAGAAAAAGGAGAATAATTATTTGTCAGCATAAAATTGTCATAGCACCGATGATCTTTTTTAGATGTCTGCACAAAATATATTTTACATATTCCATTTCCGTTCTGTTTCCGTTGAAATAACTAAACGGAATGCTAGAAAATTCACAATTATCTTCAATCCTCAACGAAATCTGAATAAGACAGCACGTAACATAACGAAACAGGTTATAATTTGGAAACAATCAATTTTTCCGCTTAAGCACAAACTGCTGAGAATTTCAGTATTTCATAGAAAAAGCTAAAAATCTATTAATCTTGGCAAGTATTTTGCAGTCACTTGAAAATTAAAAGTAACAAACCAAGTGAAAAGATTTTGAAAAGAAAACTGCCTTTGGTGGGAGCTAGTTGTATGGAGCTAGTTGTATGGTATCATATTAGAAAATACAGGAATTTTACCAAGTTGCTATTCTGGAAAATTTTTCGATTTCCCCAAGAAACCCAAACTATATTCCCTGAAAAATGCATTAGAATTGGTCAACACATAAAATGGTCAACATTTAATAAAAATAAATGCCTTAAGCTGAAACAAATGCCTTAAGCTTCATTAAGAAATCCATGTTATATCATGTTTTTTTCAAGATAGGTATGAATCTGAATAACTGTAGAATGGCGTGCTTAGTGTAAAAACAGTATCTTGGTTAAAAAAATAAGCAATTTTGAAGCACTCTGTACGCTAGTGTTCTTTTTTTTGAAATTTCGTAAAACTAAATAAGTTGAAACATGGAAATTTTACAAAGTATTTCAGTGGAACGCTAGTTACAATTTTCTTGCTTAAAAAATAGCACACCAAAATAGACGAAAATTACTCATTCATAGGAAAATTCAAAAAAAATTTAAAGAAGCTGTACTGAAACAAAATGTTATTTTATCAACATGCAGGCAACAAAAGCCTCATTCATTTATTTTAATTTTCTCATTTTTGAAATTGATAATATTTCCTTAATTATCATTAAAAATATTCATTGAATTACTCAATAGTAAACGTAATAGTTTCCGACGCCAGCAGGTGGGCATTAGATAAACTGTTTATCAGCTCATTGCTCTTTCATGATTCAATTTTCTGATATTAATTCATATAAGTGACGATGATAACCGAGCTGCTCAGAAAATGGTTTCAAGCTGTGCTATTTGTTAAATGCAATCCGATATGATTGATTTAAGATCTATCATAGTAGTTGACAGTCATTCAACTACTATTTAAATTGAAAATAATGATATTGAAATAAATCAAAGATAAACTTTGACCGGATTTCACTATCGAAGATTGAGCAGAAAACTTTGTACTGTGGTTTAAAAAAGTATCATATACGAATGATATATTGACAAGAGTAACCGGAAACTAGAAATAACTGGCTTACAGAAGGCTTTTTTACGCATAAAGCTTAGAAAGACCGATTATGTGATGCTGAATAGAAGATGAAGTGTCATATATTTAAGAAATCATATCATAAATTTTTCTAAAGGAAATGCGGACAAATGCTTTTTCATTTATTTCATGGATGGAAGCTTTCCGCAATTCAGACTAAATAATTTACCTTTAATTTAATTTTTCTTGCAAATGCTCGCTAAATCACATTTTTAGTTTTTCTTTTTTTTTTTTTTTTTTTTTTTTTTTTTAATAGTGGTATAAATATTGGAGCATCTGACTGGTTTGTGCTACAGGAAAGCGGAATGAATGCGATAGATATGGGCTATTTCCAGGATATTTGACTTTCTCATTCCGGGATATTATCATAAATTTAAAAAAAAAAAGTGCATTTTAATTGTTATTGATAAGAAGAGAGAAGCGATCATTTTATGCCACGGGGCAAATTTATCATTTCCGTTGATCCTTCATAGTAACAAGTTCAAGTCATTCTTTTTCTTGGTAGTATTATAAAATTATCACTTTGGTACTAACGCAAGAGGTGAAGAAATATCAGAAATGTGGTCTAGATGTAATACAGCACAAATAAGTACCGCAAGCGGCACAGGAACGGTTTCCGTCCGGCCAAACGCTCTAAGGCGATGCGCTCAGGTCGCATTCTACTGAAGAGTTAGCGCAGATTCGAATCCTGCGGCAGACAGGAACTTTTCGTAGATTAATAACAGCGATTTAGATGGATGAAACAAATATGGCATACCGGAACCACACGTTTCATATACTAGAATCGTCCGGAAAAACATATGATGTAAGTTAAATGGCTCGTTATGCATTGGGTTTTTAGTCTCAACAAATTCGCTTTGAACTATCGATTTCATTTCATATAATTGTATAAAGGAATAATGACTCAGAAGTTCAGGTGATTGTTTATTCTTTCCAATCATTGCTATGTAATTTTGAAATTTATATAAACAGATTTAGCTAAGCTCGAAGATTAGATGTGAATGCGCAAAATGAGGCTCCGTTTCTTTATTTCTTTCATTACCGCTGCAGTTGTCCGCAGTGCTTGATGGCTAACTCCGCTCAATTGCATACCTGTTTTACTGGATTGCGGAAAATGAATGAATGTTGGTACATAGCATCAGTATGTGTGGGTGTGTGTGTGTGTGTGTGTGTGCAAACACATAAACATGCACACATACACATAACACGGACATGCCATATATGGGCATATCTGTCTGTATGTGTATGTTATGTGTTGGAGCTGAGGTGCCTGATGGTGCTATCAGTAAAGAGTAGATGGTGTTTATAATGCTAAAGTATTCCGTCCTGCTTGGTTGTTGGCGGTGATGGTATTGATGATGATAGTGGTGCTGATGGTGATGGTGGTGGTAGTGGTGATGGTGGTGGTGGTGGTGATGATGGTGGTGGTGGTAGTGGTGGTAGGAGTTTGATTCAGTTTGTATGGTTCGTTCGGTCGTCATTCCTCGTCACCAACAACACTAACATCAGCTCCAAACTTGCCAGTCTCATTGTAGCGTAATAGCATCATCTTGCCCTTCCTATTTTCGTCACAACTCATCCAGCATTTTGATAACACGTCATAGAATTGATGGTAAACTAACTGGTTATATCATATCGCTTCCTGTTTCACTTATTGTTGCTTGATAGGATATATATATATATAAATATATCAGAATTATTTTTCTACTTAGTTTCATTAATGTTATTTTAAAAAAGAAGACTAGCTATAATTGATATTTCAGGTGAACATACTTTTGGGTGCCATTTCGCTCTTCTAATCGATTGTTGCATTACTAATGAGGAAGAGCCATGGCTTGGACCTTTAAGCAGAAATACTTTTATACATGGCCATTTAGATATTATGTCTCGAGCTTATTACATGACCTTATTAATAATATGACGTAGAAGTAGAACAAACGATAGTGTTAGCCTAAAGTTGTCTCTTCTCTTTCAAACATTGAAGCTTTCGATTTCCAATTTTAGCTTGAAAATATTAAACTCTTCGTTATTAACTTCCAGCAATTCTCATATACTGCAACTCCTACCACTATCCCATTCCTTCCTCTAATGCCTTACAACGAGCAGATCGTTGCCATACTCTTCACCCTTGTCCCATATCTTTCCTTACTTTTATAGATTTTTGTTTAGAGATAGCAGCGCGAGCAGTATCAGGGCACAAGAAGATAAAAGGGCAAGAACTTGAGCAATAGGCCCGAAGTATATAACTAACACTGGGTCTATTTGGTGTGGAGAGAGACAGAGCTTCTGCTACTCCCATGAAAGGGCCCATAATCAAACGTAGTCATGGAGCAGATTCACTGAACTAACACTTCGGCGACCATTTCTATCATTTCACTAACCATATATTAATCATATAGCTCTTTCTCATTTCATAAATTTTTGTAATATTTCGATTTGCTGTTTGCCATATTAGTAAGTTCGAGAATTGTTTAAGATTTAAAAGAGAAGGTATCGCATTGTAAAGGATAATTTACAGTCAAAAAGGTGACAGATCGAGCGAACATTAACATGTACTTGGTATGATTCCATACCATACCTCTATGATCTACATTTGTTGCAGTTACTGCGGAATGATGATAAGCCTAAATATTTCATAAGCCAACATTTATATTTATTTATGTTTAAATATGATATTTTTCACTTATTCTGCTTAATAAAAATTCCATAAAATTCGTCGGAATACTTTTGGCGTTGCTACATAGCCAGAGGTTCTTTAGGCTGCCTCAGCTCTCATCCATATTGATCAGTTACGTATTATTTTCCAGCTGTTATTCTTGGCACTTTTTTGCCATTATCGAATCGAGATTACTGGTAATGATCGTTTTTGTATTGCTGAATTTACTTTTGAAGTAGTAGTAGTTGTAGTGGTGGTCACATTGATGTTGATATGTTTTCGATGATGGTACCCAATGGTTATGAATGAATGATTTGGGACTGAGAGAGAGAGGTTGTCAAAGAGGAAGGAATAAATGAGAGCAAAACATCCTTCCCATTTCAAGTTGCTATCGTGATCTTGTTAGTTGACAACTTTCGTGTCGTGGTATTTCGTTCGTCCATAGAAGTGAACTTCAGTGGTGCTTACCGGTTGACTAAATATATTCGTGTTACTTCAATAAAAAAAAAAAATTGTCGTCACAGTTGCCTTCATGGATCAGGTGGATTGCTTGATAGTCCTGCTGCTGATGTTACTGCAAACAGGTTTCAAGGGTTTGGTGGCAATAGTTTTGGATGGATGATGTGGTTAGTGCTTCGCCGGCATCACCTCATCGCTAATTTCCTTTACTTCCCTGTCATACTCTATCCCCCGAAGAATGAGATGAAGACGAAGACGAAGAAGAGGTGGAAGAAAGAGATGGACTTTTCTCTTACCTGGAAAACGAGATCGTCAAGCTATCACTTCTCTTCCACTTTTCTCACTATTATCATCGACAGTAGCAAAGGTAATATAAGTAGTAGTAGCACATCTGTTACTAACCGCTTCTTTGTTGCAAATTGATGACTGGATGAGATGTTGCTGCAAGAATGGTTACTTTTCTTCGGCTTAGCTTACGGTAGTCTTCATTTCAAATAAGATAGACTATTTTTCCAAATTTCGGATTAACAATTCATTCATTTAGTAGGAAGAAGTAAACAACGTATAACGCTGTCCCTTCAATGTTTCAAGTATTTTATGACCAGTATGAGAAATGTTAGAATTTGAAGATATCTGTTATATGTGAAGAAGAGGATAATTCTTTTTTGATTATATGTAAGTACGACTGGATATCATTTATCGCTTTCATTGTTCTATTCTAAAAATCACTTTAAAAAATGCCCTTTTTGCTATTCTTTGTGCAAATATTCATCCTTTGTACTTGTTATTACATTCCATTTTTGCCGCTTTTTAAAAATTAAGTCCATTAAATAATATTTGTTCAATGCTTACATAAAACAACTCACACTAAATACAAATGTTGCAGTACCGTTTGCTTGATTTATATTGATATTTCATCTTTGATAGAATTTTCATATTATCATAATTTGCTTCATTTGATACTGTACTCTAATTCTAAGCATCTTATGATTCAGCAACATCATTAGAAGAATAAGATATTCTTCCTGCTTTTGCTTTTGAGGATATTTTTTTGTTGCATGCTACTTGCTTGCGATATTGACCATCGACATTTTTCAGTAGAACAGAGATGGGAGAGGTACGGGTAATCAACCTTGAAGTTTTTCATACATTTTTGCTCCAGAACTTGATGTTATTCTTTCCTATAACTGCAGTGACAGCAGTTCCTGTCATGACGACAAGCGATCGATGACAACATTGATGATAGTAATGAAGAAAGGGATGGACGGAAGGGCAGATGGACGACTGGAGGGGATAGGTCCTGCTCTTGCTTCCACTCCTTGTGCTCGTTCTTAAAATTTTGAAAAATGTTGAGAAGAGATGGGTATGGAATGGCTATAGAAATAGTAAGGAGGGAGGTGAATAGGTAGGTTGGTGCGTTTGTCATGTGCATGTGCATGTCGTGATCTCGCCCTCCAACCAGAAAATTATGATCAAAGAGTGTTGGTTTGTGTATGTCTTCGTGCACCTTGTGTATATCATGAATTTTGGTTGCCCTGTTCTTTCTATCCCGAATTGAAATGAATGAGCTGCAGCGAAATTGGAAAAAGGAAAGTAGTACTAGTTGTAACCATCAGGAGATGGTGATGACAGCACTGTGATTGGTGCACCAACCACTACAACTCCAAGTACCTTACTCATCCGCAGGGTTCAGTACTTAGTTACGCCTTATTTTCTTGCTTTCCTATTCCATCTGTCATCAAAATATTTTTCGAGTTAAATCCTAACCCCGATTTCAGAGATTTTCATGGCGAATGGGACCACTGATACAACAAACGGAGCACCAGAAATGGGAGCAATCGGTCGGGTCGAGCGCACTACTACTTGTTCTTCCCGCGTCCCTTTACCTCTGTACTCCATCCGTTTGGTCGGCCATCACAAATGAACATCAAACACTCATATAACAAATATACACGACCAATTCGACATAGTTTCCTGTTGTCCAAAGTGTTACACTTCATGACCGAGTTCATAAATGCCTTCTACTTTTGAGCTCATCCAGTTCGAAATTAGCCACATTTCATTTTCTCTCAAGTATATAAGCATTATCGTGTACGCATGTTATTGCAGTAACGGCAAATTAATAACAGCGTGGACATTTAATATCTATCAATTGTCCCTTTTATAGCTCTCTTATAGGTTTCATTTGAGCATGCTACTTTACAACTAATTATTTCCATTATTATAATATATATGAAAAATTCCTAAATTACATCAACTTTAATCTTTATTATGCAAATTCCTGATTAACATTACCATTGATTTCACTTTGAGACAGTGAAAATATAATGATTTCATGCAAATTAGTTGCCATTGAAACAATTTAAAAACTTAATTTTTACTGAATGTGAAAGTGCCCTCCTTTTTAGGGATCAGTGGAGCGGAATGTGTTCCATTGTTAGACACAAAAAGCAAATTTCTTTTTTTGGGTTGTTTCTGAAATAAGAGCTCACCTTGAAAATTTTTTACTGAATAAAATTCTTCAAGATTCAGACGACAATGTGTAAAACTCAAAAAAACTTCTTGAAAATTGTTTGAAATCTTGCTAAAATTTTGGGAAAAATGATTCTCTCTGTCTTTTAATATCTCTCAACTTTTTATATTTTCAATGAGATTAGTTCCAATAAATAACAATTTTTGTGCGTGAAGAGATCGATTTTTGTCATATTTCTTCATAGCTTCCAAAATCACTTGTTTTAACTTCAGAAAACGTGCTGGACATAAAGCAACGAAAGCAATTGCGTGTTTCACGTGCTGTCGAGCGTATCTTACGTCTGGTTTGCTCGAAGCACCTTACAAAACTAATGAATGAAATTCCAACCGTTTCATCGCCAACCCCATCAAAATCACCAGGATCAGAAAAACTAGCTGTAAAACGAAGCGCTAGCAATGCGAATAGTGATGAACAAAGTGATTGCGAGTTGGTTTAGAAATTCGTTTTTTTCACTATCAAATTTATTGTTTGAAAGCGTGCAGAAAATTCCTATCTTCTATTCGTCCTCTGTAACAAATAATTATGCTTTAATTAGGATGATTTCTTTTTAATCACTTCGCATTTACATTTAAACCTTCGCATATAGAATATTATCAAGTCAAAATTTCTCATCTTTTTGCACTTCATGAAAGTTCTTTTTTAGTCCAAAGATAAAAATGCCGAAAAGTGAAGTGGAAGTTGTAGTGACCGGAGAGAATGATGTACAAAGCAGGTATGTTAAAAATCTGTCATTCATTTACTAATCAAAAGAAGTTATATTCTAATTTAAATTTAAAAAATTTTAACAAACATCGCTATAGACAAAGATGTTTTGTTGCGGAATTATACATCGAAATTTATCTCATTGTCAATTTTATGATTTTTTATAAAATGGCTTTGACAATTTTTGCAGTAGCAAAATTTGATGTAATCGGAGATTTAATTTAATATGATCAAAAAGTCGTTTTGCAAATAATTCGTCATCTTTTTAAAAAATTAAATTTGAACAACAAATTTAATTATTTAAGTAATATGTCATTGTAGAACAGTACTAACCGGAAAAGCATTATAATTTTTTTCAGGCAACCCTCCACGGATATAATATCCGAGCAAACCATTTCACCATATGATACAGCTGATATGGTGCACGCCAATGAAAAATCGCTCGCACAAGTTTTTGGCTCCTCAATGTACATTTTTTTTTTTTTTTTTTTTGTAACTCTATCCATCCTTACTTTTTTACCCTTCTTTAATCTTAGCTATTTAGCTTTAATTTAATTAATATTAAAGATTAGAAGGAGCGCCCTAACCAATTACTCATTGTTATTGTCATTGAAATTTGGATTTTTTTTTTTGAACAAAACTTTTTTATTTATTTGATTATAAATTTAATTTCAGCCAAACACCTTTGATAACTGCTGCAGATATCAATCGCATGAATCGTGAAAGAGGTTTAGAAATTGTCGCTATGGCTGGTCGATATGAAGCATTGGTGGTAAATTTATTGATTTTTTCGATACTTTTAGTTGAATTTTTTCGTAGTAATTCTTTCAATTGAATTTTTATCACTGCTGTACAAATAAAAATATTATATGTTTGATTGGAGTAAGAACTAAAATACTTTTTATATCAAACAATTAAAATGATCTATACTTTTCTCATGATACTTTTTGTCATACAGTAATCACTATTACCAATAAGTAAGAATTATTTCTCTTCTGTAAAAATAAAAAAAAATTTCATTCGTTTCAGAATTTTTGAAATTTTTTTTTATTCTAATATTTCTAGGATAGTGCTTCACGTTCACCAGCTGCAAATATGGAACGTAACAAAATTTGGCGCAAAATAACGGAAGAAATTAATAAAAAATACTCTCATTTGAATACATTAACTTTTGAGCAATGCAAAAAGTTATGCAAATATTACAAACGTAAAGATCCGACCAATTATGGACTTGCATTTCATGCAATACATTCTGATTTAATTCCAAGTACATACAAAGAGCAACAACAGCAGCAAGCTGCTGCTGCAATTGCAGCAGTTGGTAATGCAACAGCTTTTGTGACCACAAATGGTCAAATTGATGAACCGATCGATGTGGATGAACTACTAGAAGCAAATGATGTAGTTGATGGTATTTGTTGTGATACAAGTAAGTTGTGTTAATCATAATTGAAAGATAATTATTTAATTCTATGATAATTTTTAACTGTAATGAATCATTTCTAAACTTTTACTATTATGATGATTGTAATAAATAAAAAAGTAACTTACTATATCTATCAGAAGATATTTCTTATCATACTTTCAAAAAAAAACTTCTACAATAGAACTTTAATTAACTGAATGCTTTTTTTTATTTCTTAATCTGACAACGATTATTTTTTCTTCATTATTAATGCAACATTTGTGTAGAATTTTCAGATACGCTAAAAACTAAGCAAACAGAAGAGATTTCGACCTTACAGATGGAAGATATTGTACGAGAAGATGATAAACCATCAAAAGATCTTTTGCAATTCCTTGCACAATGGTTAATTTACATTTTAAATTTTAAAAAAATTTATTTTCCCTTTTTTTTCTAAATTTTTTCTCCACTCTCTCTCTCTCGTTTTACACTGGATTAAGTTCACGTTAACGCGTGGAAATTGTTAAAATATCGCAAAATGCGACATATTTTTCTCTTTTAAAGGAAATTATACCTTAATGTAAACCCTAATTTTTACTACTGCATTAATAAATTATAGAGTATCACTAGTTTTTCCAAGGGAGTAATTTTCAGTTCAGCATCTTCATCATCAAGCTCGATTGATGGCTTAGTATTACCTGGACAGCAAACTGTTGCAGCTGTTGCAGCAGCTACTGCCATTGTAAATCAGCAGAAGAAGGAGCGGGGACAATATGTTTGTAAATTGGCTGAAACCTTCAACGGGGTCTTTGATAGCCATTCAAGGTGTCCTTTTACCAAACTCGATTTTATCCTTTCATTTCATTAATTCATTTTTTTTGCTATAATTTCATTTAACATATTTTTCAATTTTTTTTTTTTTTTGTTCAAGCATTTTAGCTAACATTTTATTGGTTGATTTTGGAAATCAAATTAAAAATTATTGTTATTTTTTCTTGTCACATTCTTTCTTGTCCTGTATTTTTTTTTATGTTAATGCTTCCTTTCTTTTAATAAGTGTATTTTTCCTTTCTCATTCTTTTAAAAATAATACAAATGAATATAAAAATGAAATAACTTTAGCTAAATGATTTGTGAGAATTTCATTTTGCTACATCCCAGCTAATATATCTTTCATATTTTGTCCTTAGCATTTATTCAATTTATTTTTATCTTGAAATAATCACATCCATTATTTTAGGTTATATCACATTAATGCCGAACGTAATCAAGTTTGGAAACAGATCACTGATTCCACTAATGAAAAATATGGATCCGAATTGGGTGATTTGACCATAGAGCAAACGAAGAAACTTTTTGCAAATTATAGGCGGAAATCTCAATTGCTTTCTTTTAATAGCAATGGTGGTTTGGCGTCACGATCCGATGCGGGTAGCATTAATGGAGCTACTTCGGCTGAGTAAGTAATAATTTTGTATGATGACGTGAATTCCCTTTTTTTGGTATTTTTAATCACTCCAAAGAAAGAAGGAAGTAGACTTTAGATGAGAGATGAAGGAATGCCCAGTAATTATGTTAAGGTAGATTTGTTAGAATTAAATCTCCTAGTGGATAGATGTAATTTTCTGCTGCATTAGAAAATTTATGATTGCTTTCCTTCTTGTAAAGTCTGGATTCGGATGCATCATCAAGTAATTCTGATCTGCTAACACGTCTGGTAACTCCGTCGAACGGATCAGGAACCACCACTGGTACTTCTCAAATTCGGAGCGGTTCACCAACTCTTTTATCTCGACTATCATCAAGGGATTGGAAGTCCAATATCGATTTAAAAAATGGTTGATTTTCATGATCTAAAGTGTATTTTTCTAAGATACATTAGCTAAAGAGGCTACATTTTACACAGAAAAATTAGAAGCTGTATTCTGCATTTATCACAATTCATCACATTAAATGGCTCTTGCTTTAGGAAAAAATGATACTTCTAAGTCTTGGAATTAATATTCCTCTTACTATAACTTCCTGACCTTCATTGCACTCCTCTTTGGTCCTGATTAAGCTGAGCGTTGTAATGTAGCATATTTGAGGCAGTGATTTTTCAATGATTTTTTTTATTGACCGTCTTTTTTATATTTAAAAAACAATAATAATGTGGATTACTCTTATAAGGATTCGTGAATCATGCTGGTAACGTTAGTCAGCGTATTTCGGCAAATCCCAGCTTGTCATCGGTGGAGTTGTTGGCCATTATTGCTGATCGTGATGCTGAAATTAAACAACTGAAAAATGAACTGTTGCAGGTAACTTTTAATAGACTAAAGGTAGAATGAACGACTTGTAATCTTTTTGAATATATTTTGTAAACATAAGCTGTGAGAATTTTTAAATCTTCCGCTTAATCTTATTCATTTATTTCTCTAGATATTCTCTTTTTCCTAGATTTTTTTGTTGATTCTTTTTATACAAGTGCTTAACTAACATAAATGCTGTAACAACTAGATGAATTATTCTGAAATAACTGAAAAGAGTGAAACTGAAAACTTGTTTAATTAATCTATTTAAAGTTAAAATGATATAAGCCATTTCAAATTAAACCAAGATTATTTCAGAAATCGGTTGAACATCAGCTGCAGATATCACGCGTTTTGGAGAAAGTATCTGAATTGGTGAAGGCAGCAGTAAATACAAATGTGCAAAGAGAAATAATGTCTGCAATGACTGGGATGGCCGGTTTCAGTGGATTTCATGATAACGGTTATTGTGATAAAAATTACGATGACGATAGTGATTTGTAGTAATAAGTAGTTTTACTACTACTTTGAATCTATGCTGTTTCATATCATTTCCAGCAATTTTTCAAGTGTATAACTCTACAGAGATACGATTGATATTCATTAGAAATGAGTTCGATCCGATATGTTTATTCATTCTTCCATTATTCAATAATTTTCAAAAGTTTCTTTCAACTTTTTCAGAAATTCGAAAATAATTTAGGACGTTAGCTGTGTACTTCTAGTGGATTTATACATTAGGAAATTTTTTTAGCGCAAGGCAAATTTTTTTCTGTATTTGTTTTTCGTCTGTCTTACTCACTTTGGGACAACTTCGTAATTCTTTTTTTTGCTCTTCTCTGTACTATTTGTTTGTTTTTCTTCATTATTGTTTTCCGAATTTTAATTAGTTGATGAAAAATATGTATTTAAACATTTTTCTTTCTGTTGATCTTCATGGTAAAAGATATTGAAAATAGTTGAAGACGTTCAAAAAAATATTTTGTAGATTATTAAAAAGTAGGACAACGAATTATCATACCTTGCATTGCTATACCCGATTAATCAATATTCGTAACTTATTCAGTTTCACGTTCTTTGCAAACTTTTGTTTTACTAAATAGCTGCAGTTTCGAATTATCAATTTGATAAGAGGGTGGTGATGTAACTTCATGGTATATTATTTCTGTCTCTTCGACTGTGATTCCTTATCGTTATTTGTTTTCTCTTACTTTTAAGAGCTCGTTTTCCCACTTAGTTCTGTCTTATTTGTACTTCACTCTTCACTTTTTTTTATTTTGTTTATTTTTCATTTTTATTTTTTAACTGATTTTCATTTCATATTTCTTTCATAATTTATCGTTAAATTTAGACATTTCCGGTACTTCAGGTGTGGAAACTATTTGATTTATAAGTATAATTCGATTAATAGGAATCGGTTTTTTCTGTTTATTTCAATTCATATATTTTTTAATATCGTAATGCATGTTTAATTGGTGTTCATGTGTGTATTATACAGGGTTATGTCACTTTAGTACTATTATTTTAATAAATTGGTACAAACTAGTTGCTCTGAAGTTCTGATGTTTACTTTTGGAGGAATTTCGCTCACTTTTAGAAATTGTACTCATTTATCACTTAGCTGAAAAATTGCAAGCAATCATTAAAAATGAGGAACAATGTCCAGATGCGTTTGGTATTCCTTGATTTGTTTGAATAGTAGAAAAAGGTGAATCATTTCATGGAAACATGAATTTTTGGCAATCTCTCGTTTTCTTAAATCCATTCCTGTTCAGAATGATATCTAAAAGATACGATAATTTACTTAAAGAAAGCCTCGAAATATATAAGAATACACGACGATCTCATTCTCTCCATTCTTGTTCCGTACGAGAAGTTATCTGTTCAAGTCACCGGAAATGCTTAAATAATCATCTTACTAATATAAGCAGTCGGGTGCACGGAATATATGCAATTAGTTGATTTCACCGTGAATTTTATCCTTCTGTAATCACCATATTCTGTTTACCACATTCTGTAATTAAAAAATTTTAAGCAGGAAAGAGATTCGTGCAAGAGATAAAAATGAAATTTTTAAAGTTGTTTAAAAATTATGGTTTTCGCTGTATAAAGCTAGAGGCGGAGTTATCAATAAAAGAGATTCTTGAAATTGTTTATTGAATTGATGTAGTAATCAGCACAGACAAAGAAATCGAGTCCTTCATTCGCTTTGATCACTGGTAATTTTACCGAGTTTAGGGAAACTCGGAAAAGAAACAATGAGATATGTGAATATAACAATGAGAACCTGAACACTGTGATTGATTTCATATCTTCTACAGTTATAAATCGGTAAAATGCTTAAACAAAGGATTACATGTTGACAGATGATAGAGGATCACATGTTGAGAAAATACAGTCAATGCTTTGAAACAAAGAACATTACAAATTTTCTACGCAAAAAGAAATTTAAAACGTAGCATTCTTTTTAATGTAACTCAAATCAAAATTTGTAAAAGAAGTTGTTTCGGTTTTTTTCTGATGAGGTTAATTAACTTCAATCGTTTTCAATTCTATGCAGTCGGAAAAATTCAAATTGCATATCATGCGCTTTGTCCTACATTATGGCTACCTTAGGGTGTTGAAAGTTTAGTTAAATTTGTTTTGCAATAACATCAACAGTTTTTAAACTCTCATTCGTTATTTCACTTCTTTCTCTCCTACATTAAAACATTAGTTGTCGATTAAGTTTAAAAACGCTAAAAAACGGACAAAAAAATACAACAGGATACAGTATATCTTGCCGAAAAATTCGGAATAATTTTATAATTTCTCCATTAAATTTGTAATGCGCAGAATTTTCAGTATGAATATTACTTTAATTTCACTATTTCTCAGGCAAATGATTCTTTAACAAAAATAATAATAACATAATGATAATATAAAAATAATATAAACAATCAATGAATAAATCATAAATTAATAAATCAATAAATCACATGTTAAATATCTAACCTTATCTTCTAAATTGATAATAAATTTACTTCTAATGTTTCAATTTTTTAATGGTCGCCCACGAATTTTAATCGAGGTGAACTGCTATATTTGAACTGTACGGACGAGTCCCTAGTTTAATGATTTTCCAATATATTGACTGAGCTTATATTCTCATTTTTAATTACTGTGATCAGTAAAGCTTCACCAATGTAACCTTCTTTCCAATTTATTTGTGCAAACAGGAGATGTGTTAGTAACTTGGATAGTGCATCCATACTTCGCCTTTACGAACAATATCCTCCAGTTCTTATCCAAATCATTTCTACAAGGTCAAACCAGCCCAATTATCGACTCTACTCATATTATTCGTTATTTTCCATTTATTACGCGAAAGCAGAATAAATATTCTTAAATTCGTATAATTATTCATTAGCGACAGCTGGCAACACAAAACGGACTTCATCGTCAAGTACAATTCCAAAACTGCCCACAACATCGTCATATATATCTGACTAAACTTGGAAATATTTGTTTGAAAAAATTTCGGATAGCAATATTTTAGTGAAGTAGTAATAGATTAATAGAGCTACAATTTTCACTTCATTAATATCTATTCCATTTAGAAATTGTCAAGAAATAATTCCGGATATTTCATGTATATTTAGATAATACGGAGGTTTTAATGAAAGCTATCATGCTTTGCTTTATATTTAACAGCTCAAATAATATGAGCAAAAAAGTAGTAACTCGTGCTAAACCAATCGATTCGATCCGTAAATTAAAAATGCGGTTTAGTGTGTAGTATATTTGATTTGCACAATGAAAAAGTTTTTGCAAGAATTCCAACAACTTTATTACATAACAAATCTTAAATTGAAATCAGTGTAGTGTTTTGATCTTACAACTTATCAAAAAAAAAATTAATGAATTTAAATTTTCATATATATATTACCGGAGATATTTCTAAAATTCCTTATGTTACGATTATTTGCCAATGGTGACAAAAATGATTGATCTTCGAATACGAACAATTTTATTTCATTTTATTTCTTTTTGGAATGAGTCATTTTGAGCAGACGAACGTACATCTCAATTTTATGTGTACATATACTTTTTTTTTTTTTTAACTTGCACTGATGACTTGTTACTTAATTCAAAAACAGAAGTACTCTATTTAGCTTGAAGTCGTTAATTCTCGAATTGATACTGCTTTGTGAGACGAAATCAGTTTCTGTTTCTTGTCATCTTTCTATCATAATTCATTTCAATCAATAAAATTCAGCAATAATCCAGATTTTTGCAGTTAGATTAAACGAAAATTATAAAACAACAAAGTAATTCAAGTACATAAGTCTTCCTAAGTAAATGGTCGGTAGCGAATAATTTAAGCATCTAATTTGAAAGATATGGAAGAATAAATATGAATACATATTAATGAAATCAAAGTCTTTGAATATATTATTTGAAATGACAATGTTTAAACAAGACAATCTTTTACCATCAGAAATATTAAATGTTAATTTCTCATCAGTAATTTAATACAATGTGCATCAGGAAGTTAAAGGTCATCCTGAATATTCGCTTCATTGATGCATAAATTTACAAAGCTCATCTCATCGTAAATTATAATATAATTATTGTTTCTCATTTCTGCAATAATCAGCATAAGGTACAAATATGCCCTTCATTCTCCATGTGACGACAGTGCGTTTGTTACAAATCCGCATTCCTCTTAAATCTTTAGTCGTTTAGTGATGTATATATCCCGCAAGCCGGATATACTATAGTATCAGGCAAATTTTCTTGTAGCCATTTTATTTAGAGATAAGTGAGTTATTTCCGAAACCAAATGACCCCAAATTCAGCATCAACTCCTCATATTTGATATTTGGAATATGTTATACTAAATTTTGCTGTTATCATCTGTAAATCTGCCATAATACAATTTCGACCTTCATCCCGAAACATATATAGATTAGACATATGAAGTGGTCTGAATCAATCACTACTGCACTACACTTAAATATGTTTGCTGCAACAGCGATCAGCGCACATTATAGAGAGAAGAAAGAAGAATAGCAGTTTGGGATAGTAGTTAAATCCGAGCTTACAACATCTAGCTAGGAATGTCTGCATCTGCTCTTTCTGCTATAATATGTAAAGCATAGCTTACCGAAATATTTAACACTACTACTAATCACATTTGATAACTTAACGTGCGTATATTTTACGTATTTTCTGACGTCTTATGGAATTATGGGCAATTACAAATCACGTCCGCCATCTTCATGCGCTGGTTATATTTCCTTTTCATTTTTATTGAAGGAATATATTATTTTTAATAGAATTATAATTCGAGGTTAAAATTTTTCGATTTATCCAACAGAATAGATCGTATGATTTTGAACAATTTTTTGCAATTCTTAATGATGCATCGAAAAGTTGAGTTAGTTTTTGTTTGTTCAGATGAATTGAAAAAAAAAATCAGTGAAGGGTATGCAGTGGTGCGATCAAGACTTAATGATGATATCAAACCACGTTTTGATGCTTGGAATGAGCTGCAGAATGCATGCTTGTAAGTTCAAATTAATTGCATCGAAAGTTAATTTCGTTCTTGCTTTTTTTGCATAAACTTAAGCAGTTTTATTTCAAAATCTTACCAGGCGCTGTAATCTTGTTGATGAACAAATAATGAATTTTTTTAGTCAAGGTACACTGAAAATAGAATCATTGAAAGATCTGAAAAGTCTGGATGAACGTACCGATGACCATCAGTTATCATTGTTGCATCTCATTTGTGCTGGACATTCGGAACAGGTTTTTTTTTAAATTTAGCCATTTAACCAAGAATAAGATGAATGTTTTTCCTTGTCCTTTTTAATATGACTTTCCAAAGTTTAAATTGAACAATTTTATTTCAGCAACCAGAGAAAGTTACCATTCTATTTGAAGCGTGTGGTGATGATGAGATGAAAAAGGAATTACTCCTCAAACATCTTTCTAAGAATGGCTTTTCTGCTCTTCATTTCGCCGTCTATAAGGTAAAATATTACTTGATATGAACTCTATTTTAATTGCTTTAGTATTTGTAAAAACTAATCTTCAGCACTATCAATGTTCATTAACAAGCGATTGTTGGAAATGTTGAAAATGATTGTAAGTTGGAGTTATGTTTAGTTTGTATGAATTTTTGCTCATTTGATTACACTGCTTTAGCTATCGTATGATTCTTGTCATCAAAAATCATCATCTAGCCCGTGTTTCTGCCAAAAGAAATTATTAATAGGTTATTTGCGCATTCTATGAGATACTCCAGTAAGTGTTTTCAGGTTTTTATTAATGAATTAAATCATTTGTTCCTTGATTTTTATTGCTGTTAACATACTAGGACGAAATAGAAATTGTGGAAAAATTGCTAGCAGCTGGAGCAGACGTTGATTTTGCGGGTCGCAACAAATTACCACCACTCCATTTAGCCGTAATGTGTGGTAACGTTGAGATGGTAGAAAAGCTGATCGACCGAGGTGCTTCGTTACAAATTGCTGACTTTGTAAATTTCAGCCCGCTTCACTGTGCCACTTACTTTGCTCATGAAAAGGTTTGAAATATTTTGAATAGCGCATTAGTTGAGATTAGGAAAATTTCAAGCTTATAAAGCTTTAAACTAATATTATTTTGTGATAGCTGATATTATTTTTTTTTCTATTAAATTGAGATTTTACAGCTAGTACGCTTGTTGATAAAGCGTGGAGCGGATCCAAATGCGTGTGGTGGTGTACGAGACCGACCACTACATCTGGCCAGCAATAAAGGAAAGATCAGTATTGTTTCCGCACTTCTAGAAGCAGATGCTGATCGTTTGTTTTTTAAAATTCATACCAATGCCGAAAAATTTTAAACTGCTCTAGAAAGTAGTATTCTTTACGATAAATCTCGGATTTAATGCATTTTCACACAGAAATTGTTAATTGATAAAAGCTCTTTACCAGATTGAGCTGTAGGTCATAAGCGCATTTATTTGAACTGCAACCTTCTTTAGTTTTATTCATAATTTATTGCTTAGAATTTTTTTTCGAATATTGTATAATTTTATAGCAACTCTGGCTGATGATGAAGGTAACACATCGCTACATTTTGCTGCAAAAACGGGTCACGTTGGGATCATTGATTTATTGCTTCTGAAAATTGGTGCTGGACATCAGGAGGTCTCTATTATTTAATCATGTAATCTCTATTAGAAGAGTAGTTAAAATATTTTATACTGGTTAATAATTAGCTAATATTTTATACTTTCATTGATCTACTTTTTATATATTATCATACACAATTAGCTCCTTCTTAATGTGACCTAAGGATTCGAAATACAACCAAAAGCTTTAAATTGATGTTGTATTACCTGCCATGCTGTCATATCAGGGTTGCGTCTTTTAATAAATCATGGAAGTGTTCTTTTAATGAAGGTTTCATAACAAATTACAATTTACTGCTACTTTTATATATTTAGATCTCTAATAACTCTTTAAGTCATTTTCAGTTAGCTTTGAAAACCAATGTTTACGGCGATACACCGCTTCATACAGCTTGTTATGCAGGACGCTTGGATGCGGTAAAACGGTTGTTGGATTTTGCTGGATCAGTTATTCTGAATATGGTGACTTTTTCATGATTGGCGAAAATTAAGATTTTATCTTTTTCTATGTACACTTATCAAAAAGAAATCTTAATTGATGTAGGAAAATGTTTTCTCCGAAACACCGCTGCATGCAGCTTGTACGAATGGAAGAAATTTGGAATTGGTGGCTTTTTTATTGAAACAACCTGGTGTAGATGCCAATTTTCAAGGACAGGATGGTCATACTGGTAGGTGTGTTGTTTTCTCAAGATTATCTCATGTAGCATAAAGTCTTCTTTTTCAAAAAAATAGGTAAGAAGTTTTTTTTTTTCTGGAAATAGTACAGCGCATGAGATATTTATACATTACATTTGCGATTTTTATATAACACTGCTGTTGAGAATTCGGAGCAGATTTTACTGAATAGCAATAATGTAGTTGAAGCTAACCGAAGCACATCTTATAACCCGATCTGCTGATGAATTGGTTGACTCGTTTCTAAAATGATGTTGCAAAACTTCAGCCCTGCACAGTGCATGTTATCATGGGCATTTACGATTTGTGCAATTTCTTTTGGATAATGGTGCAGATCAGTCATTGACTGCTCGAGCTGTTGATTATTCACTTTTGCCGAATGAAACATTAAGTGGCAAGTATTAATTTCTCCAGATTTGTTTTTATCATTCTAATTGTGAAATTATCTGCTGTACTATTTGAAAAGGCCTAGTATTGGACCTATTCTTACCTGCTTACTTCTGAGAACAAGAGATACAATTGGAACTTAAACAAACTAAAAAACTTCCTTTTTTCAATTAAATTTGCTCTTTTCCTTGAATTGTGGTATGCGCATTAATTTTGTTAGACTCAGACCCGCAAAACAATACCTAATTTTTTCATAGAAATCTTCCTTTTTTTTATGACAATGTTAGTGAATATGATAGTTTTGACATTAAAAACAGTAGTAAGAATTTGTGATTTCTTCAAGACAGTACATCAGTATCATCAGCTACAGCTCAAACGATGTTTGCGTTATCCAAAGAATCCGGAACTTCAATTGGTGGTGGTAGTTCATCTATCTCATCTGCTAACCTTAACGATGATCAACAACAAACACCTATTATCTGGGCATATGAAAAGGGTCATGATCAAATTGTCGCCTTACTCAAGCATTATGCAAGCAAATGTCCGGATTCTGATGTTTGTTCAGAATACAGGTAATTTACACTTCTGAACAAAGGCTTAGTTATCATTTTTTAAAATTACACCTGAATAGACGATATAGCTAATTTCAACATATTATCGGGCGAAGTTCTGTAGCGATCTTTTGCAAAATATTAAAATTCATTTTCATTTAAAAGTAGGATTAATTTCTTGTTAGTTTTGTGATCAAGTTTTCAGTTCTGGCGAAAGCAGTTATACACCACTTCCCAGTCCTCTTGGTCGATTACGGTCAGTGACTAAAGAAAAAGCTGAAATATTGCAGTTGAGAGCTTCACTCTGCAGCCAGTTCCATCTTTCATTAACGGACGTCGATTTTCAGGTACCTTTAATTCGCAGTTATTATCAAGAAGAAGCGAGAAATGCTCTATTATGAAATTTATTTCAGGAAGCTATCGGTAGTGGTTCATTTGGGAAAGTTTATAAGGGTACGTATCGAGGCAAAATAGTAGCAATCAAAAGGTAGATTATGATGTATCTTTGAAGAATGACAAGTTAAAAGATAAATCAAGATAAAAATTGAAAGATAAATTACACTGCAGATACCGTGCAGTAACATTTGGTTCCAAGAGTGAAGTTGAGATGTTCTGTCGTGAAGTATCTATTCTGAGTAAACTGCAGCATCCAAATGTAATTAATTTTATTGGTGCATGCTTGGATGATCCAAGTGTTAGTTTTGTTTCATTTTTCCTTAGTTGTAATTAGAATTAATTGGATATTACACAATAAATCGTAATAGATTTTGAAAAAAATTTTTCTACACATGTGTCTAAAAATGATTATTATTTATTTCCTCTTTTCCTTTCCATACACCTACAATTTTTTTCTTCCTATGGTTTATAGCTTTCAAAGAATTCTTTTCTGAGTTTCTCCTGAGAAAACTAAGCGATTCCAAGTTTCTATTTTTTCAATACTTAATTTCTTGCAGCAGTTTGCAATCATCACAGAATTCCTTGTTAATGGATCTTTATTTTCTTTACTACATGAACAGAAACGGCAAGTTTTCAATCACAATCAATTGAACACATGTTAGATATAAGCTGTTTAATTTTCAAAAGATTGAGAATTTGAAAAAAAAAAGACGACTAAGGTTGTATTTATGTTTTAAAGTTGGAAATTGCGTATAATTAAATGGTTTAGTAACGAAAAAAATTAGCCGTTATTTTAGAATTACTTATATCTACATTTCAATAATTGCATACTTTTAATTAGTAGAACTGTCATAAAAAACTCTTTGAAGGGTTCTGGAAATGGCCTTACGTCTAAACATAGGAATTGATGTTGCACGTGGAATGCGATATCTTCATGAACTGGCTAAACGACCGGTGATCCATCGAGATCTCAATTCTCATAACATCCTTCTTCGTGAAGATGGACGTGCTGTGGTAGCGGATTTTGGTGAATCACGTTTTATGGCGCAACACGACGATGAAAATATGACCAAACAACCGGGCGTATGTCATGTTTTGTTAAAATTAGCTTAATTGAAAGAGTCAATAGAGGTCAACAAATCAAAGGCAAATAGAAGAAGGTCAGATTGTTATGTTTTTCGCATAATTTTCCTAGAATGTTATGAGGTTGAATTTTCTACGAATTTGATGGCGAGATTTTTGGCTTCCTTATATATATTTTATTTATCCGCGACTTTTAAGAAGATAAATTTGGAAATTTAAATTTGAAAATTTTTGTTTTCCTTTGAGTAGTCTCTTGTAGAATCTTCGATGGATGGCACCTGAAATTTTCACTCAGTGTGGCCGATACGATCGAAAAGCAGATGTATTCAGTTTTGCTTTGTGCATTTGGGAGCTTCATGCTGCAGAGCTACCGTTTGCTCACTTGAAACCTGCTGCTGCTGCTGCTGAGATGGCTTATAAACGAAGTCCAGTTTCTTAATTTACAGCAAAATTTGTAATAACATATCGGAATGTTGACCTTCAGTTTTGTTTCGATGTTATTAATAATTTGTTATTGATTTTATTAATAATAATTAATAATTATTATTAATAATCAGTAATTAATTTCACTTAGTAACTATTAATTATTAATAATTACTCTTACTAATAATTTTAACCAAATTTGTTTGTAACAGGTTGCATAGTTTGAAGTTAATATTACATCACATTTTAGCAAGTAGAAGGTTATCACTGTAGGGGCAGATAAGCATTCTATATTACGATTTAAAAAATTTAAAAAAACTAGTCAATGAAAACTTTAATTCAGCATAGTTAAGGCGAGTTTTGGTAGGATTTCGAATTTTAAGTTGGATTTTCAGGTCGTCCACCTTTACCCCCACATCCAACTGTTCAATTTCCGGCACATATTCTACACATGATAACATCAGCATGGCATCATGATCCCAAATCTAGACCCGCTTTTGCGGATATTTTGCCAAATATCGAAAAGTATGCATCACCGGTTAAACCACCTAATGAAGTGTCTCTCTGCAATGGTACAGCAGATTGCAGATTGTTGTCTGTTTCAAAACTCAAGAATCACTGGGAGGGCAAAGGAATAATGCAAGGTGGGTCTCGAATTTGAAAAGAACAACTTTTTCAAATAACATTTCTGATTTTATACGAATTAAGTTATTTGTAAACAATTTTTCTTTTTTCGTTTGAGAATATAAATAGTGCGTTTTAACTTTATTCTGATACTAAGTCGTTCAATTTTTTTCCGACGATCTTGCTGCAAATTTTCCTGATGTATACGAACGTGTATACGAAAAATTCTCGACACTTTCAAACCATCCAGCATTGATATGATTTTATACTTAATAGTGTAGATGGCTTGCTGATAACTTAAGTATCTTGTTTACTCTTCTAATTTAGTCTTTTAATTTAATCAAAAATCATCTACCTATTCAGCCATTCAGATGGGTTTTCTAAACTTCATGATTTTAATAGTTATCGTATTCAGCGACTGTGGAATCCTTCTTTTTTTCCTTTTACTCAGCAGTATTCATCTCCATCTATTGATTTCATCATACATTTATCAGAATGAATTTCTCTGGAATATTTTCATTTTCTCATTTTTAGGTTTTTCGGTGACCAGTGGTTAGCTTCATTTGTTAACCACCACAGTATTTCAAGTTATGTTGTGCAGAGGAATCATTTATGAAAAGCATTGAATTCTACTATAAGAATGCCTACTATAATTCTAGTCCATTTCATATTTTAGACTCAACCCAACATCCTATTGCTATTACATTTTCCACTTCAACAAACGGGATAACTTCATGTTCCTCTGCATCATCGATTTTTTCAACAATATCATCGTCAACTAAAACTGTCGATGAACTTCGGCAACGGCTCGATCGTAATGGATACGTTTTACAGCCAATTATCACTGTTGATAATGATTCCATATAGTGATATAACTTTGGTTTATGAATGAAAGCCATGCATAAAAGCATGTATAAAATTTTTTTTTTAAATTCCTGAAAGTTTTTTCATCCAATTACAATACATGTAGTGTTTTATACTCACAGCAATAATTGTTCTAATTTATTAAAAGGATTGCTTGGATGATATCCTTCAAGCTATTGAAATTGTACTGTTTAATATTTAATTTACAACACTTTTGATTAGTAATGCTATAGGCAAGACTGTATTCATCACTTTCAACTAGAGTGAATTGCTCTCTATTCATCTTTATCGGAATAATCAGGGGATCCATAAACTATAGAAGAAACATGGAATAATCAGGATATCCATAAAATATAGGGCATGTTGCAAATCGATAAAAAAAATTCAGACATAAGTGAATGATAAATAATTTAAAAAAAAATGAGAGTAACTAAATTTGAAGATGTTCCTCTATTCGTAGAATTTCAGCTAACTTGTGCGACAGCAGTGTGACAACATTTGGAGTGTAATCTGATTCTAGCATGTTATCTTACAGCACGTATCATTATGCAGTAAATTTTAGCAATTCTTTTATGTATCATAAAGATTATTTCGAATGCTTGATGATAAAATTAAATTAATTAGCAAAATTTTGTTATCTGTGATGATGATAACGCATTTTTCACTTCCGATATCTTTGATTTTTAACAAAATACATGACTAATTTAAATTTTACTAGAGATACGTATTGCACATTACGATCTTACTGACATATTTTACTAGTGATATGTTTATCTCAAACAGTAATAATCCATATTACTTGATTATAAATTTTCGTATTGCCCGATAAAAGATTTTATTTGTTTCAGACGATCATTGTTTATTAAATTTTTACCTTATTTTAACAAAAGAGCTCTTTAATTTACATATGAAAAAATCATACAAAATTACTGTCATATTATTACATTGGCATATTATATTGATGAAATGTTTATTATTTCTATTAATAATTTCAAATATTACCAGTAGTGCGACACAAAGAAATAAACGGAGCATTACCTTGAAGATTTATGACACTACTATTTTGTCTTTGATTGCTCGAATTTTTTTTGTTGAATATTCTAACTTAAATTAATTATGAAATCGCTGAAATTTCGCTTGCTTCAAAGAATCCTTTAAGATAAGTTAATCTCAAACTATCCAACTGTTCAGGTCCCATGCCATAAATATCCTTATACCATTAGATTCTGTAATAGTCCAATTAGTGACCGTTTTTTTGGAGTGTAATATCTTACGATTAAAACTCTAACGAGCCAGTGCATCTTGCAAAGAAAGTTCCATCTAATTATTGAACTTTATTAATTGTAAACGTTCGTTAGCGCTGTACTCTTTTTAACTCTCGCCTTTCAGTACCATAACTACGCGAGAAATTTTCGACGATCATCGTTATTGGAAAAGCTAGTACCAATACACCGGATATACTGGCACAACTAGCGATAAATTTACCAACTGAAAAAAGGCAACGGTTAGAGTTTTTAAATTTTTTCATTAAAAAACTGGAACAAGTTTATACGAAAATTTTTATGACTTTGCTAAATTTTTAAACTTTTCTCTGAAAAAGTAATGAAAGCAAATATTTTTATATAAAAGCAATAGTGAAAATTACACAATGTTTCCGGACAATAATCGCCATAGCCAACAGTTGTCATTGTAATGATACACCTGAAATTTGGTGACAATTGTTATTTTGCATTTGCTCTTATGAAATCTCATCTAAACAAATATCATTACAATATAAATGAATTTGGGAAATCTTTGATCACTGAAATTAAATTATCAAATTATATTAAATAAAATTCATTATGGACTATTCATCTTGTAGATCTTTTTTAAAACAACAAGATCTATGAATTTTAAGTTTGATAGGCCTTTAAGTGCGCTTTAATGAATAATTACAGGATTATGATGAAGTTATAAATACATTATACACAAATCTTTGAACTACAAATTAAATCACGAAGTCTGGTAATACTCTAATAAAACCCACCACCAGCCGGCATGTGGAATTGATTTAAATTTTGTGTTTGGTTCATCACGTTCGGCGAAATACATCAGAGTTGAAAAGAAGATTACTGTTGTTATCAAAAATAGTATAAGCATTGATAGTTCCGGAAGGCTGCCAAAATTCGGTATAATTAAAAAGTAGTTAACAAAAATTAACAAATTGAAAGATTTTGTAAGCTCAAATATTTGAAATTTATGAAATATTGTTGCGTGATGAAGATAATGCTCACATATTTACCTCGTTCTAAAGGTCACACCAAGTAATTGTAGTCCATTGGAATAACGAGCAAGCTTGAATATTCGCATTATTCGCATCACTCGTATTCCACGCATAACCGTTGCTAAACCACGGAAATCATCAAATGTATGTGCTCCAAAGCCTTAATTGTAGCGATAAGTTCATTCAACTTTCATCTCATGCAATTATTGCGGGAAATTTTCACTATTGTTCATTAGTACCAACAGATTTGTTTTATCAATTATCAATAAAGCTAATTACTAATTTCGTATCACAAATTGTCACCAATGTGTTCTATAAAGATTTTGAGGCCAAGTAGATATACCGATAATTTTTGTTAACTTTAAAATTTAAAGAGAATAAGGAGCTACTCTTAGCTACTGATTCCCTTTGTTGCTTTCCTTAGCTCAATAAAATAGATCAGCGGTCTTATGGTCAAATCGCATTTTAGAAGGAAAATAGACAGAAGCGAACTACTCAATTGCTTGGATGCGTCTAAATCAACTTATTAGGAAGAATCGGATCAAGAGTTTCAGACGACACAATTATGCGGACAGAACTGAATTACCGGCTTTTTAAATATGCTATAATACATGAAATAGCGCTGTGTCTATTACAGAGAAAATGTTAATGATGTTTCTTTCTTTAATATTCATATTGCATTAAGAAATAAATGAACGACAACTGCGCTTCAGTCCTGTTTTATAGCATGTTAATAAATGAATATTAAAATTAACCGACTTTTAAAACCGATTTTTAAAGTTTTGAATGATTTGCAAAATAAAATGTAGCAATAAATTCAGATGAAATGTTTTGCTTGAATATTGCTTGGTTTTCTTGCTTAACGTAAAATCGGAAAATACGAAGAACGATATGAGAGATAAGAATATGATTGAAAAATCAGCATTTCTCAACTTCTGAGAATGAACATACAGAAATATCTTGAATCAAACTCAAATTAAAGTGTTTCAGAACAAAGGATCTCACGATCCTCAATTACCTGGATCCAAATGCCGATAGCACTTTTCTGTTGTAAAAATAATAGAATAAATTATTGTGACAGTGGAATATTATTGAAATAACAATAAATCTGCTCGATGTAATTTAAAAAACAGTGTAAAAAATCGAAAAAGAGCCATGCAAGAAGATATTCCAACCGAGATCCCTCAACTTAAAAATCAAAAGAGAAAATGAAGAGGATATTTTAACAAAAGTTGTAAGAAACTTAAAAATCATTGATTAATAAGAGATCAAGAGAATAGTTTAAACATCCTTTCATTTAATCAGTTCGTCCTAAATGTTTGATAGAACAGATGGATTAAACGATACGGCATAACGCGTTCAAGGTCTTTTTTAAAATTTTGCATTCGCGAGGTATCCGAAATATGGTGCCGATATCATCAACAAGAGCATCAATGAACTACACTAATAACGGAACATTTCTGATAACTAAAGATAAAAGAAATGTTTAAAATTTGTAGCGTTCAACATTTTATTACTAAGAATTGAGAATTTAGGATTAAATTGATGAAACACTCAAAGAGAATACGTTACCGCAAGCAGAAAGTAAAATTTCCACATAAAATGGCAAGATTGTCAAGCTATCAATGAGATTCAGTGGTTCTAATACAAATTTGCTTTTTTGTGGACAAACAATAAAGCGAGCCAAATATTCGAATGTAAACCATATTATACAAATCTGAAAAAAAATTTGAAATTGGAATTACATTAAAATTTAAGTTAGATATAAATTTCTCAATAACACTTCTCCTTCTCCTTCTATTTTAATTGTTGATTAATGAGGTAGGAAAATTGTTCAGAATTTTGACGTATGATATTTTTGATGAAGATATTGTCAGAAATATTTAACCAGAACTTTTATCTAGTGCTGTTTATCCTCCTCAGATCTCTAGATCCTAGGAAAAGCTAATTTTTAAAACTAGTAATCAGATAAACGATACGAGTTTTAGTCGTTCCAGTTTAAGCAATACTCCATAATTCATCACTAATTAAGAGTATATTTAAGGAAATGTGCTGATAAAAATCACGATCATGACTTACCAATTCAACAAGCTCCAAAATGGGATGAAGTCGGAACTCAACTTTTGTACCCAACAAACTCGTACTATTATCGGTACCTTGCCATTCAGGCGTTGAACCAAGTATCATAGCAATCACTGACAGTATTACAATCATTATGCTTACCAACGCGAAAATCTGCAGTAATAAGTAGACGTTATGAGTAAATGATAACAAAAACAGTGCCTTCATTTTACTTTTCTACTTAAATTTCATTTTAATTACTGAAATATGCGAATTTGAGCGTGATTTTGACTTCTGATATTAGAAAAGCGTAACCTGAGCTGCGGTACTTGTATTGGGATTTTCCATTAAAAGCCACAATTTATGTCGTTGGTAGTCCCAGCGAATTCCATCAAATTTATGACCTTTAATATAAAGACGAATTAGGAAATTTAAGAAAAGTCATTGAAAGTTTTGATCTAACTTTCACAAAATTTACATGTATTTTGAGGAAATAAGAAAAAAGAATCTCTACTACTCTAACAAGAAATATGTAAATTGTTCGAAATTTCTAGCCTAAATCATATTTGACTCCTCAGCCTAACGATATCACTCACTTGGATTTCTATTAAAATAATTTCAGAATTAAAAGCTTTTTCTTTGGAAATAGTTAAGCGATGAAAGAATTGTAACTTTTAATTAATGAACCACAGGTAATAGAATTTTTGCTTCCATTCGGTAATTTCTCACCGTCTTCACTCTCATCAATCATCATCAACATGCAGCATGGAGCGAAGAAATCCCTGAATATTCGTCATTAATAATTTTTCACTAAAATATAAGATTTAGGCTAAACAACATTCCATCATTTTTGGATTTGTTTACATCATTATAGAAAGGGTTCGATGGCTCCATCAAAAAGGAATCTTTTCCTACAAGTATGCTTGTGAGAACTTTTATTTAAATTAATTTTTTGGTTGAAATGATTTTTGTGACTCATCTGCACCTAGATAAAAGTAAATTAAAAACAGTTCCAAGTAAGGAATTTACTTTTTAAGTAAGACAATAAAAATTTCTATCATCTACGGTGTTCTGGCTGTTACTGTGCTTGATGTTGCGTTTTCACAATATCTCAATTTGAAAAGAAATTAGTGAAAAGTTTTCTCAAATATAAAATTGCAACTATTTTCAAGCAATGATCACTGGATTGTTTTAGTTTCGTAGGAGCTAAAGTAATTAAAGGTCAAATTTCGAAGACTGAAAAAAGTGAAAAAGCTTTAACAACTTTTTGATACGCCAAAAATCCAATTCTCCGGACAGTCTTTTGGGACAAATATCACTTATTTGATGGAAATATCCAATTGTTAAGAAATCATAAATTGGCTCAAATAATTTTCCAGAGCGTTCAAAAAAATATTCCCTTGTATCAGACAAATAACCATTGCAACTTTCCACCCTTGCCGCATGTGTTTTCCGGCAAAATTCAGCTAATAGTGAAGTTGGACATCGACACTGCAATATTTTCATCTGATATGGAAGTTTTCACTTGCAAAGATCAGTGGGAAGACTGTCGATGAGCAATCACGTGGTCTCCATAACATGTCATTGACAGTATAATTCTTCATAAAGTAATGTAAATTTATCCATGCTGCATACCTGTATGGTTGAATAACGGATACGGAAATGTGTTCCACCAATATTTAGAAGTAAGTGAAAATCACAGATATTTGCAGTCTCAACTGGTGCCATTTGCATGTCCATTTCGGAATCACTAAAGCATCTGTCAAATCATTTGGTATCTACGAGAGTGTTATGGCACCGCGTTGCGGTACTATTAGTTGAGTTATTCAACTAATAAGTATTCAAAATGTAATAATTCAAAAATTTCAGTCTTCTCATCAATATTTAACTTGGTAAATATGTTGTGATATCAAAAACCTTAGAAGATGTTAGTTTTATGAGCCACTTAAACTTTCATTAGTATTTGTGATTATCTCAAAATTTAAATATAAAATAGATTTGCAACTTGAAGGCGCACTTTTTCAAATTGATCTCACCAATTTCAAGCTTCCAACCAGTGCCTGAATGAGCTCTTTCGGCAGCAATACGAGCTTCTTTTTTATGTTTTGTTAGTGGCAACATCTCTATGCTCTTCTCAGGATATCAAAAAAGTCGCACTGTTTTCATTGAGTACTAAAATTAGATTTCAATAAGTTGAGGAATGTATATCAATCAGTAATAATTTATGATATTCTGTATAGCACGAATAATTAAATGTTCGGTTTTGTGAGTTAAGCTTGAAATTTTTTGGGGACATGAAAATTTAATTGCAATTCAGCAAAATTCAGTTGCATCAATGCTAATTGAAAGACTTTTCAGAAAAATACTTATTAGTAATGAATGGATAAATTTTGCAATTAATTAAGCTATTCAAGCAATAGAAGATTCATTTATACAGTTTATGCAATGCGAATATTATTAGTACAAAATATTTTCGTTTTAGAAATTGAAAGTAAAAGAAAAGTGACACGTGTCATTCAATTAATTAAAATAATAATTAAATGTGATTTTTGGAACAAAATATAACAATGAACCAAGAATTCAATTTGCAAACAAAAAGAGACGCGTTTTTAGTTTTGGTCATTTGTTGAGTAAAACGAGTAAATTAATTAATATCCATTATATGTTTATTTCTTACAGTGGATGCTAAGTTTTTCTAGCAAAATTCAATTGGGACCGATGATTTTGTTATCATCTAATCCTGAGTAAGATTATGACACCTGTGAATGTAAAAATCTTATGCGATCGCTTTAACTTTAAAGATCACATAGAATGATGTTGTTAGAGCTTCACTCTTTATTTGTCTCGAAATGTCTGTATTGTTCATGAAAAAATCTATGCTTTAGCATAGCAGTTAGTAGGCAAATTTTCTTCTCATTAATATTTTCCTACCGAACAAGGCATTAATCCAATTGGAGAAATTTACAAAATGAAGCCAGTTTTTATTTGTTGTTATAAAAACCCCAATTCATTTTCGCTTCATGTCATTTACGTTTCATGTCATTAACTTCATGTCATTAACGTCAATGTTATTTTGGGAAAGTTAATTAAAGATAATAAAAACTTTTAAATGGTAGCTTTTTTCAGAAATTCCAAAAAATCTTGTTATATATTATTGTATAATAGAAAAAATTTGCAGCAGAAAACGATGGCGAAATATGGCAAACTTCAAATTATTAAAGATTAAGTGCGAACAAAACCTTTCGTAAGATAATATTCAATTTTTATCAATACAATAAATTTATAAATTATTATTGAAAAAGTATTATTTGAAAAAGTGAAGGAAACGAGAAAATTAATTAAGTGGAAAAAAATTTCAAAAATGATGCAAATAAAATGTGATAAGAATGAATGCAATATTGCTGAAAATAGCTGAAAAAGAAAAAGATTTAAAAGTAGGTATGACAGAACAAAAGCTGCTGAACAGAAGGAATTATATTTTACACACTGTACTGGCAAAGATTATAAACCTCGATAAAACTTTGCATTAAGAAGCTACCTCAACAGCTGTTAAATAAAATATATTTTTGAAGTGTCTTATAATTAAATGACTATAAAAATCTAATATAAACACATTTAATTAATTATGTTACATAGCAACTGCAACACATAACATATGAAATATAGAAATGGAAATGCATTCCATGCAATTAAAAATTAATATTTTTGTAAAATTGAAAAAAAATACGCAAAAAAAATTCTGTGATGAAAGCTTTTTTTATTATCAGCCGAAATCACTGAATTGCAATGTAAAATTATTGGACTTTTATGCAATTAATTGCTGGGAAACATGAATAAATTGCTTTGATGGCTTATTTTACTGAGAGTTATATGACATATGACACTATTGATAGATTTAAACAGCATAAAATAAATTTCTGAAACAAATTTCTCTTCAGTTTCTTTGTTTCCAATTTTTTCAACAAAAAAAACGAAATTTGATGCTGTCGTTTGATTAGATATATTTAGTATAGTAAACAGTTCAAAGAATATTTTGAGATAAATGAATTCATTTTTTAAGTGTAATATACGGGAAGCATAATTAATCTTCCCAATGAAGATATTTTGGTTTTTTTAACGAAGTTGAAGCAATTTTACTTTCTATTGATCTTTTTAAAGAAGTTTGTTAGTACTGTTTAATTAAATTAGACATAATTGGTGAAATAGCAGTGAAAGGATTTATTATAAGTTGATAGATGCAAGGTTCTCAAAAAAAAAAAAAAACAATCTCAGCACAACCTAAGTATTATATCACAAAATTAGAATAGAAATTTCGAAATCTAATCAGAAAAATATGATGATTGGAGTGATAACAAATATCATATGGAACATCAAAGCTCATTTTAATCACGATAAAAGGTTGCAAAAGTTTGAGAGAGACATTTAAATTTATTTTAATTAAGATGAAATTTTAAAAAATAGAGGATCGCCATTGATGAAAGGAAAAATTGATGGAAAGCATCTGAGTTTGTAGATGCGCGGAATAACATTTATCTTTTCACTGAATTTTTTTCTCTATTATTTTTGCTTTCATTGTCGCTCTCATTCAACAAAAAATTTATTCAAATTAAATGCAATTTGGTACTTTTGAGATAGATTTTGAATTGTTGTTAAATAGAAATATTCAGATTTTGTGGAAAAAAATCAAAAGTAACCAAATAAAATTTTTGTAAGCAATTAAATTGTTGCTAATTAAATAGAGAAAATTTTTGAAACATTCAAGTTTAAATTAAAGAAGAAGTTCTCTTAGCTAAACAGAGATTGAATCCAATGACTGATTTTTAAGAACTCGATTTTAAGTGATTATGATGATACATTGCATAATTGAGGATGCTCTTAGGATGTGGAATTTGTAAAAGTTTATACATACTTTCAACGCATATTTTTATTTCCTTTTCACAACACAATTCCAATTTTTTAAAATAAATTTTGCTGCTAGCATTTTAATTTGAATAAATTTTTTATTGGATGGGTGCGACAGTGAAAGCGAAAACGGCAGAGAACCTATCGAGATTCAGCAATGTTATTATGTGATCATGAAATTTAGCAGCTTTATCATTTGTTCTTAATGTTCAGTGGTTTGTTCTTCAAAATATTAATTTAATTAACACTGTTGACTGTTTGAACGCATAATGTATTAATGAAAATCGAAATGATTGCATGCCTTTCAAAATTTGAATCTATGTTTATTTCATTAGCATTTTTCTAATAAAAATATCTTGCAAACTATATTTTCGAGCCTATAATTTTTCTAATTAAGTGAATATGCCGAACCCTTTCGATGAATCTTTAATTGCAGTTATTTCACATAATTAAATATTGTAAGTAGAAAATTGTCAGAAAATCGAGGTCTCAAAAATAAAGTAGTTGTATCGCTCTACTGCTTGGACGGTGAAAAAGATAACAAAAATCATGTTAAGTATTGCTAACTTGAAATTACTCATGCAATTAATTAATGACTCAATATTTTAACTACTTCACTTGTTACCGTAGAATGTGTAATTATTATTATCTGGATTAATATTGAAATAAATCATTTATGCGTATCTTGATAATGCCATTAAAACTAAAAATATCTTGGAAAACGTTTCCAATTAAAATTTTCATAAATAGGGGAATTGAAGCAGAAATGATGGGTTTCAATAATTAGAAACTAGCGACAAGATATAAAAAAAGTTTAAAATGAGTAAATAAATATGAAAAATCATATTTCGCATCAAAGCCATGCCGTGAAATATCCTTTATCTAACTAATTTCTTTTTAATATTTCAACATAATGAATCTTTAGCATGACGAACAATTGAAAAACCATTTAATGTATTTCTGAAAAAGATTCAATCTTATCGTTCAATTTGCTGTAGCAGAAATGGTTGAAATTAATAAGATTTTGTACCTAATTAAACGCTGAGATTGATTTGAATCGCATCAAAAATCAATTTTCTGAAGAATTTGGATTGCATTAAAAAGCAATTCAAGAAAATATCAAAGTGTAATTTCAAGCAGCGAACCTTTATTTTCCAAATTTTAGTTTTCAAACGATGTGAAGCATAAAAGATGATGACATTTCCAATGTTAAAATGGCTAGCACCACCATTCATATTGCTTATTCGCTATTAGAGAAATTTTCTGTTTTTGTTCCCAACAAGTTAACACATTAATTATTCTTATTATTCACAATGCAGTTACCAGTCGTTTTTCTAATTATTTGCTGCTTTTGTTCTAATACTAATTTCTTCAAGTTGCATACTTTTTGTAAGTCCTTTTTATCATGTGGAAGAAATAAGGATCTTAGGGCTTTTTTCAGCACTTTCACGAAGGTTGTATTGTAAGGGATCTTCCAAAAAATCAACATTTATTACTTCTAACCACTTCTAGTGATCAAAACACAAAAAAAATTCAAAGTGTATGATCAACTAATCAGCTTAATTAAATACTTCTTTTCAGGTCTCGCTCAGTATGATAGAATCGGAAACACATTTGAACAAATTCAGGATGCAGATTTTTACAAGAAACCAGGTTTGACGCATCTCAGCCTCTCTATATTTTTATATTAGAATATCATACTTTTATATTAGAGTACATTAACAGAGACTAATTTCCGGTCACAAATATTATGAACGCATAGGAAGTTATGGTGAGGAACGAAGCGCTGGCAAAGGTAGATTTAAAGTTGCTTCGAACATAAAATAATCAGTGAGGGAGAAAATTTTTGACTTCAAACTATACTATATCACCAGATTTTGAAATACACAATAATTTGGCCTCTGAAGAATCGTCGAATTTTAGAACCTTGTTCAACACGATCCAGACACGGCAATGGTACTCGTAGTAAAAACAAATTCAATAACAGCGGCGATCAAAACCTTCCCGCTCTTAATAAAAAGGACTAAAGAGTTATTTTGTTGATTATTTGCAAAATAAATTTGAATTTATTATAAACTTGAAGAGAACTGTACAAATCAAACGAAATAAAGTAATAACATGGCACGCGCAATAACATTTATATCTTAAAAAGGAAATTAAAAATCAAACGTCCTAATTTGTATGTATGCAGCACAAATGTGAAAAATGTAGCATGAAATTTCACTCTCATGCACATATCATTTTCTATATAATAGCAACGAGGCATGAAAATGCATCAATTTTCTTTTTAATTAGTTAAGATTTGCGCTAAAAAATGAAGTAAATAATACCGATCTTTTAACTGCAGGCGTTGATGAGTCTGGATAAATTAGCTAATTTATTCATAATTCTTGTTTTATATAAAATTTTTCAAAAGTTAAGCAACTATCAAAGTCGGTATGTTTGAGCACGCTGCGTATGACCATCAAAAACAAATGTATTATCGAGGTATACGTATTGATGTGTGATTAATTTTATTATTTCTTGTGCTGTGATACCACCAATCAGCGAAGCGACAACATGTAATTCAGAGGCGCCGTAACGACACATTTCATCGATTGCTATCTGCGGAATTTTTTCCAGTATTTCGCTCCCATCCTTTAACTGAAAAAGAAAATCCGAAATTTTAAGAACTTCACGCTGGAAGGTAAAGAGATCCTAGGTATAGATTGAAAATGAATTCTCAGGATTTCACTAAAGCCCTTTTTGTTGGTGCAGCAGAAAATATCAAAAAAAATGAAAATAGAAACTACACTAATTTTTTTTTGCGGATCTATAAATAGAATAAATTGTGCTATAATTATACGTGTAAGTTCTACAAAATAAATAACTTTAACTTATTATTGGTTATTTTGCGGAGAACAGTTTTTGGCAGTGCAGCAGAAAATTAACACTTATCAACTAATCAATAATCACTTTGGGATTTATGCTTTTACTGAAATCTGAAACAAGCTGAAAAAAGTCACCAAGAAACTTCAGTACAATTATCATTTTTGACTAGATGTACTTAATATAGTTCTCGTCTTAAATTTAAATGATCTAAAAGTCATCGGATCCATTTATTACAAACAAAAACTTCTGGGAATATAGTCTTTGAATGAAGGGGGAAGGAATAAAAATTTCGTTTAATGAATCGATAGTCTAATAGGGAACTTACTTCAGTTTCCGTGATCAAATCAACTACTCTTGCTTTGAGATCATAAGCATCTATAGTACACGGCACACCATTTGTTCCCGGGAAACGCGATTTTTCAGAGTGAAACCTTCAAAACAATTATCACGTCTGTTAACAAATAAAATAAGACAAAACAACCGTAGGAAAATAAAAGTCATAAAAGTTCCTGAATTTTTTTTCATACATCGATATGACGTACATAGAGAAAAATAATGAACTAAGACAACAAATGTTTATTTACCTATCAATAGCTCTCAATAAAATATACCACACCGCTGGTGATATCTCAGGAACACCCGTAACGGAATTAGGTTCGAGGCTGGCATTTCGTATGTCATTGAACACTTCCTTAAAATTTGTAAAATCGATCGTTAACCTCACGCAAACTCATTTGCTGTGTATATTAAATGCACAAAATACTGCCTTATAAATCCATTTCCAATGCAGTGGAGATGACGTATGACTTGATCTGAGTTCACGAGGAAAACATAAGCATATAAGCAGGAAACCTGTTTCATGTTACTTTGCTGCCATAAAGATTTCTAACACATTACTGCAGTTTCATAACTTAATCAAACCTCTAATGATGACTTCATTTCCTGAGCAATGGTCGTTCCACGTTGTACTCGAAGAAAGGCAGCCTTCTTGCAGAAAAATTCGCAGTTATGAAATTTAATGATATCAGTTGAAATACCTCGCTCTGAGAGAAGTGCGTGAAGATAACTCATAACCTGAAAGTTCAACCATAATACAGTGATTCCATAGGGTAAACATTATTTCTGACATATTTCATTTATAATGACACACTGTGTTTCTTAATATTATTTACACAGTTCCCGCTCAGTTAATGCAACATAAAAAGTTGACTATGTAAAGCAAAACTTTCTTTCAAAACTTGATCCACTATTTTTCTCAAAAGATATTTAGACAGAAGTCAGAAATTTTCAGGATCGAATCATTTCATAACAGTGCATCGATAAATACGAAAAGCTTCAAGTTTCAGAGCATTTCCGAATAAGAACTCAAACCTCCTTCGCATCCTCTTTGGCCTTATCTCGAAATTTCGTCGCTAAAAGAACATAGCTTTCGGAATCACTAATCATATCGGGTAAACTACCTCGTAGAGGAAGAATATCATGGGCAATGACAAAACGCCGTAAAGCTGCGGTCAACAACCAAAACTGTGCTAGGTCTGGTTGTCGTGCTTTCGGATGATCTAATAATTTTTTTACTTCTAAAGGTATCTGAAAATAAAAAATGAGCAGTTTGGAACTGAATTCAATATTTTAAATCATATTCAAAACTACTGATCTTATATATTATCATATTGTAAACACCAACTGTTGTTCTTTTTAGTGAACGAACCATCGCGGTTTGACCTTCGACAAAATTTTCTTCCTGAATAGATCCAGTTTCGGGATGCGCCATCCGTAGTGACATAAAAATCTAAAGAAACAACCATCTTAAAAATTTCACTTCTCGTCATTTTGGAGAAAAGCAATTAAGATTCCTGACCAAAATGATCAAAAATAATAATAATACTGGATGAGGAAAATTGAAAAAAAAGGAATATGGAAAGAGTTGCTTGGAAACTGAGACAGCCTAACATTTCAGTACTTACCGTTTCAAATGTTTTCCTTTTTTCACGATTATCTGGAAAATCATCTTGGCTATATTTCTGTCGCCACAGTGCGAGCGTTTTTAGAAATAAAAGTAAGTATGGAGTGCGGGAATGAGCATCATAGAGCATCTGGTTTAGATCTATCGAATCTACCAATTCCGATAATGCTGGAAACGGACAGTCGAGCCTGAATACCACTGAATGATTAGCAATGTCATTTGAAGATGCTTTATCTGCAATCGTGCCTAAGGATATGGGACACAGTTTAGCTCCATCCACCCACTATTTTCTGACCAATTTTTATTAATCCAATTTGAGCCCTTCGCAAGAATTATGTAAACGATTTAACCTTCAGTAAAGGACTTCTTAAGACTCAATCTGAAAATCTTGAACAAAATGATTTCTTCGATCAACAAAAAAAGAAAAAATTGAACGAGAAAACTGATGTAACCTTAAATCCGGTGGCACATTTTCTTCATGTGTATCAATAATCGTGTGTTCTTGAACAGAAATTCGTATAAATCCGACAAGACCATATGCTCTACACCATGCAAAAAAAATTAAAATTACTATCCGAAGCAGAACCGTTTTGGAAAGGTGGTAAAAAAATCTACAATATAAAAATTTAGCGAAATGTCTGAAATTCATCTTCAAATTTCATGAAATTTGATTAAATTATTACATCTGAGGGTATCTTTTCCTGCTAGGTGACTGTAATTTACACACACTGAGCCTCGCCTAGAGTATGCAATTCTAACCTTGCATGAACAAAAGGTATATTTTTCTCAAATAAAAATTCATTTATTTGTGCAGCAACATCAATATTCAAATTGCATCCAACAATAACAGCAAACTGTCTCAAAAAATCCGTATCTTTGGTAATGATATCTTCAGGATTTCCTAAATCGAAACCTCCTTCCACTGATGGATTTAGCTCCTGAAAGATATTGAATAAAAAAATAATTCATATTAACTAGCTCCTCTTGTTGATACGAATAACAACCAATGTAGTTATGACAGGAATCACAGAAGCTTTTGAAAGTGCTCCAATAACAAGGCAACTATCTATTGTTTAAAAAACAACGATGTCTTTGAGATCCAAAAAATAGGTCACTTTTCATTATTATGGAGAACACTTAAACAAATTCAAGAATTTTTGTAATTACCATAAGTAATCGTAGTGCAGCTTTTGCTCTCGGTTGACCAACTTCATCGTCAACAAAAAAATTATTGCCTAAATCCGGTTTGCATATAATTGCAGAATCGACGATATACACTGACTTGATACCAGCAAGTACTAAATTTTTGATAATTTCGCATCCCAAAGCTGATGCACTTAGTACGCAGACAGTGGCATGCTCAATACATGATTGACCCTCATCACCCCAGAGACGAATCTGCCGATCATATCGTGCATCATCTTGCATCATTCTTCGTTGAGACCGTTAATTCTGAAACTGTCATCTTGTTTAGTGAAAAGCAAATGGAGCAAACTAACGGCAAATTTCGCTCCTTCAGAATCTGTTTATTCAACAAAAGAAATTGCGTTTTGCCTGAAGCTGACACATAATAAGAAACGAAATCAGATTCAATTAGATGGATAAAATAAAGAGTGTGTATTTTGTAAAAGATGAATACCACAATGTATATTAATATTGATGAATATTTGTAATTAAACTAAAACATTAAAATTTGCCATAAAATGTAAAATTCCTCTTCCTTTTATTGACCATAAATTTATTTAATTGATTTCTCAATTCTCTAGATCACACAATTTTCATTATTTCCAGTAATTTTTATAAACTGCTCTCTATTTCAGATTTGGTCAGATTCTTTTTTCAATGATTGAAACTACAATAATTCACTAATTCTAGATTCAGTCATCTATTAACAAAGTTTACAATGATTCATGATTCCTACTGCTTCATCAACTATCCCTTCGCTAAATCCCTCCCAGAATCTTACCATCATCACATCCTTGTAAGCCATCAATGTCATATAGCAGATAGTCGTCGCATACTTGTTGCATGCTACTGAAAGTTTCTAAGTTACAAACTGGATTCTGTCCGTGATTGTTGACGTTACAAATTGAATTCTGTCCGTGATTGTTGACGTTACAAACTGGATTTTGTCCGTAATTGTTGACGTTACAAACTGGATTCTGTCCATGATTCTGTTCGTTGACCAAGTTTTTGTGATGCACGATTGTCGTGAGATTTCTGATGGGATGTCATTGTGAATCATCATCTACGATTTCAGTGTGTCATCCTGATATAGCAACCACCCTTTTCAATTAGAAATGAGGCGGGAATTTATATCTGATCAATTTTTCTTCTTTTTTTTTATGTACTTTAAGATGTGCAATTTAGTGAATTTCATTTCAGTGCAAAACTATATCTTAAATGATGTGATTCAGCACTTATAACCATTTCCATCTTTCTGCAGATACGTAGAAAAATGGCAGAAATTGAAGATAATTTGAATGTCTGTGCGTACTGCAATAAAAAAAACGAAAAATTATACTTGGAAAGTATAATTTATTATCGATTTTATCGGAAAATATAATTTATTATGCATTTCAACTGAAAAAAAAAAAAGAATATTGACACACTGCAAACTTGGAAAGAATGATGACTACAAACTGCAAACTTTTCAGTGTTTAATTATCCCGGGAGATTTGAATATAGTTTCCTGGAGATCCCTCAATAACAATTGCTCATTATTTTGTTGAATGCTAAATTGCAAACAAAACGTCTTGACAAAAAAACATTCAAACATTTTTGAAATACATTTGAGAATTCTGCTCAAATATTTTAAAATTTTCTTTCCAAAAAATACTAATATCATGCATATAAACCGTCCGGAAAAATTTACATCTTCACAAAATTTCATCAGACTAAACCACTAATTTTAAGTCTCTTCTTTATTGAAAAGAAGTTTACATTTATCGTTCTCCTTAATTGTCTTCTTCAAATGGAATACTATATATAAACACTTATAAGAAATCTAACTTTTTTTTTTTAATCTATTGAATTTGAAAGATCCTTAAAGTTCATTGATTGACAAAACATTTATGGATTGTTTGAGATATGATTAAATGAAATTCGAAAAAAGTTGTAAAGACCTAATTTGAGTTTGCATATATTATACTAAAGGATGTTTCATCGCTATAATTAATGTGAGTGCTTTCACTTTCATTCTAAAAATGTTAACAGAGCTTCACAGCCTTTTTATAGATTGTAATCAACTAACTTTATTTAATAATATCTTTCTAGGCTTGCCTTGTTTACTAAAAAAGGAATGATAGAAGAGTGAGAAAAGGAGAAAGAGAAAATCGAGAAATAATATAAAAAAATGGCTACCCAAAAATGAGAATTAAAAGCGAAGTGAGAAAAAGAATTTGTAGATCGATTTCTAAAATGTGCATTATATGAAATAGCATAGGGGGTTGTAAATGTTTTATTACTAAAAATGCTTAAAAGATTTCACTAAAAGTTAATTATTTTTGCCTCTACTTGTTGACTGCTTCATTGCTTCGCTCTTCGTTCATTCATATAAGGGAAAAGTTTTCCGATGGCTTATTATTATAGTATTATTATTATGATGCTTATTATTATAGTATTATAATTACGATGGCTTATTATTATAGTATTATTATTATGATAGCTTATTATTATAGTACTATTATTATTACAGTGTTTCTTTTCTTTTTATTTAGATTTTAATTTTTTAGTTATTTATTGTGATTTTAGCTATTACCATGTTTTTTGAGTTTTTTTTGTTTTGATATTACTACAAATTTGATTAAATTTAATTTAAGAAGTGATTGTTTATAAGTGGATTGTAAAAATATTAAAATATTTTCTTATATCTGATTACAGTTAGCTAGAATTACTTTTTTTTTGAATTTAATTAAAATTTCTTTTTTTGGATTAGAAGATTTTTTGCAAAATTTTGCGTATTATTTTTGATAGAAATTTACACTTGATTTTTCCGAGGATTTTTTTTTCTAAAGACAAAAATTTGAATTTTATAATTTTCTAAATGTTGCTCCTTTTCAAAGTAACTTAAAAATAGAGTGGTATGAAAATCGTGATCATGATCAGCTCAAATATTTATTTAAGCAAATAACTGCGCAGCTTTTGGTTTATGCAATATTGAAGAGATTAGTTTTAATTTATATTGATCTTCAAGAATTGACGTGTTTTTTTAATGTAGCTTAAGCTGATCCAGACGAATGCTTTCTAAATAAACTATTTAAGCTAATCGTAAATAGGTGATCAGGAACAGAAAACATTACATTACTTTTTCCGCCATTAAAATGCAGAGAATTTTTTTGATTTCTCAGTTCTAAAAAAATTTGAAATTTTTGCAGGAAAAACTTTAATTTGTGCCTTCTATTAAACTTTACATTTCGTTTTGGCAGAATCACTTCCTTAAAATGCGACATTAACACTTTTGTCGCAATTGTTCAGGAATAATATACCATATTATTTTCAAAATTCAAAATCGAATGTAATTCTAGTAAAAATTAATTTTTTGTATGAGATTTAATATGATCGTCGTTATTTTTTAGATAATTCTGCTATAATTATGTTAAATCATAATTCCGATCAGATCGAACTTAGGTACTTCTTCCATTCAGAGTACATAATGTTGCTGCTAGCATTATTGTCTACCAGTACAATTCTCAGTGGACAGAAAATTCATGCAAAGTACAGTAAATACGGAATTCCGCTGAATCATCCGTAAACATTTGCCTTCTCTTTTTTTTCTTAAAACTTTAATCAGACATTTTGTTACATAAAGTTCCATCCTTAATTTCATTATCCTTATACAGAAAACAACCTGCAAAAATGTTAATGAAACGAGCGATTTTATTCAGTTTAGTTAGTTCAGCAAGCTAAATAAATCATATTGTAAAGTTATGGGATATTTATCAAATCTGCTAATTTTATATTGATAAAAATTCTCAATATATATATAAAATTAATTTCTGAAAACAGTGTTTCTCAAAAATTATTGGATATTTTGTCATGATTCACTTTGAAAATATATTTATTAATACTTTCAATAATATAATTCCATAACATAATTTCATAATATATTTAAAGATATGTTTAATGTATTATCCAGCAAGTTAGTTAATTATTTTAAAAAAATTTATTAACAATTTAAAGGTTCGACAAATCGCTGTTCGAAGATAAGAACGAAATTAAGAAAAGCCTCATTATGAAGAGATGGCCAATTAAGAAGAATCAAACATGCGCCAATGACGCAATGATCATTAGCGAACTACTACGGGATTATGACAAACATAAATTACCTGGTGGCAGTAATGTAGAAGTTTCGGTCGAGGTATTTCTTCTTGACATCAGTCATAACTATTGTGACCTGAATGAATGATAATGGTGAAGAACAATTGATGGATGAAAAGCTAAATGCTTCTTTTATTTTTGGATTAATTGTTGAAACCTTTATATGTTTTTAGATCTGGGTTCAAGAAATCTCCAAAATAATTGAAATAACGAGTGAATTTGAATTAGATATATATGTAACAGAAAAATGGATTGACCCGTCGCTAGCATATGACCATATGAATCCCTGCAAAAAGTAATATCTAATGCAACTACTGGATTTATGAAACAGATTTGCTTTTTCTTTCATGCATTTGCTAGATTGAACTTTTAAATAGTCAAATAGCAAAATTTGATAGTAAATTGCAGAAATGTTGGATTTATTCCTAGTAATGTTAAAATTATATCCTGTTCCAGGAATATATCGGTAGATGGACAAAAAATATTGCCTCAGATATGGAATCCTCATGCATGTTTTGTTAATAGTAAAGATGCTTCAATCCATCGTAGTCCTTTCAGCAATATTTTCTTACAAATTTATAGTAACGGTAATGTATGGCACAATTACAGGTTTATTTTCAGAAAAATTATTACAGTTATGCTGTTTTAGTCAGGAATAGATTTAAGAATAATTAAATGTATGGCATGAAAGAACAATTGAAAATTTTCTCAAGAACTTAACTTTAAATCTAAGCGATATTCCTCTGAATTATTTTTGCCGCGGAATATTAGCTATTGATAGCAAAGCCTTGGTCAATTCCTTTGTCACTTCTACGCAGTTGTATAATATTAACGTTTTAGATCATCTATTAATTGAAATCTTTTAGGATTAAATTAACAGGACCTTGTTTCAATGCTTTACGAACTTTCCCAATCGATAAACAACACTGCATGTTATTTTACGAATCATTCAATCATAATTATGATCAGGTCTTTTTTTTTTGTCTTTTGACGAACAATCGATCATATTAATGTTAGTATTTAAAATAATAATAAAAATTTTTATGAGCAGCCTATTTGTTCTGAATAACAAAACTGCAATTAAAAGTTTTTTCTTTTTTTATTGGAACTTATAGTTATTTCTGTGAAAAACTTTTTTCCTGTGATGATAAGAAATTACATGATAAGAATGATGGATCTGTCAGTAATTCAATAATTAGATAATGAAAGAAAGATTGAAAGTGAAACAAAACATTTCATGTGATTGTAAAAAGATTCTTTTTCTTCATTTTTCTTCATTTAAGGTAGCAATGGAATGGACAGAGACAGCTCCGCCGATAACGATTCTGAAGGAAAATGTTACATTGCCTGATTATGTACTTGTTGATTATGTGGCATCCAGTGTCAAACGAGTAAGTTATCTTTTTTTTATTTTAAAGGTATTAGATAAGTTTAAACGACATTAGCTGATTCTTCATTAATCGTCCATTATCAATATTTCTCCTTTTCTCTTTTTTATTCAAAAAACTTTCACATTTATGCAAAAACTTTTTTTCGTTTTCTTCAGACTTTTCTTCGCTCAAATAAAATCTACCAATAAACAAATGAGGAATGACTTGATGGCTGTCATCTTTCTTTTCGCCGCTAGAAAAGATGACAGGTCTTACAAAAACAATAATGAATTTCATCTGTTGTATAACTCTTGCAATGTGGTCGTTTTTTTAAATATTCAATTTAAATAATCACTTCTTTCAGCTGTATCCACCAGGAATATGGAATGAATTAGTTGCTACTTTCACATTTCAACGTCTTTATGGTTTTTACATATTACAGGTTATAAATGACAGTTTTCTAATATTGAATATGAGAAAGTGCAAGAAATTCGCTCAGTTTAACTATTTTAAATCTTTTTTAATATCTGAGCTTAGATAAGAAAAATATTTCTTGTGTTGTTTGTTTAATGAAAATTTCTCACTTTATTGATTTATATAATTTTTACTTCTGTTTTAGTATTCCAGGTTTATGTGCCTGCATATATTTCTGTGTTCATATCATGGGTAGGTAAATATTATTTAAACTGAAGAAATTTTAAATGAGCAAATCGTCTTAAACTCCGATTTTATTTTAGCATAGAAGCTAATATTTATTTCTATCTAATATTTATTAGCTCTGTTGTGATAAGTTTTTTTGAGCTTTCGATGCTTTAATACTCATGGATATTTGACTACTTTTTTTTTGATTCATTAGTCCTTTTATGCGGATTATGTTGTATCTGCTACATACATGTTGAAGTGCAAAAATTGAACAAGGTGCGAAGTCATGATATAGTCATGCAAGTGCAAATGTCTTGTATTACAGATTTCATTTTGTGTGGGACCTAATATTCCTCCAAGAATAATAGTTGGTGTGAATTCGCTTCTTGCTTTAACGTAAGATTTTTCATTCAAGAAATCAAAAGATAATCTTCATGCAACTGTATTTTTACTTAATTTCACTACTTTTATTCCAGGTTTCAGTTTGGATCTGTTGTAAGCAATCTACCTAAAACAAGTGATGTCAAAGGTGAAGTTACATCTCTGTTGGAATAAAATTTGTAGAAGTTGACTTTTAATATCCCTATTTTTCATTATCGTTTTTTTCTTGCTAAACGTTTACTTCAGCAATTGATGTCTGGATTTTAAGTTCAATGGCTTTCATATTTGCATCATTGATAGAGCTTGCTGTAGTGGGATATATGCGACGGGATGGGTCAAGTATTACAGTTAGGTTCGCTTTTGATAATTAAGTTAAAAAAGGTTATTCAATTTTTTCAAAAACCTATTAAGCTTATTAAAGTACATTTATTAACAAGTAAATAAAATTTACAATTAGAGATGAAATATTCAAAATTCAAATTATGGTTATCTGAGGAGAGAAAATTTTTTCCAATGAATTTTTTCTAACGAAAATTTTTTAAAAAATTTCAGATGTAACTGTTCAATATTTTGCTTAAAATGTCCGATATGGACTGCAAATAAATTAGATAGGGTAAGTTTTTGATCATTTTCAAGTTTCTGATTACAAATATAAAGTGAAATTTGAATAACTTTAGATATCATCGATAATATTCCCAGTTTCCTTTGTTCTATTTAATATATGGTATTGGTTTTTCTTCCTTGGGTAAGTACTTTCTCCTTATTTTTATTTTTTTTTTGCTTCAGATTTCTTGTTCATCAATTCAAAAAAAGTATTTTTCTGCCACTTCAGCCATTCTTTCCGTACTAATAGATTTTTAGTGCACTGTGCAGTTGCTTCATTAAAAATTTTTTATTGTTACTTAAGACATAGGTTGAGTGCCACTTTTAATTTACTCCCAAGTTGTGATTTCCAATGAGAAATTCAAAAAGCAATAGCAAAGAATAATCTTAATCATATTTTCAAAAAAAACTTTAGTTCAGAAATCGGATAGAGATGGATAATCATGCATAGAAGAAAAACAACTCTGATGCTTAAAATTTTTCTAAAACTTGGCTTATTACTTTTTCCAATAATCTGAATTAATTTTTGCACCGCAAAGGGTTGAATTCTGCTAAAGTGTATTGTAGAAATTTCAGGCGAATTGATTGATGGAAGCAAAGAAGCTTTGGTTATTGTGATGTTATGTATATTTATTTCATAGAGAATAGAATTATAGATTGATTCAGGTGTTTTGTATCTTCTATTATAAACTATAAACTCTCAAATCAATGCATTGACAAAATTAGTAATCTGATTTTTCGAAATATATATTTTGAAAAAAATATACTCATAACAGTACCAGATGAACGATGTTGGCCGAGATAGAATGAGAAAATCTCTCAGGGCTTTTATTCTACGAGGTCTTATTAAAATACGTTTCTTAAGCTGAAATAATAAAACTATTCTGTGAACAAGCGCCTTTCTCTCTTTTTGGTACATTTTACAATTTAGAAAAATGTTGCGGCTCAAGAAAAAACTAGCAGAGCTAATGGGTGGAACTTTCGATATTAAAAGTGAAGCAAAACTTGGTACTACGGTAACGTTAAACTTCTTTTATGAAGAGTAGAAAGTGAAAATGCAAAATGGTCAAAAAAAGAATCATTGATTGATTCAGATGTGATTCATCAGATCGATCGAATCTGTGTTAACTACAATTTGAGCGGATGAATTTTGTCGGAATTGCGCAGCTGAAACGAATTATCAATAAATATCGCACTAAAACTCAATCAAACTGGAATAAAATTCCAAATTACCAATATTTTGGCTTAAGTTAGTTAGGAAAAAGGTTGTTTTGAAACTAATTTAGATAATAGAAGGAGATCATGAAGGAAATCATGTCCCTTTTATTGGAGGTAATCAGTTGTTGGTTAATTGCATGAATATCATTTAATGAATAAAATATCAGGCTGGGGTATTACAATAAATATGAGGAAATTCTATGCTACTACTCAAAGCGACCAGAGAAGAAATTCAGCTTTTTACTCATTTGAAGATTGACTGTGAAATAGCACAAAAATTGGAAAAAAATTCGATTATTTCTCAATAAGCATTTTCAGTTTTCTTGCGACTTTCAAGTTTTTTTCCTGCAGAATATTGCCGAAATTGATAGAGAAATAGTGATCGGTTAGAAAGGGGTCAAATAGAACAGAGTTCATTCCATGAAGAAAAAATTTATAGCTCAAATTCCTTCAGAACTTCAGAAATGTTAGTGTCGGCTGGTGTCATGGAAAAAGAACTCCCAATGCATTTCATTGATTTGCTGGACATGCTCTTCCAGATGTAATGTTTTTCATGAGATTCAGAAAAATCAATACCAAATAGTAACACAGATGAATACCAAATAGTAACACTTTTTTTGACTTAATTTCGATTTTTCTCCAACCAACAAATGGATCAATCTGTCGGATATAATTTATTCTTTTAATTTGCCGAATTTCGACCATTGCTGTTGTATGGAACAAGAAGAGACAACATGACGACTCTTTTTTGATTTTTTTTGTATAGCTACGACAATCTGTTTCACCTTCCAATTTGTTCAAATACCGCATGACCATAAGATGATCACTTATTGTGTTTCTGTTCTTCAAGAACACATAACCTCAAATACGCCACATAACACATCTTTTAAGCCTATGCGCTATGGACTTAACAAATTGTCTGAAATAAATAAATACAGATTACTTTATTTCTATTCACTTCACATTTCCTTTGCAGCATTAAATTAATATCAAATGAAATAAAATTGCGCCACTTTTCATTAATCATACTTGAATACTCGACATAATATGTACCAATCATGAGTGATATATTTCTCGGGAAAAGCTCGAAATTTCTAACTTCTAATCCATTCATTATTCATTTATTAATTTTTATTGCACCAATTCTTATCGCATAGGAATCAATCACTTTGTCAACAGAAACTGATCATATCTCTAACCCCCTGTAGAGATCGGCTGAAGAAATGAATGTAGATGGGCGGTAGTAATCGATGTTCGGATTCCAGATTTTTCAAGTACCCGTACCATCGATGGAAATAATAGTGTAGTGGAGGAGACACAACTTCTAGTTTCCTTTTTCATTTTCTTATGGCATAGTCGTGATCGAATCATTTTCCATATCATTCGTCTATGAGCATTTGTATAATTTTGAAATATTAGGAGGAATTTGAGAATTAATTAAATTCAACTCATTTTAATAAATTAACTTGATCTCTTTCGCTTTTGAACTGCATTCAGATTAATTTCACATATAAAACAGCATCATATTTCACACTTTATTATGAACTTCCTCATAGCAAAACATGTAAAAATAACTTATTAAACAATAAAACATGCACTGATTAGATTTCATTATTCTTCTAGCTTATTGTTGAAGTCAAAAAAAATTTGCTTTTTTGTCTGTTCATACATGAAATGAAATTTAAGTTACATGCATGTGACAAAATCTTGATGATCACAGATTCATTAGCTTCATTAGTAATCAGTTTTTATAATGCATAGCTAGCAGTACTTGCTTACATTAAAATATACATGATAAGTGACAGAAGTAAATAAAACAAATTGTTGTTTTATAATCAACTGTTCAATTAGTCTATTTTCTGGTTTTAATTTTTGGTTTTATTGTTCATCTTTTGGAAGTTATTGAAAGTCCTCGACCCGGTTGCTTCACACTGATGAAATTTCAGTTCTAAAAATAGCGATTTTTTCTAGGTGTTACAAGAACAATTTCCCTTCAATAATTTTGAGTGAAATGTTAGCCTTAACATGTATGACAGTGTTCTGTATTGTTTTGGATACCTATGCTCAGGTAATTTTGAATTCTCTTTTTTAAATTTCGGATTTTATTAACCAATTAAACATTGCCTTTTCGGATAATAAGCAAAGTATGCTAATACTCAAATGCGTCAAAAGCACAATTTGTTTGTAAATAAAATAATAAAGTTCAATCAAAGGATATTTTACATGGTCTGAGATTAAGGCTGTATTTGCAGGCCCAGTAGAAAAACATTGGTTGAATTAAAACCAAATTTATAGACTAATAATTTTGTAATTAGAGAAATGAATATAGTATTACTGGAATATAATTGGTTATTTTTGAGAGATTAAAATTAATTACAAAAGGAATTTCGTTTTTGTATCCTATAAAGTGAAATAGATAAAAATAAAATGCATTAAAGTCGACTAATTATTCATTCATCACTTTAAATTATCATTTCAATATTTGTCGAAAATTCTTTCATACCTTGAAAAATTTTGTCCGAATTTCCAAACAATATTCCCTCGTCACTTTGCAATCCAAAATTCACTTTTACTTCAATTTCATTTTAATCTTCATTGAAGATTGTTCAATTTCATTGAAATCAGGACTTTTTATCAAAAAAGATAAAATTTAAGCAATTTACGATTGTTACTGAACTTTCTTATAAATTATCACACTTTTACTTACCAAATTTCTTACACTTAAAGGAAAAAGAAACAATATTAGTTAAGAAGTTGCACATTCGATTTTCGATTTCCGTGGTGTAAATGTTGCAGCAATCTTTAAATAACACTCTTTTCAGCCAAAAAAGCCGATTTATTAAAAAAACAGTGGCGGATATTTGATTTGACCATTGAATTTTACTATCAGTATTAATATAACAGTCAGAGGGGATACTTTAAATTTTAAAAAAATTTCAAAATTTCATGGATTACGTGCTAAAAAGGCAAGCTTGCCACTTTTTCTGTTTTCTTTGACAAACCAAATTTTTATCTTTCAGGATGTTTGATGATTACTTATCGAAAGAGATTGAAGAATTTTCATGTTTTTAGAAGGATTCTTCCGATGAACTTCTGGAGGATTCGCGGCCACGTATGATCGTAAACTCAAAAAGTGAAAGTCTCAGAAGTAACCCGCTCATTGTCAGCGTGCAGTAATTTTTATTTTTTTCAAAGGAAAAAGTTTAAGATTGTCGATTATATTTGTTTTCTAACTCCTCATTTTTCATCTTTTGCTGTGAGTAAAATTTCAGACCGCCTTTAATACAATTTTCAATTCCAACGCTAGTTGCATTAAATCCATTCCAAATGAAACATCAAACTATAGGAACGAAGGGTTTGTTAATTACTGCTCAAATTTTTTAAAATTGGCTTTTGAGCTATTAAAACAATAAGATCACCAATATTTTCGTTTGATTCAGATGTTTCGAATCAACTGGTAAGTTGGCTTCAGCCATTCTACGTCAATCTATTGACGCCATTTTTCTTATCTAATCCAGATGCCTTATTTGGTACCGTTCAAACATATCCAATGAAAGCCAATTTAACACATCTTGGCGATTTTGGCAAATTCGTGAACAGTAGCAGTCTTCGTCTGAAGGTTATTTCGTCTTTATTTCTGTGTTCTACTTGATTATTCAAAAGCTGAAAATTATAACAGCCGGAACACTTTAGGCCAAAGCAACGGAAAATAGTATAAACGTTTAATTCCACCACAAGAATTGCCTCTTCCAGATAATAAATTTGAAGATAACGACGAAATTTTATCTTAGACGAAGCTTTGTCTTAAGTCAAAACCATTCATTAGTGTTTTTAGCTTCAACTATTTTAAAAAATTTTGAATGTATAACAACAATTGCGAGTTTATTAGATTCAAAACTAATTTCTTTGAGCATAATTAAGAAAAAAGCAAAAGAAATAAGTTTTCGAATGTTTGAAGAGTATTTGCTGAAAGTTTAAATGGAATCCAGTATTTTAAATTGCGCAAATTCCCAAAAGGTAGATGAAATGATGATCAAATATTTCAGCTCTAATTCAAGTTCTTGGGAATTTAATGTGTGAGCATTCAAGCTTTTCGCAGCCATTAAAATGTCTGAATCAAATGAAACCGGATATTGCGAAAATGTTTTGAGTAGAACTTGATTTATTTTAAACTAATCAACATTGTTTATCCTAATTCACAAATCATTGAAGCTTCACTTCAATATTCTATCACTTAATCCAAGTTTCAATATTTTTCATAAATTGCTCGGAAGACGAAATTATTTACCAAGATTTAACATTGGTTTGAACAATGTTTAAGAAAAGAATTATAATTAATTAAGTCTTATGAAATAAATTATGTTAAACAAACAAAATGGTGGGAAGGAAGAAATTCGCTGTTTGGAAAGTCATTATTTTCAATTATTAATTTTTCAGTTAAAACTCGATACCCATTATTTTATTTTTCAGCATTTTCATAACTTTTTTTGAGCTTTAATGAGTTTGCTTTTATAGCATAATATGATCCATGATGGATCTTTCTTCACTGCTCTATTTTTGCTTACATATTAATGGACACTACTTAACCAAAGTATTTATAAAAGTTTCTTTTCATTGGCAATATGTTCTACTGATACAAACAATATTATTCTTTTGAAATTATGAAAATCTTTGAATTTCTGTCACTGAAACCGGCCTAGTTAAACGTTTACGCCACTATATATATATAAATTTAAATATATATTTAAATTGCACATATATTATCGATAATATATATATATATATGTTATCGCTACAGTGGTTCATTTCTTAGAAATGAAAAATTCAAACTCGCCATTTAGTTTATAACAATCAATAAATAAAAATAAATTAAAACGATCAATGAATAGAAATCATTTAAAACAATCAATAAATAGAAATCGATTAGATCATTAGTGACATTACATGAAATCACAAACAGTTTAGATTTGGATAGAAGATGAAATATTGCAATTTCTTATCATGAGGCGCTCTATCGAGAATAGTATTTACCTGCCATTCAAAGTTTCGAAACTATTTCACAAAATTAGATTTATAAAATTGATGAATTTTTTAAAATACATTTTTTCCAATATAATAATTTTGTTTGTTTTTTTTCAGTCGGTAGATCGTGACAAAAAACATCAGGAAATAACAAAAAATGCTGACTTTGAGACAACACTGCCAAGTGATTTAGCTATTCCTGAAGCAGCTAATAAAGATAAGGTTAAAGAAGCTGATATGCCAAAAAATATTTTCATAGCAGACAAATCGGATAATGCAGCACAGGGTATTCTCACTTTATTTTTTCATATATTACCAGTAATCTTTGGTCTCGAACCAGGGAATTCCCGATGGATTCTCCATTTCCCACTTCCGACTCTAGAGAACTTATTTATTTTTAGTTTCAAAGAATGTAAATTTCACAATTTATTAGCACTTTCTATTAGCAATTTGTTGGAAGGGAAAACTGGAAGACAACAAGCTAGATCAAACATTATTTTCTTCTCGTTCAGAAGTCATTCAACAGTGTCTTAAATAAACTTCTAACTAAGCATCTCAAAGGTCGCTTTAGAAAAATATGAATTATCAACCTACTAGGCTTTTTCTAATTATCGGGAAATTTTTCCGACTGTGTAGCATAATAACCGACAAATCTTTCGCAGACAGGAATGATATCCCATTTTAAATTTTCTGCATTTTAAAAGTATTTTTGTTTTTCAGATGGCAATATTACTGAAGCGATTGAAATAGTAACAAATGATTATGATGATGATTCCAGTACACAGAAAATTCCGGAATTGGAAGGAAGTGATGAAGTGAGTGGTATAAGAAGAATTTTGATACGACTAATTAGGTTCACTTACAAGAAAAATCGGATGAAATGTACATCTTAGATAAATCTAGATAGGTAATGAATTAAACGAATCAAATCATCAAGATCACTAAAGATAATTAGGAAAATCACCAAGGACGATCAGTAATGATTAAGGATTATTTTCATCATTAATTACTAAATTTTTACATAAACTGACAGAACTTTTTTTAGAATACTACAGAAAGTGAAAGTAGCAACAGCGATTCCAATTTACGAAATGGACTTGATGACTCATTTTGGAAGCATTTTCCCCAAATCAATGTACTGGATTTCTTATTTCCACTCAGAACATTTTCGATTCGGACTTAAAATTTTATCTTTTATTTTTGTAATTTCAAGATAAGAAGTGACATTCGAATATTATTTATTCATGCGACATTCTTCAGAAAACGGACAATACAACGCAGGATTCATTGAGCGATCTGAAAGAAGTGGTCACTAAGCTGAATCTTTCGCAAGAACAGACTGCTATTTTTATGAGAATTATTGAAAAAGTAGAGTTTTATTTTAAACTTAAAAAATCTTTTTTTTTAAAATTTCCAAATAAAATTTACTCAGAAATTTGTTGCAGATTGTCGAGGAGGAGCTTAAAAGACGTCGTGATGAAGAAATATCAAAAGCAGAATTCATTAAAACAACAGAAAAATCAAAATTGGCTGTTCCTAAATTCTATGAACTCGATAGTGAATCGGCAAAAGTTCCTTATAAAATTTTATAAAAAAAAACAAAAAAAATTTTAGCGTTTTTTGGTTTAGCTCGCCGAGCACTAAGCTGAAAATTTTACCCGCGGCATTTATTACGATTTCCGAGTGCAAAAATCGATAAGCAAAAAGGAAACTTCAGACGGTCTCCTTACTTGCTGGTCACGAAAACTAGTTAGTGCAAATGATCATCACATCATAGATGGGATGGATAATGATAAAGGTAAAATTAGAGCATATTTTCCGTCCTCATCCGTCGGTTTCAATAGATACATAGAGGGCAATCCAAAATTTTTATTCATTTGACCGGATGGATCAGTCTTTGGAAATTCAGAATATTGATGAACATTATGAAGAAGGGAACCGACCACATGAGAAGCTTACGGCAAATACTCGCTTGAGTTTCGATGACCACGTTGATGATTACTACAATGGCCAGGATGAAATTTCTGAAAAATTAGTTGCACAAACATCGAAATTAGATTCTCGAAAAGAAGGTTAAAGATTTTTAAAGTAATATATCAGGAATAGAAGATCTGGAGGAAATAATATTAAAATAGCCTGATTATGTGAGCCTTTGATTGAAGCATATGCCTCGCATAATCAGACAATTTTCAGCGACTCTAACCTCAGGAAAAATAATTGAATCTTAGTGGAATTCCTTGGTAAGAAATAAATCATTTTATGGGTCGGACAAAAGTGATATAAATTCAACTTTTTTTTAATATAAATTGAAAAAGTGGGTAAGGAATCGTCTCGATCAAAACAGCCCAATCGTTAACTGTGTCAAATAACAGGAAGTAAATCAAAGTAAATCTGGATTGGGATGAAAAAGCAGCGATTATTAAATTTCATATTCTGAAAGAATTTAATTAACTTCATTAAATTATTTTTCATTTGCATCTAATAAAAAAATGTTGAAGAATTGATAAAATATTTTTTGAAAAATGAATAGGCAGACGTTTCAGTAAGAGTTTTCTACTTCTCACAAATTTATCATTCATTTCTGAATGATTACCGTGATATGAAGTTAATTTGGTCATTTCAGCAAGGAAAAAGGCAGATTATATGGCGCGTGAACAAGCTGAATATGACCGCCTGGTGAATGGAATTACTGGCGTAACGCCAAGGCCAGAATCTGGCTATTTGAAAATTAGAGTTGGTCAAGATGCCAACCGAGAATTTTTAACGGCAGCAGTTAGAAGCACAAGTACCGAAGAACTTGAAAGTATGTCACAAAACTTAGCTTAAAAATGATAATTATTGATAAGATATGGAGTTCTATCGGCAATTTACTTGCTGAATTGCTTTTATACTTAACTTCTTAGACATGCTTCCTCTTTAATTTAGGAGCAAAAGGAAAAAAAACGGAAGCAATTTTAAATGACTCCAGATGTCATACAAACTCTAATTACGTTAAAATAAATATGAAGTTTTAATTTTAGTCATCTGTTCTCTACTGCACCTTGGCCACCAGAAATTTTTTAGCTCGCAGTTCAACAAGATCACAACCTCTAAAAGCAGAAATCCAACCTGCCGGACAACCTTACATACCGGGCAGAACAATAATAACCTATGGAAAGGTGCGAGCTTCGAAAGTTGTCTGGAAGTTTCAAGACATTGCAAACGATTTTTTCATATCTTTCATTAATTCTCCTTATTTTCATTTTTCTTGTTAATTATCTCATCAGGAATTTCTTAAAACAAAGCAATTTATTTCAGGCGACATCGATACCAAGGACAGTATTTGAACGACAAGCAAAAGACTTCCGAAGTCGTCTGCTTGGGATGAATGGTGTCGGCGATATTATTAAAGCACTGAAACATGCCAAAATTGGATTTTTTAAAAGGTTTTCAAAAACTTTCAAAACTATTTCACAGTTTTTTTGAATTTATACTTTCAGATTGTCTCATAACTGAAATACCATTTCATGATTATATATACAATCAGTCGCTAATGTCTTACAGAGAATTTCATTTCAGGAACTGATTCATTAAATGACATTTGAAGCCATTAAAATCATCTGTTAGCAACGCAAGTTAAAGATCACATACATTGATCGAAGAGTTGGCCCATTTTTTACAGACAAATTAAAAGAAAATTGTTTCGATTGTTTGTAATGACTTTGGAAAATAAATTATTGCTTTCTTCAATAGATTAACCAAATACTAAAATTTACCCAAAAAATTTTGAAGCCTAAGAAAATGAAATCCAGAATCTTTTGAATTAATAGATAAATAGCTTCTCAAAATCCTAAGTTATTTATTAAGTGTAAGACTATGATAAAATGTCACAGATTATGAATTTTAATTTTTATCTTTAAAATATTTCAAACGCAAAAATATTTGACTAAATGAGCAGTAGGTCTTTGCACAAAAATCTAAATGACTTTTATGAATATGTCCTTGGCTTTTTAATGGAAGAATTGATTTGAGTTTAAGACAGTTCTCTATTGCCTCATGTAATTTGACGTTGTATCATTCTCGGTGTCTTCCATTTAATTATTGAAGCTATTGTATTTAAAAAGTTTGCTCTAATTTCAATAATTTCCAAATACATTTTACTTTGTATCTCGATAAACATGCTTTAGTTATGAATAAAGTTGTTAGCTAGGTTTAATGATTTATGATTTGAAAAAAAAAAATTTAATGGTCAAATTAAGATTCAAATTTATGTGATGGAGAACAGAATCTAATTTGCTTTACATTTTTTTTTTTCAATTGCTCGTATTGAAATCGCTGAATGCTAAGCTTCACATTCGGTAATCGTTGAAATTTTGCTGAATTTGATACTTGAGAAGGACAATGCCCATTTGTATGAGATCAACCAGTGTTTTCTGATATTCTTAATTCATATCAAATCTCTTAATGTATAAACAATAATTGTATTGCAATTTGAATGCATAAATTTCATATCTTCCAAACAGGTACTGTTCAATGCATTTCAATTTTTTGCTTGTCAACTGCCAACTGTTATGATTTATTGATTAAATTGCAAGTGGTCAATTTTATTCATATTTAAGAGATAGCTAAAACCCCATTTTTCTAATCACTGAGAGATGTGAACAAATTTGAAGTAAATTAAAACAAAAGTATTAAATTTTTTTTCATTTCCGTTAGAAATAATTAGTGTCTAACTAATACTTTATGGTGTTACTGATAAAAAAAAAGGTAGCAGTTATCTTTTGTTCTTTCGTTAACTTTAAAGAATAAAAGCGTTGGAAAGCTAAAAAGTATTTAATTTATTTCCGGAAATGTAAGTAACAAAACATAGTTGTGAACTGAAAATTCAGCATTATTACTTAATTTGTAATTTTTCCTTTTATTACACATCAACTAATGTGAAATGTTGTAAAGGTATGTGCAGTATTGAATACAAGCAAAGAAGTATGTCTTTTGATACTGTGATGAAACAAATGACTTTTTTATCCTAAGTTGAAAAGAACAGATTTCAGTACGAGATTTGTGAATACGAGAAGTTCTATTTACAACAATTGAAATTGAAAATGGAATAGGAATTGATATAATATTTTATTTTTAACTTATACTGACTCATCAGAAGAGTGCATACATGCATGCAGTTTATTTACAAATGCTTTCATGGATAAATATTATGGATTTGTATCGGACAGTGGGTTGGGATGATCTGTAAGCCGAAATGGATGCCATATAATCAGTGGCATTGTATAGTTGCTAAGCTGCTATATTTTACTTTAAAATCATTTCACAATGTTGTTATTCTCATCGAAATGATTATTTTTATGAATTATTTGGAAATTTCCTGCAAGATTAAATTAATTATTGAACTGATTTAAAAGTTCAAATAAATTATATCAATTGTATAAGAAATATGCTTATTGCGTTCCAGCGAAATTCCATTTACGATATCATTCAAGGTTTTTATCATATCTTAATGATCAAAATGTTATTTTTCTTTAAAGTTAATAATGCTGGAAATAAGTTGGACTTAAAAATCGATATTCAATATTTATAATTATTGTATTATTATCGCCAATAAACAAAATCTAAAATCGATATTCAATATTTAAAAAAAAAATATTGTGTGTGCTTTTATTATCGCCATTCATAATTTTATATTTCTCTTGAAAGCATAACTATTTCAAAAATAATAAATTTTATGTTTCAAAAGATTATGAAATCTTTTTCTACCCTTTAGATTTTGCAGTTTCAAATAATAGGAACAAATTTAATTAGATTTCTTCAATTGGTTTAATTTGAATGGATTGAATAAATTCCCATATGATTACAGTGATTTATGCTTTAGACTACCAATTATCTTTTATGTACAGCAACTTATATAATTAAACATAATTATAATTTCTTGTTATTTTTTAAGATGTTTTTACAAATAAGAGTATAACTATTTAGCATTTTATTTGAAAACCTCACAAAAGTTTGATCATGTCATTAGCAATGATATATTATGAGCTTTCCTTTTGAACTTTTGCAAGTGACGAACTGGTCATTTATTGAAAGAAACGCAAGTTTCGAGTTAAGTTGTTCACTTCTTGCATGCCTGCACATTGGAACAAAGTTTTTTAAAGAATCCGTACAATGACGATGACAGCTATTATATAAAAAATTTAGTAATTCACAGAGAAATTTAGTACTTGACTAAATCTCTTCATAAATAGAATCACACAGAAAAAAATGGTGAATTTTAGAAATTAATTCATGCTGTCATGCTGCATTATGATGATGATCCAAATTTAAATGAAGTTTTTAAATATTTTATTAGGGTAATAATTGAATTGATCTATTACTGCTTCACTCTTGGTGATAATTGTTAGTATTATTTATGATTCAGAATTAAAGTAACTTCTTTTAACATAAGCATATTTATTTCAGTTTAAGTGTGATGATAATTGGTAAAAATGAGCAAACTTGTTAATTTTGCAAATATTTCTTTTGCAGCTTAATTTATTCAGTTTATCTTTTCATTCATATATTTATTTCAAACACATTGCAATATTTTGTTGTATGATTTTAGCGTTAAATAATTGAAAATTGCGCGAAGAGTTCCTGTTAAATTATCCGATAATTGATAAAATGTACCCATGAAATTTTGCACTAATGCAAAGAATTTTTAATTTTTAGTTTTCTTCAAAAACCTGAAATTCAGCAGTGCTATTTAACCGACACACAATGACAATTACAATATCAAACATTAATATTCGGTGTGAATTCACTGCTAAAATTCCACTTAAGGAAGATGGTAAGCTTTGGTGTTTTTTTTTCGATGGAATTTTAGTTTTTTTTTTTATTATTCGACATACGCTTATACTTGCATCTCTCCTTGAAAGAACTTCATTATTAGTTAATTGCAATAATTTCTTCTTATCTGTATTCAATAGATGAAATTGTTGTATACATCCTACAAAAAATATAAAAAAAATTTTTTGGAAAAAGTCGCAGTTAAATTTCAATTGCTTTTGCAATAGATGAGAGTACGTAAAAGTACGCAGTGCTCAAATTGTTGTCAGACATAAAATATTTCTCTCTCAAAAATGGCAGTCAATTTTTTGAAGTTTCATTTCTGTTTGGATAAATTTGTCGTCTCTATTTTTTTTTTTTTTTTTTTCCTCAAATGAAATAAATCTCCGTGGCATAGTTGAGATAATCAATGGGGGATAGAAATAGAAGATGAAATGAGAGAGAGAGAGGAATGTGAAGAGAAGAGTGTGAAAGAAATAATGTTGATAACTTTTATTGAAATATCATTTTATCTCAAACTGAACAAATGAATTGAAAATAAAATAGTGAAATTTCCGAGTAATTGCAGGGAAAAAAGCAATTTGAATGGTGGTTGTTAAAATATTATTTTCCCAGTAATTTCTGGAAATATTATGTTTTTTTTTTCTATTTTATTTTTATTTTTTGAACAGAATTTGTCAGTTTAAAAGATTATTTGGTGAAAGGAAAAAAAAAACAGCTTAACATTATAATAAATAATTCGTTTTTGGTAGAGAAATAGAAAAAACCAGCCCCTTTTCTCGCATTTGCTTGTTTATTTTGACAATACTTTGATAGTTCCAATGTTCGAAGGGTCCAATAAACCGGATTCTGTGCATTTTTCATCCTCATCTATCTCAATTCTTCTACCCTTTGATTCCAAACATCTCTCACATAACAGTTGATAACAGTTAAATGATTAACTTTTTTCATATCTTTTATTGTAATTTGTTAAATTTATCATATTCTTATTATCATAACAATGTATGCAATTAATTAATTATGATTAATTAAAACAGGAAGTTTTGTTATGTAATGTGAAATTTTATAAAGTGCATTTAACATGGTGATGTTTAGTTTGGAATAGAATGTTAAACACTGGTTGTGATGAAGTTGAATACTGCAAATATATTAGTGTTGTTGTGTTACTCTTTCACTGTCACCAATATTAAAACTTTGTCATTCTTTTTTCCCATTGCAATACAATTAATTTTTATTCACTCATCAAATATCTTGCTCTCTTATTAATTGATGGAAAAAAGATCGTTTGATTCAATTAATTGATAATATGAGAATCATCATTTTAGTCATTAATAATACTGCTTTACCATATCTTTTTTTTATTTACCCTCACAAATTTGCGACTGCTCTTTGGATTTTTATCCGTGCAATCTAAGCTTGATTAGCTTTAATTTGACGTTTAAGGATTAAATTTGCGATACACTTACTTAGAAAATGTCATTCTAGAGAACAATAAGGAATCACTTAATGATTCAGTAAAAGATCAGCTAGGTTAGAAAAATGAAAACATCAAAGTGAAAGTTGAAATAATTATTTCTTACTATTTCATTTTAAGAAATTTAAGTAAAAAATTTTCAATAAAATTCAATGTATTGGTCATTAAATTTGTCATCTATTTGTTATAATTATGTAGAATTGAAAGTGTTTGTTTTGATCTAATGAACTAAAATTTGTTGTACTTTTTACCTGTTCATTTCTTCTTCTTCTTCTTCTTCTTTGTCATTCAATTTTTTTCCCGAAGAAAAAAAAAAATTCCTCAACAATTTTGGTGACAACAACGAAAACAGAAGAATCATCTTCCTTCTTTCATTTTTGCAATTAATCATTGTCATCAACATTAAATACCATCACTATCAACCACCACTGTCAACCATTATCAACATGATCAATAACATTATCATCATCATTGTTATCATTACTATTATCAATATCATCATTTACTGTGTATGACAAAAGTTATGAATGCATGTAAATGATTGAATAGGGAGAGAAAGAGAAAGAGAAAGAGAGAGGAAAAGGAGAATATCGCACATTTGCTCAAATCTTTCAATGCACCGGCAACATCACCATTCAGTACTCATTTCAAACAGTGTGATCAACGTTACCCGACCCAACTCATCCTTCTCTTTCCTCTTCCTCAAGGCCTTTTCTCCGTCGAAGGACTGCAATTTTCGATACATTGAAATGTCCATTGTATAGTTGGAAAACAATGCTAATACCGTAGGATTTATTCTACTATTATCCGTTGAATTCATTTCAATCATTCTCACTATCATTAGCAATCCTATTCATGCCTTACTTGTTATTTTGCATGAAATACTTCATGTTATTTATTTGGTAGTTTCTTCAAAAAGTTACTAAAAATTCTAATGTCTGATGCATTAATAAAGTATGATGCATTAATTGATAATAAGCCTGTTTATATTGTAAAAAATTTACGACGGTCAAGAGATGGTTGTATTAGTCGGAATGATTAAATAGCTTCTTGTGAAACTTTTCAAGTTTGTTCTTATGTTTAGTAGAATGAAATTAATTAGGAAAGAGCATAATTTTTCGCATGACTTGTTATGACAGAGGAATGATGCAGACAAGACTGTTTTCATTTATTATTCCTTCATCATCATCATAGGTCTGTTTCTTAAGCAATTCATTTCGACCAATTCACTAATTTTTCATCAATTTTTTTTTTTCAATTAACTAATTCACTAACTTTCATTCAACTTTTAGTGAAATCTTCACTGTTTCAAAAAGTGTATACAACTATTTTGTTAAAAATTTGAAAAAAAAATTCTAGAAAATTGTTCTTTCTATGAACTTTTGATGTGCATGATTTTTCTCTCCTTGCTTTTTTCATACTAGCCTCATATTAAATAGGACGAAGTTCGTCTGATAGTGCATTCGATAATTAATGTAACTATAATAAAATAAGGTTAGAAATTAAATTATCAAGTTAACAGTTTTGCAACAGAATTCTCTTATGAAGAATGAAAAATGCTTTTTAGAAAGATAATTTTATTTTTAAATTTCATTGTCACTATCAAACATACTACAAGCTAATTTGCCCTAGTTAACTATATTTGATTTTAAAACTTTTTTCTTACGGTTTGAATAAGTGTTTATAGTACGAACATTTTTTAAGATAAAGTTTGAGTCATTATTTTATCTACAGTTAATTTTTCTTAATGGCATGTCAAAAAAAATTGGCCGTAATTAATTTGAACAAATTTAAATGATAACGTAGTGTGGTAGCGGTTAATCACCAGTAGCGATAATAGGTGATGGCCAAAAGTTCAAAAGTCGATTCCATGGCAGAAATCATATTTGTTTTCGGATATTTCAATTATTGCTCATTATTTCTCGACAATTTCATTATTTACAACAGTCATCTAACACTGAAATTGTTAACTTTGATTTCTTGAAAACAATCCTCTGTACTTTTTCGGTACAACCAATTTCCAAAAATTGAATAAAGTCGAGAATTGCCAAGAGAAGCAGAGACAGAAAAATTTATTACTATTTACTTGTAATTTCTGATTGATATGTCACCCTAGTTATGTTGAAAATCAGGCCAGCTCAAGGTAGCATGTTAATGCCGTAAGTTCCTTTCGAAGTTCCTCTGATAATTACATGATATCATTATCGAAATGGTATTCCACGATATTTTTTATCTGCAATTTCGAATTTTATGGATCTTAAACTTTTTTTATTTTCGCGAATAATATATTAAACTTTATGAGTAGAAATCTTAACAAACCGGATCTAATTTTTTTACTTTATATCCGTCATTTCCTTTCTTCAAATAATTTTAAAACGAGACATGTAGGAGAAGTTGACTTTAAAAAGCATTTCATTCTTTTAATGCTCAATTTCTTATTATGCAAAAAAAGTATTCTCGTTATGGGAATACGACAAACAACGATATATTATTTATATCATATGTAAGCCATCATTAGACAATCATTAAAGGCCACTTACAATGGCTTTTTTTTTTGTATCCAAATTAAGAGAAATCAAAAGGATGTGACAATTTCATAAAATATTTGACAATGCGAGCAAAATTTAAAGTCTAAGTTTTTTTCATAAATATGAAGTTTTAATTTCATATTTTAAAATTTTGAAACATTTCCGTCTAATAATTCGTTACGTTGAAATTAGAGATTTTTTGTTTACATATAACTGAGTTGACAGAATAAAATCAATGACTGTATGTTTTTGATCATTACAATTACTCACTAAATGTCAGTAAGTCTTAGGTAAACAAATGCTGCTTTTGTACAAAAAAAAAGTGATGAAACTATGACAGTCTTTTCTTTACGTCTATTATTCAAAATTTTTTTTAACTCAAAGACAAATGAAGAAATTCAGATCAAAATCCTACCAACATTACTATTTTATTCTCATTCACTACATGCGTTAATAGATCTGACTGAGTTTTTCACTCATTCTTTGTGACCTTTAAGCTTCGGCTTCATTGATTCCTACTATTATTATTACTCATCAAAGAAATACCGTAGCAATATTATGATGCTAAAAAAAAAAAAAAAAAAAATTCTAAAAAAAAAATGCAAATTATAATTGTGCAAAATTCAAATTGTTATGGAAAATGCCTTCTCCGTATCCTTAATTAGATTTATTTCTCTTATTCATTTTAGAAATAATTTTTTTGTGCGTTTTTGAAGTTCCTTTTGCTGTTTGAAAATTTCATGTAAAATTAAAGCGAACAGAAAAATAGAAGGTTTTAAATGATTGCTGAAATTTTCTTAAATTTCTGTGAACAATCATTATGAGGTTTTTTTCTATAAAAATTCCACTTTCTAAAGCATTTTCAAGGAGATAATCACTATTCAAGTCGCAAATTTTCACTTTTTAGTAGAGAAAATTTCTTTCATAATGATTAAAATTTTCAAATCTGAAAAGCTTTTCGAACAGCTAAAAAACAACAATAACTCTTCTATATGCATTTAAGACAGTTTAACTGTTCTTTAAAAGAAACCCTTTTAATGTTTTATTTGAGAAAATGCTCAATTCTTTTCCTACTTCTTCTTTCCATCATGTTTCCCTTACTTTTTTCTTTGCATTCTGCACATTTCTTTCCACAATAAACTTAATTGAGCAATTTAGATCATGAATTGAAATCATAAATATTGAACTAACACTCTACCATATCACATCATCAATTGCAACCATTGGTAGTAAATTCTAAAAGAATCCTTCTATTAATCTCATTCTCTTTTCACCATTAAATTTACTCTAATTTATCTCATTTTCATTTATCTTATTAAATAAAAAAATGAAAAACTGAACTTTTACTGTTTAAAAGTATTTTTGTACTTTATCTTAAATCAATTATGCAATATTTTTCTGAAATTTATCCATCTTATTCGTTATTTTGTAATTTATCTTTCGATTTTAAATTAGAATAACAATTTTGTCTCATAAAGTGCAAGCCGTTACAGTAGTTTGAATTTGTTGATTTTCTAAAATTTCGGCATGTTCATACGATACACATTTAAATGCATACGTTACCTAATAGAAATTTTATAAGCGTAAACTTTTGAATGAATAAATGATGCTGGAAAACTAGTAATTCAATGTATAAACTTTATGTATATAAACATTATTTTATCCAAGAGATTATAGTATTTCGGCGCAAAATTTAAAATGATGCTAATCCTTCTTCTTCATTACGCAAATGCTTTGTTAATCAAACTGTAAGTTTTTAGAATTTATGTAACTGTTGAATTGATTCAATTTTAATTTGAGATCGTAGAAGAACGAGAAATACGAAATCGTTTGAAAATGAATTTCTCATTCAAAGGTCCGTTAAAATGATTGAAGAACGTGAGGAAATAGAGAGAAGGGAAAGCGAGAGAAAAAATACGATGAATAAATAGTATTATTAAAACATCGATCGAGTTAAAGTGTCATGATAAGATTAGGTCAAATATATGTGAAGCGAAACTTTTGACCATCAATCGCCACCGAAAAACAAATAATTTTGCGGTGAAATAACAAAATTTCTTACTACTTTTATTTTATATTTCAAAATAAGTTTATGAGATTTATTAATTATAATTAGAGGTAAATTAGAGTTTATAAGAAATATTTTCTGCTCATCTGAGATCTTTTATTCATTTTTAAAGCAAAGTTTTTTACTATCAAAATAAGAGAGTATTTAGAAAGAGTTAGGAGAAATCAACCAGAATTTCAATGAAATTCTTTCCTACTTTCTCTTCCTACTTATTTCTGTTGTTTTATGAAGAAATGCATTGCATCCGATAATGTTCTGTCCCGGTTTTAATTGTACATCTTTTGAGTTTAATCTTTTCTGGCTTCTTGAAATTTGTTATTCGATGATTCATTATCACTATCTTAATTTAGAAACTTATGAGCAACAAAAAAAACTGATTTCATTTATCAAATAACCAATCAATAACATAATTATGAATTTATTCAACGAGAAAAGTTTATTGATGGATAGTAGAATGAGCTTATCTAATCTTCGCTATTTGGCATATAAAATTTAGCTTCAAATTTTGTTTTAAAACCAAATTTTTCACAAAAATTATTTTTTTTCAAAGAAAAAAAAAAATGAACTGCTACGGCATTATCAATCAATCATATATCATTGTATTATAGTGCTATTAGCTGTTTAGTTTCTGCAAAATAGATCAGCCTCTAATAGCAATGATAATCATACTGTAACTGCGTTAACATGTTACATTAACGTTAAAAAATTGTAAATTTGGTAAAACACAGTTAGATAAATGAGTTATTAATTATAGAAAAAATACAATTGAATGGAAAAGCAAAAAATAAAGACAAAAATAGAAGTTAAATTAGCAGTAACAAAGATCAAATTTTGTTAACTTTTTGCGTTCACAACGGTATCAAATTATCTGTACTTCAAATTTAGCAGTCAAAAATTTAGCAACCTGTTACGTCTGTGTATATAATGTGTGTTTAGCATGTAAACATGTAAAAATGCTAATGTGTGTAAAATGGCAATTAACACAGCTTGATGACATTTGAATTCAGGTTTTTTCATTCTATAGCAAGATTTATTTCCGTTTATTCAAGTATGCTTGATCAAACAGCAAGCACACATATATACACACACATATACGCATACACAAATTAGATCTCTTCCCTTTTAAAATATCCCATATTGGTACAGGAAATATTTGGAAAAGCTGAAAAAAAAAAAAAAAAAGAAAATTTCAGATTTTCACTGATTTCCAAAGATGTTTTTTCTTTTCCATTTTGTATGATTCATTTTAAGTTTATCTGCAACTATAGTTTACATGACTCACCTGGCACTCACTTTTTTTTTTTACTCACTTCAATCATTCGTTTTTATCTTATAATAACTATCGGTAGAGGACAGAAAGCTACAGTTGTTCAGCATCGATGAATAATATTTTCGGATTCGTTGTACATTTCCGGAATATTGTTAAGCGATTTATATTTGTTCGAAACACTTTTTATCGATTTTTGCAAATATTTTATTTCTTTTTATTACTGTTGAGTAATCATTATAATCCAGATATTACTGGTGAGTAATCAATATTATCCAGATATTACTGGTGAGTAATCAATATTATCCAGATATTACTGCAATGGCTAAATTTTCAAAGACAATTAAGTCTTTTTTTGATGGAAAAAATACAAATCTTGAAATTTAAAAATCTGATAGAGTAAATACTCTCGTCATTGATATTAGAAGATGTTTTTGCTTCGTTTACTTCTTATTTTTCACTGATGCCAATTATGACAATTTAACAAGCTGTCACTTTTTATGAGTTCAGTTAGGCTGCCGGACTTTTTTGAGTCGGTTTTTGACGAAAGATATTTTATGCATATATAACGGCTGAGAAAGACTTTTCGCAAATATCATATATATCCATGCATATCTAAGTTGAAAGGTATAACCTTGGAATTTGATTAGGACATTCACAAATATACTGTGATGCTTCTTCATCAATTTTAGTGCAGGTTAAAGATTTTTATGATGAAGTTTCTTGGTATGCAGTTAAGGAATCAAAAGAAGACACTAATTTTAGATTTCCATATTGGCGGAATGCAATTTTTTGAACAATACACATAATTGAGTGAGTTGTTGAGGGACAAAGAAACAATATTCTCGTTTTTACATAAGAGTTAAACTTTGTATCCCCTAATTACGCCGTGGGAAGTTTATCATTCAAATCAAAATGAGGCGAAAAAACTACTTTCACCGATTTGTTCTGAATTCTGGGCAACGAAAGGAACATGAAATGACAGTTGTTGAGGAAGTCAAGCACCTTAAGGTAGCAAAGCATCATAAAACTTGTCGGACTACCAACTAAGCAACATTGGTATGTCAACCAGTTGAAAATCTCAGACTGCGACAATGCACAAACAGTTTTTTGCTCAACCACCGGATCGATAGTTACGATTGTTGAAGAAGTGAATGAAAATAAGTGTTATTTTAGAAATTGATTCATTTTTTAGTTCTGCTGAAATTTGGCTGTTTTTAATTTTAAATCTTGTACCTTATAAATTTCATTTGTTAATTTCATTACTTAATTTGTCGCTTTATGTTGTTTCTTGTATAATAATGTATTTTTTTGCACTATATTTATAATTACACTTTGTTTTTTCATTCACGTTTCTTCCGTAACTGTACTTTATGGCGCTATGGCGATACCGGCACTCTCTGCCATATCTTCGTTATTGGTATCATTCTAGTATTTGCTGATATCATTTTAGTGTCAAAATTATCCGTGTAAATTTTGAACTTTCAAAAAAGTAATTTGTTGAACATTTCTACAGCGCGAAAACTAAAGCGAACCTCACCGAAATCATTCAACTCAAATACTCTATCGTCAACAAGTCGATTCGGTAACAACAAATCTCCTTGTGCAGAGCAGCAGGCTCAAATACCACCACCACTACCGGGTAATCCACCTCCTCAGTTTCTGAAGCAACAGATTATCTCTCTGAAGGACGATATTCTGGGTAAGCAATTTCAGTAATTTCAATATATGAAAGTAATAAGAAGAAGGAGAAGTTATGCTATTAGTCTGGATGATTTTAAAGTTTTAAAAAGAAACTTTGAAATTGGAGAAATATTTGGATATCGAAAATTTCATATAACTTTAGTTCCTTTTTTGTCTTAAGTCAACTTTTACCGCTACAATCAACATTAGCAAGAGATAAACAAGGATCATTATCAGACATAATTGTTCATCACTGATCATCAATATCAGGTGTAATAATACAGCATCAGTGGATAACAACCAAAAATTCATCTTCTGTTGATAGCGATAGCAAGGGCAAAAGTGTCATGTCGGCAAAAGTAGAAACTACAGTACGGCAGTGGTCGACACCGATCGAAAAGGTCGTCGAAGGTCAACCACCGAGACCTGTGAGTAATTGATATGGATTATTTACTTTTTGTGACAAGTTTGAATTAATTTTTTGGCCGATTTTTAGGAAAGATCGAACATCAGTAGATTTGTTTTATTGCATTTGTGAACGTTGAATTTGTGAAAATGTTAATAGTTTATTAATTAAATTAATCAAATCGCTAAGAAAAAAGTGCAGATCAGATTGCAAAAATATCTGCCATTAAATAAAGCGAGCAAAACATCTCAGATTATCTCAGATTAATTACAAATTATTTGAATGAGGGCACATCTATTAGTTAATTTCATGCATTTTTTAAAGATCAAATTTATTTGGAAATAACTAAGCGATTTTATATATAATATAAAATTTTTTAATCAAATATCTTATATAGTACTATAACCTAACTAGGACATTATTAAAGTTATATCAAAATCTGACAGAAATAAGTGATCAGTAAATACTGAATTCATATCAACAAGATCTTATTATAAACATATTTACATCAAACCCATTTTTACAACCAATCATTCATCTGTAATCTTTCATCAGGTGTTTGACAATGGGAAGAAAAAAATATCACCAAAATTTTTTCATTTTCAATTCTTTTGTATATCGAATAATATATTGTGGTCATTTCTTTAGCATTGTTTGTCCACATCACTTACTTTTTCAGGTTTTGAACCTGATAACATTTGCTTATGTGAGCATTTTATCTAAAATTTAAGTTACATTATAAAATATGTTAGATTGATAATAAACTGAACAGTATCTTCTTTTGGTAATTTAATATTGACAAATAAATTGAACAATAATATTCTGTAATTTAATAACTTTAAATACGAACGGAAATTATTGAAAAGGAAATCACTGTTATCTTTGATATATCGCAGCGATTCGTCATTTGTCAAGAGATTGGGAAAGTATTGAAAAGAAATCATATCAATTGTAAAAGCGACCCGATCATTCAAATTGAAGTTTTGACACTATTAATGCTAGAAACTTTTTTCCTCGTAATACCTTTAATTTATTCCTATCTTTGATTGAAAGGGTATAATTCTATTTTAAAAGGGTTTTAAGTGGACCTCCATCCGTTTTCATCGCTTATGTCAATGCTTTTTTCATTCAACTTTTTTTTCTCATCGATTTTGTACAAATAGTCGGAGAAATTATCGGTATAGCACAGCCTTCAGTTTTTATATTTGTTTTTACGATTTCTTCGAACTTCAACTTCTTCATTTCATCCTAGAAAGTATTTATGCGACTCATGATGCAAAATTTATTTATAATAGACGGAAAAGAATTGTCGTGTTTCGTAATTTTATCAGAAGAGAACAGGTTAGATTGTTATATATATCAGATCTCGTTGAAGTCCGCATGCAACATGTTGCAGGTTTTAAGCAGAGGAAACAGCAGAATGTGCTAAACTGGTAGAGAAATCCATCTGCTGAAGAATGCCAAATTATCAAGTCCCATGGGTATCTATGAATATATATTTCTTCATAATAGTCCTTTCCAGTTTGTTAAAAATAACTAATCTTTCATATAACTTTTTTGTTCTATCTGTCCTCCTTTAATCGCACTTTAGGTTACCTGAACTTTCACTAATGAATGCGTGGCACTATTCATATTGTGCCATCAATTTATTCGAAGTTTTTCGAAACTTCAACACTGCTCAAAAAAATCACTTCCATTTATATTCTAACAAATATTCAGCTGTCGGGTTTTCTAGTTGTTCGTTTCTAAACCACTAAAAATTACAATTCATCCTGTATTTGCATCTACTGCACCGTATTTCGTTGTACTGATTCTTAAAGTACAATGAAAATAGGGTTTTCCGATCAAAGATGGAAGGAATATGTAACTCGTTGAAATCATAGTGAAGAAGTTCGCCATCTTTATATCTTGCTTTAGCCTTCAGCAAAATTAATTCCATTGCTACTCAATAATATAATCCTCATTTAGATAACATATTTCCATCACTCCAGCGAAGTAACCGAATGCAATTGATACAGTAAATTACATATTTATCAAGTATACATTTAAAACTAATCTTTATAATACATTTCAGAATAGTGCCTGGCCAAACTAACTTGATTCTTTTATTTCAATATACCCATCAATTCATGCAAATTATGACTTTCTAAAAGCTTTATAATCCCTTCAATTAATCATTTCCAAGTGAAGCTTCTTTCTTAGTTGCAAGATGCTTTTTTTTTTTTGTTAGGGTTATTAAATGCATCGTTGATCGTTCACATTAAAATTTTATCAAAATAAATTAATTTTTCGCAAAGATAAATTGTAAAAGTGTCGAAATTAACGATAGGTCATCTCGAAGGTATAGCAGAATGAGAAAACAAATCGCTAAAAATATTTGCGCTTTTTCTAACGTTCCATTACATCACATATTTCAACATGTACTTCTGAACTTTCTTACTCAATATTTCATTCCTATCAATTTTCCATATATTAAAATTCTGATAACTGAAATTGAGATTTTAACTTACCAAAGATTATTGTAAAATTTAGCTAAATTTAATTTAAACAATGCGCTTTCCATTATTCACTGTTTCTGTATCATTCACAATTTTCTGTTTCAAATTTCAAACAAAAAGAAAAAAACCGCATTTCATCTCTAGCAGTAAGTAAATTCGGGAGCTTATTAAAATGATAAGTTAAACGAAATGATATTGAATTGTATTTCTGCGAAAGTTCGGTGAAAATGGAAATTAATTCATTTTTCGACTCGAAACTTATTTCCCAGAAGTGAATTTATTATTCGACTAATACTTTTTTGTAAGGAAAGGTTAAATTTTTCGAATATATTTCGGGACCCTGCTCTCAACATTCTGCAACAAACGAGAGTTTTATTTGTTGCTTAGGCTGAGGATTAATTGGCTGAAAGATGACAGGGAAAAGGGTCAGATGCAAGGATTTTGAACTGATTTTTTTCCTTAACCTGAAAAGCTAGAATATTTGGATATTAGCTTTAAACGACTATTGTTAAAGGAAAATACTTTATTTTGCATTTGTACTTAACTTTGCTAACGCTGATTGCAGCCTAGAAACAAATAAATGTGACAACTGGATTACTAGTTGACAGTTAAAACATCAAACTAATCCAATTAATTTTGCGCTTTTTGGAGTTTATTGAGTGTGATTTTGCTGACGATGATAGTTAACAGTGTGCAGTGATTTTTGCTTAGCGTTCATATATTCAAATAATCTGTAATCCTTATAATATTTATAAACTTTGCTTTACAAACATTTCAAAATGTCTGCATCGGCTGCACTATGCATATGTCTTCATACTATAGCTTGTTTTCAGTTCTGACTGTTTTTAATTTAGGAAAAATTTCTGAATAACTTTGTGTTCCAGTTCACATTTCGTGATAATCTTCATCTTTAAAAATTAGTCTAAATGGAATGTATGGATTTGTGAATATCCTTAATAGTGCTGTCCCTCTGCATTAGATTGAGTCTCCCCTAAATTAGTCTAATTCTTCCTTTGTTCAAATGAAATTTGTCTATTTAATGAACCATCGACCTCTATTCACATAACTTCATTTTTTTTTTGGAAGTAAATTACTCTTTGATATAAACTTTAGTAGATAGTAACAGCATTTTCTCATTAAGTAATAAATGGTGTACGAAAAGGTGAAGCAATCTCAAGTTCGTCGATTTTCACCGATGTTTGTGGAACGTCTACGCGTTTTTGTATGTTCCATTTGGTTTCAGACTAATTTTTTAAAATAATGTTTAAATTTTAATGAGTGACTGATATGATGAAATATTGCTCTTCAACAACGAAAAAAATTTCGAACATCAAAAATCAATGATTACATGCAAAACGCTTCCATTTTTCCATTCTATAATCTAATTTGATATTTAGCTTAATTCCAATTTAAGTTATTCACTTGCGCTTTGCTATGTTAGAAACAATTCTGTGATTTATCTGTTTCAGATTTACCATTCAATAACAATTACATTCAGTAATTATAAATTACTGATTCCTATCACTTTAAAAATCACTGAAATATAAAGATTAGCTATCCAAAAAATTAAAGCAATTATCTGGTATCGGTATAATCGATGCTGGACAAGGGATTACGGGTATAGCAATCGTTAGTGACCGCTTGACCATTGCTTCTTAGATTTTGAACTTAATTTGAATAAAGGAATAGCAATAAAGAGAAATTTGTATGATAGCGGTTAAGAATGATAAATACAAATTTTTGCTCTCAGACAATTGAAATCGATATTCAATCTTTTCTAGACTTAAATTATCGAAGCCTTTGTTATAACTGCATGATTATGTTTTAAAAATTCAAGACAATCTCTAATGGAAATATTTTTCAAATCAAAACCAGTCCTCTTTCAGGAAGATCATCCGACAATAATCCACGGTGAAGCTCATAAATCTGAAATACAGTCCATTACACCTAGTTATAAAAGTCCTAGTGAAAGACAAGTGAGTTTGTTCATCCCTGTATATCATTGCTTTTTAATTTTTGTTAGATTTTAAGTTTCTTTTGACTGATTTGTAAAATTTGGTGAAGTATAAATATAAAAAGTAATATTACAGGTGCAAAAAATAAATTTTGGTTCAGATTTGAATTTGCCAGAAGCTGTTGGTGATTATAAGGTATGGTTTCATTTTTTTATTAAATTTGTTTCGGTTTTCACATGGCAATTAATAAATTAAATTGTTGATTCATAAAGGTGAAGAAGAGAAGATGTTCACTGATTTCAAAGATTTAATTATTCTGCATGAAATATTGTGAAAGTGTGCAAAGAAATTTTAATTTAAAAGATTTCTTTTTTAAATCAAATTTACAGAACAGTTTCAAGTAAATTTTTAGGTGAAAGAAACTCAGGATCATTTTAAATTACAAATCATCGATCCAAAAGTTACTTCGAACGCATCGATGCCGGCGTGCAATCGAGAAATCCCACGACTTCAACGACGAAATTTGGATTTTCCAAGCGAACACAGTAAACGATCATTCCTAAAATTGGAACCGATGCAACAGAGAAAATTACGAGTATGTAAATTACTCGCATAAAGAACTTTAAAGAATATTTTTTAGAATTAATTAGACCAAAATCTCAACAATGGAAATTTGTATTTAAAAAAGTTTTGACAAATTTTAAAAAGAAAAATGTAAGCTTTTATATGTAAGCATTTTGAACTTCTTCAGTACAATTTCCCCAGCAACTAGCATGATATAATCTATTTACAGCAAATTTGAAATAATGGTTAGAATTTCCTAATTTTAATTGCATAAGCCTAATTTATGGCTATCTTGCTGTTATCTAGCAAACATAAATATAAAAAATAAAAGTATTTTCTAATTTTTCTAAAATGTTAAAAAGTTTTATTAAAAAATGAGTCACTCTGATGAAAACTTTAATATGTAAAAAGTATTCCGCAAATTTGTTTTCAAATTTTTCTAAAAGCAAATACAGTTTTTAAGCAGGAAGTCCTGAAATTTCAGGCTGTTGAAACACGTCCAATCACAACCAGTGCATACTTAACAGAGAGCTTAGATCGACATCGTGATATGGAAACGTCCCAACTAAAGGATTATTTGAAAGCACGCGAAAATGATGCTAATAAACCATGGTATAAGCCTCAGTGGCCTGGTCCAAAGGTATCATATTTTATCGGCTTGGCATAGCATAAGGAAAATATGCAATTAAGCTAAAGTTACAATTAAATTAAAGTTAATGTGGGGATTGCAAAAAATTGTATTATGGAAATCAAACTGCTCCACTAATTTTAGGTTACAAAACCAAATGAATCGCTCAGAGAACTTGCTGAAATCAAAAAAGTTAGCGTTAAATCTACTATTTTATTAAAAATTTTGTTGAACACATCAAATTTATTCAAAGTTATAAAAGAAAAAGTTTCACTGCAAAGAACATGAAATAAAAGAGAGATCCGATCATTTGAAAATTTCTGATAAATGAAAAAGTTCAAATGAGCCATGAAATTTCACCTTGTCAAAAGATGCAGTAATTTCCATTTGAATTTATTGCGGGTAGAATGCATTTGGACAAGAGCCTGAGATAGTTGGCCTTGATAATCGAAAATGAACTACTCGGAATCACTACGGGTAGAATGCATTTGGACAAGAGCCTGAGATAGTTGGCCTTGATAATCGAAAATGAACTACTCGGAATCACTATAGTCAATCGTAACCCACATTATCATTGCCATAATTCGATCATTTACATATTTGTCCAGTTGTCATTAAAAAGTTTCCTCCTCATAATGTCAGTTTCTAACTTAAAATTTAGCAAATTCTTCTTTTCATTTCAGACTATCGAAGCTCTGCAGAAAGTAAGTATTTTTCCGGTTGGAATTTTTCGTTAGAGTTATTTTTAAATGTACTTCTATTCTGTCTTGTATTCTTGTTATATTCTTGTGATTGTCCTTTAAAGATGACTTGATGGATTGTCTCTATTAAATGCATTCAGCTAATTAATCCTTGCGATTCCCTGAGGATAATTCTTGCCATATGTCGCAGCGATAATGCAGTAATTGTTAAGAATATTTTCATGGGCATTATGAACCTTTTAGACATTTTCCGATCCTTAAAAATTTACCGGCGTCGAAGTTAACCTTAGTTTTTATTACATTTCCATCTTTCATTGTCAAAATTCACTGTTTTCCTTTGTTTTGTGTCAAGTTGGAGCTGAGACTGTAAGGCTTGGTAAGAGCCAAAAAGCACAGGAAATCATTGAAAAGCACAAGAAAATGTAGCAGCATGTAGAAATGTTATCCAAAAATGTGGGATTTTATGGAACGAATGAATGAATGCAGCAAGGATTGAAAGTGGAATTGGTATTCGCAATTCTATGGATTTTGATAGTATCTAATGCTGTTTCTTGGATACTTCTTCGCTATAGAATGAATAGTGAATATCGCTGTATGTTTCCATTTCTTCTTTTTTTTCAAAAATTTCAATTTTTACAAATTTTCTCGTTTTTTAACTCCTGATGAATACATTCGATTTAAGTTTATCTTCGATAAATAAGAATTTTTAAAAGAGCGTCGATTCCATTCATCGATGTCTGATGTTTACTTTAACGGTATAGATGGAACTGTGCCAGAACTATTTTTGTTTCACTTATTGAGCTGACACTCACTTTAAGACTAGCATTTGACAAAACCTTTTAGGCGGACCTAAAGTCTGCAGAAGTATGCCTTACTATATTTTATTAAATATTTGATTGATCTTTAGGCTATTTGGAAGATACTGTACAGATGAAAAAAATTTATAAATGATAGGATAATCGCTGAGACTTGATTTAAGTAACGCAACAAAAATGAATTTTATTTGAATTTTTTTAGCACAAATACTTCAAGTTCAAAGTTTTTTTAAACATAACGAATGGGAAAGATGAAGGGAGTAGAAATTAAGCATTTCGTGCAAATATTTGCATAGGTACGCTATCAGAACATTTAAGATGGAATTCTAAGATAAGCTGATTCAAAGGTTTAATTACAAGCAAAGAGGCTAGATAATAAATGAAAAGATTGATTTATAATTCACAACTCAATTTTTTAGATTTGATGAACGATCGCTATGTTTAATTTTATGAATTAACTTAACTTTATAAGTTAATCTTTCGTCATCATATCATCACTAGCTTTCCATTAAATATTTCATTTGAATTAAAAGGATTCCAAAACGATTATTGTCAATTGATATTTGAACTTTGTAAATTTCAATCTTATACTGAACCACTTCTAATTTCTTTGGACTTTTTTTCTGTTATTCCTAGTATAATAGTAAAAGACGCATAAATCATAAATACGCTACTTTATAAGGTGAGGAATATATTATTGTTAATACATCTAACAAATTGATGATTTTTCGTGGAAGTTCTAACAAAAGAAGTGTTTACGTAGCGCTGATTTGTTTACTACTGAAAAACACGTGATATTGATATCATTCAAATGATATTAGCTAGATATTACGTGCTTACAAGCAAGTTATCAGATCAAACTTTTTGCATGCATTAATTTTCAAATATTTAAGAAAAAAAATCGCTGTTACAAAATGAAAATTGATATGAATTCCTCATTAACTCATAAACAAAATTAAATCATACCTATCACTTCAAACTTTTCTTTGTCAATTCATTCAGTTGTCTAAAAAATTCGCCCATTTCTTTGTTGGCCCTTTCTTGAGGGTTTTGAGGGAATTTTTTGTTTACTAAAGTACCTCCAATCAAGACTTTAAGTGTTTTAATGAAACTGTAATATACGAGCGAACTATTAGCTATCTGTCCTATTCTTCTGCAAAATGCTTATCTGTCTGTATGTTGTCGGTGTATCGCGTATGTATAAATGTTTTTGTGTGTGTGTTTATATGTGTGTATATGTGTGTGTATGTGTGTATGTGTGTGTGTACGTGTGTATGTGTGTGTGTGTGTGTGTATGCATTTATCTTTAGGTGAATAAATGAATGAAATTTCAGCCCATAATGTGCATGTATGTGTGTATGTGCTACTGTCATCCTGACTACTGAAGATGGTGATAAATGATGCGAGTTATCGTTTCTTTCATAAATTTTGCGATTTCTACGATGCTTAAAATTTACATTTGATAATATGATTGTTGAAGAAAATGATAGGATGATACGAATGAATGTTATAATTAGAAAATACGAACTACTGTATCTGTTTATTGTATTTATCCAATCCTTTCATTGTCATACTATATGTCAACAATCCAAAAAACTAAAACTCTAAGTGACATAGCATACAATTAATTTCTGATTACAGACAATAATTGCTGTTGTTGTTAGTAGAATGCCAGTATCAGATGCACAGAAATGTAGTAAGGTCCTAATGCTCCTTCTCATTTTGCTATTTATTTTTTTATCCAAGTCATTTGCTTTAGCAATGGAATTTCAAAAATCAGAATTAGATTTTTGAATGAGAATATAGGCCTAACGAAGCAAGCCTTTCACTAGATTATAATGATTTCTTCACCAATATACTGAATTTATCGATTGAGCATAATGTCTGGTCCAAATCATCGCAGTTTAAATATTCTCAATTAAAAATTTTGGACCGTGTTAGATATTCTTTCGCCGAATCTTTCAACTTCAGTCGCTTTTCTTCAATATCGCAGCAACAAAGTTTACGCGAACTTTCATCATCATCACCGGCGACTCATCACATTTTGATGACAATTATCATTATCGTCCATTACAAACATTTATCCCAGCATCTTATCTTTCCCTATTTCATATCTCTATCATATCTTTGTCTGATATCAAAGAAGCTACTACCAAAGAAAACGATAGTACCTATAGCAACTCCGTGGAATATGACCAGAAAGGAACTAACTCTCATGATCAAAACACTGGAAAATCTCTGTACAACAGGTTCTTTATGTTCTTCCAATATCTGTGGAATTCTTGGTAACCAAATTACTCGGATTCTCAGTAATTTTCAAATGACGTAATGCATACAAGTAATGCATATCAGTTTATTGTTTGCGACACACACAGATACACATAGACACATACACAGACACACATACAAATAGAAATCATTTCGTTTACGTAACTAAACGACTCGTTGTAATTGTAACAAATTGATCATAATGGATGATTACTATATCATCGATTATTTACTTTACTTCCGAAATCTTTCATTTTCATTTTTCAAATATTCCAGAAGGTTTCATATTTAAAAAGGTATTTGAAAAAGAATTTTTACTTTGTGATGCATTCCAAAGAATTGTATTGTCACTGTCTGGATATGATTGCTTTTTTTAAAATGAATTACTGAACACAAAATCTTTCTTCATTTTCAATTTCATTTTATTTATTTGTACAAAGCGCTAAGTCAATTTAAATAAGTGCTTGTATGGGCTTTTTTTTTTTTGTTTTTTAGGATAATATCACATATAATTCATACTGAATATGATTTTTTTTCTTCACTGCACAACTCAAGATAAGCTGATTAAATTAAGTAAATTAGTTCTTTGGTGAAGCTAAAATAGATTCTTGCGATATAATTTTCGATATGTTTATCGTAAAGAAAAATTGCTTGTGACATCTGAAGACTGAATATTGATAAAACTTAAAGTTCTTCATTAATTGGCTATTTTTTACTACGTATCAAGTTCACGTTCAGGCAATTCACCTTTTTTTTCCCAATTATTTCAAAAATTCGAAAGAACGATCGCAATATTTTCAGAATTAAAAACACAATGTCATGAAGAACTGCTGCAGATCAATATGAACGCTCATATTGTGTTACCTCACAGCAGGTTTGTTGCTAGTTTATAATTCCACTGTCAATATTTATTTGAGGATAAACTTTCCAAAGCAATTACACAAGGAATAAGATATTTTTTTTGCTTTTCCCCCTTACATAAGATCATTTTAAAGAATCGATGTTTATAAATTCCACTCACAAAATAGTAATTCATGGTAATGATTGAGTCAAGAAACAGTCAAGAAAACAAATATCTTTCATATGATTTCTAATGAATAATTGGCAAGAAGTGAGTCTAATTACTTTTTTTATTTAATTTAGAAGAGCTTAGAACCGCAGCTGATGCATGTTTATGAAACGCTGACATCTGAAGAAAATAAAGAAAGGGAGCTTTACTCTTCAAATCCGGTAACCTGAAATCGGTTGCATATCGTTAATCAATCAAAACCAATTGCTAAAAACGAAATTATTTCTAGTGAGCAGCTTCTCAAAAAGGAACGATTCAACATTGATTTGTTGAAGGTAATTTGTTTCGCAGTATCGGCAGTATTAGCCTATTTATTCCAGCTGATTGTCTTTATGAAAATCATCAAAAGAATGATTAAGTTTCACGGTTTTATTTAGTTCTACTAAATTTGAATTTTCTCGCTCTCATGCTCTGATCACGAAATCTTAATAATTTTAATGTTCCATATTGATAATTGTGGTACTACGATCATGATATTCAAAATGCTTGTTGTGACAATGACAGTCCGTTTCTATAAGGTCAGAAAAAAATAACCCAAATCTTTTTTAGCATCGAGAAGCATTTATTGAAAAACCAAAACCTGAAACGGTAATTTTTCGAATAGGTAAACGATGGAAACCAGCACTAGAAACAAAAAAAGAAAAACTGAGTGAGCGAATTCCGTTAGCCAGTGCTTCGTTAGCTTGTCAAAAAAAAAAAAAAAAAGTCATGGCAATCGTACATGTTCCCGATAGCTATCATTAATTTGGTCCTGAGATAACATCACCAAAACTGCTATATTCCATCCGCGACCACCCAGAATGCAATCGTTATTATCAGCATCGCATTTCAATTTCTCGTTTTGATCATATATCAGCTTCATACGAATATCGGCAACCAGTACAACCAGCAATATCAGTAGCTATACCACGTCATCTAGCACGTATACCTATAAATTGTATTACAGAGCGAAATAATCCTGACCTGATCGAAATAGAACGACCAGCATCACGAGCCTCAACTATCACTTCGTGGTAGCCATCCTGAATAGAAAAAGTTGATTTTTTTAATTTCTAGGTATAAATTTATTTTTAAAAAGTTTATTTACGTTCGTGTTTGATTAAGTAACACATACACGTTGATTTGTTCCATTTATTTCAGGCAGCAATTTCCGGCTTTTGCAATTTATCATCAATTGGTAAGTTTTACTATTTTATGAAACGATTATCCTCGTTGCTGCTGTATCATTTTCAATTATATTTTTGAAATAATTTTGCTTTATCTGCTTTGTTTCCATTATCTTCCGCAACATGCTATAAATTATTTTCATACTTCGCATCAACTTTTTACTTATTAAAATAAAGTATTAAATTTCTATATTTTTGGTAGCGGATCAGATCCCAATCGATTAACACATAGCAATATCTTTTTATTGAGTGAAAAGTAGGAAATCTTATTTATTTATATTTGAATAAATAGGAACATTTGTGTGTAATGAATGGATAGTGTGGTTCAAAAAAAATTGAAAAAAAAACAAAACAGAAAACTTGGCCAATTCTTGACTCTTTTTCATTAACTTTGGTAAATCTTTTTTGTTCAATTTCCTTATCTGTCGTGGAAACATGGTTAAATTTTACTCATTTTGCTCAATTTTGTATTCTTGCAAAATATTCTAATTTGGGAATAAGTTCAAATATTTAAATTAACTACTTGTCAGTTATTATGTTAGGCAGATTTTAAAGCGGAATGGTTAAAACCGCCCAATTAGTAACTTAATCATGATTATTTAATTGGATTACTTCCTAAGTGATTTTCGCTATCGGCATCTTTAACTGTTCATTTTTTTCTTTTTCATCAAAATATATTTCATTATTTGATTCCAAATATTTACTGCAACATTTTTCGACTACAAATTTTATTAATTTTCGTTCAATTTTTTCTTGTAATCTACTACATTTGCTTTCTGTCTAAATGAATAACTCATTTGTCTCATCCCTTTATCAGTGATAACAAAAGCTGTCTTATCCATTTTATCACTAAATATCAATGAGAACCTCAAGCTAAAGGATGGATTACAAAAAGAGTGGTAAGAATATTTTGCACTTTTTCTTTGCTTTTAATTTGTTTTATCGCTAACTTTTTTTCTTTGTCCTATAATTCATTATTCATACTCAAAATTTAAATTTTAATGGATTCATTTAAAATTATGATAATTTTTATCAAATAATTCATATTCTCTTTTTGATAATTAATTATCTCTTATTTCAGTATTTCAGGAATTGCATCTGTGTAAACTTTCTCAGCTCCAACTGTTTTGTGTTCATTATTTTTTCACATTAAAAGTTCGAAGTGTGAACCGTAATTTGATAACTTGAAAAAATGATATCAACTAGATTATTTTTGTGTTGCTGGTGGAAATACTATCTGTAATATTTAATGGAGCAATCTGATAAATATAAGCTATGCACTCTCAGAAACATTTTTCTAAAATTTTAAAGAAATTTTTTACAAAATAATTAAACTTCACTTATTTTCAGACAGCAAGTGGAGGACCGAAAAATGTAAGCTTTCTTTAGTTTTTCTTTATTGATTTCTGTTGACATGACCGTCCCAATACTTATTCAAAAAAAAATTAGCAATCGAATTTTTCGGAACAACTTTTTAGACTATTAATAGAATCAATCAATGATTTTATTTGTATCGTCGGCTGATACGTCAATAATATAAATATTTGAAAAGCTTTTTCCTTTGGTTAAAGGTAATTTTTGTATGTTGGAAAAATAAGAATTTGATATGCTTCATTTCAAAAGAATTTTTTTTTTCAATTTTTAACATCTAAAATTGAATTCTCAGGATTCCTGCTATTCCACAAATTTTACAAAATACTTTAATGATTCTTAAAACATAAAATAATGAGTATTTTTCGGCTATGACTGAAAATTAAGATTTTAAATATTTAAAATACAGTCCTAACATAGTTACTTCATATCAAATTGTGATTTCATCGACTTTTGAACAAAATTTTACAACACATTTAAATTAGAATTGCATTTGTCCGCACATGTGAATAGTATCTTTTGTCGCGGAATTCATTTCGTTAAAACTAGAACTTTAAATCAGTGGGTGCTGAAATAAATTAATAAATGTGCAATGCATTAAATTTAATGCACCATCCGTCAGAATTACTTCATTAATATTCTCCGTTTTATTTGAATCATTTTTTAAACAGTTTTTAGACAAATTTTAAATTTATGGATCGATCTCAATTTCAGCATTGTATCCAAAATCCATAAAGACTTGATTGGGATTTTTGTTTCCAATATTTTGAAGCAAAAAGATTCAAAAAAGTTGTGCTAACACCATCAAATTAAACCTGAGAGATTCTTTCATTTAGCTAATTTTTTCTAGAATTTTTTTGTTGGCGTGCGTATATGCACCGTGATATATATAATAAGTAAAAACTCGCGCACTACGTTTTTCTTTCGCTTTCAAGCGATGAACTAATAATTTGGTGTTTGCAACTAACAGCATCAATTAGCTGAATTAGAAACTTCTATTGGTGCTTTTTTTAGATATATGCTGAGAACTTTTTATTGCCTAATAACAATCTTAATTTACATATTTTTATTGACAGAAATAATTAGAAGGGGGAAAAACGAATATGATCTTCTTTGGTATAAAAGAAGACTTATCATTAAGGAACTTATGGAAGTTTGTTTAAATTGAAGAACCAACGCTTAATGATAACAAATATTTTACTTTAGAATAGCGACTTAGATCAATTAGCGCAGTTGAATGAGAAACTTTTGGAGCGATCTAGAGAAAGGCGAGCAGATTACAAGCTTGTTGATTCTGAAATTATTAAAACTGCTCCCGAACCAGTTCCAGTTACTGTTAAGGTTCGCTTTTTGTTTGCTATCTTTTTCCGATATTTTCCAGTATCGGATATTATGATCGATCTACAGGCTAAGTAAGTCATTCAATTGATTCGGCATCATGCACTAAACTGGGATCATTTTTAAGTTAAACTTTCATAACTAATCATAAGATAGAGTTTTCAATATGTCTTATTAATAGTCAAAAATATAGCAAATTCCGATTTACATCAGAAGAATGAAAGAAGAATCATTAGGGTGAGATGAAAAAAAAAAAGCTTTTATTCATCGAATTCCCTTTTTCACCTGTATCCAGATGGATAGTTGAGAATTTCGAACCAGTTTATTTTCGGGCTCTATCTTGGGTTCAGTGAAGGCAGTATGTGGAATTAATGCTTTTTAATTGCAATATTAACATAAGTGCATGGTACGAACAATTCGTTTATTAGATATAAACAATCAATTAAATTGATCCTATCTTTTTCACGACGGGAGAGTTATAAAGCATACCAAGCATTAGAAATTATCTGATAACAGCTGATTCAAATATTCCAATTCAATCCTGATAAATATATTTCTCATTTCTTCTCGATAGATAATTTTTTGTATCTATCTAGCAATAACTAAAGGATAATACCGAATGCCAGGTTGCTACCCAAATATTTAATTGTTGCATTAACTGAATTATAAATAAAATGATTGAAATTATAATTATTATTGCATCGGTTTAGCTTAGATTAACTTGATGAGAGAATATTTTCTTGGACACGAAAACTTCTTGTAAGAAAAGAATTTGTTAACAATTATGCCACGCTTTTTTCCATTTTCTCTATGTTTTTTTTCTTTTTCTGTTTGATAGCTTTTTGCAACTTTTCGAAAACAGAAATCGAAATAATGGGATGTTCTGTTTATGCTTCCAGGAGCAGATACGTGATATGCTTGAATCGCGCATTTCCAACGATACATCGGTTAATTCGACCATTCCACAACAGGATCGATCTGGTTACGTTACGGTACGATACGCTCTTCCTTGAAAGGAACCGAAATTTTACTTTTTGTTTGTACAGCGCTTTTACCAGAGCAAAAAAATAGATTTATTTTTTTCATTAAAATGCTTTTATAGGCAATAAATGTAGAATTTTTTTCACAAAAGTGTTCTTTTTCCTAATCTGTTGTGATTGCTGCTGTGTTCTAATATTATTAGTAACGATTTCATGCCTATTGTTTTAACATTCATTTTTCATTTGATATATTTTTTGTTTGAAAATTTCACTCAAATCATTTGAAAAGAGTGCGCAGGACTTGATGAAATTGCTCATCTTTATTCTAAAAAATGAAAGCAAATTTTTTGAATCATTATTCGCGAGTCACCATACCAATCAATTATTTTAGACATTTCTCCGCTAGATATCAAAAGTCTTCGGTCATGTCTCAATCCAGCAAAGCCTCGTAATGCCGGTTGTATTGTTTCAGAAAATTTCAGGATGCTTCGTCAGCTACTTGGCAGTTCTCATCCCATTCATTTTCACCTCGTTCCATTGTTTCGGTAAACGGCGGTGCCAAGGATGGTCTTCTCAAAGTGCGTACCGATCTGTCCCCAGGCCTGTGGCGTACCCTTTCCCGTTCCAATGCTGCCGTGCAAACCGCACACGTTGAGGTCTGACTTTTTTCCGAAAGTTTAGCAAAATATATGTCTAAGCTGGATACCGTCCAGCCTAAAAGTAAACCAAAAGAAGAAATAGTGACTTCAACAATAAAACATTTTCCGAAAAAAAGCCTCAAATTCTCCGAATGATAAGTATCCCTTTTCCTGTTGAAATTCCGGAATGTTCAGATCTCGGAATTTCAAGGCGTTAACGAATTTGTTTGAGTGTTCTGTAAAAGCTTTTTCGATTACGCTTTAACCGTTTTGCACATTTCCGAAGTTTGCACATTTGACACACAATCACAGCACCGGTCAGTTTCATGCGCATGTTTTATTAATTCTTTCCATTTTATTTGTCATTTTGCTTCAAAAAATCCATGACATGGAAACTTCGTATTCGTATCCATCTATGAAATTTCTCAAAAATTATAGAAAGAAGTACTAGAAAGTCTAATGATAAGATACCAATAAAAATAAATACAGAGAATGGTTAGGTTTTAATTTTTTTTTTTATTTTTTCATTTCCTTAAAAATTCCTTCAGATAAGTGGTACTGAGGACCAAATTAGCCATAAAAAAATTACTTATTGAATAATCATTGAATAAAACAATTGATTCTCACTTTTCTTTCTAATTTACTGAGAAATCTTCGTTGGCTTTAGAATTAAACGAGATTTTCATGGCGTTCTTTGGAAATCAAATACGGGTTCTTGTAGTCTACAATCGTGACAGTTAGCTTACACCTATTTTGCTATTGTGTAATGTCATATAAAGCTTCCGCTACGAACAAATTTTAGAAAGGAAATGGATCAGGTGATGTTGTATCATTCCAGATAACTTGTCCTTATTCCAAAAAAGTCAAAAATCCGAAATTTGAAGCTTTTATACAAAAGAAATGCTGTGTTGGGGATAAATTTAACTCATATTAGAATGGCTGCAGGTACACACTGCAAAATAGTTACCAAATTACTTGAAACTGGTTTTGTTATTATTTCATCATGTTTCTCTTCCTGTTTATCACCAATTCTCAATTTCCATCATTAGTGTATATGAATGTTATTTCCCCAATAATAGGTCTTTAAGTTTATGCTGATCAATTTTTTACAACTGACTCTTTTGCATTTGCTAGAATTTCAAGAATAAATTCAAAATGTTATCAGTAGAACCACTAATGTTGATGATATAAGATTATTTTGTAATCTTTCTATCTATAAGGAATTGCAAAAATTTTCTTTTTTAAGGATTTTTTATCAATTTTTTGAGAAAAAACTATGAAACTATGAAAAATTCTTGTTCCACGTCTAAACGTTTAATTCAGATTTTTTCGTAGCATTCAAAAATTTTTGATTAATAATGCATTCCGATGCAGTTAATTACTTTTATTATCTACGGGCTTTTTTTAGCCTGTTTGTTTACATTTTTTTTCTAAATACATGAATTATCCAATTAATTTAATGTTTAGTCAAAATAAGAGCAGTTTCTGAATTCCTTTGGTATTTTAGGAAGCTTTTTTTAAAGCAATAAATTCACAAGTAAGTAAATTTAGAGTGAGAAACAGCACTGGCCCTACATGCCGGCACGTTTGGCTCCCGTAACGGATTCCGCGCAATCCACGATGACCCGTGAATTAAACGAGAATTACGAGAGGTGCATTGAACGTTATGCTTCGTTGCCAACATTGGAAAGTGACACACGTGGAACATTAATTAAGATTAAGGTATCTTGAATGGTATAATTTCGTAGACTAGTTAGGTTTCATGCGCACATCGATTTTGCAACGTGCTCACTTTATCCAGAAAACAAATCCGATGTCATCGAAATTCTGCACTGTTGAAAAATGATTGATATGTTATTATTTTTTATCTTTTTTCAGTAATATAAATCTATAAATCTATAAATCTTTTACAAATCTATGAAGTGCATACTATTATCTGAATTTGAAAATATAAGAGTTTTTTATAACTTTCCTATTGAACACAAAAGATTGCAATTTAATTTCTGCTTTCTTTTTCTTTGAACTATATTGATTTTCTTTGTGAGGAAAATTCCTTTTTCTTCAAACTTATTCTGATGTTTTTTCAAGGATATATTTCAGTGTTCCTAACAAAAAAATCAATAATTTACATTAAAAGTTATAACAAATTTTGAGTAAAATTTTTTAATCCATGGATATAGTAAAACGCAAATTCTGCTGATACTTTCTGTATGTCATTTATAATAAAGATCATTTATAATAAAGACACGACAGCAAAAAGTTATGAAGAATACCAAAATAGGATTTATTAAATGAGCTGATTTCTTAATTATATCTTTCAGATTGCTTCATTTATCTATGTTTTAATCGCCAATCATTCTTTGTGCATGTCAGCATGACGTTTAATATTTGAAATAATTTCCTGTAATTCCTTCTTATCGCTGTTATTAATTTATCCTTTCCTATTCAAATTGGGAGAACTATCAATGAATTGACACAAGTCTTTTGCAAAATATTTGATATATACATATATACATTTATGTATATATATCAGAATGTCATATTAAAATTACCAAAATATGTAACTTCCGTAATTATGAAAGATAAAAAATTTTCAGAGACCATAAATTTTTAAGAGTTTCTGCAAGTTCTGATTCAGATTTTCTGCAGTTCAAATTTTGATTTGAACTCCAGATAGAGTAGTTATTATGCCCAGCTTCAGGATGATAAACCTCGAGGTATCATGAAACGTCGTGAGCTGGGAACTAAGGATCAAATGATGTATGCAGAAGAACCGCAACAGGTAGCTCGAACTGATAATTGGAATGAGCGGTCAATTGTTTCAGCGGTTGGTATCAGTGCTTTAATTGTAATTCTGGAAATTTTAAATTTCATAAATTTTTAAAATTGCGCCAAGAGACTATAATTGCTTACATAGAAGATTTGATTTTTTCTTTTCAGTTTTTCCTCGGTTTTTTTGTCATTATAAGGATTTAGAAGCCAAAAGTAACAGAAACGGTACAAAGAGTGGAAGAGCATAAACGAATTGAAGAAATTGAAAGACGTATTCAACGAAAAGAAAAGAAAGAAAAAAAACATCGCAGTTCTTCCACTCATCGGAGTTATCATCATCATAATCATCACCGCGGCGGTAATCGTGAAGCTTACGCGTATAATGGATATAGCGATGAAGGTAATAGAATTTTTAAATTTCCATTTATACTTAATTATTACCTTGAAATATGGATTAAATTTGAAGAAGTCAAATTTTTTAAGAGTGAAAGCACTTGTTTTGTGAACAAGAATGAACAATGAGTTGAATGATTCCAAAATATAAATTTGGCCCAATGAGGTATGCTGTCTTACGGATTTGCCGCATCGAAGTTATTGATCGTAAAGATTGCTACGTTTTATTATAAAGATTTTATTTCAGTTATTTTAGAACAAATACTTCAAATTTTAATTTTCTCAAATGAATGTTGCTTCTTGTGTCGTGTCGGCCATAAGTTTTGTGTTGTATTAGCCATGAATTTTTGTAGGGATCATTCATAACCTAATTTCTGAACAATTCTGCAATTCCTCTGTACTGTACCACTTTTTCTATTTCACTCGGTGAATTATTACAAAACCGTTCTAGAAAATCTCGACTTGGAATTTTTCAGCGGTTTTTATTTAATCTAATAATCCAGCTGCCTGTGATATTTATACTGTGTAGATCCAACAATAACCAAACAGTAAGGTTGCTCCAATGAAAATGAAATCGATCAGTGTCAATTTTCGAAAAATCGGGATAACGAAGATTACGGATATCGAAACTTAACAAAAATAAACTAGAAGTTTAATCTGAGTATTGACACCATAGGAAACATTCAGATTCTTTCAGTAACTATAGCTCCAACTATAACGCGTATCTTTCAAGTCACGCCATTCTCATCAAATGAATTCAGCAGACCGATCCGAAATGCTTACAATGCTGCAAATCGAGCTTATCGTGATATTTATGTAGCCAATAACTAACACAATTCGATTCATTTATTATTCGTTCTTGTCTTTTTTCCGTTATTTTTTAGATAAATTAATTTAAAAATAATTTGACTACTGTGTTCTGAATGTTGTTGTAAGTTATAGATTGGAGATTTCAATTTTCAAACTTTAAACAATGCAAATTACTATGCCTTCCTTAAAGGGATTTATTGATTAATGGACGTCTCGATTTTCAGGTTATCGCAGCAATTCATTATCACGACAGAATGGTTATTTACCTGCACATGAAAGCTATATGAAATCTGTAACTACACGTCGTGAGAAGGATGGGGTATGTTTGCTACAATAATGTAGGAAAAAGCATTTAAAAGAAACATCAAAGCAGTCGATCTTTCGATCAAAACTATTTACCGTATTTTTTCCTTAAATCATACAACATGAAGATGCTGCAGCGTTATTACGATGACGGTCGTCTAATAACAAATGGAAACCATTTCAATGGGCGATATGGTTCTTCGATATCCGATAGCTTGAGACGTGGAGAACTACGCTACAATCCGAATGGCGACCTTCGAGAAGTACACCACAGCTCATCGGGTCGCAATAAACGCATGCATAAAAGTTTTTCTACTCGTCAGTACTTTATATTTCATTTAAAATTATCTGCTAATTATTACTTCGAACCTTGGTCATTAACATGAAACATTAGATTCCTAGTTAAAGATCATCCTTGTGCAACTGAAGTATGCTAATAATCGATAAAGCGATAATTTGATCTTGATTTAAAGGTGATTTGTACGATTCGGGTTCGGGCATCAATTATGATAGTCATCACCGTTCATCTTATCGCCATGGAAGTCAGCAGAGTGGTGGTCCGTTTGTTGAATTTCCACCAACTTTACCTCGCGATCACGAAGCACCAATACCTCCACCACATCGTACTAGAGCACCATCCGATGACTTCTACAGACCGATTGCCAAGAGTCGAAGCTATGCAGATTGGGATGAAGGACGTGGCTTTTCGCAATCTATCAGACGGTTAGTTAAGCAGTGCTTTGGGATGGAATTCAACATGAATTTTTTATTTATTTGCGAAAATTTCCCTAAATTTATTTAGGCGTAATGAAGATATGGCTCGCTTGGAGAATGAATTTCGTGATTCGCTGCTAATGCCATTGCCAAATATGTCAAATGGTAATATGTATGAACGTGATCATCGTCATGAGCAAATACCCGGTGGTTATGAGACTTATGATCGAGAAGTTAAGAGCAATAGTGGTCAACGCATCAACAAAGATGGTAATACTACCGAGTATAAGTAAGTTTCCTTTTGAATTATAACAATAATTAATGCTTAAACTCAATAAGAGTGATTTCTGGCGTATTTATTCTGAAATTGTTTTTCAATCCTACCTCTATTCGTCTATTTTTCAACTAATCTATTAAATCTTACTTTAGTTCACTAATTATCTCTGTTGACAAAATTTTGTTCATTCGTTTATTCATTGAAGGCCTTAATCAAGACTTTTATTCTGGTTTCTTTTGGTCAGAATACTTGCTTAATTTATTTACGATGGAAATATTTTTCGACTAATACTTCTTTTTTTCAGGGAGCAATCACAGGAATGTAGCTACAAACGTGAAACAGAATCGGATCATAGACGCTAAGATCCGAAAAAGCAATTCGTATTATTTTTTAGAGCATTAGTTTCATTTTTCCTGCAGTGCCAGTTTTGTTTGGTTTTGTTTCTAAAATCCATCTCTGTAAGCTCAAATATTATGGTTTATAGAGGTGTAAGCTCAGAAAGTATATTTCACTGTATTTTGTTTAAAATTTTATGTTATATACTACAAATTTGCGAATGTCTTGTGAAATTATCCAGAAATAAAATCATCTTGAGATGTATTCTAAAATCTGACCTGTTCCTTTCTGTCAGTAAAACAAATAGAAAATACCTTTCTCTTCAACTCTTGAATTGCATTATTTCTGCATTTTCTACATACCGATGTAATTAGAAACAAAATGTCAACTTCTCTATCCAAATTTAAAGAGAGCTAAATATTTTGTACAAAAAAAAATAATCTACTTTCCTTCCAGTACCATACGAATTTTATTTTTTTGCCATATTATAATTTCATTTTTCATTTCTGAAATGAGAAGGCATTATGCGACAAATTTAAAATTTTTCAAAATTTTTCCTTTTTTGTTGCTGTAATTTTGGCGATAATATAACTGCGGAATTATTGTAATGTTAAAAGGTCCACCGTGACACTTTTATAATGTGACATGTTTTTGTTTGCAATTTATCGCTTTGCTTTCTGCCTTATCTTTCTTCACTTATTTTAATTGATATCTTTAGTTAATTGATAACTGCAATATATTCCTTTTATTTCTTTCCGTTCCGCATCATCATGGAACAACCTTTTCCTGTCGCGTATTATGCGGAACGAATAGTGATTCTCGCAGATTTAGTTTTCTTTTCTAATTGCCAGATAGCTCTTTAATTTGCTCCTTAATTGGTATTATGCCATTTTCGCCTGCTGTTTTTTTACTTAAAAATAGATCGGAAATAAACATTTATACCAAATATGGTTCATTCAGTAAAGCTTTGCATTTTTTCTTCAAATATGAGCACAATGAAAAACACTGGACTCCACGATAAATTTCAGAATTGCACCAAAATGTCCCATTCCAATCTCGATGATTTGAGACAAAGACAATATTTCCATTTCTTTCTCGAAGCAAAATTCATAGCCATGAACTTGTTTCATTCGGTCTAATAGAGAAAAATTGATATACGAAAATGATTATCGACTTTCTATGATGCAAATCTGTAGCAGCTCCGAGACACAGAAATGGTACTTTGAGACAACTTTTTTTTTTGAAAAAAAAAGGATTTTTGAATCTTCAAGAATATGCAAATAACCTACTACGGTTCATGGTCAATTTCAACGTAAGAATAAGCTGTTCACAGGTTTACCTATACATTTATACGGTTAGCAAAAAAACAACAAATGGTTCATAAATAGAATAAAAATAAGGTATTCCAATTTGGAATATGCAATGATGAAGTTATAGCTGTGTATATACAAACAGAAAAGTTTAAAAATATGAAAACAAAAAAAACAACCGGTAATTTTAAAAAGCTATCTTACAGCACGTTCCGTTTAGCAGGAATATCCTGCATGTTATCTGCTTTGCCAAAAAAGACACTTTTTCGTCACAAACCATCCAATTCCTAACTTGTAGACTCACTGACAATTGTGCAATAAATTACAGAAAAAAGTTTTTCAAAATGAGCGGCATAATGAAGTAATAAATAAAGGCGATTTCTTGAAGCAGCTGTGGAAGAAATGTAAAGATTTTCTATTTTAATGCAATCGAAGTTGAACTTAGACTTTTTGAGAATTTTTTCGAATTATAAAAAAGTAGCTAATGTTCTATTAATAATTAGTAAATGAGTTTGACGAATTACTTTAGTCATTACTTTCTTGCTTAATTACCTATTCATTTTAAAAACGAAGAAATTAAGACAAAAAAGGTTAAAATAAAGGAATTAATATTTTTCCTTCACTTCAGTATATAATCTTTAGTACAAAGAAATACGTCAGATATGAAGACAAAAGAAAACCCACGTAGAATACCAGTACCACGTTCGCATGGTACGAACAAAAGGAATTTGGAAGTGTAATAGGTGGTAATACTAAATCACAGTGCAGAAAAAGATATGATAATTTAAAGCTGTCCGATTTTCTGCAATCTCCTTGCCATTGCTGTTTCCAATTCAGAATGCAAAGCTTCAGAATTCATCTAAAATCATCAATAGTAGAGCCAACAAACTTTTTTAGTGTAAAGTAAAAAATTTTTCAGTAAAAAATTCTAATCCAAACAAAAAAGCTAACAATATTTTGCTGACATATAAAATTTTAAACCAGAAATTTTTAAATTCTCTATTTTTATCATTTAAATCTTTCTAAACAAAATACCGATTGAAGTTTAGTGGTATTTGAGCGTTTCGGTGGTGGAGGCGGTGGTGTCTTCTTGGGTAATGATGTTAGTGATGTTTGAGAAGGAATTGTTCCTAACTGATGATGACGATAATGGTTATGATGATTACTCAGTGCTATATTGTTCTGTAAATATTACCGCAATGAAGTAACAGGAAACAACACCTCTTAAAGAATCACAGTAATCTTATTTATGAAAAGTTAGATTCATATAGCGAGTCAGAACGTTTTTCTCCTATTACTTAAGCAAGACTAAGCAGTTTTAAAAAAAGAAAAGCGCGCCTAAAGATTTATTCTTGAATAATGTAAATGAAGTGAATCAGCATGCCGTAAAAAGTATCCGTTTTTCTAATTTTTTATTTCTATGAATAAGAAGATAGTGCAGAATAAATATAAGGATACTTCAGTAGCAATTATTCGATTGCTATTTCGTCCATTTTGTACCATGAATTGTGGTTTTGCTGGTGGTACTGGTGCCATAACGTTTGGTTTCACATTTGTTATATTATTATCATTAGGATAAGTTGATGAAATTCCATTACTATATCGAGTAGCAGTCATATGACTTGTACTTGGCTGCTGTTGAGGAAATGAAATTTTCGCGATTGGTGTAGTTACTGTAGTGTCGTCTTGATTACCAGATACATCTAAAAATAAAATGTAAACAATTAAATTGTGCATACAAATAATAAGTAGATATCGATATTTTTGAATTTCTTACAAAAATCTTTCCTGATTCTTCATTTCACTGGAAATTTCAAATTACCGCCTGAAGAGTGAGAAAAAAATAATTGTTGCTATGTGTTACCGGTATTGATAAATCTACGATTGCTAAATTAAATTTAGCATCAATATAAATTGTAAATTTTAAATTCGGAATACTCACAATCGTGGAAATCCTTTCCGTGCGAAATAGTAGTGATGACAGTTGGTGGAGGTGGCGGAAATTGTTCTTCATCACTATCGCTCTCAGCAGTACCACCGCTACGACCGTCCGGTGAAGCAATACCATCGCTAGAACTTCGATGGTCAGTCATTGTTGATTGTCTGTTATTGAGCATTAAATCGCAAGGTGCTCGTTTTATGGTACCCGTTATGATATCATCGCACTGAAAGTGGTTTACATTTTGGAATAGAATAATTATTGATTCTAAAATAATTAGTAAAAGACCTAAAGATATTTACCTGATCAAAAATAATACCACTTTGATGACATGAAGGATTTCCATCATTACTAGTTCCGACCGATAACCTTGATGAGATGGATGTTCGTAAATCGCGATTTAAATTCAGCAAAGGTGATGGATCTTGTTGTTGAGATTGCCGTGTCTTGGTGTTTCGCATTTCAGAGAAAAAAATACGGTTGGAATCAACGGAAGAGAGTCGTGGAATTCCAACTTTTACAGGCTGAATTACTCCATTCGATTCTGTTTGTTGCAGTTTCTTCATCTCTATGTAATTTTCATACAGATTCTGACCATTCTGCAAAAAATGTGGTAAATTTATGAATGGAAAAGAAGCTGATGTTACCAAATTTACCGTATTCCGAATAGAATGAATAGTTCTTCGCTCGTGAACTGACAAACCCATCATGAAATTACTTCACATTTCCATTGCTTTATTTCATACTTTTCGAAATTATTCGTGTTAAAATTTATTTTTCTTGAAAGATTTCAAAAATTTTGACAAGGATTTTCAGAATTTCGAGGGACCGCAAAGAAAAATGTAATATGGATGTAAGTGGAACTGCAAGATAATAAGTGAAACCTTCGCAATCCTCAAAGCTATCATCCATTTGTGAAATGTCAACGCATCTTCGGTGCAAACATATTTGATATATTTTGATGCTTTCACTTGGATTTTCGGATGCTACAATTTCGAGAATTATTGAGATTGGTAACAGCAAATTCAAATGAATTAATTTTGCAAATCAGACAAAAAATTTCCTAAATTGGACTTAAGCAGATATATTTTTCGAGAACTGAATATTACTGTGCTCGGTAAAATTCCGAACCTATTTAATTTCATCAAATTTTAATTTGTGAATCCTAAAAAATGTGAAATAATTTTAGTAGTGATATACTTTGATTGCGAAGCCATAACTGGATGGTGCTTTATATTTCTTCTTCCAGTCGGTAGCCATATAGACTTGATTAGTTTGCATATTCATCAAGCATTGCAAATCCTTCGAATTACGACTTTTGCCCTTTGAACAGTAGTAAAGGCCGGATAAACGAAGCACGAAGAAATGTTTCTTCCACGATTTCTTACCGTCTGATTTCAGAAACAACCAACCTTCTGCTTCCGGCGGTTGTACATTGTCGCCTTCAAAAAATTCCTGAAACATCGAACGTAGTAAATTATAACATCTTATTAAGTCAATTATTGTTTAACTGCTTTTCTCCGCCGTAAAGTTACCAACAGAATTACTAATTATGTGAATAAATTACCATACGGAAGCAAACAGAATGCTTCCTTCTCCAAAGATTAATGGTAATATTTCACTGTTGTCAAAGGATCATTAATATCAATTAGCAACAATACATTCCGGGAAAGCCTCGTATAAATAATTCATGCAAATACGTAAATAAAGTTTAAGTTAAATTTTGCAATTTATGGCATTCAAGAGCTGCGGACCGCTTATTGCAATCAGATTCAATTAGATTTTTCCGTATAAAGTACTCTTGATACAATTTTCCTAAAGTGTTTGTTCTATCTTCTGACGTTTTTCTGTCCTTAGATGACTTAAAGACAGAAACCTACCCTAATCACTTGTCTTTTTGTGTTCGGTGACGGTGGACCATGTATCAATGTGTCGATATTTTTCTGAGTTATAAGAAACTCTTCTGGTCGATCCAGGAATGAATATTTATCCAAGCGTCGAGTAAAATACAATTTGTTCCGCGAATTCAGCGTCCACATCATAATATTTTCCACTAAATATTCATGATCCTCATAGATCCGTTCTGGAAAATATAAATGAAATGCTGTAGCACTGGAACCGTGATACCGCAAGGAACAGAAATGAAAAGTAAATAAACTCAATTAGTTTAGTTGTCAATCACGTTTTTTAAAAGCACTAAAAAAGCAATAAACAAAATAAATGATTTTTTTTTTTTTTATAATTTAACTTATATCTATATTCACAACTGATATTTAATTACTACTCGGTCGTTTTTTATCTTACATATGTGTTATCTAATCATATTTGAATTAATTTATGCCTGCTCTCTTCTGCCCAGTAATAGTTCAACATAACAACTATTAATTTAAAAATAAGCTATATTAATAAGTAAATCAAGCTTATTATTAAACAAGTAAATTCGACTGATGAATGAAGTTAATAAATAAGTTACTGATGTAAAGTTCGGGATATTCCTCGACGATAGCATGATGCTCGCTTAACGAGACATTTAATTTTGTAGCGATTCGACGGATACATTCAGCAACCGTCCACCTCTCGTCGATTAGTAAAGAAACGGTAGATGAACCATCGTCGATGAAAAACTTCACGTAAATTTTTTTGATGTCTGCTTCACGCATCTTCTCCAGCGCTTCCCGAATCTTTGCCGCTTTTACTTCGTTACTAGTAAGTGGCCGAGCAGATTGCTGCTGTTGTGATTGTGGTTGTTGACGAAATTGAGCGGATTCCAAAGCGGAAGAGGTTGACGATTGATTGGGAGAAGCCTGAAACTATCTTTGTAATATTAGGAGTAGACATAAATAAACAATTTGAAGTAGAATTTTGTTTCCAAATGAACAGCTAGGATATTTCCACATATCGAAACTTGAAAAAAAGGCTTAATGTAAAATGAATATTTCAGAGAAATTGCAAGAATGAGGTTTTCAAATTATTTTTTGATACTTTTATTGAATAGATTTAAACTAAAAATAATTTCTAAAAAAATTGGGAACGAATAAATAGATCGAGAATTTATCTGGCCTGGCCGTTATATTATAATTTGTTTATTTGGAAATAAAGATAGAAATTAACAATCATTCTAGTAGTTATCTCTTAATTCAACTTAACCTGTCAGCCTATCTAAGCCAATGACTTTAAAAAGTTATTCCAATCCAATCACGAAAAATTCAAGAGATGAATACGATATAGACTTGCAAATTCTTTCTGACATTATCCTTGGAATAACACAACAGGATCAAATTACTGATTCAGCACAACTAATAGGATCAAAATTCTATATAAAACGGCAGACTTCATAGAAGATAAGACTATATTTCAACGAGGATCAGAATCATTTCATAAATATCTCCAAACTTTCTAAATATTGTGATTAGATTTAGTAATCCAACGAATAGACTGTCTTATTGATTGTGGATAAAAAATTGTCAAATCGGTAATAAAATCGCCTTTAAATGAAAATCTAATAAAGATTTATATATATAACATACTGGCAGCTCATGCCCTATATTCGCTATTTAAATATTCAATAATTAAGTTCAAAAATGGATTAATTAGAGTTTTAATTAGAATAGAATGAATAAAAAATAGAAAAGTCATAAAATCTGGATAAGCTGGAAAAGAAAAATTTAATTTTAAAAGATGCATATTTGATTATTGCAATTATTAGCCAACAATAAGTTTTTTTTTTCGTCCATCATAACATTCGTTCTATTCACCAACATTCGATAATTTTATAAAAAAAATTTGTATGATATTTTAATCAGAATGGAAATTTGAATTAATGAAAGCAATGACGTACCATAGCGATTGGTGCAGGATGTGAAAAAATGTTATTGGCTATTATCGTTCAATTGCGGAAGGAAGTTGTAAGTACTAATGACCGATAAAATGGGTTATACAGTCCCACAAATGTATATCTGTGTTGTATATTGTGGATTTAAAAAAAAAACGAAAGAACTGAAAACCATATTTTGTCTTCGTTTTCTTCCTTTCGATCAGTTTATTTTTGTTTTTTCATCAGCTTTTCGTTCCATATACATCAGTTCAAGCAATCCATGAGGAATTATCACATCTGATTTTGCTTCCCTATCATAACAATTTTTAATTTTTAGAATTGATGATGGTCAAATTTTCACAAAGTACTGAAGTATGCAAGTGACAATGTAAGAAATTTGGAAATATTGCTAACTTCTTTCAATAACTAGAAAGCAATTCTTATTAAATAACATCTTTCATCTATTATTTGGTTAGCGAGTAGTGTTTATTTAAGAATTTAATAAAGCAATCTAAAATGTTGAAAGAACATCAAAATGAACTTCAAATTGAATATATAAATCAACGGTTACTCATTGGGCATAAATTTATGAAATTTACGAGATTCTAAAATGATACATCTAAAGAGTGGACAAAGAAAAGCGTACTTTTGTGTAGGAAACTTTAATATTTTTTATACAACGATCATAGCAGAAGAGAAAGCAAACAAGGAGGAGAATTCCCTCTTTGTTGGAAGAGAACGAATAGATAATGAAAATAGTTGGCGGTTTTTATATGCTTACGGTAATATCAACGGATGATTCATTTTCTTTTCTAAGGTTCCACAATCGGAAATTACAACATCTTCCCCTTTATTGGATGCGTGAGGGAAATTTGCATAGTATGGTCTAATTTGAGCTTCAGTGCTTTTGCTGTGGCATATTTCTCTAATGTTGTTGAGGCCTATGTCAAATAAGTTGAGATGACATCTATCAGATCAATCTTTTCTATTTGCTGATTGAATTATAAGCACTTGGACTATAAATGAATAAGGCTATTATCAGAGCTAATAAATGCCTCTTCTTATGCTTCCAAAATGGTCAATAATTTTCAATGTACTCATATAAGGCCTGTATGTTTTAATGAAAATTTATGCTAGAAAGTAACCGATTATGTTGAGAGGAATCAAGAAAGTGTAAAAGTATTCGAATTCAGAAAGCGATAAGGAATTCGAGGAAAATTACTTTAAAAAATTAAAACCTAAATGAAAATTTAACGAATATTATAAATGGAATTAGCAAAAACAGAAATAGAGAAATGTCATCAGGATTCGTCGGATATGTTAAAATCCAGATCAGAGGGTAATAAATGAAGAAACAAGTTCCATGTTCAAATCAAGCATATCGATGATAGCTCTGCATGGGTTGAATATCATAACAAAATATACGAAGTATCGCAACGGCCATCCCAATCGGTAATAAAAGAAATACTGCAATTTCAGCAACTGAAGGTCGTTTCACTTGTGCTTTATTAGTTTTTTCATGGAAAATTACTATTTCCGCAGCTGCAAATCTCATAAACACATTCTCAGGAGATGGAAGGAAAAATGAGAATTATGTGGAATTGCTATGAGATGCCATACAGAGCTTCAAAAGTTGTAATTTAATTAAAATTGAAAATTTAAACTGAATGAGAAATAAAGAAAATACAGAATTACGACGATAGGATGGGAAGATTGTATTTTTTTTTTCAAAAAAGCGCATTTCTTCCAGGACTCCGTCTGAACGTGACTTCGATCTCATTTTGTATCTTATGATATTTCAACCATATTCTGGCACGGACTGGTAAATAAAGAAAGAAGAAAAGCAGGCGAAGTGAAGAAATTAACACCTGAATTAAGTGAAGCCAAAAAAAAAACAGATAAATAATTAACCTGCTGAGTCGGACTTGGTGTATTAAGTGAGCCTCGACAACTATCAGAACATGAGATAGCTGAGTTTCTGCAATTTCGATTGTTGTTTCGAGACTCGGTACTAGAGGAATCACCGAAAGCCGAATCACGATCAGGGCTTGGGCAATCTGTCGATATGGTAGCTCCAGTACTTGAACCATGTATGAAATTATTGTTATCGGAGTACGGATGTTGCGCATGAGACTGAAGATTAGTCCTGTAAAAATATAGTTAAATCTAAAATCTAAATTTTTGATCAAAATGAATTTTGCAGATAATTGGTACTAATTCATTTGATGAATCCTTATCGAAGATGCTTAAATTGAAGAATAGATACAAGTTTTCTTAAAGCCACATGGCCAAAGTGTAGAAAAGAAAGGATACATTGGAAGTATTTGATTTTCTCTCATCGTTGTCCAAATTTTGATACTAAAAGGAATATGAGTCATCAATGTAATTTTATTTTTTCGATTGATGTTCATGTGCTGATGTATCAAACTTAATAATCAGTTAGAAATTTCTTAAATAATTTTCTTCTGTGATAAATTTCGAACAGGAACTATTCCAAATCTTGGACAATATCATTTATTGGCCATCTTTAATTTTTATGTTAATGATTTGTTTTAATTAAACCTTGCTAGTCCGCATAAACTTGACGTTATTAAGCCATTTAGAATGATTATGTTTTGTTAAAAAGCCAAAAATTGATAATAGCGATGAAATTGATAACAGACGGAGTTGGCTTTTTAAACAGAGAAACCAGAGGATATCTGGTAGAGTATCAAATTTAAGACAGACGAAATTCTATTCCAGAACTTTTGCACTAAAGATAGCAATATTTTCTGGGAAAACCCCTTCTAATATAATTAGTCTGTTACAAGAGAGAAGTACTGCAAATCCAATTTGTAATAATTAGGCTAGTAGGAATGATCAGAGGATGAAGTTATACCAATAAATAGATTTTAGCCAACATAAGGAATCAGCTGTCCAGCTTTGATCAGCACTCTTACCCCGCAGAATGGGGAAAAAAAACATCTGCTGCTAATTTTTGCGCAATCATCATCAGTAGTACGGTGAATCTCGCAATTATACTTGGAAAAAAATTAAAAGAACTTAACAATTAGAAATATTTCAAAGTCTGAAAAATTTATTTCATTAAGATTTAAGGGATGAAAGAGCAGATGAAATTCATTTTTAAAAAAAAAATTTTCATTAAACGACAGCATTGATTTTAATCAAAGCTTGTTTTCAACAATTCTATGAAAGCAAAGGAATAATACCAAAAATAAATCGATAAACAAATAAATAAATTCAAACGTTCGTGAAGAAATGTTTTATGCTATGCTAACCTTTTCGTATCGTTATGCTGCATAACTGAAGTTGAAAGAGTACTGTTTCTTTTGCTTTGATTGAGACTGCTTTCACGGGAAGCAGACGTAGGAAGAGTTGGTAGGCCAAGAAGGGCTTGATCACCACCAATAGTAAGTTGTTGTTCGAGAGCCGATAATTCACCCAATAAAGTGTCTAATTCCCAGTCACAACTTTCTGGAATTTTTTTGAGACATTTATTCATTGATTTTGTTGTAGTGGATTAGTTTATTAAAATCTTAAAGAAAATACTGTATAAACTACAGGAAATTGACAAATGCATATGGCTGAAACCTTTTTGAACATAATATGGCGATTAGATCAAATCAGGCATATATTTTCACTTGTTTATTTACCAACCACTGCTCTTTCTAACGCTATTAGTCAATCAATATTTTATGTAACTTAAGTATCCATCATCGATAGTTTGTGGCTGATTAATGGTCATATTTGCACATGTTTTTTGGATGCATAATTGTCAGTTACTGCTTTGAACAGCTTGTCTCGAATGTTACTTTTTAATTATTCAAAGCTTATCTTGTTCAAAATAGAAATAAGAAAGGAATTGAAAGTAAAAATTTCTAGGACAATTAGGCAATGAATGAAAAAATGCCAATTATTCTGTTAACTTTTCGATATTCTATCGGCTTCATAAAATGCATTGGATTATAAATACATAAAATTAGGAATTGGGATTCCATAAGAAATTCAATTTAAGTTCGGGCCATAAAATTTTGGAAAATTCAATAAAATAGCAAAGTATAAACTAAAAATAAGAGAATCTTCTTCAACTGAATGAAATTGGAATATTCCGGATGGCTTGAAAATCAAAGAATTAATCGTGATAATTTAATTTTAATTATATTTGATCTATGCAAAATTTATATCCTATATAATATTCCAATTATACATCTATGGATGATATGAAATCATTCCGATGATATCCGTATTTTAAGCCTTGGATAGAGAATTGAATCGATGATTTTCTTACCAATAACTAAATAACTTCGTCAGTCCCCTTAACAAATTATGTTACGAAAAATGGTTTAGATTACCGATTCTCTGATCCATTCGCTTTTTCATTATGCATTCAGTATTTATTGAAAGAAAGAAATGAAGTGATGCCGCAATTTCAATAGAAATGAGTACACAATATGTTATTCAGAGAATTGTTTATTAATGATCTGATACTTTCTTTCCGTTGCTTTTATTAATAATAACCATACACACTTTTACATACATCACATACACATATTTAGAGAAAGATAAGAGAAAAACTGACCTTGAACATTCGCCATGCTGTATCTGATCGCGTCCATCTGTGGTTTGGGTGGGATGTTGGGACGTTGGCGTACCAGAACCGCACCTTGAGCTCCACCTCCATCATCAACTGCTGTTTCTGCTGCTTGCCGTTGAGTTACATTTCTTTCTGTTGTCGATGGTTTTATTGAGGATGATGATAATAACGATGCTGACCCGAATATCTGCTGTGGTAGTGCTACCAAATAACGTTGGGATTGTTGTGCTTGAGGTGTTCCTCCTGCTAATTGACCCATTTGATTTCCTGATACCTTTACATTCCCATATCTTTGATCTTCCATCTATGAAAAGAAAATGAAATAAATCCCTATTATTTCATAATTGCAATGATTTTCACTATGCTTAATTATTTAAAGCAATAATGATAATCTAATAAAAATCCAGCAGAGAAGAAAATTTTATTTTCGAAAACTTTGCTCCTTAAGCTCTAAATTCTTCGAATGATTAGAGGAAAAAAAAGAAATATTTCGGATAGATTTCATAAAGTATTTACTAGCAACCTGATGATAGGGAACAGCAATAGACAAAATTATGATAATAGCTTGAATGATAGCTGGATTTAAGTAAAGATCTAGATTCCATAGCGCAAATATTATTTAGTCCACATTTTCGGTTAATCTTTGAGGGTTGTTGTGACAAAGATCGCATTGTAATATTTTAATTATCACAATAATAATGTATGAACTCTTTTCAAATTTTCCAAAGATTTTTTTAACAAAATACATTCATGATAAAATGTCCCGAAATTTTTACTGGATGAATTATTTTTTCATGTACTTTTCTGTTTCCTGCTATTTATCTTTCAGCATGCTTATTCTATCACTACGACATGTAATATAGATATATTTGAAGGAAAGTTTCTTCTCGTCAAACTAAACTTTTTCAATTATTACACAAAAAGAAAAAAGATATGATAAGCAGTTGGATGAAGTATCGATGTTGAAAAAAGCAATGCGACAATGAGAAGTTCGCTTTTTGATTTGATTCCTGAGTGCTTTCCTATTCTGTTTTCCTTATTGTCGTACCATTCTGTCCTATTTTCTTTCTATTTCCTATCCTTCTATTATTTCATTTTTTTGTTCTATGATATCATATGAAAGAGTGTAATTCTAACATCAATCTATATTTTATAACATTATTCATACATGAAATGTATCTGTTTAAACCTGAATGAACCATCATCAGTCTCCTGTTTCCCAACATCTGTTTTTTTTTTCAGGAAACTGAAAAGGGAAAGAAGAGATAGAAATGATTCGTTCTTCTTTCTCTTAACCGAATAGTAATTGCAAAAAGACAACAGGCATTACAATATCTACTTTTACTAATTACATAAGTAATTTAAAATTACTTATTTTACCATTTGATACACAAATGTGATTACGAAACAATGCAGAAAATGTTCGGTCATTTATTACTACTGGTCAGTAATCTTTTATCTTTCTTATGATACTATTTTACATTATCACTTGTCTTATTTTTCAAAAGAGTAGCCGATACTTGCATTTCATTGCTGATTATACTATGTAGTATGTAACAGCTGACTTAGTATCTAATCATCTACTGCGCTCGTTTGCAAATAGAAGGGTGACAAATGTTGATTGTGGATGAAAATTAGCTCGAAAAGGATCAGCAAGTTCATCTACCATTTTGAATAATTTGGGGATTGCTCGTTATTTCGAACTCCATAAATCAGTATTATTATTTCTTTTTTTTTTTTTTGTTCTTTCTGATTGAAGTACGTAAGCAGCTGTCATGAAATTATCGTAAGAATAAGCCTTTCCTTTTTCATTCACAAATGGGATCTTTATTTGAATTCTTCCAATCTTTCAACAAACATTCATCATACTGTCCTTCACGGCTCCGTACTTTTCAAGGATATAAGAGGTTATTTTTCAATTAATTATGGCTAAATCGTAGGAAAAATTATTTTAAATATAATGTTGTTTTGTCGAAACAAAGATAGAAAGTTCGAAAAGTACAAAGTCTTGCAAAATTTAGGTAAGGTTATAGGAAGTAAATTCCCATAATCAACTAAAAAATTATTTTCACCTTAATAATAATTGCAAGAAATAGCATTTAAGAAATGAAATTAAGCCTGAAATAGCTTGCAGCTATGAAAATGGTCAGTGTAAAATAAATAGCTGGTTGCACTGAAAGAAATTTTAACATCAAGATTGTTGAAAACAAGAAATTTGAAACTTTGAAAGATTCTTTAAACTGTTCAGTCGTTTTCACATAAATATTCTCGGATGACGGAAAGGAAGCTGTAGAAGTGATGTAACGATCATTATGATGAACAGCTGAACATTATTGGTCGGTTAAATACTCAATGAAAATGAGAAAATTAGATACCGAAAATTATTATTAGCTCATTAAATACGATATGAGAGACGTGATTGATGTCAGGAATACCGAGAGTTTCAGCGCACTGATCTTGAGTTAACGGGAGTTTATAATTTACTGGTGCTGATGCATTTTAGCATGAAACGAACTTTCCATTCTGAAACTCCGTCATCATCGACGCATTATTAGAAGTGGCATAACTGAATGATTCCACAAAAGAAGACCGAAAGATTGAAAAGAATATATTTTGTGGGAAAGAAAAGAAAGGCTTTCCTTTCAAAGTTAATCATTTTGCGCTTCAATGCTCATTTCACACCTAATATACATTGAAAATATTCAACAATGTCACTGAAAGCATTTTTGATTCCATTTCTTGTGAAAAATAAAACTATATTTACCTCAACGAATTTACCAATGCTTGAAAAGTATATAGTTCTGCAAAATTAACCTTTGAACCTTGTAAGAATTATAATTAAGGAAGAAAATCATTTTGAAAAAAAAGTTTAAAAAGTCTTCTGAGTGAATCATACATGCTGAATAACTAATTAATAATTCATTTACGCTTAGCCTATCACTTAGTTTAGTGAACTACTGTAACAAAAAATCCATCAAATGAAAGTATGAAATTCACCGTGAAGATCAATTAATAAAAAATAATTGATTGGTCATATACAATATGTCCTTTTTTTAATTCAGATGTCTAATTTCAAGGTTTGCTGCAAATTTTTTTAAAAGCACAATCAAATGAGAAATGAAATGAGAAATGGAAGAATGAGAGGGAAAAAGAGAAACAGATGAAAAATAATAATTTTTTTTAGTTTTTCCATTCCAAATCATTTCCTCACAAAAATTCTTCGTCTCTCAGTTGCTCGTCCTTTAATTATTATTTATTTAATGTGATAAGTAATAAATAAAGAAATCAATAAAGTAATTCATTCTATTCACACAAACATTTTTTATCATTAAATTGGCAAAAGCGTTTAAGCGTTTTTTTTTTTTTTTTTTTTTTTTTGAAAGGGCAATAGTTAATTTTTATTTTCGAAGTTCGATTTCAATAAGCTATTAAATAAAATGAGTTTAATTTAATTAAATTAAGTTTTGATAAGTTTTCGAGAGTGAAATTTAATATTATATATTTACATCAATTTATCGTTTTATCAAGTTTTATGACAATTTCCATTATGTTTATTTTCTTTTTTAATCATATTAAATATTGTGTTCTTTAGGAAAAATGAAAAATCATCTATAATTTTTGAATTTGAAATTGGAAAAGATAGAAATATATATGTATAGAGTATAGATGAAAAAGTTAATGGACATCAATTATTGAGTATGATTTAACAGTATTTTACAGATATTATAAACTTGATTTGAACGATGTAATGATCATATGAGTTGTTTGAATGTGACAGTGAAAAGAACACACCTCTATAAGTTCTGGCTATCAGATTATCGATTAACATGCTTATTTATTTGCTAAAATCAGAAATTATAAATGGAAAAGATTAAAGACCAATTGAAGTTGCTCTTTGAGAGACTGAGAGAGTTATCAAGTTCTAATTTACTTATTAATAAATTTCTAATTTATTATAAAATATTAAAATTACTTAATCAGTAAGCGCAAATTATAATTGAACCAAAATTGAAAAATGAGTGATAAGTGATAATAGTAGTATTATCAGAGACAGTAACGATAAGTGCATCATTGCTTGCATTCAATCTATTCTCGATGATAACGAAACGATTTCTTTCGAAGTATTTTGCAAGCATAAAGAAATTTAATAATGAAGGTATTTTTATGTGGTAAATTTGAAAATAAATTTTCAAAAAAATTGCATAAATGTAAAAAAGAAATAAACAGTTGATCGATTTAAGTGATAAATAAATTGTGCAAGTAGCTTCATGCTTCATGCTGGAAAATGAGACCTAAATGTTGTCTTGGTAATGAATGAACCGATAATTAATGAAATTTCTATTTTGATGAAATAAAAAAGAAAATTGCTAATGGAATTTTCAGATGTAGAATGCACAAAGAATTTCGACGAATGATTGCAAAGTACTGAGATAAAATTACAAGCTAATTTAAATAGCGTATGAAATAACGATTTGAATGAATAAGTTAGTAATAATTGATATATTTAGTGTCATTTTACAATTCTAATTAAATGATTTTACAAGTATTAGTGGTAGTTTATGAAACAATAAGATATCAAAATTTTGTAATTTTGGCAAAAAATCGTAATAAGGCCAAAAAAATTAAACCGTTCTCCATTTAAACGAATGATGTTTACATTTTTCTATCTCGGTTGACAACCGCTTCTGACAAATTCAATCATTTTTGGGTTTGTGTCCTCGGACAAATACGGAAATTGATCTCTTTTTCTCCCTCTCTCTCATTTTTCTCTCTCGCTTTTCCCAGTGCTACAAAATTTATACGAGTCTGTACGAATGCTATATAAATTTAAAAAAATAGTTTCTACAACTTGGAAAAACCATTTATCTCGCTCTTTTTGAAGTCGATAAAATTGATTAACGTGACGATCTTACTGTCATATACTTACTGCTAGAAGAAAGTATCTTACAATTAAGAATTTTCGACCGAACTTTTACAAGGAATTTTGGAAGATGCTAAGATTTACTAACCATTCAGAAGAAATAAAAATCAGTGATGAATTTAAAAATGAAAGATTCCAGAATATTTGTAGATTTAATAATCGTATCAATAAATGAACCGAAATAAATAAATAGAATCGTTGGCATTGTCGTGAATTGTCTAATTTCAAAATTTTATGCTTATTACGATCTGCAAGGAGCTATGTCACCAATAGTAATTGTTTTGCAATGGACGTTTAAATATTCTTACTTTCAGTGAACTTAAAACCATCAACTTACTGTTGCGTTGAAATTTTGACAGTTTGATAGTTTAAGCAAACTAAGAATAAATCGCGATTTTTTTTCTTTATGGTATAGTTAAAATCATTAATGATTGAATTAATGAATACATCAACTTTTTCAGGTTTTCAAGATAGGCAAGATTATTAGTTCAATAGAATGAATTGAAAGTATTTTAAACGATATCTGTCCTCGTTAAATGCGCCTTTGCGTACCTATCCATTCTTTGCCTTAAATCCACTAAATCCAAATGCAACATATAGCCTCTTGCTCAATCCATTAACCACTTAATACTAAACATTCCACGGAGTCAAAAAAAGTCTAACAATAAAATATTCACACAGTCTAACAATAAAATATGCGTAGGTTTCTTTTCTTCTATTTAATTAAGTGACCCAGATGCGCTTATGTCAAACGAGTATTGATCTGCAAATGATTCTTTTTTCTTTCAGCTATTTCATTCCTTTAAAAGAATTTTTTCTTTGGAACTTTCTTTCTTACTTCAGATCCTTTTATCAACAACTATTAATCTCTACCTAATTAGTATCATTTGTCAAAATCTAGCCGAACTGAATTATAACTTTAAATAGTTTTTTCTTTTCCATTACTTCGTATTTTTTATTTTATAAATTCATCTTCTAATTGGCTCCATTTTTTAAATCTAACAGTCTCATTTCTTCTATTTTTATGTAAAAAAATTATAAATTATTTTGATGTCCCATTTGTTTGCTCATATCTCTATGAGCATCTGACCAATTTATTGACTAATCAATTTACTTAGCCTATTAATAACTTCGCACTAACTTACCTTATTTACTCGATTTAAAAAGTTACACATAGAATAATTAGTTTCAAATTATTTATATATGATCTATAAACTATTGAGTACAAGTTTACTTATCATTGACAGATTTCATACAAGTATATCAAAAGTTTACTTATCATTGACAGATTTCATACAAGAAAAAAGAAGTGGTGATTGTTAGTGTTACTTATATACGGTAGTTTGAAAAGAAAATTATAATTGATTGACCCTTTAATTACACTACCAATTAGACTTTATCTCGATCCATTCAGTAGTTGTGCAAAGTAGATTAAATTATGATCCTAAAAAGCATAATGCATCTCACATATGTTCAAAAAATCGTTTTGGGTTAATTACTAAGCGGCTTTGATAAAATACAAAACACATGTATTACCGCTTATTAAATAAACCATCAGTATTCTGTCATTAATTAATTAAATATATAGCGGTATCTATAATGACAGGCAAAATAAGCAGGAGCATTCATTCATGCAATGCTTTTGCCTAATGATGGTCATTATAAGGATAAAAGTTACTGGAGCTTCTTGACAATCTATTGAAATATTCACATTGAAAAAAAAAAGCAAAATTATGGCATTCTGTAGAAATGAGAAGGCAGGAGCCCAACGACAATAGATATTAAATGAAAATGTGCCGTCCGAACTAGATGACAATTGTACCGTTTCGTTCAAAAGTTAAGAGACATGATGAATTAGGAAGAACAATTGCTTCTTCTTCTTCCAATCAATTCCAAATATGGAAAAGCGAGAAAAAGAAAGTATTTAGTTGATTTGAAATAAAAAGATAACAGTTTTAACAGTTGTAGTAGTTTAAATATTATCAAATTCAGATGTGCAGAGTGAAATAACGAAATTATTTGAGAAAGGAATGAAGTTGGGACTAATAGTTCAGGTGTTAGTTTAGGTCAGAAAATATCATTTAGAAATATCGAAAAAGATAATGGAAAAAGTGAATTTTCATTTGGATTTTCAAATTTTTTCAATTGCTAAGCATTTGATTACGACTAGATTTATCCTACCTAAAAAAAATAATTTTTAATCCTAGAAGCCTGGCAAATACATTCAACAGTAACTTTTACCGGAATTAAATATTTTGCCGTTTCCGTTAAATTCCACATTGTTTGCAAAGTTTTGATCAATTTTGCATTGAAATTTAGAAAGAATTTGAGGAAAGAGTAAAAGAAGCAAAGCAAAACGCGGAAATAAAATGAACTAAAAGTGAAACAAAAAGTAAACAAAGTTAACTAAGCCACAACAAACTTCTTGATATGAAATAAACAAATGTGAAAAAGCGTTAGCCATGCATGAAACTAAAATATTTTTAAAAGAGCATTTAAGAAACTTGACAGAAATTCCAACAAACTATTTGAGTATTAGACTAACAGCGAAAATGTTAATATTTTGGAAAAAAAAAATCTGTTAATTCGACAAGATTTGAAATTTGAGTAATTCAATTAAATCTCTGCAATTTACATCTAAATATTCCAACTCTGAAAGATAATAGAAGGGACAGACATAGTAAAGCAGATGGACAAAAAGCTATTATTATAAACAGAGAACGTTGTATAATATGGGCACTGCAGTTATGACAAGTGAAATAGGTGTCACCGAAAATAACGGGAATGGAAGACTGCTCTCACGGAATCGCCAGGAAATCGAAAACAGCTTTGCAACAACAAACATTTTCAAAAATCCAATAAAAGAAGTGTAAATAAATGAAATTAGTGGATAAATGAAATATCGGGGAAATTCAAGAAGGAATTTGTCAAGAATGCAAAGTAGTTTTTGTTGATCGGTCAGATGGAATTTAAACAGTTTTGGCTAATGGTTATTTTAAATTGTCCTGGACTAACTGGTTAGATATATATGAGAAATTTTGAACAATTTATCTCGTTTTTACGACCATCAAATCCATTTATTAATAAAAGAGGACAGCGATAATCATTGTGAAATGGATCGGTAAGTATCTCTTAAAAGTCAAATATTCCTCTATCAAGCGTCATGGCTTTTATGCGCTAAATGATCGCTAGCTCCTTGAGTTTTGACCTATTTAAGGAAGGATCTCATTGTAAGTGATAATTTCATAAATTAGGTCACATTTCCTGTTTTAAAAAAGTAAAGGTATATAAATAAGTATCACATGTGTATCATATAACCTGCATTATCTTTGCAATCTTAGCAAGCAATATCTGAATTTTTTTTTTTAAGTGAAAAGTTTGTAAGAGAAATGAAAACTGAGAAATCAAAGAGCCGGGAAGATATTTATAGTACTAACTCTGAAATTTCTTTAGTTTTTCGAAGAAGGAAAAAAATAAAATAAGAGAAAGACAATTTGACTACAGCTGCATTACATTAAAACGTTAAAAAAAATTTCTAAAAAAATAAAGGAGAAAGTAAGAGAGATATATAGGAAGTTAGTTCATAATGAGGATAATGTACAAAAGCGCCAAAGGAAAGATTGTTTTTCAAATGAACAACGACAGATGGATTGAAATAGAAACAGCTGCGCTTCAAAAAAAAATGGTAACGATGAAAGACGAAACAGAATTGCAAAAAAGCTGTCCTTTCCGGTCAATAACAAATTTATATTTATTTCCAAAAATTCCACTCGCACATTTGATAAATATCTTTCTAGATTATGAGAAATTTTTAAAGTAATTACAATTTAAATAAACAAAATCTATTAAAAAAAGATATGATAAAAGCTAACTGCAGGAGTGTTATTGGCTGAAAGTTCACTAGTGGTCAGTTGTTGACAGTATTCGTAAAGTGGAGATGACAGTTGTGATGATGAATATGATTGAAGCAACAATTCCAATCTAGTGAAGTTTTGGAATTCCACAGTGCACCAGTTCGTATTATCACTGCTAACCGATAACGATGGATTGCAATGTCCAGCTGAATAATAACGTGGACCGGAATTCAGCAATGATGAAAGTAGTTGGATACTGAAATTGTTTAAGTTTTTACAAAATCCTGCAACATAAAAACGAAATCGTTCAAGTTTTTTATGAGTGTATTACACAAATATTATAAAAAGAAAATTATCTCGACTAGCTCAAAAGTTTTTTCAAATTATCTTGACTAGCTCAAAAGTTTTTTCACAGAATACTTCCTGGCTTGTACTTTACAGTTTTATAGAAAATCGGTAATTATTTTTCTAAAAATTTTAACTTCAAAGCAAAACCCTTTGAAAATTTACTAAGCTAACTAAATCGGTTCTCGAAGCTTTAATCGATGTTATGAAGCATAGATAGAGACTCGGAATGAATCATCGGATGAGTAATATATGAGCAGCAAAAGATTAATTATTCGTCGTAATTCATCGTTTATTTTTTGCAAACCTATGACACATACACAAATGCAATGTATCAAAGATTGAACAACAGTTTAAAATTTAAATTATTCATCAAAATTTTCGGACATTTTAAAAAATGTTTTTAAGGAAGACCAAATCATATCCTTGCAAAAAATATTAATGAACTATTGATAGGAATATTGATTTATTTCGATGAATAAAATTTCACTTTTAATCTTGCAATTTTGTGAAAAAACACTGCTGATCATTTATCATTGTTTCTCATATATATATATATATGAGAAAGAAAAACGAATGCATTCAAAATGATTGCTTGATGTGATAAAATGAACCGAAATGCTTTAAAGGTAACTTTTGCTTGAATTTTCCTGGATAAATAAGAAAGTAAAGATGTAAAAGAAAGGGAACAATGAGTAATTAGAGATATGAAAAACATGCAAAAAATGCCGTAAGTTGCAGAATAAATATATCAGTACCAATTGCCTACTTCATACTGAATTATCAATGATTTTCTTATCTAATTAAATAAACAATGTATTAGTATGATATGGTGCAGATCGTAGTATTTTAACAGTTATATTTTGCTTCGAATATTTTATGTGACACATTCATTGCTAGCATATTAGGAAAATCTTAATTTCCGAATTATATTTCGCAGCGCAAAAAACCATAAAATGAGGCCTTAAATTTTTTATTAAACAACAGGCAAATCGTTGACTGTTTAAATAAACAATGTCAAACATAAATAGCATTAGAAAGGGAAAGAATGCATTTTTTGAGCTAGGCTTTTTTAGCCAGATTAATCTTTTAAACATTTTACTAATCTCTAAACTCAAATAACCTAATCTGGCGAAAGCAATATCATGTAAATATTTGCCTACATATGTAAACAGGAAGAGAAATTTCATTACTAAAATTCATAATTAATCAAACTCTAGAAAGAATGGGACAGGACTGAAGGCATTCATTCATTCATCTGTATTATAAAATGAAAATTTATTCATTGAAATTCAATGATTTTCACAACTGCATTTGAGATGGTCCAGCATGTCTATTGCTCTTTCACTTCTGTCCAGTCACGCGATGTTGTCTTTTCAGTTCATTGAATGCACTAACATGCCTTTCTTGTCCCGTACTTTAAAATCCCAAATATTGCATTGAAATGTTTCCTGAGAGAAATTTACATTATTCCATACCAGACAACATTCGTAAAAATGAATTTCAGTTGTCCTTGCGAATTTTAGGCAGTTTGCATTTCTTTTATTAAAAACAAAAGCAAAACTAATAATTTTGAGATTTATTTTAAATATTGAGGATTAAAATATTTATCAATCATTGCGATTAGATATGAATTTTCAGCTCATTAAAAGAAAAGCGTAATAGAAACATTGGTTAATTCCTTCTGATTTATTTCATTTCAATTTAGCAACAGTCTTAATCGGAGTGATTGGAAATATTGAGAATTCAACAATTGAAACAGAACTGTCTCCTTTCATCTTACAAATAGAGAAAATTTTGAATGTTTGATTAAATTTTTCCCGGATTATTAATGCAAAAAAGTAATGAAAAATGAAATCCTGAAATTTTGTATCAACCTCGAGGAAAAAATTTCGTTTATTCTCAACAGAGCACAGTAAGTCGATAACAGAAGTGGAAAAGAGATGATCGAATGAGTGGAAAAGTAAACAAACATTCAGTTAAAGGATGAGTAAAAAAGACAAACTAAGGAGAAAATACGAATTAAAACTAAAAAGTCATCAGCTGTGCATAAAGAAATAGGCATTATATCTGTAAGCTTAATTTCAAATATCTTCGATTAACGGTTGGAAAGTAAATAAAATAAATGCTAAAAATGAAAAGATGAAGAAGACAGAATGATGGTTAATCAAAAAGAATAAGAAGGGAAAACCTTTTTTGGCGGCGACTAATTGGTTGATGATAACTGATGAGTAGGGAAATTTAATTTAATTGGTTAATTGATCGGGCACACGAAAAGTTATTATTTAGTGAATAGGTAGCAATTAGTTTCATTTTATTTGTAAAAAATTAAATCCGCATCATTTTAATGTTTTAAAACGGATCCATTATTATTAAGTTTTCGGAGAACATTACTCAATTGTATTTCCAATTCCATTACAGTTTCATTCATTTCCATTTAAATTGATATTCTGAAGCGGAAATTCATAATACTAGTGATTTATTACTCAATATTGAATTTTCATAAATCTTTATGACGTTTTTAACAAAATTCATAAACTAAATAAACTAAGCTTATAACAGGAATGAAAGCGGAAAATCAAAATTTGCATTTTAATCAGCTAAATAGATTGTTGAAATGCAGCATTAACAAAAGATAGCAATTAAACCATTTATGATTAATTGGCATGCACAACATTGCAAGAATATCTTCCATACAATGGTAATAAACGGTACTTCATCTTTCAAGTACTGCTTCAATGTCAATGAATGCAAAAATGTTTTAAATGAAACTTAAATGACAATAATTTAACCAAATTATAAGCAATATAGATTGAGATTCGCCCTTTTCCAGAACGAGCAATAGTAAGAACGAAAAACAAATGATGTAAAAAGCGATATATATTTGGAAAGAAACACTGGAATCTCTTCAATCATATTCAAAGGCCAGAGAAAAGCAAAAAAAAAATAGCTCAATGTAATAGAAAAGTCAATTTTTATCAATGGAAACAATAGGACAGCACATCCATTTTTAAAATAACGTTATAAGCCTGAAAAAATGACTTTTTCTTGACAGACAAATGCACTTAGGCACGGACACACCACAGACACAGATGCACAGATATATATATGAACTGATACATATATATATGAACTGATTATATATGAACTGATTTATTAATACAATCTGAATGATCTTTTATCCGTTACGTATTTCCTTATGTAAGTTTACGTAAACTTATTAAGTGTCAGACTTGCAGGTTACTATAAGTATCGAATTAAATATCAATAAATATTACAAGGCAAGAAGTTAGTGAACGAAGCTAATTAGAATAGATCGTTTGGTAAAATATTAGCGTCGCTGTATTGAAATTTCATTACAAAATGCTTAATTTTAATTTATAAAATGGTCAAAATTTGAAAAATGATAATTACCGCAGCACTATGAATACGTATGTCCAGCTCTAATCGGAGTAAAATGATTAAATTGAACGGACCTTAAGAAATGAAAAGGATTAAATTAAGAAGGAAATTTCCGTCGCTAATCCCTCATTGAGATTCTCCTATGGTAATAGTTAATACAAGTATGAAATAAAGGCAATTTTTGGAAATACTTATTTTGCTTGATGGCTTACTTTAATTTGATTGCAATTATTATGATTGGCTAAATTTTCACATTTCACAAGCCAAATGATCAAAACTCAAAAATTAGCAATAGAGTTGCAAATGTACAACATGCATGATGCATCGTTTTACAATCAACACTGAAAACTGCCGTAGAATTGCAAGCATTTAAGTGCAATAAGATGAAAAACTGACCAATTTTCACTTTCTAACTACACCAGACTGACAAGTAATTACTTAATTGTAAGCCAATATTCATATGTTTATCAATTAAAATAAAGTTCTCAAGAAATCATAATTTAAATGTTTATGTTAACAGTATGGTATGTTGTGCATTTTGTGTCGCTGGCTTCCCTCACTTGAGGAATACATGGCGCTTATTAGTCGAGCAAATAAACAATCAACAAGTAATCAACAAGCAATGTACGTTATATGTGCGATAGCGACCATTGACCCTCAATGCTATCAATATATGAAGAAGATAAGGTTAATTAAGTACTTACACTCATCATCCCTCCTTTCAACTATTCTTTATATCGTCCATATAATTTACATATTAAGTATTTGGCACAACTAAACTCAGTATTCGTCAACAATATACATTCTAATTATCATCATCATCATCATCTAATCATCCCATTAATATGCAAACTATCACTGATCAAACCAATCGATAAGTTATATTAAAACAATAAGGTAATTTTCATTATAAATTTTAAACTTTTTTTCTTCTGTCTTAATTCATCGTAATAATTAAATTATCCAATTCAAAATTGGAAAAAAATTAAGGTACAAAAATTAGATTGGAAATTTACAATTGCTTGGATGTAATAATGCAGAAAATTTTTCTATGGATGTTATAGAGATTTTATTAAAATTTTCGGAAAGGAAATTTTGATAGGAACATTAGATTGCAATATAATAATTCAGTTTTTACAACATGGAAATACTCGTTTCTTCTTTACACAACACATGATTATAACTAATTATTTAATTAGTTATGTGATGAAAAAAGAACCGAAAAATAATTCCTTCGAAAATTTTAAGAAAATTTAAAATTGTTTATCAAGGCAGAGATAAATCAGTAAAAGAAGTAGACTTATAACTTGCATACCGCCGATGGGTTCATGCTAATTACTCCATATAAGGTCCTCCTCCATGCTTTAATTTTTTTTACTTTTTCAGTTTTTTAGGAAACAAACATAAAAACTTTACAGTACTACCAAGTAAGTAGTACGGTTTACCTGTTTGCACAGAAGTGTTACAGGAGACCAACAGCTGAAAAACTTTATGATGTATCGCAATATGTTACAAGTGCAGGAGGATGACATAAATCAACTGAATTCATCCACTTCACAAAGCATTAGAAAGATATAGTTTATTGAAATTCGCAATAATATATTCAAATTTTAATAGAACATTTAGAAGAACTTTTGTGAAGTTCTAAATTTTTAATTTGAGCTATCAAACCATTGATTTTGTATCATTAACAAAAGCAGCTACTAATTAATTTTCCTGCAGTTAGGTGCTGTGAAATCCCGAATAATAATAGCAAAAGATCCTGGAACACTCATGACTTTATTGAAGTTGTAAGTGAAAATTAAATGAAGTTACAAGTGACATATAAAACATATCGGAATGGAGAACAGAAAGCAATCATGAAAATGCAATTTATAATTCTAAAAATGATCGGTATAAAAATTCAGAAGTCTTTAAGATGATAAAAACTTAAGAATGGTAGTTAAATCTTGAAGAAAATGTCTTAAAAATCAGATGAATGAATGACTGAAAAAGTTTAGTACAACGGCGCTATTCCGACTCAGTTTTCAATATTTTCTGAACCACCTCATTATTACATCGACATTTGGTTTCGGAGTTTTAGAAAAATCCCTTTGTAATTTTTGTTATATCCGATTAATTATTTAAGAACAAGTGATTTAAAACACAAATATAAAAAGTCTTTTAAAATAGAGGCCATTTTTAACCAAGAATCAGTTTAACGCTGATAAAAAGTGCAGCTTTTCTAAAATCGAAAGCTGAAACTAAGCAATTAGCCAACTTGCGAGTGGAAATAATTAAATGTTATCAAGGATTTATCATTTAGAAGATCTTTCTGGATCAATCGTACAAAATGAACACTTTAAAATGATTCTCAGCTAATGCAAAAAGAAAAAAGGCGCCAAATGTTTTCCCAAAATTTAATGGCATGAAAATTAGCAAAAATGACAAATAATTTTCTTTTTATGCTCAGTAAATGAAATGATAAAAAAATTATACTAATGGTAGAGGAAAAGAAAGAAGAGAAAAGTTTAAAATGATCAAGAAAAATTGCATCTATTGCTGTCCTTTTTTTACATTAATTTTAATTACTTCATTTGCAGCTTTAACAGCACAAGACTGAGAATTCCAAGATGAAACAAATGTGCACGAAGAAAAGTATGGAAAGGTATGAACAGATGTATCTTTTGTACTTAACATTGATATGACATAAATCATTGAATGAAACAACTGTTATATCTCGACGAAATGCTGAAAGAAAAGGATAGAGTATTTGATAATATTTGACGTATTTGGAATGAAAATAATCTATTCTATAAAAAAAAAATTTCAGCAACATAAAATTTATACTGCTCGTCGCATTTTTATGAGTCTTTCAACAAATTTGAAATTAGAACTTTGGTCATTTTTCAACCGAATTGATTTTAAATTGAGGATTTTAAATAACTTATTTGATAAGAAACTGATTAAAAATGAAGAGAGGAATAAAAATGAAATGAAAATGAACAAAGACATGTTAGAGTAGATGATGCATGAAACTTACTGGGTACTGACAGTTTTATCTATGTTGAACGATTAATGATAATGATTTCTTCATCATTATCATTGATTAATCTGGAAGATACATATCCAGAATAGGTATTATTCCTTTTTGTTTAAGCTTTACTTTGATTGCTTTCAACATGTTTCAAATCGGCTTGATCGGAAAAAATCAAATAAATGGAAAGAAATGTAACGGGAAAAAGACATATGGTGAGAATAAGAAAGTATAATTATAGTTCACAAATGGTAATGCACAAATATGCTCATATCTATACTCTTATCAATCCGCGCCTGTATTCAAGCTTATACTCATAGCTGTACACACGCACAAACCGACACTTATACAAATACCGGCACCGGTATCTACGTTCATACATATGCCTGCACCTATATCAATACCCATGTCCATCTTATTGAAATACCTATACTCGTATCTATATCCATATTCATAACTACTTATATTCATACCTCTATCGTATATTCATAAAAATATGTGCTATACCCATAGCCATACCCTCCGTTGTTGCTACACTACAGATGTACCTAAAAATCAAAATCTAATTATGCTTGATGAAAAAGGAGGAAAGGATGTTTTTATTGCAGTGGTTCGGAATAATGAATAAGTAAAATTCGTCTCTTGAATAAATCCATTTCATTTCAATTTTTTTTTTATTTTTGATTTTTTCCATTCTATTCGTCTACTTTCTTTTTCAAACCATTTTATCTTTCACTCCACTTTCACTCTCTCTCATTCTATTTCATATCAAAATATTCAATTCAGCTTACTTTGAAATAATCCCACTTAATTAACTTTAACTCTATCTTAGTTTCAATTTAAATTAAGTAATAAATTATTATTAAATTATTTCCAAGTGTTAAGAAAAAAGGAGAGAAATAAAGAATGTTAGAATGTTCAGTTCAATTGTAGAAAAAGTAAAATTCTGTGATGGAATAAAATGGTAATTAAAAACAAAGTATGGTCGAAAAAAATCGATTTAAATGATAGGAGAAGAAAGGGAAAAGGGAAAAGGCATAGATATACAAAGAAATAGAACGGATCTGTATTTGCTAATTATTCAAGCCTAGATTAATTCAGTTATTAGTTTAATGAAATAAAGTGTATCGTAAAATGGTATTTGATGAAAAGTAAGGTAAGCAGAAATTTCAATGATTTATGATGAATGAAAAAAATTAATTAGAAAAACTCAAATCCTTTTAGGATGCTAGCTCTCGGCTCTCCATTTTCAATTCTCAATTCTCGATTCGCGATTTTTAACGGGTCTTTACTAATGTAAGCAGTGAACTATTTCAGTTCATTTTGAAATTCCATAGAAAGCGAAAGTGAATGAATGTGAATGATTGGTCGGAGTTGAAAATATCGAAAGGGTAACTTAAAGTTGAAAGAATTAGTAAAATTCTACATCATAAATCTTAAACTTCGTCCTACATCTCTAAATCTTGCGACAGTGTGAAAGGTCACACATCAACTCACTAATTCACTAATCCAATCAACCTAATTTGCATCTGTTTATATAAATATAAGAGCAAAACATAAATAAGTCGATAGATTGAGATCAAAATGAAAAAAGTGAAAATTTAGTGAAAATTTGAAAGCAAAAAAGATGAGATTGATTTACGTATATGTATATATGTGTGTGTTTGAACGTATGTGTGTTTGTATTTGTGCACTGTAGTAATATTAAAAAAAGACAAGTCCTAAAATTTGTAAAATAATGCGAAATTAATTAGATGGACAAATGGCGAAATACTTTTCTTGTCTTAAAGAATTAAAAAGCATTGAAAAAAATGGAGGCAAGAGAGAAGGCAGAAAAAGCGATAGTGAAATCCAATGAATAAATCGGCGAAGATCGGCGAAGATTCATAAATTATGGTTTTAAAAATTGTTATATTTTCACTTTCCACTGTGTAATTAAAGGAACAGCTGGTCAAAAAGTTAGAGCTATTGCAAGATACTATTGCTGCCACATGTCATAATAGCCAATAAGTTTAATAATGTTGCTTGGTAAGTAGCTCACCAGGTTATAATTGCATATAATTGAATAGGCGTAGCAGAAGCTAATAATATCACTATTTATAAAATCATTCAAAAGAAAACTTAGATTACCCAGAAATTAGTCCAAATAATAATTGGCCAAAGCTTGCCTTGCTTTAGCAAATTCTAAAAGTGAATATAATGTTATTTTAGATATGTTGATGTGTTTTTTAGGTGAAGTAATAGCTATTTTTATCACTGTATAATTAAACAAAGCCTCTATGACAATAAAATTTTTGTTGAACTCTTTTTGAATTTTAAGAAGTCTGATAGATGAAGTTGTTTTAGTCACATCTCACCTGGCAATAACAATGCATTTACATGAAATTAGCTGGCTAATTTGTGAATAGCCAAGAGATGCTAAAAACGGGAAAATAAGAATTACCGCTCCTCAATACGGTGCCTTCAGTGTACTTCTAAAATCCATTATTTTGTGGTATATTTAGTACTTCAAATGAGGATTTCTGCAGAAATACTACGAAACAACGACTAGAGTGTAAAAACGAGGAATTCTGAATAGCACCGAAATTCAATGGCCATTGAAAAAGAACTTCAATTTATCTTAAAATTAATAATGCTGGTGAAGGAAAATTCATTTCGAAATATTCTTTTACGCTTTTGACTCGACACAATTCAAAAGCCAAAGGTGAATTTTTAATCAAACAGACATTAGGCATAACATAAACAATATTTTACTAATTATGAATCAACTGATTTGGAAAAGTAAAACTGTAAATTGATCACTTTGTTAAATGATGAGACTTTGTAGTAATGTATCCATATTTCCTTAAGTAAACTGAATAGAATTTAGGACTTTCATTTTGTTTTCATCGTTTTAAATAACGGCAATAAACTTCATCCCTCTCTTTCCTCATACTATTTCTGTCATCTTTATCCATAATTTTACCTTCATATGAAGGACCATTTGACCATTTAAGAGTTTAATATATATTATTATTGACCATTGAAGAAATGTCTGTTTAATAGTTAGCAATTAAAATTAGGCGGTATGTCCTTGGCCAGTGTGCATTGATGAATTAATTTATGGTGCTTTGAATAAATTTGATTATAATAAGTGAAAACATTACATATAAACTTTAATGCTAAAATTTTTTCCATTCCTTCAGAAAATCATCTTCACAAATGACAAGAAAGTAACTGAATAAGAAATTTTCAACTTGATTCGTTTTTATTTAAGCAGCTTTCACGTAAGTTTCTTCTTTTTACATCTGTTATCATCATTAGTACATTTAATTTATTTTTTAAATTTCTCTTTAACTTAATGAATTAAGTTAAAAAATCATGTTTAAATAAAATAGCCTGGAATCGATCAATAGATCTCAGTACCATAAGGCAAATTAAAGCACGCAAATTAGGTGAACCGTTACAAATGAAATGTATAGCTGCAATGGTCAAAACATAATTACCTGATCCTTTAGTCCGTTTCTTTTCTTCCTTAAGTTCTTGCATCTGTCTTCCTTATAGGAAGGTAGGTTATTTCCTGGTAGATTCTAGAAATTTCTGCGAAATACGATAAAGCATAGGAAAGGAAATAGATTAAATGAGAGATAAATTGATGTAAAATTTAAATGCAGGAAAAATATAAAATTAATGATTGTTTCTGGTTGAAGTGACTTGAAATGACAATGAATTAATAAATTATCCATTGAGCTTTAAGACTGCTTAAAACAATTATTTAAATAGATTTGACCAATCTTAGCAAATTTAAAATTATATACTGGTAATTTATTATCAGTGCCGTCAAATCTGGAATCATTTTCTGCAAGTTACGGGTTAGCTTAATTAATACAAAAAGATTAAATTATCGAGTGAAAACAGCACAGATGTAGTCACTTGAAAAGAAGCCTTAACCAGAAACAAACGGTCTATTCCTATTTGTTGTCCTCATTAGCTGGACCCCATAGTTATGGGCAATTTGGGAAATGAAAGCATAAAATAAGTAATTACTAAGACGGCGAGTTAATTGCATTTGAAAATTCAATTAATTTTGCGCATAAATCTGACAAGCTACAGAAACAATAATAAGTGATAGTGCTTTACGTAAGATCAACAAAGTTATGACTTTGTCTGACTGTTTCAACTTCAGTGATTGTTACTTCACTCTATTAATTATACAAATCAATTTTTGAGTGAGTAAAAAATCAAAAGTTTAACTTGAACTTCAACTTCAATTTTGGTGAAAGCGATACTGATTTGTGACTTTATTTTGGTCAAATGATTATGAAATTCGCAAAATTTTGAAATATTATAGAGGTAAGTAAACAATGCTAAAAATAGACAGATCCGTATTAGTAGGCTATGTTCACTAATCTCTATAAGAGGATCATGCAAGTGATGTTATTAGATATACAAGATTAAAAAGTCATGGAATTTGCGGAGTCGGAGCATTTAAGGATTCCCACAGCTTCTGTACAAATTGTTAACTTTAAACCCGAAGGACTGAACTGATATCTATAAATAAACATAGTTACAGGACGGTAAACAATATAAAAAAATCAGTGAATTATTGCTAACTAGCTCAAGTGAATTATAATCGTTTCTAAGCTCGGAAAATGAAACAAATATGGTAGGACGTGGTTCGAATCAAAAAGATCACATTGGTTTTTTTCTCAAACTGGGTTAATAAGTTTTGAATCATTAACTGATTTCCAGCAACAAATAAAAAAATTATAAATAATTTAGTTGCATGGAGTTATAAATGAATTTCTCAAGCAATTTGTTACTTTTCTCTATGGTTGAAACATTCTATCGCATGATATATATGTAACTGTTGAATTCATTTTATGTTTTTTCTTCTTTAATTACTATCAAGTTCCAATTTTCAAACTAAGATTTAATTCAAAAATTCCCATATTTTTCCTTTCTGTTGAAACAACTGGCGAGAAAATAAAGGAAGTAGTAAAGAAAAGACAAAAAAAGCGTCCTTTCATGCAAAAAAATGATTTAAAAAAGATTTCGAAGCTCTAGATACACAATCAAAAAGTTAATGGAATTTAAGTATTTACAAAGAATGATTCAATGAAATTTAACAAGGGATTAATGTTAAAAAAAATTCTTGGAAGCTATCGTTATATCTTTAAAAAGTAGGTATTGACGGAATCTGAGAAAACTGTGCAAATAGAAATATTCAATAAATGAAGTACTTAAACATTTCTGCTTAAAATACAATGTCTATTTACTAATATAAGTACAGAAAGGGGCGGATATTAAAAGTAACCGATGAATGGCGATAAATAAATTTTGTCAAGTCTTTCAATATCCGTGAAAAAACTGAGAACAGGTGGTTGGATTGATTTTTAGCTATTATTTTTTGGCAGAATTAATGTTTTACATTAGCAAAAACTTTGTTTCCAATCATTTCAAATGCATTCACTCCCATATGTGCAAAATAAAAATCATTAGGACTATGGCTATCTAACATAAAGTCAGCTAATAATGCAAATTAAGAATTCAGAAAGTGCTGACCAATTTTTGGGGAAAAGGATGATTGATGAGCTCTAAATTTCCAAAACTCTTCAGCTCAAAATCCAGTAATAAATTTTGCAATATAATTGTTTTGCTCTGCAACTTCTTATATGTTTTTCAGCAACAAAATTTATAGCAAAACATTGATTTCATTAAAATGAAAAAAGAATCATTTAACAAAAGAAAGCTTTTACAGTAAAATTATTCGAATAAGTTTTCAGGTAATCAATATCTAATAAATAACTTAACTGAAAAGCTTTTTTGCTGGTTCAGTGGAAAAGCATAATGAATCTTTACCAAAAAATTTCTCAAAAGATTAATTACCAGTTATCAATTCTTCAAAAAGACCAAAAGAAAAACAAGCCATTTTTCGCCTGCTTCCAAGTCTTCATCGCTATCAATTTCGCTTTCATCACCGCCATCCATATTATTTATTTCATCACTGCAGCTATCATTACAATTGGAATTTTCAGGAATCGAATTTTGCAATATCATTCCTTCTTCTGCAGGAAAAGAAAGTTGAACTTTGAAAGAAATTGAATTCAAATGATGATTTATATTACGAGATACTTATGATATGTAAAGGTAATTCAATAAATTTACATAATTCCACATAAATTGAAATAACTGAAAGCAATCGTACAATCTATAAGTACTGAAGTAAAATTCCTGGGAATGATAGAAACGACGAGGAACAAAGGAATGTTTAAAAAGCAAATGAATGAGTCAGTAAAAGATAAACAAAATGACAGGTGATTACAGAGAATTGTCAAATATGGTATTTATCTTTGAAGGTACGTCTCAAAATTTTCGATATTAGAAGCGGAAGGATCAAAGAGACAAGTTGGAAAAATAAATAAAATTAATTAAAGCAATATTTAATAATTTCATTTCAATATTTTCGTTCTTCTCAGAAGAGATCGCACCATAAAAATTGCCAATTTTTGATCTTTTCTTCAATTTTCTTGAAAGATATGATAAATAAAAATTCAACAAGGCAAAGTAATTTGCTTGCATTGCTACACAATACTCCACAATAATTTGAAATTATTTACGATCCGTAAGATTGCAAACTACTCCTATTCTAAAATATTTCATTAGAGTGGTCATTGCTTATCAGGAATGAATTATCTTTCAAATTCCCATTCAAAGTTCATAGGCCACACCATATCTTAAGTAGCCAATATCAATCTTTCCATCAAAATATGTGACAATTATTTATGGATATCCATTAATTTTTTTGAGCAAAATTCGAGCGGAATTTAGGAAAAATTTTCAATTTCACGAAAAATTAATGAAAATTTTATAATGATGTGAAGGAATTAGGAAGAGATGAATTGTTGAACTGAATTCATCGTTTACAGAAAGATCGTTTTGTTATCATATGTGTGCATCTGTTCGTTGCGCTATTTGCAATAATACATCTAATTAATCATTTCTCCAAATCCTAACTGTCATATTTGTTTAACATATTACTATAAAATTACAATAAATCTGCTAAATGTCAATAAATAAAAACAGACTTGATGAATGTCCGTTGTCTAATTTCCTAACATTTCAATAAGAGAATGCCAATGTTTGATGAAAATCGCTAGTATTTAAACACCGATATTTGTATGGATTCAGATTAGCTTCATGAACTAACTCTTTGAGAATTTGATTGTAACCAGCAAACTGTAATGCAATGCTGAAAGATATGGATAACCAATAACTATTTTGTTTACCAGTTTATATAATCAAATAGCGAATTGTGACAATAAAGTAATCAAAGCAAAGGAAGAAAAAAGTTCATTACTGCTTTTTGTTATTGTATGAAGTGTAAACTCATTTTTTGTATGTCTTTTAAATCTAAACTCAAAATTGAAAGTATTGCGAAAAAATATCCAAATCATTGAAATGATATGTTATTAATAAATTTAACATGAATTCGAAATATTAAATATAGAAGTTATTTTGGAAATAAAATTTTGTTCATGAAGGAATATTCAAACAAAACCAGTGCATATATGACAAGAGATGAAAAGCACTTGAGAAAAAACAGATGAACAATAATTAGTAGCTAAAATGCGAAAGTTAAATGAAAAACTTTTTTTGTTCCAATAATCAAAAATAGTAGAAATTACAAATGATTAATTAAAATGAAGTACAAATAGATAGAAATTCCAATATACACGCCAAACGTATCATAAATTCAATCATAAATGAGTAATACAAATTGGCTCGATTGACATAACTAATCAATTCCTTTTTAGTTCCTGTAAAGATACCTGTTGAGCATTGAAAGTTTTTAGAAGATTTCAGAAGAATAAAAGCATTCAGATTAATGAGCTAGAAAAGAAAAATGATATGAGAGTGCAGTAAACAAGCAATAGAAAAGCAAATATACAGGCTTTTTTTGGAGTTGAAAAAAGTAAACAAACCAGTAATTACATCAAACTGAAAAGCAATAACCCTTTGTTTCCTTTTTAAAATAAAAACTGAAACCACTCAAAAAGCAAGATAGTGATCGAATTGGCTATCGGAATAGGTGACAAGAAGCATCCAAGAATGAGATGAGGATCCAGAAAGGCTTCCATCCAATGGGAACAACAGATGGTGGATTGTCATGTCATGATGATGTAATAATGAAGAAGATATATCTTCTCTCTGACTATTTACCTCTGTCACTAACTAAATGAACTGCTTCTCCAATAAAAGCAAAGACCACGAAATTTCATAAAATTAAAATTTTAGCCAGAATTTATCTGAGTGCTTCCTGAAATTGACTAGTATTTTTTTTTTCCTTTTTTTTTTTCCAGGAATGAATTCTTCTTGAATTGTCAATTACGACAATGTTGAATTTGGATTAAGGAGGGATTGAGTATGGAGCGATAATCGCGACATCATTGACATCTTCTTTTCCCTCTTCTGCTACTCATGAATACTATTCAAGTTGTCAGTTAAACCTCAAAGAGTCATTTTACGAGAAAAAGAAATTCGCAAACACTTCCATCTTAACTGCTAATTGCGTGTGAAAACGTGTTTGTATGATTGAAAACGGAATGTTTTGTTGACCGCTCTATGAAAGAGACACTTGACCTATTGATGACAATTTATTCCTTCCCACACTTGATTCGTTAATTATTATTAGGTAAATAAAACTAAAAATTCTCATTATTTATAACGTACAGAATGTGATGTGATTGAAATAAAAGTGAAGTGTCTCAAAAATTCCAGGAAAGAAGAGCAGAAATTATGACTGATAGTAATTTTTAACTTCATCTATTTATTGTAACTAACCTTTCAAAAGAAATGATCATCAAGAAGCTGTCACAAATTGATCAATTGATCAATTGAAAATTAAAAATTGAAAATTGCTGTCGAAATAGTAGATTACTGCTATTACTACGAAACAAATAATAGTGTGTTTTGTCAATGAAATCATAATTCATTTAATTTTTGATCTTGCTAAATTTTCCTCTTGAAGTGATACCTGTTAGTTCATCATTATTCTAATCCTTATCTGTAATTCTCAATTTCCTGCAATTCAAAATTTGTTGATATTTTAGATGTGGTAAAAAGTTTAAGTAAATATTTTTTGATGATTTATAATAAATAATTGAAATATTGAAAATGTGAGGATGACTGAGCTGTATCTTTTTTCTTATTGAAAATCTCTTGTAGACAGATATCTGACAAACTACACTCACTACATTTACCAATCAGTACTGATAGATAACAATAACAATAATTGATGTAACAAACGAAATTAGCAAATGAAACGAAAAATTACCATAAAAGTTAAACATGCAGTAAATAAATTTATGTGGATAAAAAAACAGCAGAAAATGCTCTGACATCTTATTTTGAAGTTATTTTGAAATTGTTCTATGCCACCTGTATGACCGAACTGATCCTAGAGATGGCCACTTTGGAACCTGCCGCAAAATAAGAGACGATTTCAAAAATTATATTTACTGACATAAATAGTTTCACGTTTCTTTTCAGTAAATAACTCTTTAGCAGACCTAAATTCAGGCCCTATTTTAATACTAGTATGGCGCGCGATATGTATTTAGTCTGTTCATCTGTTCATCCCATATATTTTCAAACGAAAAACTGAACTTCTTGAAAAAAACATAACGTGGAATTTTTCCCAAAAAATGAATAGAAATTTTTATGCAATAAAACTTAGTGAATTGAATGTGATTGAATATGATAAAGTAGATAGCGGTTCACAAAATTTTTTAAATTAAAATTGTTCTTTAAAAGTGATTTAAAAATTTACTTCATGAATGTAAAAATTTCCATCACTAAAGGTGATTTATCCCTGAGAAGGTTAAATGAGGCAACTATAAATGAGCAATACTATGTAAATGTCACCGCTATCACAGCACAGTGGTTTCGAGGACATTTCATTCGAATGTAAATAACAATTACGATTAAAAAGTGATTGGATCCCTAGTTGAATTGAAGGAGAAATGATGACGATAGGAGTGTAGTAATGTTTGAATGAACGCAGAAAGCGTATATTTTGCAAATAAGGAAGTTTTGTTACGTCTGTCTGTTTGTTTGTCTGTCTATTTTACAGTGATCCATTCGTTCCTTTTTTTTTTTTTTTTTTTTTTTACACAAAACGGAGATATCATTAGAGCGATTTGCTAATTTACATAATACATAAAACACTCAAAAAAGATAGGCAAATTTTTTTCTCTGTACAAATATGAAATGATTTTTAGAGAATATTTATTTGAAAAAATCACAATTTTTTTTGTTTTTCTAGTAGACTCGAAAATTTCAAACTAGAATTAATTCCTTTATATTATGATACTTTTAAGTTCCTTATTAAAAACTAATTTAACTAAAAAAGCATCAAAATGTTGACTGATTATTACGATCTCATTAATCATTCCTTCCTCAGTTATGTTTGGATTCGCTTCTTTATTAATTATCTGCAACTATATTTTCCTTATTCCATTATCTCATTCTTTGACCTATCCAATCATATAAGTCAAGTCAAACATCTTTTGATTTACCATAACATTACTACAGAAGATCTATTCTTAATTCTTAATTTAATTTCTCATTACTCTTAATTCTATCTCTATCATTGTAACTTTATTAGAACGAAGTTTGAATGATGTTTAAGTGATCTTGCATATAAATGAGGAATTCTGATGGATTAACAATCTTTCAAATATACAGATTTCATAAATGCCAACTGTTTACACCTTGTCAGTGAAGGTCATTTGTCAGTTTGGATAAGAGTCAATCAATCTTCATCGCAACAAAAATTATATTTCTCAGAGTAGTTTGCTTCTAATTTTGCTTAATAACTGAAAGATATTGCAATTAAGCTGAATATTAAGAGAAAATTAAATAACCTTTTACAGCGAGTTTATGAATAATTATATTCATAAACAAAACGAAAAAACTAGTAGCAGAAGTTGCAATGATACAATCTTCACTACACTTTGAAAAACAATAAGTGAGGCAAAGTCAAAGACATTACCAGCATTAAAAAGAACTCAAAAGATTTATCATTAAAGCAGAGAAAAAAATTAAAAGAGAAATTTACTGATAAAATGCTTAAACAATAAAAAAAATGGATATTCGGGAACGCTATAAGTTTAAAAAACTGATATATACGGCAGAATTCCCAACGGCGAGTGACGTGTAGATTTCTACGGTGTTTTCGAAAATAATCATCAAATTTCACAAAGCCGGTAAAAGCTAGTTAAATCTAGTCGTAGTGCAAGTTCGATATAATGCATTTTACGCGGTGGTGCCGTTAAAATATTGAGTATATCCCGTATCAAAAGCTGAAAAGCGCAATAATTACATCGAAATAAGCGATAATCGATAATTTAAGACAATTTATATATGGTATTTGAGTGATAATTTAAGTGATAAATAAGCGATAATCTACTTCGATAATTATTAATAAAAATTCCGCGCATGTCAACTATGTTGTCACATTTACAAAATGAAAATTTGATAGGACTGTATGTAATTCTTTCTGCATGTTATAAATTCACTAAAACATATCAAGACAGTATTATTTCAAGATTCGTTCTGTTATTTAGACCTGGAAATAAAGATTGATTTAGGCACTCAGAAATTTTATCGTTTAAATCTCCGGTCTTTTCCGGAGATTTAAACGTTTTCTTCAGCAGAAATCCTAGACTGCTGCTTAAATGACTAAACCAACCATAAATTTCGAATTTAGAGTTTTCACTTTTGGCCGATAATACTGCTCCAAATGTTGTTGCAATTCTTCTAAACGAATTCGCTCTTCTTCTTGTTCGAAAAATTTTGTATCGTGAAAATCTTTGCCAGTTAAAAACTGCTGTTTATTAAAGCTTTTACGGGCCTCAATTGTAGCGACCATCTAAAATTAAATTAAAGCAATCAAGAAGTTGGAATTAAATTCAAGCATTTCGACATTAGAATAAACGATGTTGCTGAATTTTCTGTTTCCTTGTCAGATGCATTGGAACAAAAAAATTAGCTCCAGATAATTGAAATAGCCCACCTCTGATCGAAAAGAGGTGTAGTATCCGAGAAGATCTCTAATTAATGAGAAAAGTACACAGAACAAGTTGCGCAGCATCTGAAAAATGATTCTATTTTAGCTACACAAATAATTAAGCAAATATTATCCATCAAATGAAGATTACATGTTCTAAAAAAATTAAAGTGTAAAAAAGTTTTTACCGTATTTTCTTCAGTTAAGAAAAGGCCTTCTTCGAGTTGTCCAAGATACCGATTGTGTGCTACTATGATACCATCTAGATCACCAACAGAGTCCATCTCCATAAACAGAGCTGCTCGAAAATGTGATACAATCTGTAAAATAATCATGAAATATTCTCTCATACTTTGAAAATGAAATAAAATGAGTTAAATTCATATGATGCCTCATAAGAATATTTCCTGACTAAAAGTATGTGAGATAAAAGTAATACAATATATAAATTACTGAGTATAATATATATATTGTTTATCAAATTCGCTTCTAGTTAAGTGATTTCTGATTCAAGAAAATTTTGTAACAAATCCATGAAAGAAATAAAAAACTTAAACTATGTGAGACATAGGAGCGCATAGTGCTCAAAATTTGAGACATTCGAGCAAAAGAAACTGTGAATATATTCATCACTAGCGTTGCATCTGAAATAATTGATCAAGTATATCCATTTTCGAACAGCTATTCAACAAATAATGGACAGTTAAGCAGATAATAAAGCACAGCATTAAGAGGTAAATATCAAACGCACAACAATGCCTGTGAAGACTCACTCTAGTTTGGAAGCATAACTCTGAACAAAATAAATAAAAGCAAACAATGTTTTAGAGCACGGAAAGCACTGAGTAAACTGGTTTTAGCAGAGAAAGTATGCAGTAATTTTCGGAAAAATCAGAGCAGCTAAAAAACAAACCAGACAACGGTTCATTCTTCATGAAGCAATGGTGATCCTGCAAAGCAGCAGTAAGTTGAAAATCAGTTGAAAGTAAAAGCCATATAAATTCAAATATATTCTCGTAACGTTCCATTGAACTAAAAAGTTAACAGTTTCGTTGGAAAAAAAAAACTGAACGTACTTGAGATCAGAGGATTGTAATGTCATGAAATAGTATATTTATATATATGCATACTGCCACAGATACCAATTCAAATTCAATAAAAAACAAAAATTCCCTTCACTCGATTACAGAATAAGGCAAAAACCAAATGATACCTTGCCACTAGGAACTGTTCCAGGGACAGTTTTCCTCTTTCGGCAAGAAAAGCTTAAGCTGACTTATTCACAAAATTTTAAAGTTACAGAAGTTCAGCGTAATTCATAAGAATCTCAATTTTTTTTCTCAACAATGATGCATATTTCTTGACTAAACTGATTAAAACTTGTTTAGGAATTCTATTTACCACCTAATGGAACATATATATGCAGTTCAAAGCATAAATTTGTAAAAGCATTAAAATGTGCAACCATTAACTAAAAATGAATAAACCTTTTGTTCAGAACAACTGAGATGGGGATTTTGGATTCATAATTCAAACGGATAGTTGCACAGCCACTTTGATCTCGAGGAGTTTCAACAAGATGAGAGGAACCGCCTATTTCATTAAATTCTTCCATCATACCACAAGTTGCATCGATCTTTGCTTGCTTTAAAATGTTTTTTGGCCAACTATTGCATTGTTGAACAGCTGCATTGAATGCTTGCGAAACTTGTTGCGAATCCAATTTCAATACATCACTGTCATTACTTGTTTCCTTTCTGCAAATGATCGAACCAACTCAAAAGCTAAACTTTATATCGATATACAATGATGCTTGCCAAAAGTGTGGTAGAATTAAATTCATTAATACTGAAAGTGTACAGATGGCGCAAGAGTGCTATGTCAGTGATGATGTAAAAAGGTCACAAGGTTCCTCTTGGAATTATCCTTTTAAGACTGCTATTTGAATCAAATTCAGTAGCTCTATTTTCATAATAATGTACTGAGTACCAAACTAGCCGGCATCCTTAAGAAAGAAATTTTCGACATCCACGAACAAATAGAATGCATAACACAATAGAATAAGGCATAAAATCTTCAATTATATCAGAAGAGATGGCTGAAGAATTTAACTAACTTCAATTTTTCGTAAAATGTAAGAGCAAAATATTCGTCGTTCAACAAATAATGTCGCTCAATCGCCAATATATGGGCATGGAAGTTATACTTTTGAACGATATTCTGCGAAACTTTGCTACTCATTCGATGATATAATCTAAAATTTGAAAAAATTCGACAAGAATTATTATACGACAGATAAAAATTATGAAATCCTTTTCTTCGAAAAAGTATAGAAACTGTTACATAATTATTGTGATAATCGTATGCAAAATAACTGCAAACAAAATTCGATGAATATAATAAAAACTCAAAGATAGTATTGGCGATGGGAAAAGAACGAAGAATCAGATCTGGCTGAGTTTTCGAAAGCGTTAAAACTAAAGGAATTTTTCCAAACCAAAAATAATGACTGATACTATCACAAAACATACTTTTTAACAGCACACCAAAGGCGATGACTGGCTGAGACACTTAAATAGCATTTCAATGGATCAACTGAAGAAAGTATGCGCTGTCTCTCATGCAAATCATCGTCTTCCATGCCCATTAATTCCAGCAGAGTTACAGTTTTTCCAACAACAAAGACCTAAACCCGCAAAACTGAATTGAAAATCAATTAATTACATCAAGATAACTTTTAAAATCGAAAAGAAAAAATAAAGTAGAAAGTTAGCAGAAGAGAATTACTGCTGGTCGATATCATATTAGTTGAAGCTCATAACATCAATCATAAAATTTATAATTAACAAGCAGACGTACCTTTTCTTTAAGTCCTTCGAACTGCCTGAAGATTATTGGAACTGCTTCATCCACTATTCTATACTCATTTAAACAATTTTTTTCCATCATCCACTTATTCCGTAATTCGATCATCCACTAAAATGCTTCCGCAAAATTTCACATCAAATATTTATTTCAAATTGAGAGACTAATGATTTATAATTTTAATTAATCTTAATTCGTCAGATGCGCTGCTCGCTATTATTCCCGAAGTTCACTGTAACTTACAGAATGTAGATGGGATGTAGAACAAAATCAATCGACTCTGATTGTATAAGTTTCAATCAAACAAATGTAACAAATGAAAGTATAACCGATGATTAGATGACTTTGTAATATCAAACTGAATGAGATGACAAAATAAACCACATAAAAATATAAAATAAAATATACCCGGAAACCGGGATCCACCAATTGCCCGTAAACAAGCCACCTATGAAGACATTCATGAAAAATGTACATCATAGGGACTAGCAGTAAGTGCAGAAATTGTTGTATAAATTGATTACCAGTGGTCCTAAAGCCATAAATTTTTAAAAAATCATGAAAATATATTTAGTTAAACAAATCTTCATCTTTCTTTAATTTTCACAGTTTTATAAAAATAGCACAAATGTTCCATCGTCATATTTGAAATTAATCAAATTTCGAATTACCAATAAAATGAGCAAAGCATGTTAAAAATATGCATCCCTTTGAGTCCTTCAAAAGTACAAACGAGTTTCGATAAAAGTGGTAATAAGATTTCCCAGTTGGATAAAGCAACCAAAATATCCAAACAAGTAAACGATTCTGGATTAGACATATACTGAAAGTCAGATATTTACTTGCACTGATGGGGAAAAAATGTTCCAATGCTTTCAAATCTTCTGAATTGACAGATGCGCTGGAAGAAAATTTAGCATTTTACTGCAAATAAAACCGGTTTATATTTTTCAAACTGAAACGGCTACAAACCTTCTTATATAACATAGAAATGAGACTCATATAGCTTGCTAATACTTCCGACAAACCAGTGGAGAAAGCCTGAAACAGTGAGTCAGAGAGTGAGACCGATGCATGAAGCTGCGCTTTTATTTTTTTACCATTCAGTTCTGTTTTTTCGATTTAATTTCACAAGATGAGCGCTTGAAATATCTTATAATGACTCGAAATAACAATCAATACGATATCTTACATTAAAATTAATAACGGAATTTCACCCAGAAAAATCTGATTTTACAGTTGATCTAAATCCTTCCAGTTGATTCAATTTTTTTTTTCTGATCATAACGAGATTTGACAAAGAAATCACAGCACACCACATTGAAAATATAATTCATATTCACAAAGCACATAGAATGTATATATATCAAAATATTTTTCACTTTAACTTATCGCTAAAATGAGAAAAAATAAGTAAAACAAACCTGAACAAGGCGATCCGAAGACAGCTTTCCCGATTCATGTCGTAATCGGAAATAAGCGTTTGCGATAGGTAATAACCGTAATAGCTGAATGCGTAAAGTGTCGTCGACTGCAAGCAAATCGCTTAATTGTAACTCAGCATGTTTATCGCCGCGACACACAATATAAGTACCTTCGATACCTTGTAAAGCCATCAGCACATGCCTTATCAGTTCCTCCTCGCATAAAACTGTAATTTCCTATGTTAAACTTGCTTTTTTTATTATTATTCTAGATACGCGCTTGAATTACTGAAAATTTCATCCAAAATAAATTTAAAGAAATTTTTGTATTCCCTTTTTCACTGCTTGCAAAACAGATTCCATGCCCAAAACCTTCATTTATCGAAGAATGGAGCAGAGGTCCATTCTTCGATAAAAAAAAAAGCGAAACAAAACAGAACCACATTCTTTTCGCTTTATCTTACTTGAATAAGAATTCTGCCTCACAAAAAACGGCTTCCTTATAGGTGAATTAAATTCATTCAGTGATACAAAATTTATCGCCTCCTATCAAAATTCAATACTAATAGTATACAATTACAAATGAACTGTAAAATGATAATGAACATAATCAATCTAACCTGAAGGATGTGCTGCTCGTCCGGTAAGCGCAGAAGTTTGTGAGCTTAAAATTTGTGCATGTCTCGATCTGCAAAGATCTTTCAGAATATTTTTCAAGAAAACCATCAAAAACAACTTCCAATTATCTGAAGAAATCAATTATTTTTATAGTTTTTTGAAGCAAACTACAGATCAACTGTATGAATAACATAAATAGGAAAATATGAAGTGAAACTTCTAAATACTTCAATTATAGGTTCGGAAGCACGAAAAAAGTAGTTCAGTGCGAAATTAAGTTGCTATGAATGGATCATAATTTATAGTTCAAGACTTTTATATTTTAAAGCTCCTTAAAATTAAAAGCGTACGAAAAAAAGCTTTGTTTACTATCGGAACTTGGTGTCGTCGAATGACTTAAATTGAATCTAGTGGTACGTTGTCGGGGTATCGGCGTAACTAAAGCAGCATTACTGTTCGCATTTGCTGCTGTCAGTTTTGCATCTCGTTCAGTCCTCCTAGCATACTGGAAAAACAGCATTAAGAATAATGTAACAACATTATTTCTGACCGATTTTCTTGTATTCAAAAATTTGAACTTTGGGGTCATAAATTATTTCAGAATTAACTTGCAGTTAATTGTCTGGTTAATCATTTTTTCATTCACTTTAAACACAAAGCATGTTATTGCTTATATTTTCAGCTTTTCCAATATAGTGAAAATATTTGTTCAACAGAAGAAATAACGCAAACGAGGTGAATAAAACACTATACAGGAATTAAGATAGGATATGATTCGCTCCATATATTAAGCAGCCTAGAGGTAAATAGATTATACAATTCCCTAAACCGGCCTTTCAACTAAACAGTGAAATCGGTACAGAAAAAAGATTCGCTAAATAGAGTGATGAACCCGGAGCACAGCATAGGAAATAAAATGTTTCTAAAAACCCCGGAAAATATATAGGTCCCATAAATAGAGAATTCATTTTAGTTCTGAAATAAAAGTTTAAAAGACCGTGGAAGATCATTTGCAGATAAGAAAAAAGGTTGACAGAATTGCCGTCACACTTTTTCAATTGAAAATACTGATCAAAAGGATGTTTAAATATTTTAAAAGTAAAACTATGGAATTATTAAACAAAAGGCCTGGTTGGTATACCCTATATTCCACGGTTAACATACCTGATGTTCCGAAGCATAAGCTACGAGAAATAGAATCAGTTCATTTGCATTCATCAAATCTGGCCGCTTTTGCAGTCGTTGCACTATATCCGCAAACAGAGCGCCTTTTTTTTCACTTCGTTTAATATCTGTAAAAACTAGTTAGCAAAGCCAAACCTGATAAAGAAATTTCTGGAATATAATCAAAAATCCTGATAAATAAATTTCAACCGAAAGTCATTAAGGAAATTAAAGAATGAAAATAAATATTCCAATAATTGAAGCCCTGAGTAATATACAATTAAAAATCACACATTTTTTACGAAATCGTTCGACTTCGTTCCTTGCATCAATATTGAAAGCTGTACAATCTTCCAAAAAGAAACAAGATAGATCATTACGATCAGAAGCTGAAATCAAGCTAATTAAAAAAATATTAAAGCAGTTACTATTTTTCCATTGGAACTGATTTTTGAGATACGCCATTATGCGCAAAAAAAATTTTCCTGATTCCTCCATTGGAAATAATAAAACACGTAAACATTAAAAATAAGTTAACATTAACAATCTACCGTTCACAATTATCGGCATTACCCACAGAAGCTTCAAAATGATAAAAATTATTTCAGAAAAATTTAAAGTATTAGTTCATTCTTTTGCAGTGAAAAAAATATGAAAAGCATACGATCGCAGTCAAATTCCCGCATGAAATCATCCAAAATTGGATTAAAATCAGATCCACTGGATCCCATCATGCATTTGATGTCCAATACTGCAAAACTTACGTCGTTTTTTTCTTAAAATAACATGTTTCTGAGCTTAATACAATAATAGGAAGTCCAGCATGTTTATATGGAGACAACTCATGATTTAAAATCTGAAACAAACGGAAATTAAAGTTTTAAAGCAAGCTACTCAATTCACGCACAAATAGTCCAATTGTAGTAGAAGGGATGAGTTGGTGTAGTTATTAAAATGTAACCACTAGATTAATAAGCACATTAAATAATAAAATAACTATGCAGAACTTCATTTTAATGTTTTGGGCTAAATTTTGTTTCCACTTCACACCATTCACTGTCGTGACCTATGGGTTGCGCTTGAAAAAAACTGCCAAAAGAAAATAATTCCCGACTTCTATCCATTTACAGTTGGTTGATAATCCTAGGAAAGACATTTTACGATCAGACCCTCTTGGCGGACCTAACGGAGCTTCTGAATTTTAGTTAAGTGTTAGTAAGTAAACAAAAACAAATAAAACAGTTGATGTTGCATTACACACTACGAGGCATAGCGGTCATCAAGGATGGAAACTTGAAAATCGAATTTTATTTCCAGACATAAGAATGCAAATAATGATCTTTGTTATAATAAAAAAACAACCAAGCGAATATTTAGAATGTCCTCACTGTAGTTCTTCACTAAATTTTTTTATTCTACTACTAATTATCTGGAAACTGAGTAAACAAAGAAGTCTTTACGAATTGATGAATATCAGCTGGAACTTAGCGGTAATTTCTGCACACATTTATAATATAAACTTATAAGAATGCATCAAATGTTTTTGTATATAGCGTATTTAACACTGAGGACTACATAAAAAGGTCTGAAATACCTGAAACATTCGATTAATGCAAAGTAAATGAATGAAGACAATATTAACAATCTAAAATCTTCTTATAAAATGTTACCAATTAATTAGATCGAAGAACCATATACGCATATAAGTTGTGTGCAACAACCGTCATGCAAACAAAACAATAAAAAGCAGATGCTATCCATTTTTTTTGAAACCGTATTTTTTCCTCTCGTAGAAAAGATCCGTTTTGGCACTTCCTAAATTGACGATCTTTGGACAACCGTCTCGGTCTTTTTCCATAATTGTACATTCCTTGCAGTAATAAGCATCACTTACTCCTGAACCTCCACAAATGACGCAACGTCCCTAAATATACGTAAAGGGTTAAATCCTCAAAGTCAAGCAAATAATTTTGAATTTTAGAATAAATTATCGCAAGAAAAAAAACATTTTAAATTTCTAATATCTCGAAAAATTTAGAGAACAGAATATTATTAGTTCTCAAACTAGGCATTAAATTAAGCACTCTATTATTAAAATAAATGAAAAATCATTCAGCAATCTTACTGAAACAATCTTATTTTGAAGTTGTTTTTTCTCAATTAGAAAAACGAATAGCAGGAGATTCACTACTTCATTTTAAAAAACAGTCGGATTAGAAAACTTTAACCGTGACAAATCCTACTGCGGAAAAAGCTGAATAAATTTTTTAATATAAATTCACAAAACAACTTATTCCAATAACCGACAGACAATGAAAATATTGCAATACTAAACACAGTAATCCTAAACATTCGCTTGCTCTTACTTGATATGATCCATAATTGCATTCATCGCAAATCCTTACTAAAGTACATGGCCGAACATATGAATCACATATAACACAGCGGCCATCACCTGCAATAGTAATTAAATGAATTCTTATTACAAGTAGCTAATCAGAGTTGATGAAATGATCCGAACTAAATCTGTAAGATATCGATTAATGTTTCGATAAATCCTACATCTGCAAGACTGATTAATGCTTATAAAACTAGAGTTCCCTCATATCGATCAATAATTAACTCTCATACTTACCAAATCATTTAACTATTATCATGGATTTCTGTCAAAGTGTTCTTTCCATGCATTACAATATTGAGGGCATCCTTACAGAAAACTACAGTATCAGACTAATTTAGTTCAGGCATTTACTGGTTATTTTTGAATTCCCAGGCCTTAGTAAACAACAACAACAGCAATAATTGGAACTTGCTTGAAGTTTCAAATATTACATTTACCGAACTTAACATTTCTAAGAAATGTCTAAAAAGGAATGAAAATTAAAATGAAAAAAATACATTTTTCGCAAAGTCGACCAATAGCAACACCTGGTTGTTTACGACAAAAAATCAAATCTGGATGATGTTTTGCCATATCATATAACAAAAATTTCTCTAAAATAAAAAAATAGCTTCTAAAAAATCATTAAAAAATGCAAATATATTCTCGTCTCGAAAACTTTAGAAAAAACATCTCGAAAATCTTTCAAGTTTTGCAAGCAAATTTAAAGCGAGTTCAAAAGCATTTATTATAAAAATCCAATAAAACTAGTCGTATGACAAAATATTTAACTCTTATATCGTGAAATGAACTTAACATATCTAAGAAGAATACTTCAGTTATCCATAATACGAAAATGTTGGAAATATTACTGCCCCTTCTAACGACATAAAAGAAAATGTATTTCGTCCCGAATTGTTAATTCCCAAAACATAACGGAAACACAGCACACAATCAGAATGTCACGGAAAAACGGCACACAATCAGACTGTCACGGGAACACGGCACATAATCAGACTGTCACGGGAACACGGCACATAATCAGACTGTCACGGGAACACGGCACACAATCAGACTGTCACGGAAACACGGTACACAATCAGAATGTCACTGGAACACGGCACACAATCAAAATGTCGCGGAAACACGGCACACAATCAGAATGTCACGGGAACACGGTACGCAATTAGAATGTCCGGACCGTCCTATGTCCGTCACGTACGTTTTGAATTCCTGACGGTATAATGCAAATGAAATCCCATTGCATGCAACAGATGAATTGACGGCTGAAAGAATTTGGACGAATAAATTGAGGGAATTGTAGAAAATTAAGATGATTGATAGATCTAAAATTAATAAAGTTTTTAGGGCGAATGATACGTGACCCAACGTAACCCTAGTAAGAGAGATAGGAATGGTTATCAGTGTTGCTATCATCGCCAAAGAGGTTAGTTAGTTTAGATTGTGTAGCGTTCTTCTCGTACTTCTTATCTCTATTCTCCTTGCTGATGAACTTCTCACATTTTATAACATGTATCCGATGGTTTCGATTTTGCCAAATGAGTTAACTAAGTAATAGACAATTTGTATTGTTGTTATTAAATAATTTAAATTACAATGCAAAATATATGCAATTCGAAGTTACAGTCCACGTTAAAGTATAGTTCAAATCTAAATGGAATAAGCAATTAGATTAGAAATTGTCGTAATTTAAATTATCTTCATTGAAACAGAGTTCACCTTTATATCTAAATGTAAACGAGAAAGAATCATCAAGAGAATTCGATATACAAATGTTCATTTATTGTTCATTGGATATTGTTGATGAAAAAGTATTCGGTGCGAATAAAACTTTGGAATTATATTTGGGGCCACTCATATCAGATCAAAATTTCAAGGTTTATTTTCAAATTTAAAGAAGAAATATTCAATTTAGTAATGATGTTGCATATTGGTTAACAGTTACATTGATAATATTTATTTTATTAAATGAGTATTTTCATTTTATCAAGATCCAATATCACGATAATATTCAAAGAAATTGCTGTGTTATTTAGAATTGTGAGTATGATTTGAATGCTCCTGGTTTATTAGTAATTATATCTTTATATCTGTTTTTAGTCATTTGGTTATGTAACAAACACTAATGTGAAAATGATTATTGTGACGGAAGTAGGTGATATTTCTTTGAAGGATCAAGATATTCGTTCTGTAAGTTATTTGATTAGATTTATAAAAAATGGTCGAAATAAATAAAGAGCGAAAAGTCAAACTTCAAAATTTGAATAGCAAAGATTATTTTGGATTATTATGCTAATTTCTAGAATTAGAAGCAGAATTCTGCTCTTACTGAATCGTGCAATGTAGCATCCGTAAAATATATCAGTATCTATTGAATGACAGTTGAAATTGCTCAATGCAGTTATTAATAATGAAACTTATCAAATTTCTTTGCTGTAATTATGTTTTCAGATGTTTAAAAGACTTCACAATGCTTACTGCAATTCACTCTCAAATCCTTTTTATGTTCCCGGACAGCTCATCAAATCAAAGTAACTTTTAATTCCGAATTGGCGAGTATTTCTATTTGCTGAATTTCATGGCAAATGAAATTTTCATTTGCACGTTATGATTTCCGTTTTAAAGTTATTTTTTTCAGGATGTTAGATGAAACAGCAAAAGAGATATTCGCAACGTAATGGGATTTATTCACTTAAACTTACTTTGTCATAATATATTATTCATGTGATATGTGTAATAGTTTCTGATCATTTTCGACGTTTGTAATTTTTCAATCGATCATTCAATTCGAAGTGATGAAATGATAGTCTGATAAATTTTCAAATCAGCAATCTTTTGCGGAAACTAGTTTGGTTTGACGTTGATGATTTAAAACTACCTGCTTTTTTTTTGTCATTTTTTGCTATTAAAAGTATTACACCAAATTAACACCTTAATGTAATATGGCGTATGTTTTCTATCACAGCTGCAAATAAAGTATTTGGCTGTTAAAACACTAAAGAATTGGAGCAATTAAGCAGCATATTTTCATAATGGAGTTGCTCTGTGAGAACGTCGATATTTTCTGTTATAACTTTTCATCAAGTTTTCTCTTTTTAATAATATAATTATATGGAGCTGCTTCCGCTCGATAGAATTATATGGTAGATTTTTTTTATTGCTGGATTACTTTCTAGGAATGGATGATGATGATTCTGGTTTCAGCGGAATTGTCAAAATTTCAAATGTCAGCGATTTTATTGCTCCTTCACAGGTTTGCTCGATTTTTGTTTAAATTCTTATTTAGATTTTCATTACTAAAATAGATTACTACCAAACGTTAGATTATTAATTACTTAGAGAAAAATTTGTGGAAACTAGCTGTTGGGATATCATTTTAGGCATGCATCTTGCCACTTCAATCGCAAGAATCAAATATGGAAGTTCAAATTCGAGTTAGGAATCGAGCAAAAAAGACTGATAATAATGCAACAAAAAAAGTAGCGGTTACATTAAATGATTGTCTGGCATGCAGTGGCTGTATTACAAGTGCAGAAACAATACTTGTTAAAGTTAGTGATTACCTTGAAATCTTATTGATCTCTTTAAACTCATCCGATTAATAAACCACTTTTTTATCTTTTATGCTTCTGCAAAATTTATTTCTTTACAAAATTTTCATAAAATAATTTTCCAGAGCTTGCAGGGTAACTCAGGTTGCTTTTTTAAGGAAAAAATATATATTGGTAGTGTTTTCTTTTTAACGATATAATCTAGGATAATATTAGGCATTGAAAGTAGAACGCAAATGTGAAAAAGATTTTTTCGTTTTTGCACGGGTTTTTTCATTGCTATATATAGTTTATTTTTAATGTTGGATTCTGGGCGTTTTTATTGTTTCATAATTTAGGAACAGTCGAAATCGAAATTTTTGGAGGGTCTGGCAAATGCAGAAGTAAGCATAATGACCGTTTCGCCTCAATCAATAGCATCCATTGCTTATAAACGTGGTTGTCAGCTGTCAGAAGCAGCGAGACTTATTGCCAGAACTTCCAAGAATATGGGGGTAAAATATGTCCTTGATTCGAGCTTTGGAAGGCTGTTAACTTTATCACTTTCTTACGATGAATTTAAGGAAGCGCAGTTGCAGCGACCAATTTTTACGGGTGTTTGTCCAGGTTTCGGTAAGTTTTTTTTTTTAATCTTATCGTTTAATGCTGCACTATAATATTTCATTCACTACAACAGAATGTTTAAAAATTGATTTTATGGGATTTTTCTAAGATAATTCTTAGAAAAAGCAGCATTCTATTTTCTTTATTGTGACGTGTTTATTTAATTTTTCAGTGTGCTATGCTGAGAAAACTCATGGAACATTACTTATCCCTCATATTAGTCGTGTGCGATCGCCACAAGCCATGATGGGCGCACTTGTGAAAGATTATCTAGCAAGGTATATGCTCGAGAAATTTCCCGACATCATCCTGTTTTCTTATCTCGTGTCTTTCTTATGTCACGTTTTGATAAAAGTTGCACGCTTATCTTTAGTAATCGCTTTTTTTGCGTAAAGTTGACTGTGCTTAAGTGTAGGTTAATAATTATCCTATTTTCGAGTTAAATGCTAGTGTTGATTTCGAGTTATTTTTAACTCGTATGGATCTCTTTTTTTGAAAATCTATCAATATTCAGTTGCAAGTTTTGAGAGCTAATAAATAAAAAATTTCTTCTTTGTTTCATTTCAACTTTTTTTTTTATAATAAGTTTTGATTTTCAGGAAGTTTGATGTGAAACCGCAGAGGATATTTCATGCCTCTGTTATGCCATGTTTTGATAAGAAACTTGAAGCTGCGCGCTTTCACACTGAGAATTACGCTGACTGCCGTGAAGTCGACTGCGTTTTAAGTACAGGTTAGGAAATTTCTAAATGCCGATTTTTATTTTATTTTCGAGATCAAATCTCGATATTTGCCTCTCCTACGGATTCTGTATTTCTGATAAATTTTCTGTATATTTTCTGATAAAATTTTTTGATTCTTATAGATAACATTTCAGGAGAAATGGACGAAATTTTAGATAACTATAGTACAACAGAGGACCTTATTGTCTTTGGAAAAGTAGATTGGCTAAATGCACTAGAGAACGGGAAGGTAATAAGTTCGGAGGGAGGCTCTTCGGGTGGATACGCTGAATATATAGTGAAAAGATTTATTACAGAAGCTGAAAGGCCATTGGAATTGAAGAGAACCATTCTGTAAGTCGAAAATTTTTTGAAGTCTTTACTTTTTACGCCTCGTAATTTTTTGATCTTGGCTTGATTTTGTTGCTAAAGGTAACATCTTCCAGATATCTAAGATGTTACTTTTTTGAGAACAAAAACCAAGGAAATAACGACAAGCCAAGTTACGTTTTATAGGGGCAAAAACTGGGAAACTATTGAAGCAACGGATGGCGAAAAAAAGGTGCTTTCCGTGGCAAAATGTTATGGGTTTCGTAACATCCAGAATCAAGTGCAAAAATTGAAACGTTCTAAATGTAATTATGATTACATTGAAATCATGGCTTGCCCATCAGGATGCATTAATGGTGGCGGACAAATCCGCGGTGCTTCTATTGAAGAAAGAAAACAGATCGTAGATGCAATCGAACAATCATGGTTGAATGATAATTCAGAAATGGAAGAACAGTTAGAATTTGTAAAAAAAGAGTGGTCAGTATTGAATCCAAACTGGATGAATCTACTTTACACGAAGTACCATGCAGTGGAGAAAAGTGATACGATCAGAATAAATACGAATTGGTGAATTGCTTGGAAGTTATCGTATAAGCAGTTCGGCTGTGATCATCAGCTGATACGAAAACGGAAGCACTAGTCAACGATTTGAGAAGGAAGGCGGAATGTGGATCTGTTATGATACTAAATGTGATATCCTTGCTCAAAAGCAAGAAATTTAAAAAGTGCGACTTTCCTTCACGCATCATGATTGCATAAATTAGGTATATCATGTGGTTAAGCATATCACCTCATACAACTTTTTCTGAGAAAAAGAACTGATTAACGTCCCACATTTTTTGTTCAGAATGCAGAAATTGTAAAGAAGGTAACAACAGTTTAATCCAAACTTCCAATTTATCAGCAACTGAAGTGTTGATAACATAATTTGAGAGAAAGTTATTTAACCAAGAATTTTTAACAAAATTAGAATGATTTTATCCATCCATAAGTCAACCTGTCGTTTTGAAACCGTTGCATTAGCACTGAAGTTTCACATATTACCAAAATTATGATTTGATCGCAAATCACTAAAAGAAGTGCAAATATCTAAATCATAAATTTATTGGTTTGAACACGTTGAAGCCAGATAATGCTGTTGTGACCGCAAAACCTGGAATCTGATTGTGCCAATGCACCTGAAATCGGGGATTTGTTAAGCACCAATGCAAAGAAGCAATAAAAACTAAGTGGAGAAATGAAGGTGTCAGAATTTCTAATCTAATTCTCCAGAAGTTTATTTTCTAGTTTGTTTTCGAATTCCTGTTACATCAAATATGGCTGTGAAGTACTTCTTTTTATTGTTCCTTTTCAAACTTATTGCATGACATTTCGAATATATTTAGAATGGTGAATTTCTTGCAAAGATCCTTCTGTATTTGAACTATTTTAAAAGTATCACCTCTTTCACTTCCTTTTGTCCCATATGGACAAATAACAACTGTGCAGGTACGGTACCCTCAATATTTTCGTTCGAATCGGCTTCGACCGCTAAATCCCAGATGGTTACTTGGTTATCTTCTCCAGATGCTATCATTGTTGTCGTCTCATGAGGGGACCATTCTACAGAGGTAATGGGTGCTTTGTGTTGCCTGAACCGAGCAACGGGTTCTTTGTACTGAAACATACATTAACAGCAGGGATGACAATTATTTGGAAATCATAATCAGCCGCAAATATCTTCAAATCTTCAGTACAATCGTTTATAAGCGCGGCACAGTTATTTACAAATATTTGAAAACATAATTAAGTTTGAAGAAATTCTTTTAACAGGTTCGTGGAACCAGTTCAAATTCTTTCTTCAAATATATGATGAAATTCTGCATAAAAAGGCTTCCCGATCTTTTAAAATAGTTGAATAGTCTTGATAATCCCTGTACACTAACTATACCCAATATGATATTATGAGACTGATTTTGGATTTTAGCCAATGAGTTTTTATACTTGTGAAGATTCATATATAATACAATTTGGTCCTATAGGAGATAAAAAATATATGCTGCATACCGATTCTTCTTGTAAGCCCGTAGGCCACTAATAATGAAAAATTCATCTGAACCAACCTGCATAGTTTTAAGTGACCATACATTCAAAGTCGCGTCATCACCACCACTTACTATCAGCGGTTCAAATTTGTTCCATGAAATAACGTTTGCATGTGACTCGTGAGCATTTTCTACAGTGCAAACGCAGGCATCCGCCGGTGCAGACCTAAATTATTGAATATTATACATTCCAGAATACCTGTTAAAGATGTTGAGAAAGCGAGATCGTGAAATATTTGTTTTTCATTTACGAAAAAGACTGGATCCCGAAAATGAATATTTTTACCAGACCTCGTATCCCACAGCTTGATACTATGATCGGCCGAACACGAAGCAAGCATTGCGTCTTCCGTTGGTGACCAACAGAGATCCTCCACAGAATCCGTATGACCGGTAAGAGGTTTCTCATCAATAATCCACCGACCACCTTCAGCCATCGTCCACAAATGTATTTTATGCCTAATATCACCGGATGCAAGACTTCCTAAAAATCCAATAAGGGAAGAATAATTATACTCGTAAATAAAAATAAATGGCAGTTTCATCGATAGTATGTTACTTCTTTCCAAGAAAAAGAAAAAAAAACTGCTACTACAAATAGCTAATGAGAAGTTGTAAGTAAAAACTACATTCACTTAACAAAAGTTTCATCAAAAAAAAAAACTTTTTTCAGTCTCTATAAAACTAGCTTTTGTTTTACTAATTTTAGGAAAAACTTCATCTGGATTTCTAAGTGGATGATCAAAAACATTCCTCTACATAAAGGAAAATAAAACAGGGAAAGAATAAAAAATGATACAAATCCAGATAATGAAATAAAAGAATGAGTACAGAAATACAAACCCATCTTTAGTGGTGACCATGATAAAGCATATCCCTCAGCTTGATGACCAATAAATGAGAAGAAAGGTCGCTCTTTCGGGCGTTTCATAATGCGATCGCGTCCTTCTGCACCGGATACTTCTTCCATCGCTTGAGTGAGATTCCATAATGTTACTTTTCCTTGACTACTGTATGCAGCACAGACTTTGCTTTTACCGAGAGTGGTCACCTGAGATATTTCAGATAGACAAGATTTTCAAAGTCGCAAAATTACTGCTGAGTTTAGAAGCTTTTGAATATTTCTATTTTTGAAAACGAAGAGAAATTACTGAAATGATATCAAGATACAGTAAGTGATGCCTCAATATATCCTCATTTCAGAAATGATTTCACTGAAATCAGAATTAAGCGTACTTTTACACGATTGACAATGCCAATATGTGGAACAGCTACAGCGTGGAGCTTTGGTTCTCTGTTTTGAGCATTTTCTTCAATATCGTCTTCGCTATCTCCATCATCTGAAGCAAAGAAAAGAAATCATTTTTATTATTAAATTATCAACTTATCGAAACATAACTCGAGTGTTTAAACACCTGAGTTAGGCCAACATTACATTATACTACTTCATAATTGGGAAGTGTTTAGAGAAACCCAGAAGTGAAAATATGGCAACAATTCCAACCATTTTAATTATTTCCAAATGCACAGCTAATGAAAAGCGTATCAAGGAAATCATCCATATATATCACAACGTTTCCTCTCTCAACATGTATATCAGACCGAAATCTGTTCATGCAAATCTAGATTGAACAATTTTTGATATAACAACAAAACCTTCGATTGCATTCAAATTTGACAGCTTCATCACAATTAATTCGTTGTTAGTTGCTTTCTCAGCTTGTGTTCCGCCGACTAAATAACAGCTCATTGGAAAATCAGTACGATTATCACCAAGATCATCAGTTATTATGTCGAAACTGAGGCAAGGCCATCCTAAAAGCAAGGTTTTACATATGTAAGCATAGATGAAATCTGTCTATCCAAACATTCATTAACTTTCTCTATATTTCTTTTTTTAAAAATGATCTACACTCAGTCAGACCCCTAAAATATCTGCTTAGGTTCTGGCATTCGGCTGTCTATCTATTGCTTGATTAAATGATAATTAATTCTAAGTAAAATGAATGAATCTGGATAAATGCAACTAATATTACTTGTTTCAAAACTGTGATATAAGCGATACGCTTCAGGATCAAAATCCCAATCTTCATCTTCACGTAATGGGCGACTCACGCCAGGGATGTAAACCTTAATTTTAATTGCTTCAAAATAAAAAACATAACGAAAAAAAGAAACAAACAAACAAACTTTAAGATTGCTCATTTTTCTTATCACAAAAAGTTTTATAATAAATTTTCTGTGAAAAGCAGCTAATGTTCTTCATTAACTAAAATTTAATAAGCTAATACTAAATTTTAGTTGATGTAGTAGACTAATTAATAGAAATTCTATTTGTTGAATTTCAATATAAATACTTGAAATTCAATAACCTTTTTCTTTGCATTTTTCCTTTTTTCTCTTTCTTCCTCATCATCCATCATTTCTATTTCATTATATCGTTCCGCTGAATCATCATCCATCCTTAAAGTAACCTTTATATGATATGAAAAGATTATCATTGGTCAAGTTTATGTCAACTTCCTTCTTTCCAATCTCGAATTCCGATAAATTCGCAAATATTCACATTATAGGAATTAAAATCATCAAACTAACCAATGCAGAAAGCAAGCTAAAATCCTTAACCTGATACGGACCACCCGAGGGCTCCGTAATTGACTAAGGAAGCTCCCTCATTGGGAAACTTTTCCCGTGACCTCATCAACCTCAGCATTGACCTCAACACGAAATCATTTCGTTACGTTACAATGAAAACGCTGATCCCATGATGTATTCCGTAAAATGTGTGAGGCGCGTAATTAGTTTAAGTGTTAGTATACAATTTCTTGTCCTTAAATTTATCCAAAATTTCATTCAAAGTATTGAAATAAAAGTATTTTGCAAACTTAGGAGAGAGAGAGAGAGAGAGGAAAATTTCCTCAATTTAAGGACAAAAAAAAAATGCTGAAATATTTGTAATTTCAAAATTAACTTTTAAATTAAATTGATTGATTGTAATTGTTAGCATGAATTGTTTTTTGCAAATATTACAATAAGAGTGGGAAAATAGTATCCGGGTACCACACCACTGCATACAGTATGCATAGATATGTATATGGAAATTATCCTGTTCGATGAAATCCAACAAAGACTTTTTTAGATGCATGTAAGCACCTGGAATTGATTCCTCTCTTTTTAGATGCATGTAAGCACCTGGAATTGATTCCTCTCTTTTTAGATGCATGTAAGCACCTGGAATTGATTCCTCTCTTTTTAGATGCATGTAAGCACCTGGAATTGATTCCTCTCTTTTTAGATGCATGTAAGCACCTGGAATTGATTCCATTATTTTTCTCTCTCTCTCTCTCACTCTCAGTAAGGATGAATTATTATACAATTATATTGCAAATGAGGGAGTTATATTCTATTCCTAATGTTTTCAGGGCAACAATCATAGCTACTACCACATGAAGTATTTTTGTATTTCAAAGATGGTAAATTGCAATAAGTTTGAATGTTTTGAAATTTCATACTCCTTAAATTCGAAATTCCACCAGGAAATTTCATCCGAAATTTCACCGAGAACCGGGAAAAAAACATTTCAAATAAGATATTGTATTTGATGAAGGAAGAAGTTGCTTTTAAATGTACTTTCAATTATGGAATTAAAATTTAATCAACCATTTCTCTTCCCCATTTTCCAAAGCTACCAAATCAGTATAATCTTCCAGTATTAATCTGATTTGTAAGAATTGCTCAATTACTACTGTATCTTTAACTAAGATATAAATCCCAATAAAATATTGGCCAATAAGACTGATATAGGAAAGAAGAACTGAACTATCGATGATCCAATGTCCCTCAAATATTGTACTGCCTTTCCACTTAAAATTTCCACCAACCAAAATAAAAGATGAATGAATGAAAATTTAGTATTTTTTTTCTCAGAATGGCATTTCAACAATCCAATAAATTGAAATGTATGTTTTTCACAGTCAATTTAAACTTATAAAAAAAAAAAAAAAAGAAAAAAGAATTGCAATAGGAAGAATTTATTTTGTAAAGTTTAAAATTGAAAGGTTAAAATATTAAAAATTTAGCGTTACATTTCTTTTTGATGATACAGAAATGTCATAAATTCACATGTTATTAATAAGTAGATGCATATCTTTACACAACTATCCAATGGTAATAGATAATTTTCTTAGAAGTGATGAAAAATATACTGTTCAAAAGTTGAATTAGATTATTTTGCTAAATATTTCAATAATTGGTCATTTGGTCAAAGAAGTTAATGTTTATGTTATGGTCTTTATGTGGTAGTTGGATTAAAAATGGCTAAAGAGTTAAGTTATGTTTGTACTGACTGCTATATCGTTTACATAACAATAACATATATATATATACATCAACTTATAAGTAATACATTCCTTTTTCATTTTAATTTTGCTTAATATATTTTGTCCATTTTCTGTTTGTTGATTTAAATGGTTCGCTGCGGGCGTTCGGTATTCGTACCAGCTGAAATAAATTTTCTGCTTCCTGGCTTCGTATCATCAAGAATGTGTTTGTGTGTGTGTGTGTGTGTGTGTGTGTATGAATATAAATAGAATGTATTGTACATTTGTATGTATTTATGCATGCAATGGAATGGTATTTGAAGATAGCTTGCTCCATTGTCCAAATCTAATTTGTTATTTTTTTTTCAGTCTTAAATCATTGAAACTTATCTTTTTTAACTTTATTTCCTATGTGTTATTCTTAGGTATTTATGTAATGTCATACCTTAGCTTATAAAAGTATTGTTTGTAAGAATGGAATACATTGTTAATACAATTGCTAGAAGGAAAAAAAGTTATCTGTTCTGTCTTTCCATATTTATATTTATATTTTATTTATTTAAATAAAATATATTTATATTTTATATATATTTTATTTTACATATTTATATTTATAATGAAATTTATGAACAAAATAAATTCTATCATATTTATACTTATATTTCTGTTCTGTCTTTTCATATTCTATATTTATATTTTTATATTTTTTTTTTTTTTGTTTTTTGTTTATTTTCGGAAGCGATGATAGAATTTATCTTTGTTCATAAATTTCACTAAGAACAGATCTGAAATATAAGTTAAAAACACCGAAAATTAGTTAACAAATAAGATTTTCCGTAGTGGCAAATTATTTCTTAAAACTTCTGAATATAAAATATGTGCTTGAAGAAGTGATGCTATTTGTACTGTATCAAAATGATCTTTTTTTTAAAAAATGAAAGCTTAGATCAAATTAGCTGTCCAGAACATTGATCATTACGATGTTCAGTACTATTTTGATTTGTGGAAATTTATAAGGAATGAATTTTTGTAAATATTATGATTTATTCTTGAAAAGATGGAAAAAAAATCGTTAATTTTTCCTAGCATTGGAAGTAATTTCTCAAGGACATTTAATTTTTTCACTGCATCCAAATTTGTCCGAGTCATTGTTGATAATGTTTATCAAGAATTATTTTATCCTCATCTTACTCTACATTGAACTAATCTTTCTGTTAATTCTTCAAGGATTATAATTGCAAAACAAAAACTTCATTTCAGTTTTCAGATTGTTGGGAACTGAAGAACAAGAATGGGATCAAATTCGATAATGATATAAAATCGAGATGTGATTTTTTTAGATCTATAACAAATACAGGTTAAACTTTAAACTTTTAATGTTCTATAAATGGAGGATTGAAAATAAAAGGGATTGCAGTAAATAATCAGTGAAGAAGCTTCTGAGTCTACAGAGATGTAGCTACCCTCTGATCCTGATCTCCTTTGACCCTGAACTTTTCCATTAACTTGAGGCCGTATTGATAAATAGGCTTGGAAGGCTGTAAATTCATTAAATTGATGATAGTATCGGAAATTTTTTATGCAATCACTAGTGAGAAGACACAGTTCACCCTGTTGACGCTATCTACAGGTTACATTCCATGGTTCAAGTACTGCATCCTATCAATATTATAGATAACTGCACTCGCTAAACATTAGATTCCTGTCTTTCTGAAAAAATTCCTTCTTTTTTTCCTCTACCATTCTCTCATCCAGTTTCCACTCTTTTCATTCATGTTCTACTCACCGTATATGCTTTAGTGCTCCTTTCTTAACTGTTACTTTTTCTTCGCAAAAAATTTCCAACAAGTTTTTTGAACTGATTAGAACTGATCAAATGTTTGATGTATAAGTAAACGAAGTTTCAGATCTGTAAAGTTATTCATATTATTCAACTAATCATTGCAAGAAACTATAGAAGTAGAATTTACTTGTTGGCAATCAGGATGAGGCTTTCAAATGAGAAGTGATATAAATATCACTGGGATGTCTAGAGTATCGTTGCAGTGACCTCGAAGTCTTCATGGTCCTGATGTGTGTTGACGAAGAAATTCCGCGCATCTCTATCATTGATTTTATACCATTCTTACCGTTACTATACATTTGTAATTGTAAACAGTGACTACCTATCATATCATATTATATTTGTGTTTGGAAGCATTAGTCGAATTTTGTTGTGCAAAAAAAAATTTGAAATAATAACAATCTATGATTATTTAGGCTTTTTCCTTACTCTTTTAGTACATATGCTGCACTTTTGAATCAAATTTTCAAGGTTTTCTTCTCTTGATCATTTAACAAAATTTCGCTACTAAATAAAATTCTGTTAGGGGAGTAAAATGAAAACTGTCAAATGACATAGGTATTTCCATCTTATATTCGTGCAGCACAGTTATAAAGGAATTCATTTCATTTTAAAAACACATTTTTGGTTTCTGAGGGAGTGGAGTGTTTTTTCTTTTCATACGGACCATTTGCTTATGTGGTCTAGAAATGAAAATATATTAAGAGTGGTTTCAACAGATATTATGAACATTGTTCATAATATCGTTCCATCGGATTAGTTTGTGTCCGCCTATGCAGAACAATTGTTTTTTTAAGTGAATTTTCACAAATATCTCCTATTACTCGTTCATAAATGTATGACATCAGGAACAATTTTTGTCGTATGTTCTGTCATATGTGCTGTTTCAAATTTCTGTAATGATTTTCTTACGGTTGGATACCTAATGTGGGAATTGACAAATTTCAACCTTACAGAGTGGCATCATTCTGTTTTTGGATGTATTAGTATTAATTGGCAGTTGGCAAATCGATGATTTTTCTATGAATGAAAAAGAATTCTTTTCGCATTTTTTTTTATTCTAATTGAAATATGTGGCAGTAATTCGGGCATTTATAATTTTTGTATTAAATTTGCTTGAAAAAAAGAGCAATTATGAAAAATGTGCCAAATAAAACGAAATATTATGTCATTTCTCATTGAAAGACCGGTTGGAATGACTTATGATATCTTTTAGCATGCCATTTTCAAAACCTACGACAAAAAACTGCCTCATTTGGGCTCTTTCATCTGTTTCTAATGCATGCTGCCATTGCTGCATATTATTTCCTAATTATCATTAAGGATAGTTTCTTTTTCATTCTTCGCACTACCATCAATTAATTATTGCAATCATGCGAAAGTGGGCATTTTAACCACATGATTCTTAATCTTTAGGGCTTAAATTGTAAGACTGATAGTAAGGGGAAAATACTGGTGCAAAAGTTTTCCTGAAGTCAGAACTACAAATGTACTAATATCCTTTGCAACATGTTTTCCAGAAATTAGCATCCCGAAAATTCGGTTCAAAAAATTTCATTTTTAAACGAACAAAATTGAGAAATAATTGTTAGCCGATGAATGAATGGAAATAAAAGGATGGATAAGGCGGATCTGAGAATATTTATTTTTAAACCTTTAGCTGGCTTGAGAATTTGCGAATTGGATGCTGTGATCAAAGTCTTTAGATTTTTATATAGGATATCAACAACAAATAATCAAAGATTTATTGTAATTATTGACTAATCGTTTAAATTTCCTTATAAAAAAGCCAAAGTACAGTTAAAAGATGGCTAGTATTGGCTAGAAAATTATTTTACTGACTTCTGTAACATTTTTATAGCACAATAAAAATGCTTCAAATACTAAGAGGAAATGTACTCCAACAGACAGCAACTTGCACTCTTGGCTTAGAAAGGCTCTTTCTGACGTCTTCATCACTTCTAGTTCCTTCCCATACGTCGCCATCATATCTTCTCATTAATGACCCATATACTCTTACTTACGAAGAATGAAACTTTCTCGTATATCTCAGCCTATCTCACAACAAAAAAGCGACAATAAGACCTGCCAAATTGCTCAAAGTTAAATACATCGAGCTAATTTGAAGTCTTTAATTTACCTGCAGAAGGATATGTTTGTAACTCTCGAGAAAATCGAGTTACCCTTCCGCAGGTTCCGATTGATCTGTGAAACGAATACAAAAAGGATTTTAAAAAAAAAAAAAAAAACATTTCATTTTTTTAAATTTTGAATGATATTCATATATCAAATTTTTAGGCGATTCATTTTCTGACTGTCATTGTAAGTAAATTTACCGCCTTTGCATTCATCGACTTCCCCTGGTTTCTATTTTGTTGAAACAATGAAATGTCAACTTTTGTCATAAAAGCAACTGTGTTCAACAACGAGAGGTGCATAGCAAAACACAAGTTTCTAATAAAATCTTGAATGAAATTGTGGCTAAAGGAAAGATGGGCCACATTCTTTGAGTGAAGAGATCAAGTAATAAGATGAACTGGGAAACCACTGGTCAATTCTTCGATTATTCTGAAGCTCGGATTATTTGTTTAAAAATTATTAGATATTTTTTAAACTAAGGATTGAGATTTTTTTTAAGATTTCTTTAACTAAGTCCTTTTTTTCTTAATTCTGAAATTAAGAAAATTGAGTAGGAAATTATGCTTGGCATTCTGGAAGTCAAGAACTCAATTTCATATCCTTAATTTTTTCTTAACATAATCAAGTGATTTTTGTTAATGAGAAAGCTAATCATCGTAGTTAGATTAATATGATTAAATTACTTATCAGTACCATTCGTTATCATTCAAACCAATCTTACTTTACTTTTCGAGGGATTGATTGAATCAGATTCTCGTCAGATTGTTCAAATATCACAGTGAAGTGGTCCCAAGGCCACATGCCAACCACTGATAATCTTAATTTGTGGTCCCTCTGTCATTGTTTATATTATCCATGTCGTGTATATTATTCAATTAGATATTTTATCAACTGACGAAATCTTTTGCCCATTGGCAGTAGTTAGTCAGTCATTCCATCGCTGATTTGCCATACCGCAAAATCAATTGGTGCTGCTGATTGTTGTTGTCAAGATGAATGTGGTAGGATGGGCAAAGAGTGGTGGTGCTTTTATGTTGTGTTGAATTCTATCGCTGATCAAGAGTTTTAGAGGATACGGCACGAGTGTAAGAGCAGAACGAAGATGACATAAAGAGTTTTACCTGCCAACCTTAAAACTATACTGTCATGATTCATATTCTTTTGTCGTCGATTAAATAGTAACCAGTAGTAGGAGGTCAATCTCTTCATTTCGCCACCGATACAAGTATTTTCTGGTTTAATTAATCTTAATTGACACTCCTTCAATTTTTGTTCGCCGAGTTTTTACACCATCCACCCTTCATTAAGAAAGTCTATTCAAACTTAATTAGTTTTTTTTTTTCGGTTTAGTTTGATTACTGGAAAGTTTTAAAACTTTTCTTGGACTGAAAAAAATATATAGTAAGTAATGAAAATAACATTTATTTAAAGACTGCAACAATTTGAACATGATCCAAAAATTATCCGTATTCATATCTGAATTTGAATATCACTTAAAGAAAACTAATTTTATGATAGTTATAATGATCAGATTTCATCTTCGAAATATTCATTTCCGAAGAACGAACAAATTGGGAATATGACTGGAACCAATTTCTTAATTGTGAAAAAAGAAAAAATCGGTTTTATGTGCTTTTCTTCCAGAATAACTAGATAACTAGTTTTAATAATAACTAATAACTAATTTTTACATATATTGTATTGTTTGGAAACGAAGAAATTCCTTATTGTGAGATAAAACTTTTACTTTGCTTTAGAAATTATTGTAACGATTATTTAAAAAACTTTCTATTGTTGGCAACCATTAGTAGGAATAGTATCATTAGTTTGTTCCTCATTACATACAAATAAATAAATGTTAGTGATAAAAGAAGTATTTCAATTACTTATTTTTTATCATTAAATCTTCTCTTACATTCTATCTTTCACTGAAACAAAAAAAATTTTTCTCTAATCTTTTAGGTCTTTATGCCAAAAAAAACATTTGCATTTCATATTATCATTGTTTATTGTTCGAAGATATTTTCTCTTTGCTATTATTTTGATAAAATAAGCTTGCAGGTTATTGTTTGTCATTCTTTGATTAACGGATGACAATCTGTTGATGAAGAATGTCATCATTTGTTTACTAAGGCATTTCATTTCATCTTCCCGTTGTACCTTTCAGGATATACATTCCTCACCAAAATATTTTGAAACATTTATTTCGATTTTCAATTCATTCATTCATTTCTTTATTCCAATTATCCTTTCAAATTCCTCTTTTACAAAATGAAAAGACATGAATATATCCCGGTAGAGGATGAGCATGAATACTAACTGTGGGAATATGGAGATATCTGTATACCTGTGGTACAAAAATTACTTCATAAATGGTAGAAGAAGGGCAATGATATCGAACTAATTTTTCTTCAATTAAAATGTGTGGTATTCTAGCATTTTCATCTTCACGCTTTGTAGATTTTCCCACTTCATCAAATACCTGTATGAAGCAGTATATGTTGATATTCGAATTATAAGCTAAAGCAGTGCAAATTAATTACTTGATAATTTATAACCTGTTATCATCGAAACTTGCTTGTTCTGTTTACAACTACATTATACCAGATCTTATCAATTCAAAATTAATGATGAAATTTCGAAGAAAGCTTACTGGAATATCATTGAAAGTAAGTAGACTGGATAAAAATGATGAATTGATAAGGATCATGAAATTTGATTAAAGAATAATGCATTGTGTTTTAATTCATTTTATAATTTTTATCACTCATTAAAAATCATTTCATCCTTCTGAAGTCTTTCTTTCTGTGATTGTTTAAAGAAAAATTTTTCACATTATTTACTTCATTAATGTTTACATCTTTTGAATAGTTACAAAGCATTAAATGAAAATAAAGATGAAAAGTAATTATTTAATCATATTTTGCGGCGCATCCAATTGTTACTAATTTGCAATGATGATTTGTTATCATGATATTTGATAATATGATACAGTTTCATTATGAAAGTGATTTTGAAGTTACTTTTATTTTTTTGAAAATTTTTTTGAAAAGTTTGAAAATTTTATAAGCGATAGTTGAATAGCATGGTGACTGCAATATGATGATGCATACATCTAAGAAGACCAAACCAAGAAGACCATTCGGCTGCACACATCCGAAATGTCTTTTCTTTCTCTCTTCTTTTAATTCTAAACCGTAGGTAAATTTTTTATTGGTCATATTGATTGATGCTCCTCTCAAACAGATATTTGAAGCCGATTTTATAGGCGTATTTAAAAAATTTTTCAAATCTAAAAAAAATGACAATAGAATTGACTGGAATTGCATTATTCAATACTGTTAATTTCAACATTTTCATATAATTTTAGCAAGAAATAATTAGATGAAACTTGCAAATTACGTTTTAAATGTTCTATTAATTTTTGAATCTTTACTTTAGTTTTTTTATTACAGGTATTAAGGTTAAAATCTTATCCTAGCCTGCCAATCTGGTTTCAATAGAATTATTTCTAGAATTTGTTTGTAATTTTCAATTTGCTGGAGCTTCGATTCTCATTAAAAGTATTGTCTCCGATGAGGTTCATCTTTCAGGCTTGTTCGTCTGTTTACTTTTAGTTTCAAATGCCAATGAATCAAAAGTTTTGAATATGACTATGATTTATCATTGCTATTAAATTCTATGATTCATGAGGTAGCATTAAAATTTCAACGCCTTAACTTACCCTTAATCTAATTAAATTTCAGCTAACAGATTTTAGTCATACTGAACTGAATCTCATCAGGGAAGAGCCTCAGTAAGGTAAGTTAGATCTATGTTTCACCAAAATACCAAAATGCATCACTTTATAAATGCTTGCTTCATTTTTCAACAACGTTCCTCAACATTTGTTTACTTTTCTTCATTTCTTTCTTTCTCTCTCTTTGTCTCTTTGTCTCTCTCTTTCCCTCTCTCTCTTTCGCCTCATTTTAAATGGGATGAAATTTTATCTTTGTATTTATATGTGCCATTATTTTTTTATTGTAAGATAAAAAGTTGACATGTTGATTTATAAAACACAAAAAAATTTTAATGCATGAAAATTGCCGTCTTATATCAAAAGTTCACTTTCAAAGTATTACTTTTCTTCCTTCACTTCATTATCAATCCTAAATTGTTCCTTTTCCAGGCTACAAATATATAAAGTAGAAAAACATCCCAGAAATATCTAATTGATGCGTGATAGATAATACAGTTGTATGATGATGATAGTGTCATCTATGAATTTCCTGAATACAAATAATATTTGTACCGATCTTTTTTAGCCAATAACTTTTTGCTGGCTTGTCTAAAATATTTCGGCATTTCTCTTAACCTATTTTAATTTGCTCTAACTTTGCTCCATTTAACCTTTATTCCTTGCATCCTGCCTAAGTTGGATGTTCAGTATACTTGAGCTAATTGAAATCTAAAAATCAATCTAGTTTTTCCTTTCTTTTTTGCGGCGAAGATGAAAAATTTTCAGCGTGGAAAGTTTACCTTAAATATTTGAGAGTGACTGCAAGATGTTTATATTGTCAAAGTGCATTAAGCATTACTATTTCCCTAAACTTTTTGCCTATTTTTCTGTCTAGTTTACTACTACTACAGTGAAAAATAGTGATGTTAAAAAATGAAGGAAAAAAAATTCAACGTAACGACCGTTCTAAAACGTGAAACTAAAATTGTTTGTTTTTTGGACAATATCTAAAACCATTCGATAATTCAGGTATTTTTTAGTATAACTTAAAATAATTTATGTTGCACCTTTCGTTTTATTTTCGCTTAATCCTTACGAAATTAAACTCATTAGTAAACAAAATTTGGTAAATAGTTTTGCGTCTGACTGTGAATTTCAGTCCACTAGATCGCTTGATTTCATTATATTGGGAAATTGCTAATGAAATTGGTCTCACTCCTATTAGATATTAATAACAGAAAAAGCGGAGATCCCCGCCACATGTAGTTGAAGAATAATTTGATTAATTGATAAAGAAAAAGAAATTTACATAATTACCATTGCGAAGTTCTTTTCCTTTTTTTCTACATCATATTCAATTATTATAGTTTAACATTCAACGATTAGTTCGTGGAAAGGTAAGATTATTTCAAGATTAAAAGTACTAAAGCACTTTAAATTCACTCCTTTTCCTGAATAAATATTATTGATATGAGAAAGTTAGAGTAATGGAAAAGCATGGATTGAACAATTTATTTTTTTTATTCCAGTTTACTTTGACACTTTTCTGTATCACTAGTTGAGTAATGTGTAATTACCATTAGCTCACTTCTCAATGCTTTAAATTTTGATACAGTTGTCAATTTCATTTCCTAATAGCAAACTTTATGTGGAATAAGAAATATTATACTTCAAGTAAATAAACTAATTCAATTTTGAATTAGTAATTGCAGCAACTAGATAAGCAGTTTGCAAGATATTTATATATCCTAGATCATGCAAATTAATGATGACATGTCACATTGAAAGTGTCACAAATAAATATCACATCAGTCTATGATTTTTTTTGACCTATTAAAATATAGAAAGCTATTTTTATGCAAATTCTTATTTTAACTAATTTAAAAATTATTTTCAACTATTGGCAGACACAAGTTTTTACAATTGTTTTCTTTTCATATGATACCATTACTACTTCTGCTACAATACCATTACTACTTCTGCTACATTGTTGAAATGAAATAAGACATTCATTTCGAATGTTTAGTGCCGAAATTTGATGGCATCATTCAACAGATGTTATTCACACTCGTTTATATAAAATAACTACATATATGTGATTGTTTGTTGAATGCGATTTGTTGTGACTACCTTGACTTAAGAATAACATCGGACAAATGCGCCGGTACATCTAACGACTACTATACATTGTCTATTATGGTTGTTGCTGCACAGTTTAGTGAACAAATATAATGCATAGACCTAATAGATTGTCCGTTCTTGTTGAACCTTTTTTCTATGACACCGTCAATTCAGTCGCAACAACAAAAAAAAAAAAAATTCCATCTTTTTATTAATGGAAATAATAATGTATTTTAATTCGTTCAAAGTATAATTTGTTCACTGCAGGTAATAGAATGAATTCATAGGTAGAAAAGATGAATAAAATTTGAGAAAATTGTTTGAAGTGAAATTATCACTGATGTGATGTGATAGTGCGAAAAACAAACAATGGTAAGACAAAATATAAAACAGAGTTTAACATTTTTATGAAATCTTTGAGCAGAGTGTAAACTGATTATTGATAAATTATGCGATTAGATTAGAGGGGTCATATGGATGTGTCAGCTGATATTAATCTTCACGTAAATGCGAAGAATCATGTGTAGATCTTATTTTTCACTTTGAAAATCTTTAAAGTGCTAGATGAAGAATATCATTTATAGAAGTGAAATTTGAAGGTCATTATTTTACATTTGGAGTGAAAGTGTCAAAATTCTTTACAGAAGTGGACATCAAAAGGTGAAGTGAACGTTTTTACGTTATTTTTCTGTTTCTTAATTTTTAATGACCATAATTTAAAGTGCCCAACAATCCATGAAATACCAATTATCATTTTTTATGAAAATTGTTTTTTTTTTTTTTCGGGTCGATTGAGCTTTTAAGAAGTTTTCTTAATGGTTACGTTCATTATCATTAACATGAGGAAAAAGGGAGCAGATGTTTTGCTTGAAGTATTTCTTTGAACTATCCACTAATTTTCTTTCTATTTTTGATCGTCGCATAGTTCTGCAGCATTTTTTACGAGATGCGTTCTGCATGTTACACTTTAATTAACGAACGATCTACTGTTAATGTTATTGCTTGAAGCAAATAATGAAGTTAAGTGATAGTAAATAATGCGTAATAACACGTTCTTCAACTATTTTTGCTAATTGTTTTAATTGTACGGCGTTCATTAAAGTCCAATCAGCATTTTATTAAAAGATCGTCCATCACAATTTCAAAATGGAGTATGAAGAAAGCGCGTTTCTTATAGTTCCATGTTGAGCATTTTCTCATTCAATTAAAGATTATTGAAGCATTCCTGAAAATTTAACCAGCCTTCTCCTTCACTTTCTACTCATTATTGAATCTTTCCGCTATAAAATTTGTAATTAAATGAGAAGAAATAACTGTATGTTCTACCACATTGTTGTAAATAGCTTATAATTGCTTGTAAAAAAATCATAAAAATAACTTTCAAGTATAAATGTTAACCGTTTTTGTTGTTATTAAAAGATATTTTATTGAAAGTTCTTGCGAAAATTTTCACTAAAAGAAAAAATGATATTGCAATGAAATCATTCGTGTGGAATAAATTCAGAAACATTATCCATTCCTTCGCTTCATTTTATATCAAAATGAAGACTATCTATCACATTAGAACAGGTTTTTTTCAACAAATGTAATCCGTAAATGAAATTATGGAACTTATTTTGACATGTGATCTGAGGAGGATATGAGATATTCGAGCTAAAATTATGCAACCCGGTATAAGATAAAAAGTGAATAATCAGTTTTGCTTTTCAATCTTCAAACTTTTAAAAAACTATTTAAATTTAAAGTATTCTTTTTAGTTCCATATGACATGAATGAAACTTCTAATGGTATTGAATTTTATTTTCAAGATTTATTGCAACTGTAAACTTTCACCTGCCATTATTCGTTGGCATGGATTTTTTTTCAGTTTCAATATTTTTCTATTTCCTCTTCTTCCCTGCTTATGATCACAGACACTAAAAGGAATCGAATGATTCAATCCATTACTGTGAAGGAACATTGTCATTTGTTTTGAATTCCTATATAATTTGTTCCCGATCAGTGTATTTATTTCTTTTTCCTTTCTATCATGTGATAATTTGTGATGCATTTAACTCAAAAATTGATGCTGTCCATTATTAAGATGCAGGTGATATTAATGACCATGCATGCTTCTTTACTTTTGAAATATTAAATATTTAAGAAAAAATATTATTAAAATTCTGAATTGTTCAAGAAAAAAAATTGATAGTGAAATTTGAATCTGTCTGAATCTAGCAGACTCTAAAATCTAAATTTTTTTGCATCTTTTGAATTCGGCTAACTAATTGCAGTATATATTTGCATCATTCATAAGTCATTTTTGATAATCTGAGCGAAAAAAAAAAAAAATGTATTGCTTGACTGTTAACAGATGATTTTGTGGAACCCATTCTTTCCAAAAATTTCGATTGGTTATAGCTGCTGAGGGTAATGACGAGTTTTAAATGGAATTTTTGTACTTTTATCGAAATGTATTGGTGGATTTTTTTTGCAATATTACACTTTAACAGAGTTCCTCTTCGATTTTTCTGCAATCTTCCGGTTCAAACGGATTTGCTAGCATTGTAAGAGTTGCCAATCTGATTTCTGGGCGATAATTTTTAATCTTACTTTTTTTAGTTTTATATTTCATCTGCCCAGCCAGAATTAAATGTAATCTGCAAATATAGCTATAACAATACCATACAAGCATTCCATTTGACCGAGCTTACAGAATGTTTCGTGATAGAGATTCCTGACCTATAATCCCATCTAAAGATTGCAATTGGTGAGAATCAATATGGAAATGAGTAGAAAAATGAGGAAAAAGATAGAAAAATTAGTAAAAGATAAAAAAGAGAATGTCACTTTGAGTGCTCCATCATAACGTTTGCAGTGCTTTGTTCGAAGTAGAATCCTGAGATTACTGAAATATAATTTCTCATCAATTCTCCCAAGAAATCGTCTTGGAAAGATGATAACCCATATGCCCTTGCTTTTTTTGTGCGGTATAATATTAATGTTCTGTTTTATTACCATACTGTTTTCATGGTTATTTACTGACTAACTGTACTTTAATAGAAATTAAATTTTTATTTAAAGTGATTTCTATTTCACAAAAGAAATTTTGGCCCTAGCTATCCATGCTGTTCGTTTTTCATCACATGATATATGCAAACTGCAATACTTATTCGGCAAAAATGTTCCATTTCACGCGCTAAATAAATAACAATTAAGCAATGAATTAGCAGCTCTCAAACGCTTTTGAATGTTTATCCTAGCAGTTTCGCATGAAAAGATAAAATTTTCAGGAAGATGACATCATCATTTTAAATCAGTGCTTGAACCTATTGATAAATTGCCTGAACTGCAAGAGGTAAAAATAACAAGGCATTTTAAGTTCTAAACCTCATTATTTTGCTATTTTTGTTTCTATCCTTACGGTTTTTATCTTTCTTGAATTTCTTCGTAAAATATCCACTTTCATAACTATTATTTATTTATTAAATTCATTATTTCACTCATTTACTCTATATTTACGAACTTTTTCACATACAAGCCTTAATTAAAAACTTTCCATTATACCAATACCAAATAGCAATAATAATAAAAGAAACAGTAAATAAAATCATTGAACAAGAACATTTTGCATTTTCTTTCTGTTCAAAATTTCCATGAAAGAATTTCTAAATTTCAACTTTATTTTATTGCAATAATATGGATTTGATCATTTTCATACATTTTCATTCGTTATCAGTAAATGAGATTCGTAATTCATTTATTCAAATACATTATTAAGTTAAACTTTTTTTTAATTTCAGGATGAGCGCGTATTCGATGAGCTTTCAAAAGCTCTTCGTCGCGTTGATTCTCATTTATGCGATAAGAGGTTTTATTCATTTTCTTTTTCATTTTTTTTTTTTTTTGCATATGACAATAATTTCCATATGTTCCTTCTGTTTATTTTTTTATCATATACCATATGGTTTTGCAATTTAGTGCTTCAATAAATTAGATAAGTAATATAATTGAGATGCGATATTCTGCAAGCATTTGAATGCATAGGCATTTGTATCAATCAATATCTTATGTCTTGTTTCTTTCAATCAGAGGATTTTTTTTCATCCTAAAAATTTTAAATTACTCGATAAAATGATCAATCAAGGAAAAAGTAGACGAATAACGAAAGAACTTGAGCTTTCAATGAATGAGTCATGTCATAAGCCAATATATTCGGTTCATTGAAACTCATTAGCAGTTTACATTCTTATCATTAAAAGATAAAAAATCTTACAGCCATTCTTAGATAATATGGTCATCAGTTTTCCAGGTAACGAACCTCACATTCGATTACGACGAGAAATTGGTGGTTCACAAAGCTTACTGACAGTTGAATGGGAGGGTATTCAGACCGGTGATCATCCGGATGACAGTGTTGGTGGATTTGCAGTCGAGTACCGTGCAGAAAAGGACACACAGTGGCATGTTCATGATGGTATAATTCCTTATAAAGGGCCTAATTTGCAGTATAGAGTACAGGTAATTCTAATATTTTTTTGAATCTTTCTAGACATAAAATGTCATCATAGATTCGTCTGTCGCTTCAAATTTTTCCAGTTATCACAAAAAATTTATTTTATATACTATTTCATATCGATTATCGAATAAGAAAGCAACATCAGATTGCTTTAGTATGAATCAGCGAAAATTTTAGATTCCACGTCTACCAACTGGAATCGCTTATTTTGTACGTATAAAAGTCCTAGGTAAAAATGGTAAAATCCTTGTGGAAACCCCAGAAATACGAGCACGAAATGAAATGGTTAGCATTAAATGTGAATCAGGTTTGTTTTTTAATCATATACATTTTAATTTCTATGTTCCTTTTTCTGTTCTAATTGTAAATGACAGGTTCAGTATCATTCAGTTGTGTACTTCACTTCAAAACTAAACTAATTTGCGGACTTTTAACGTATGCGCAGGATTGGGACTAGCTTTATATCAACAAGTATCACAGCTTTAATCAAAAAGGCAACTGATGTTTGCTTTGAAAACTTTGCTCGATTGTCTATTTGTTAATTATAGATGAGCTAACAGCTCCAAGAAATCTCGAGGTAACGCAGTCAGGTCAATATAGCATTGCTATGTCGTGGGAACCTCCGGAATGTGGCTCTGTTGGCGAATACCACATTGAGGTCTGTTTTCTCAAAAATATTTGTTTTCCGTATTGAAAACCACTGATTTTTTTTCAAAAATCATTGTAACGTTTAAATTTTCACATAAAGGATACGGCATAAAGATCTCAACAAAATTTTGCATTTCAAATATGGCATTCGCCAACTTGTTTTTTTACTTCCAGATCTGTTTTTTTTTTTTTTTTTTTTTTTTTTTTTTTTGAGAATCTTCTAAAACGAAATCAATTATCGACCAAAATTTCTCCACAGATATAATTCATTTCATTAACCGAAGTATGATAAATTTGTTCCAGTTAGCTGGTGTTGAGACGAAATTCGACGTTCATCGACAAACAGTAACGCATCCATCAGTCAGCGTTACGAATCTTTTGCCTGGAACTGAATATCAAATTCGAGTTCGAGCTGCCGATCGTTTGCGTACTTTGGGTCCATGGAATGAAAACTTGCTTATATCAAAGACTGAAGGAGAAGGTCAATGCTACTTATATCAGACTTAATTTATTAACAAATCCTAATTTCCTAATTACTCTTCATACGCTGCAGATCAGAATCTCTTATTTTAGTCTAAATAAATTCAAAAACATTCACTTGCATTTTTTTCAGCTCCGAGTGAATCAGATGAAATAGAAATCGATTATCGCACAGATTCAGAAATACGCATTACTTGGCAACCATATGACGACGAGAGGCTGCAACATTATGAGGTACACTGATATCATTTATTGTATTTATTAATTTTTTCTTGATGCTATTTCTTAGCTTTTATTCAGCATCACAATTCCTATTCTGTCTATTTTTTCCCTTCTCGTATCTAAACTTGTTCAGTGACTATAAATTCGGGAAGAATTCAGTGGAATTTTCAAGAATCTCTTACATATTTCAGTTGACAGCCGTTGAAGTGGATGGTGAGAGTCAGGCGGTCGAACGGGCACGTGTAAGTCCCTTGGCTAACAGTCATATTTTTGTCAGGTTAAAACCGGACACGCAATATGACATAGGTGTAGTAGCCTTTGTGGATCATGAGCCTAAAATGGTATATAAATTATCTGTTAAAACGGCAGAAATTTCGGGTGTAGATTGGAAAGAGAAGCCAGTAATTACTCCAGGGGATGCACAACAATTTGCGGTACAGTGGCGGAAACCATTGTTACCTGGTCAAACCATTACCAAATTCATCATTGAATATCGTTTACCAAATGAAACTGAGTTGGTTTATTTCTTTAATATCAGTTGCTTCTAAGTTAGAAATTGATGATTTAAATAAAATGAAATTTTCTTAAATCGAATAGTATAGTTGAATTCATCAGAGAAGTATGCATTAGGTGTTCTGTTGAACTATTTATAGGATTAGGAAAATGTTGAAGTGTATCAGTGACAAAATATTAAGATGGAATATAACATTCTTAGAGATAATTTCAGTTTCAACTCAGCTGCTTAAATGGATAAATCTTAATGCTTCAGATGGCGCAAATATGATGATTTAATGGTAGATGATGAGACAGATGATTATCATATTGAATTTGATGGAATGTATGATGGATCACTGTATTCATTCCGTATCTTGGCAGTGGATGATCAGTTTAAAGCGATTGCTAAAACAACTGAGGTCTGCAATTATACTGCAACTTTCAAATCTTTTGATAATTTTTTTCCGTTTCACGAATTGAAAATACGATATTAACGCTCTAATCCGATCTGTGCTAAATAATTTAAATACTAAAAAAAAGGAAGAAAACAAACGTCTTCAATGAATCATTGGAATTAATATAAAATAGTCACCTATTTTTTCCTTTTTTTTCATATTTTATTCAAACTTCTTTAGATCACGCTTGGCTCAGCAGCGTCTAATTCCTGTGCTGGTGATGCTGGTATCCCGCAAAATGTACGAACCAGTGTTGTGTCAGAGGCAACTATTCAGTTCACGTGGGAGAAGCCACGTTGCGATGAGACATACGGGCCAATTGACGGTTATGAGTACACGGTTACAAACTATTCTTTTTCCTGAATTTTCTCTTGGGTCAATTTAGGAAATGTGTAATTTGAGGGATTAAATTTCACTTCTTTGTACTGATAACTAATGGAAAAGTCCTTTCACACTATAGCGGTAATATAAAATAGGACTAATCAAGTGGGAACTAAAATTTTCTTTTGTAAAGCATGTAGAAATATATGAAATGAGCTAACGATGCAACTAGAGTTAGCTTCTGCCTGATAATATATTCTTTGACTATTTTATCTTCCATTTAAAAATATATTTTCTGAGAGATATGCTCACCTTTTTATTTCCTATTTGTTCGCTGTTCAATTTCGGGCTTCATTTTTTTTCAATCCATTTGATCAATTGCGTTGTGATGATTTGTTAAGTTGAATTGAGTAAAAAGCTATTATCTTGAGATAAGCCGTGAAAATATGAGTACTGCTTTCAGTTTTGGAATATAGAGACAGATATACAGCCTGAAACTGCATCATATGTTGGACGGAATACAGTAACATTGGATGACTTAGATCCAGCTACGCGATATGCATTTCGGGTTCGCTCACGTGCTGGACATGGACACAGTTCATGGAGTGAAATCGTGAATGCTGAAACAGAAGCACATTCTGGATCAAAAGGTAATTCTAAAACTGAAGAATAAATATTACTATATTTTTGAATAACCTTTTAATAAATATTGCACAGGTAGTATAAGTTCGATGGATGCAGCTTGTTGAAAAGTAATCAAATATGCAAAAAAATTCAGAGAATAATTGTTGTTATTGCATAAAATAGACGATTTGACATTTAACAAGTATGGCATTATTATGAACATTTTAATTTCAACAAATGCACCATAAATTTCATGAAATGTTTCTCATTTTTATTATAAGCACTTTTACTAATAAGATTACATCGTTTTCAAACTATTCTTTGTGTAAGGTTACTGTTTGCCTGTTTATCGGGCAATTCCCAGCAATTCATAAAAGTGAAACATGTTAGGAAAGAAACCATTTAAGGGCTTTAAATCAATGTGATTATTATTTTACTTACAACTGCTTTGCTAACAAATATTTCAATGATTCTTTAAAGATCGCTTCTAATATCAATCAACTTTTAATGAATAACCGATTTTAAGTTGCATAAACATGCTCATAGCTTTTTCAATTAAATGACCAGTGCAATTGTTAGAAGCTTCGTCCGTTTTCTTGATTTCTAAGAATTAAAAAATTTCTCTTCCTATCTCTCTCCTTTTTTCTTTATTTCTTTTCTTCCAGTCAAGACTGTTTCAAAAGACTTTCATATTTTTTAATGAAAATATTTGTTGTGGTGATGAAATTAGCGGCAATTAAAAAGAAAGAAACAAATCATCGAATTCAAAAAGTTTCTCCAAAATAATTATCTATTAAAAGATGAAACTGACCAACAAAACAATCCTGCAAATTAAAACTTTTTTGATGAAGAATGAAAAGGAACTAGCTCTATTCTTTCATGTGATTTATTTATTTGTTGCTCTAATAATGCTATTTTTAACTTTGTAGTAAACTAACATTTAGTATCCACCGATAATGGCGATCCTTATCGGTATCAGGATCAATCACCATTAACCACAAATAACACATTGTTATTTTATTCAGTGTTACAACAAACATCAACACCTACATTTCTTCAACGCTCTAAACGACAGCAAAAAGATCAAATTACAGGTAATTTAAACAGCAAGCATGTAATGCAAAAATTAGAGAGATGAAATTGAAAAATTGATTCTCAGATTGATTTTTGAATAAAATGTTGAGAAACTTTCATGTTATCTATTTCAATTTTTTTGTAAATTTCAGAGATCTCTTTCTCACTTTTCTCTTGCTTTCTTTCTCTTACGTCTTTTCGTACTTTTTTCACTGAAAAAAGATGTAATTTGATGCTTGATTAACAAGAAGCGTATAAACATAACTCACATATTGTCAAAAATGTCATTCATTAATTCATTGCTTTTTCGCACTTTGGTTGCTAATAACAATTTAATGAAGATGGAATCCGTGTACTTACTTACTTATTTACTTATTTCCTAAAAAATTCGATTTCAAAGTTGAAGATTTCTAGATTTTCCAAGTTTCTAATTTCTTAAGTTCATTTCATCGCCTTTCTGATTGATAATTGACAATTGGAAAAGGAGAAAGCAAATTGGTATGTGAAGTATGTAATTAATATAACTTTTTTTTCATTATCTTCATTTTTATCTTTTTTGTTTCCTCACTGTTTCAGACGACCATAACATATATCAGCTTCGTATCATTTTGTCACCACCGAAGTCATATTTAGCTTGGACACCATTGCCTGAACATGCTGAAGAAGTCGTCAAATTCAAGTAAATTAATTTTTTGTATCACTTATACGATAGTATTCTCACACGGCAGTTTGTCCGTTCAAACTAACATTTAAATTCGACAAAATTCCTGCTACTACTGTAGAATTTATTTAAAATTTATAAATCTGATAACAGTATTCTAGGTTATCTTATAAAAAAAGTGCTGGTGATCATTGGACACGTATCATCGAAACACCAGAGTATTTCAAATGTCCGGAAGGAATTGCTGATCAGGAAGATTTCTGCTATGATTTGTCTAAACTTTCATTCGGAGTGCAATACACTGCTGATGTAAGTTTGGATTTGTGTTTCATGTAGAAAGAGAGAGAGAAAAGAAGAAAGCAAAAGGAGAAAAAGTGCTAGCGAAGAGTAACGTTGTCGAAGAGATTCTGTGCTATTACACAAACTGTAAATCATTTTACAATAATTTCAGCTAATATATCAATTAGAAAATGGTGAATGGACAACACACGGCAGCCCGTTGTTCTTCATTCTTGTTGAAGCTGGTATCGTTTAAAATTCCTGTCTAATTAAACTAATTAGACCTGACCTGTCACCGTTCGTCACTATTCTTTGTATGCTATTATGCGCATGCAGTTCGTTCCTGGAAAGCGAGCATGCTACTTGTTTCTGCTATTTTTTCTATCTTTATGAGCAACCCACAAAAGCATTACTGGTAGCTGCAGCCTTAAAATTTGTCAACCTATACAGTGCTTTCTTGAAATCCTTTATGAAAACTTCACTTCATGGTTGTGAAATGATTTCAAATTTTTCGACTGCAGATGAAACGGATGCTTCGAATTATTTTTATTTTTTTTTGGTGGTGGTTCGAAGATGTCCATTTCAGGGGAACCATCTGTACCGGCATCACCGCACAATCTTCGGATCAACCCTCATGATTCATACAGCATTGAGCTTCATTGGTTACCACCCCTAAACACGAAGCACATTCCTTTTTATCAGGCACCATTTTCTCTTCTTTCAATGTTCCATTTGCACAAGTACTATTTTTGCATGATATATGTTTCTCTGCATATTCTCGGATTATTTTTCTATTTGGGACATTTTATTTTTATCTAAAAGTCGTTGTCTTATAGTTAAAATGAAGCACCGTTTTTTCTCTTTTTTTTGCAGAAAACGAATGAAAAAAGTGAATCTGAAATTAGTTCGGTTGTCTTAATTAGTCGGTTCAATTTAGATTGAAATAGAAGATCTGCAAACAAGAAAAGTGCGAACTGAACGGGTACCAGGGTCATTCTTCTCTACTGTCTTTAGTCAATTGTCGCAAGATTCTGTCTACAATATTTCCGTCCGTGCTGTGACTGAATTTGGTGAACTGGGCGCACCCGTATTCGAGGTTTTTTCTCTACGTGGCCCGGGGTCGTCGGATCGTGCGGTATCTGACAGAGAATTAGAGTTGAAACAACAAATGGAACAAGAACGTAGACGTAACAGGATAAAAGAATGCCAGCGTAGAAGATTACAAATGGAACACGACAGGTTAAATAAGGAACGTGAACGTAACCGAATTGTACATGAACACGAGCGTGCTCGACAGCATCTAAAATATGAACATGCCGCTCGAACAAGAGAACAGCAGCAACAAGAACGTGAACTAGAACGTATGAAGCTGCGTGAACGGCAGCAGTGGAAGAAAGAAAAGGAACGTAATCATCAACTAATTCATCAAAAGATAGATATGGAACAAAGATGGAGTTCAACACGAGGACTTCACCAACAAGAAGAGCAAGTACCGTTAGAACAAGAACTTATTGAGCAAGTTCAAGTATTTCCGAAAAGGAATAACGAACGAGGTGAGAGGACGTTACAACGAACATGCTGAATGTGTGATTGCTAACACATTTAACAAACGCTGATAAAAAATTTCAGTGATTTAACTCGATGACAAATACTTTTTTCCTTTGTAAAGCTTACGTTGATGAACTCCTGTCCTTTTTTTCAGAGCCTATGAACGAATATAGATGGCATTCTTTCTTCTGAAACTTCGAGAGTGAATTAAACAAAGTGTGGTACTAAAATATGGCTTACTTATTGCATTACAGCATGCATTTCTAGCATTTTTCCTATCGCTGCATGCTTATTCACACACTTTTACAATTTTTGCACAAGTTTAGCATATTTTAACTTATCAAAGTTATTTTTTAATGAATTTTGCTACTATTTTAAACTAAATGAGAAAGTGATTTATTATTTGAATAACTTAATGGTTACTTAGATGGCATATCAAAATCGCTTCTTAATATCGATAAACCACGTATCGAGCAGCGTGGTTCACGTATTCTACTCTATTGGACTGTTAGTGGTGATATGTCAAATGTCGTGGCCTTTAAGGTTTGTTGTAATTCATTAGGAAAAATCGTTGCAGTTCTAGTAAGCGACAGATGATTTTTATTAGACAGCAATGACATATTTGTTTAGATAATCAAAACAGCGTTTTGCTTCAGTGGTCAATTGACTGTAAAACGAAATTATTCTCTTTTTGAATTTTCAGATCGATCTTCGTTCAAATTCAGATAGTGATTGGCGACATTTTGATGGTTACATTTCTTATTCACCATCAGAAATTCATTATCGACAGGAATTAACTAATCTAGAAATCAACAAATACTACTATGTTAAAGTCTCAGCTATTGATCAGTCTCAACGCATTCTTGCTACCTCAGAAGCGACCAGCTTTACTGTTCATTGTCAGGGTATGTTTTTAATGCATTAATTACATCACGATATCATAGGAAGACATCCATAGAGTATTCTGCAACATTCTGCATGTAATTCTGATTAAAAATCCCCTACTTAACTGATTTCAAGTATGATATATTGTGTGAGGGAGAACTTTGTTCATTAGTTTCTCGAAACTCACTATTTGCAACATCATTTCCTCTCTTGCACTTCCAATTTTGCATGATTTGATTTTTACCTATTATCGGATATTATCGTTTTCGTATATCGAATATTCTTTCAGTACCCAGTAGCTCACCTCAGAATTTACGATTGGAAACTGTCTCCGAAGGGATTCAACTCACTTGGGATTGGTCAGATCAGGAGAATCATGAATGTGAACCATATTTTCTAATAACAGGATATCAAAGCGGGATACCGTTTTCGGAACGAGTTGCGGGCGGACAACGTCAATTCACTTTCAAAAATGGGGTCGCTGGCGAATGGCATTTGGAAATGCGTGCCGGTAATCGTGCCGGAACTGGACCTAGTAGTGCACCTGTAAATCTGGAAAGTACTTCGAAAGGTATTGTTCAAATTTTGGATTAATTTCAAGCGGAATTGGGAGTTATTAACTTACAAGCAGGGTGTTTGTGAAAAATGCTTTGGGTTAGGAATGTACAATCATGCACAATTTTCGGCTTAAGAGCCGAAAAATGCCTCTGGTAAGCACTGGAGATTTGTTGAAAATCAATTTTAAAAATATCTCAGGTTTCTATTCGCATTTACACACAGTTCAGTCATCAAGTTTTAATGTATGCTAATTCAAATTAATATCACATGCCTTTGATAATTTGATAAAACTTTGAAAAGTTTCGACTTTTTCACAGTCATCAATTCCTGATTCTTGATATGTGGTTTCTTGCTAACATTCTTCCGATATCTTTTATTTTATTTCAAGACTATTAATAGTTTGATGAAGAGTGGTTTACGCAAACAAACAGAAAAATAACAACTGTGAAATCATTTGAAGGTAAGACAGATGAGTATCACTGAACGAAATGCTATCAGTTCAGAGATCAATATGAAATCAAATGATGTCATGGAATTATAAATTAAGCCAATTATTTCAAGCTGTTTCGTATCTACTGATCTTTTTTGACCTATTCTGCAACTGTAGATGTGAACGCAGCAAGAAATAATATCTTTCAGTAATTTAGCTCTTGTTATTGTTAAGTTATGTGTTCCCATTTTAGTATCCAAAGGTCTTCGTGTTCTACGTAGTATCTGTGATCCACGTATAGACTTCTGGTGTCGTTCACCGGATGAAAATTACGATATTGCTATTTCTCGTCATCCTAATGAAGGTTTGATTCCGTGTGCTGTGCCGTAATGAAATTGATGTTATGCTTCTTTTATCCTCTGTTTAAATCAAATAACTCCTTATCCTAAGCAATCATCTGTTTTTCAATGGAATTTCTTACCTGAATTCTTTCCGATTTTAAATTTATGCAGTTCTTTTGTTCATTTTTGCACAACTGGAACAATCAATACTGGCTTGGCTGCACTAATTAGTGCTCATCCTCAAGCTTGAGCATTTTTTTTTTGTCTTTGATTAATGATCTACTTGTAACAAGACATTCACAGTGTCGAATATCACTTGATCAAGGATAATATTTGGTCGGTAAAACTCATTTACCATTCAAATATGTTCTACATGCTTGTATTCATTCACCTGTGTGAGCACGGCACCATTGACCTAGAACTCAAGTGAGAAAGCTCAGTAGTGCTCAACAAATATCTACGATTCCTTCGGTTTCAATTCCTTTGTGAAAATTTCTTCCAAATTCTATTCAAATAGACACCAAAGAATTAGAAACTTTATATGGTTTGAAAATCACTACTGCCATATTAGCATTTCAAAGTTGCTCTCATTTATAGAGTGTTTTTATGATTTTTTCTAGAATGACCATTTTACTCGGTATTATTTAATCTGCTTTTTCATCAAATAATTAAACTGATTATTCTGGGATTTCACTTCGGTTATGCTCCTTAGGAATGAGCATGATATCTTAGCTATGATATTTTAGATATGGTCTAATAATGGCATGATGTTATATATGATATAGTATTGATTTATATAACATTGTTTTTTGTTTTTTATGCTATGCATGCCGATATTTTTAAACTTTTGTAAACTGCAAAAAGCTCCTAATTTGCAAATTTCAGAACTTATCTCGAATCTACGTGTGTCGGCACGTGATGGCGATTTATCCGTTGAATGGGACAGTGAAGGTACTATTCATGGTGTTTTCGGTTATCGCATACAGTATCGAACAGATAATACTGGTTGGACTTCTTATGGGTGATTTCTTTATTGCATAATTTGTTAATGGTTATTTGGCAATGAAAGAAGGAATGAAATTGTGTTGTCCACTTCTACAGTATTCACAAAATGATCAAATATGGATCAGTTAAGATCAGCAGAGACTTTTTTAAGTAAAAATTTTTATTTTGAAGAAATTTTATGGTACCTAAGCGTTTTGTCATTCTTTTTTCAGTCAGATTGTACCGTATGTGGGTGATAACAAACATTATGTGCAACAGTTAACAGGTCTGCAGCAAGGTAGTATGTATCACATCCACATTCAAGTGCTTGATAGAAATTCTTATGTTATGTATACCAGTCCGGAAGTATCAGCAAGAACCATTTGTTCTGGTATGATTTTGAAACTTTTTTCTATATAAATTATCTTAGATTCTTTGATGTTAAATGCATATTTTTATTTTAAGACAGCTTGCTGAATCTACTTTGATCAAACTTATAAAAACTATTAGTTATAAGCCTATCACTGTAAATCTCTCTACTTCATTATACTCTTTTCGAGTTTGAAAATCTATTTTAATCTGAAACGGCTTTTGCAAGGCTTATATGGCCTTTGCAATTTTTCCATGGTCATATATACAGAAGGTGTTTGCTTGTATGCATGGGTGTGTATGGGTCTGTGTCTGTGTCTTTACTATTTTTTTGATTCCAAATTAATCTTCTTATTGACGCTAATCCAAGCAGCAACAACAACAGGAGGACATCAGCGCTATGCTATATCGTCATCAACCACGATCACTAATTTTCTTTTTTCATATAGCCTTAGAAAGCTCTACAGATTAGTACCGAAGATTGAATATGAATATAACTAAAATAAATCTCTCATAACAGTCATTTTAAATTAAATTTTTTGACTATTAAGCTTCAAGACCAACAATCTCGTAATTTAGCACCAACTCATCCTCCATCGCATCTGCAAATGCAAGCTGCTGATCCTCGCCATATTCGGATCAGTTGGGCTCAACCACCACAAAGTACCTGGCAGTGCAGCGACATACAGGTCGAACTTGAGATAATGGAACCTCAAGGTATTCCGCCAGTGTTTCTGAATGGATATCAGACATCTCATGTATTAGATTCGGAGGCAAATCAGCAGTGGTCTGTTCGAATCCGTACAAAGAATTCAGCTGGTACATCAGCATGGTCACAGATTGCTTCTGTTCGAACACCACCTATTGGTGAATTGATTATTGGGCCATCAGTGAGCTATCGACACGGAATTCCGGTTCTTACATGGACAAGCAAAGAGCGAGTAGATGATCTAATCCGAGCTTATGTAATTGAATATCGAACTTCGGTCGATACAGCTTGGAAAAGGCTCCGTGAACAAGTATGATACTTTGTATACATTTGAATATTTTGGTTTCTTAAATGTCAACTTTACGCCTTAGATTTTGAGCTCTCAGCAACACTTGATATAAATGCGCTGTCACTCAGGTGCCATACACAGGCTGGCAACGACCTTACAGCACCGATCTCAGTGAACTGCCTGCTGGTCACAATTATCAGATTCGAATTCATGCAGTGGATGCTAACAATGGCATTGCTTACACATCATCAGCAGTTAACGTTCAAACGAAGATGAAATGTTCAGCACCACTTCGTGTACCATTTGATGTACAAGCAACTTCACTTGGTCCTACGCAAATCCGTTTATCCTGGAAGGTTACTTTTTACAGGATACAATGGCATTGTTTGTCTCTAGAGAGATTTACAAATATATGTACGAAATTATCGTTCATTTTGAAGAAAATGCAATTTATCCATTATTATCCATTTAACTCATCTTGTTTCAAATTTTTTTTTTGAGTCCGTTGTGATTCTACAGTGTAATTGGTCAGGAAATATGCCACAAAATACATAGCGCAAGAAATATCAGATTTTAAAATGATGGTTATGTTTCAGGCATTGCACGAGTCAGAATGGAATTGCAATCGGTTATGGTACGTCGTAAAATACAGTACTCCACACAATCAAGGCTTCAGAAACTTGACACATGGTGAAAACTACATAATTTTCGATTCTGAACCATACACGCAATGGACCTTCGAGGTACAAGCTGCTAATCCAGCGGGTGAAACGCAATGGTCACATCCAGTTACTGTTCAAACAGAAGGAACAGGTATAATAAAAATTCCAAAAAAAAGCATTCTATTGAAAAATATTGAGACAAAAAAGCTTTCTAAGTTACTTTTCTTTCCCAAATTAAGCACTTTTATGAGGTCTTTTTTTTTTAAGGGTAATATTTTCAAAGTTATTTCTCTTGAATTAGCGTATTCCTTCCTATTTTTTCTAGCACCTGGACCGATTTCGGATTTACGCATTTATTCACAATCATCGGATACACTTCAGCTTTCCTGGAGACAACCGCAGAACCCTTATGGACAAATTACAGGTTACGAAGTGACATATCAGTTATTATCAAAGTGAGTTATTTGATCATCATTTAAAAACCCAAAAGTCTATAAATACCCATGCATGGTTCAAAACCATACTTAACTTACGGATATTTGGTCATGTCAGCTAAAATTCACTTCAATTATTTTTCAAATACTTCAAGTAGAATTGTTCAGTGAATGAGAGTAATTTCAGAGGTATGTGTGATCAAGTAACAGAAAGACCTATAACAGTGAAAAGTGATAAGCCTTCATTTACCATTCGAGGTTTATTACCACATTCAAAATATCGTATTTCTGTTGCTGCAAAAACAAATATTGCTGGTGAGACTTCTCATTCATATTTTGATCTTAATGGGTACTCCTGCTTGAATTCTGTTTACATTGCTTTAAATATTATTGAAATCTGCCTATATCATTGCGATACTGTAATTTAAACATTTGCAAGAAAAAAGATTGACTGAGAATTTGCTTTTTTTATAAAAAATCTGGAGTAAAATTTTAGGGAAACGTATAAGTCAGGAAGTGCAAACTGATGAAGCTGCACCAAGTGGTGCTCCAATCTATATCCGTGTAACGAATGTTCTACCCACTGAAGTAGCAGTGGTTTGGCAGGCACCTGCATGTTTGCAAACAAATGGTGAAATAACGGAATACGAGTTTGAAGCAACACCTTTGGAACGGCATGATCATAAAGTTGATCGTGAAATCAAACAGGTCGTCAGAGGTACCAGAACCAGAATCACTGGTCTTTCACCATATACGAAGTATTTGGTGCGGATACGAGCATTTACACGAAAAGGACCAGGACCTTGGTCGGAACCGGTTCAGTTCCAGACTGCTGCTAGACCTGATGTACGTTTGACTCAGAAGACTGCATTCAATTCGTAAATCTCTGAACTCATTTTTCTGGTAAAATTTATTTTGTTTTTTAGATTCCAGCACCGCCGATGGTTCGGATTCTAAGTACCGGAACGAATAACGCAGATTTGGTTTGGCAAGAGCCTCGCTCGTCGTTTGGTTTAATCGACAAGTACAAATGCAGATATGCAGTAGCGGGTACCAAGCAATATCAGGAGCGAGAGTTCCCCTCATATAATCCATGTAGTGAGGAAATCGTTCGTATGCAGCAGTTATCGCCATCACCAAATGGAGCGAAATTACACTGTGGTAGAATTGATGGTTTGCAGCACGAGAAGCAATACACATTCATGGTTTGAATTTTGAAATATTTAAATCTTTTTAAAACAATATTCGATCACGAATAGCCTTTTTGTATCATTTCGATTGCTTTACTAAACATAACTGCTTATTCACGATGAAATGATACAACGATTATATTATAGATGTCAGCCGGTGATCGGAGTGGTACCTGGTCTCCGTGGAGCGAGCCTCAAGTTGGCCACATTAGTGAAGGTCCTGTTCAAGTTATTTCATTGAACAAGTTAGGCGGAAAAGCGAATAGTGTCTTAATTGGATGGAATGTGCGCCCTATTGATGCATCTCGTGTTGTCGGTTACCGAATTCACGTGACACCTATGATGCAACATGATGCTAAGTCAATATCATTTACGGTTGATAGATCTACACTGCAGTACAATGTCGATAATTTGTCACCTAATACGCGTTACAATGTAACCGTGGATGCTACTACCGATGGAACTCACTATCATCCAGGTACATCGATCGAAGTGCATACTGATTCAGTACCATTAAGTGGTTCAATGGATGCTCCACGTGTAATTGAAGAGCAAGCAACCTCAGTGACTTTGGAATGGAATGCGCCAGATGGTGATGCAAGCGGATTCATCATTGAATATTTTCTTGGTGATGGCATATGGCAGCAGTACAGCCGTCGAATTCCGGCATATCCTGGACGCCGTGTATACACTGCTCAGGTTGATCAGGTACCAAATTTTCATGCATTTTCATTAATTTGCAGTATTTACTAGCAACTTTTTGCATGTGAATATGATAATGGAGTTATTAAGGGCGCTGATTCGAAGTGCTGCTTACTTTTACATTTCAAATTGAGATCTAAAAATATTATTGAATTCAAGAAGTGTTATATGAAATTCAAAATGAATTTACTTACAAAAACACTAAAAATTCTTTTGCTCTTTGCAGTTTTTCCGTTTCAGCTCCCAACAAATAGCGTAGTGGATTTTCGGATACGCGCTGTATCACTGCAAAATGAACAATCCCCTCCGAGTCCAGAAGTTCGAGCTCGTACACGGTGTTCGACACCACCGGCACCACCACAAGGCATTCGTTTGGAGGCCCCATCCACTAATGAAGTTCGAGTTTCGTGGGCTCAACCGGCCAAAGACACATGGCAGTGTGATCAACTAAACTACGATCTTGCTTACCGAGCAGGTGAGCAAGCAGAGCGAATCGTGCCAGTACCAGGAGATCAGACCTATTATACTTTTCCGTCGGAAGCCAATACTCGTTGGGCTGTTAAACTAAGATGCACCAATCAGGTAGGGTCAAGTCCATGGAGTTCAGAACAGGTGATAACTACTCGGCAAGGAATCCCGGGTCCAGTTCGAGATCTGCGCTTGCGTGCTAAAAGCCCCAACGAAGTACATGTACAATGGCTTTCACCGTTGGTACAGCGTGGTTCTATTGTCGGTTATGATATTAGCTATCGGTTGAAACATCGATTGGCTTGTCCGGACGAAGAACCACGTGACGTCAGTCGTGATTTCGTGACTGTCTACAACCACAAAGATTTGGAATATACACTAACTGGATTGCTACCTTTTTCTCTATATGAAGTACGAGTACGTGCGCGTACCACGGAATTAGGACCAGAAGAGTCGAAAGAAATTGCAACAGAACAGCAACCTCCGAGTGCACCACCGTTGAATTTGCAACTAAGCTATGCTTTGGAACGTTCCATCAGTTTTCAATGGGAACAAATAGAATGTTCACAACGTCATGGACATATCGTGAACTATGAATACGAGATAGTGGGACAAGATGATTGGGCTAAATTGGAACGTCAGATTGCGAATACCACGGATACTAAATTAAATATTGAAGGTCTAACACCGTTTACAAAGTATATAATGCGTGTGAAAGCTTATAACAGTGTTGGCGGTGGACCAAACACGGAGAATCTGGATGCAATGACGGCCAAGGCGGATGCACCGTTACCACCACAGGACCTGGTGGTCGCTCAAGAAGGCACGGATTACTTCATGATTTCCTGGCTGCCACCTTATCCACCTTATGGACCACATGATAAATATAAGGTTCGATACCAAGTGCTGAATGAAAGTCGCTGGATGGAGATCGAGAAAGATAGCAAAGATCGGTTATTGAAGTGCCCGGCTGAAAGTCCCCGGCTTTGTTTCAATGTCACAAATTTGGAAAGTGGGCTACAGTTTCGAGTTCAGGTTGCTGCTCACATCGTCGGTGGTTCGTATGGTCCTTGGAGTACAGTTGTTATTGCTAACACGTTGCAAATGCTACCAGATGCTCCACGTGCCATAGAATTGGTCGAGAAGACCGATCATTCACTTCTCATTCGCTGGATTCCACCTCCTGATCCTTTGGGACAAATAACGCAGTATAAAGTAGGAATCGTTTCACTGGACGATCCTAATGATCAACTAAAAACTTTTCTGATAGACCATCCAACATTGCAACATCTTTTGAATAACTTGCTTCCTGAAACTTCTTACAACATCAGTATTTCGGCTGGCACCAAACGTGGTTTTGGCCCTATTTCTTGGACACGTTACTCTACGGATCCATTCAAAGTCCCACCGGTAGCAAATGAACCACAAGTTACAGCAGATGGAGCTGACGCATTGAATGTTCAATGGACTGGTGTTTTGGATACGAAAAATCAAGTGCGTGGATATATCATAGAATTTCGTTCCAGTGATAATCCAACATTTACGGAATACGACGGGATTATTGAACACGATACAAGCCGACGTAATTACCAGCAACGCTTATCCTTACTGGATCCTGCTACTCTATATTTCGTTCGTATCAAAGTCGTGGACCAGAAGCAACGCGTTAGCGAACCAAGTCCGGAAGGAAGTGCGCGGACCAGTTGTGCATGTAATTTTTTTTGACTAATTAAAATGCATGTTAAAAAAATGTTTCTGAATTTTGAGACAGAGTTCAGCAGGTTCGTTTCGTTTTTTTTTTTTTCTATTTCTATTTCTCTACTTAATTTCAAAAATGATATTTCTCTGTTTCAATTAAATTGATTTCTAGTTTTTTTTGAAGATGAATAATTGATTTGATATTTTTTAGTGCCTCTCTCACCACCATCGAATGTGAACGCTATTTCTCCGTCTCCCTATCAGGTTCATATTAGTTGGCAGCCACCTAGTCAGTCTTCTTGGCAATGTTTAAATATCAAATACAAACTGGAATACACCAATGGTTCCTCGTCTCCCGAAGAAATTGATATACCCAGGTTAAATAAATTGATATACTCAAGTTATAATAAATAATTTGAAATCCTGAAGTTTCTTATTTCCCTTAAGGTTCAGGTTTGTGTTTGATGTCTTTTTTTAAGCCAGTGGAGCTGAAAACGTGAGAAAGTTTATATTTAACTTCTAAACTGAACGGTGCAATAAAAGAGTTATCATTCTCAGTCTTATGAGTAAGAAGTTGGTTCGTCACATCAACAAATTGGGCTTATGTTGACTTGAATTAATCTGCTATGATGGCTTATTAACTTCAGCGGTATAACTGACCGAGTACTGGATGCATCACCAAACACACTGTGGCGAATGCGAGTTCGGGTTGAAAACGAAGCTGGCGCTTCAGAATGGAGCAAGGAAGTGTCCATCACAACAGCCGAAGGTGGTACAATAGTATAAGAGTAATTTTCAAAAGTAGTGTAAAAATTTTCTAAAATCCATTCTCAAGAAAAATTTGAAAACCAAAAACTTAAAAATTCAAAAAAAAATTTCCGAAAACTTGTCTTTGTAGTACTAAAATCTATAATTTTTGATAAAAAAATAATTCAAAAGAAAAAATCATAAAAAATTGCTAAAGACTTTATTCATACTTGGAACTACTAGAAAAAAACAAATTACTTGACTATTTTTATGTCACCACACTAAGGCTGCCATTTAAAAAAATCATAGGTAGAAAACAATTTTTTAATAAACATTTAACAACAAATCGAGTTCAAAAATGAAATCAAATAATAAACACATAAAAGTAAATCGTAGTCAATATCAATAAAAATGTTCATTTGATGATGATATAATGTCGGACTTAAGGATATTCATGATTTCTAATAAATAAAAATTATTTGGCAGATAGTAACAAAGTTTAAGCAGTTGAAATTATTCATTAGAATCATTATAATTCGATTATCCATGATGTTCAGATATCATTACAAGCAAAAGTTGATTAATTTAAGAAGCAGTTAGTTTTCAATGATTCTATTTATTCCAATACAGCAAATGATTGGCAGTTCTGATAGTAAATTATTGCCAAAGCTGTCGGTATCTTTCATTCTTTCTTTTATTCCGTTTATAGTTGTTGAGTAGTATTTTTAATTGTATGTAAAAGTTAACTTTTTATAGGTGCACCAAGTGCAGTGGAAGATCTTGATGCTCGCCCATATGGACCTGAAGCTGCATCAATAACGTGGCAGGCTCCTGCACAACCTAATGGGCAAATCACCGGTTATACTTTAGTATATACACTGAAATCGGTCGGTGAGTGTGGCCCGCGTGCTTCACAACCTATAACTCGAAATACTAAAGACGAAGAAATTACGCTGGAAGGATTATTGCCTGATTCTACCTACGAAGTGCATGTAACAGCGTATACCTCTCTAGCTGGACCTCAATCAAACATTGTCACTGTTACAACTGATGAAGCTCGTAAATTCATTTTTTCATTACTGAAATATGGATTTTAATGAAATTGATGGATTACCTGAAATTCTATATTATATTTAAATTTTCAAAGTTAATCAAGCAAAATGAAATATGTTTTATGGTTGATAGCAGTATTGTTTTTCGTTTAGCATACTTTACAAACTTTGCTAATTCAGGTCAGCTGAATATGCTTTTCTTCTTTAAAATTAATCAAAGTTAGTCGAAAATTTTTATATCGAGAAAATTTTTTCTATTTTTACAATTTCGAATTTTAAGAATTTTGTTGATATTTTTAAGATTTTAAATTTTTTGAGAAAGTTAACTCTGGTAGTTCCCACAACATTTGAGTCTAGCTTCTCATTTGTGGGTAAATCGGTGAAGAATGTAATTTTAAGTTGGAAATTTGAAAACATCTGAGATTATACGTGTCTCAGCTTCCTTGAAACATCCCGATTAGTTACACCGTTCCAATTCCAGTTGGATTTGATTTTTTTCATTTAAATTAGATCGACAATTCAAAAAAACCTTTTTGCAACAACTGCATTATCTTCAGACATGATAATAACATTTTAATTTAACAGTGTAGCATTTTTCGTTAAATTTCAATAAGTTTAATTTATAGCTCCTACCGGACCTCCATTAAATCCACGTGCAAGTTCTGTAACGCAGACACGCACCGATTTCTTATGGAATGAACCGGATTGTGAGCTCCGTAACGGAAAAATAACACGTTATGAATGGCAACTAGAAAGTCTGGATCCATGGGGTGAAAGTAAATCTGGTCACAGCACCACACAACGAACATTTTTCGAGGATTTAATACCGTATACTCAGTATCGGGTACGAGTTTTGGCGGAAAATTCAGCTGGGCAAGGACCATGGTCTGAATGGATCACATTTAGGACACAACCTGCAGGTAGGTTGGTACTTCACTAAGGCTAAGTTTTTTTCAGAGGAGTACATTGAGCCTTTATTTGTGGTCAGGTAGCACTTTGTCTTTGCACTTGTGTCCGTGCCGTAAGATTCAAAAATTTTAATCAAAACATATCAGTTGAAAAGTTACCGCGCTATCTTCTCCTGGTCTGTACTTTTGTTCTTGCGGATCATTGATTGAGAACTACTCTTCAAATAGACTGGGATCAAAAAGGCGAAAACTCAGCAAATATGAACCTCAATTTGATACTGAGAAATGAAGTACGAATAAATGATGATCATTGAGAACAAAAGGAGAATATAAGCAAATTATATGCGTTTGTTTGTTTTAGCACCATCGCCTCCAACAGATTTAACTGAGGAACAATCATTTCCTCATGCCATCGAGATTTCATTTCTGCCACCATTACCGCCGCATGGCCTTATTAATGAATATCGAATAAGACATACACCATCTGGCCAAGTAAGTGTCTTTGTTATTTCGATTAGTTTCACATCTAAATTGCGTCAGTTTTGCTATTACCATTTGCCACATGTAGAATATGATTCGGAATCCTGCTTAATTCAGGTTTTATTTAGAATATGTATGAATGAATACAAATTGCTAAAGAAAGAACTAAACATATCACTATTGCTAATCATAAGGAAGAGAATTATTAAAGGTACTTTTTGCAGATGAATTATAAAGAAGTTCGTGTGGTTGCAAGTCGATTGCAGTGCTCGGATGCATCGAAACGCGATCGCTTGTGTTATCGAGTTGTAGATTTGGAACCGGAACAAGAATATGAAATTCAGGCATCAGCTCATACCGAAAGTGGTGCATGGGGTGGTTGGAGTGAATCTTTAAATGCTCAGACACACAAACAAAGTAAGTTGGCAACCTATACTGATTAAGTTTGCAGTAAATAAAATGAATATTAAAGTAGAAATAAAAACGAAATAAAGCAAAGCAGATGCTGTTCAGATATACCGGTGTTAGAACGTGAACTGGAACTGGTGGACAGCAAACCAAACAGTATAACATTACGGTGGCAAGGCTTGGATGCCGATCAGGTAACATTTCTTATTTATTTTGTTTTGTCTAGTAATACCTAATAATGCTTCACACTTCTAAAATGATTAAGATTTAGTGCCATTGAAATAAGTGATATTTTAGTCAAAGCATGTTGTCGGTTACATTTTGGAATATAAATCGGAAGATGATGATTGGAAGGAATATAATGGTATCACAAAACATCGTAGTCGCCAGAATGACTACCGTATCCAAGTGAAGGATTTGGAACCTTCGACGGAATATTTCTTCCGGTTGAAAGTTGTTGGTAAAAATGACAGGCGTGGTTCTTCAGGACCCGAATTAAGAGCGATGACAAAGTGTGGAAGTTAGTACAGTCTTTCTTTTTTTCCTGTTTTTTTTAGCTTCCACTCTTTCTTTTCTCTTCAATCCGATTTATTTTTCTTTCATGGATATTTCAAGCTTTCATAATTCAGGACCTCAAGAACCACCAACTGATCTGCAGTTGACATCCGATTTCGAAAATGTTAAACTTACCTGGACGAATCCGAACAAAGAATCTTGGGCTTGTGATAATGTCGAATATGTGATTGATTTCGTCAATACCACTTCACGCGGTATAATGACGATACCAGCAGATGCACCAACTAAACTCTCGTTACCATCGCTTCCAGGCACCAAATGGGAGATTCGCATGCGCACACAGACGATTGAGGAAGAGCAGAAGCCGTCGTACAGTCCATGGAGTGATCGCGTAACTTTGGTAACTCAGGCTCTTCCCGGAGAGCTGTTCTTGACAGTTGAACCAAAGACACCTACTTCGGCAGTGGTTATTTGGGATCTAGCTGATCAAGATCGGAAATGGAACTATGGAGTCGATCTTACTTACCAACTAAAGCAGTTGGGTGGTTGCTCAGAATCGCGAAGCGGTAGTCATGAACCAGTGACGAATTATCATGTTCAGGATAAGCAAATTTTACTTCATGACCTGACACCTGGTTCCGAGTATGAAGTAGTAGTTACTCCTCGTCGTCCACCAACACTACGATCTTCTATCACAACACCAAAAACAGTTCGTCGCTTTAGGACTAAGGCTACTTTTCCGTCTGGTCCACCACGCAATCTGCGTAGTGAGGGACGTCGTGATACCGAAATTTTTTTCAAATGGGAACCACCACTTTGTGAGGAACAAAATGGAGAAATAACGCAGTATGAGTACGAAGTAACAGGTGTCGAAGAATGGAATGATGTTAAACGTGAAGGCGTAACACCACGTAGCAATGCTGCAGTAGATCAGTTGAATCCGGGTCTCACATATAATGTACGTGTTCGTGCATATACCAGTGAAGGGCCTGGACCATGGTCAGAACCAATTCAGATTACCACTACTGGGACCGAGTTGGGACCTCCTCGAGAGCTTACCGCAGTACATACGAAACCCGAAATGATTCAGTTAACTTGGCTTCCACCATATCCAGAACGAGCACCAGTGGTCGTCTATAAAGTAAGATACAGTCTACGTGCTGATGATTCTAATCCAGTAGAGATGGAACTTTCCGGTGATCAGCTGAGCTGTAGTGGATATAAAAGCCCCCTGATTACCAGTGACAGTGTATGTGCAACAGTGAAATCACTACAACCGGATACAACTTATCGTTTCGCTGTTCAGGTTTGTGAACATGCTTCCCATTTGTGCCCTCTTAGGAATGGCATGTATATTGTCATTCTTGAAATTCTTGACCGAAATCTTAGTTTTGCAATAAAATTTCATGAAATTTTCAAAATTCAGTGTTTTAAGAAGAGTCAAAACTAATTCAAGTCTAGTCTTGAAACTTTAATTCGAAAATTGTTACTATTCATATTACATTAAATATCATTCTTGTACCTCATATTTCCTATTCCCAGATTGAATGGGAATTATCCTGTTATAGATTTTCAGGCTCAATCACCTACTGGTAGTTGGGGTGAATGGTCACCAGCTTATTTTGCAACTACACGTTCTACTGAGGAAGGACCGATACCTGGAAAATTGCGATTAGTATCTGCAGGACACGATAACCTTCGCGTAAACTGGACTGCACCGCCAGCTGTCAGAAGCGTTGTTGATAAATATTTGGTACGTTTTGCTTTACTCAAATTCCAAGCACATTAGAAATATTTTTGAAGTTCAGTTTCTGATTTTTTAATGCTAAATATGAATTGGTTTTAGGTTAGTATATCATCAGCCGGTTACCTTGATCAACCACCAAAACAGTTTACTATACGCGGTGAACAGAATGATTATCATTTCCATGGTTTAGAACCAGCAACACCCTATAATATTACGATACAGGGTTTATCAGAAGACAAACGAATGTGGTTCATCACGGAAGTTTTTTCAACCACTGATTACGGTACTTGCTACTGTAGCTTATTTCGCAATATTTTAGTATTCTGAAAAAATTGGTTTCAATTCTCCTTTACATTTTTCCGAAGTGATTTTAAATGTTTTGCGGAAAGTTGAAACTGAGAATCTGGATCATTTTTGGTAATATAAAGGTAAAATAAATCTTGTGTTCCAGGAACTGGTTTGCTTTTTTGGTTACCACCTCCAACAGATTTGAAATTGTTAGAAAAATCAGACAGATTTATGCATGTAGCATGGAACCCGCCAGAAATCTTTGATCCAGCTTATAAGGATTTAATCACTCATTACCTGGTAGTTTTTAAATTCAAATTTAACTTTATACAGGTGATCATGTTCCTTTATCCAATTTAGGAATATATGCCTTACGTATTGGATTTGCAGAGCTGAATTCAATCGGAATTTCAGGTGACGATAGCACCATTTGATTCATACACAGGTAGAACCGGTCAGCCACGAAATTATTCGGTACCATATCCGAGAACATCGATTAAATTTGATAATTTATCACCAGAAACAATTTACAATATTACGGTACAGGCTGGCACTAATAGTGGTTACGGTGAAATACTGTGGGGTACTTATAGCACTCTTGCACCAGGTCAGAATCATGTGTTGCGGTTACTAGATCGTACACCGACATCACTGACTGTCGAATGGGAATCAACATTCCTCGGTGACAGAGGATATACTGTATGTTTTTTATCTTAAATCTTAAATTTTATCTCAAATTTCTGTTTATATGATGAGTCTGTAAGCTTTTTTGACTCTGTAATTTTAATTAGCGAAGTTAAAAAATGAAAAAAAAAAACTTTGGAATTTTCAGCTTTCATGGGAAAGCTTATCTTCTGTTTTCAAACATGTTGGCATCAATGTAATCCGTTCAACGAATGTTCCTGCTGACACTATTCAGTATACTATTGAAAATCTAGAACCTTCAACGGTCTATAATGTCACCTTGCAAACACGACCGGATGGTAAAGTAGCCTCTGGTGCTTATGCTACTTTACCGCCAGGGTGGTTCATGGTACGGAATTTGGTATGGTGCGATCGAACCCGTTACGCTCTGTCATTGAGTTGGGAACCAGTAAATCTAAACAAAGCAACACATTACCAGGTGCGATACCTGAGACTTAAGGAACATGATATTATCTGGACAGAAGAAAATGAAGCCAGAGCCATAGATCTACTTTGCCCCAAGGATGGCTGTAATCGACATTGTTATTTGGTCTTCAACCTTATTCACAACCCAAATGAATACGTTTTCCAAGTTCGAGCTAAGGTAAATTAATCTCATTAATTTTGTTTGATCATCTATGTTACGACTAAAGAATCAATATCCCTGTTCCAGTTGTATTTATCCGCTTAATCCTTTTGTTTAATATTCCGAAAAAAAATCTTTGTATCATGTGATGTTGTATTAGTCATTAGCCCATTGATCATTACGGTGCTTTCATGATTGCTGCTGATAGCTGCAATAACAGATAGTAATCAAATTGGGAAGTAGTATGGAATTTAAAATTGAACATTCTAGGTGAACAACCAATGGAATCGATGGAGAACAGCTGGCAAACCGAGCGTTATCGAGAAATCGGCCCGGAAAAAAGGGTGTTGCATCGTGCCACCACCATACATGGTTGAAAATATCGGTTTAGCTGGAACATTTTGGGAAGTGGACATTGCACCGGTTGAATCGCAACCACAAAATGTTTCGTTAGTTTTATATGCACTTGGTTGTTATTTATTTTCGAATATGCGGTTGCCGTCGCAGGCTAACCTCTATGATTATCTATTCTTTTGATCGCAATCCTGAAATTTTTTTTTATAAATATTGGTATTTTCCCTTTTTTCAACTCTTTTATTATTTATACTCTTAGATAAGAGTTTAATAATAGTGATTCGTTCAGGCGTTACTACGTTGTCGTTGATGAGCGTGAACCAGCGGGTAGTACCAACTGGACCGAATTGACCGACAAGGTTACGGCGAACAAAATGAAGATCCCTTATTATGTAGCAGCGTCTTTCAACGCCGATACATTACCCGAACAACGAAAAGTTCGTATTGGTGATGGTTCAGTTATCGGTGGCTATCTGAATTATCCACTGGTTAAGGGTAAAAAATACAATTATGAAATCTACTCCGTCTGGGAGCTCGATGGTAAGCCAGCTGCTGTGGCACGTCAACGAGGTAAACCAATTTGAACATATTATTTTACAATATTTTATCGACTATTCAACTATCTACTTAACTATATCGAATCCCTTGAACATCCCTTATAGTATTGCTTATTACTTTTCATATTTTTAAATGAGTAATGAAAGCATTATGAGCACAATCATCTACCATATATTTTTGAATTTTCCGTTCTGCGGAATGATTGAAACCTTCAGAGTTTTTACAGAATACTGCAGGTGTGTCAGTATTTTTATCTTGATCTTTTACGATGCAAAATGCTTTTTGCAAACTTTCTGGAAAAAATGAATGAATTATAAAGAAATAGTTCTTGATATGTGGAATATACGGAGAACGAAGAATCTACCGTAGTACTGTTTTCTGCTTTTGTTTTCACTTATTTCTTTTTAAGAAAATATTAAAAGCTGAATTAGATCAAAATTAAATTTCAAAATACTTATTTTCGACGAATTGAACAATTTATTCTAAGAAGTATGGGTAAAGTGAAAGAGAGAAAGGGAAAGGAAAAAAGCATGAGTTGAAGGAGTGGGATTTTTAGCGTCTCTTTCTGAAATATGTTATAAACAAGAAATTTTCAGAAATTCGCTTACCTTTTTCATCAGTACTTTCAAAATAATGTCACATTTCAAACATTCTTTTATTGATTTTAAATGTTTTTTCAAACTTCTTAAATTCATTTTGCAAAAAAGGCTATAATTCTAAAGTGAGGAATTTCAAAAACGAGAACCTACATTTAATTTTAAAAATTACAACCAGCGTGGTTTACGCTTATCATCAGAATAACGAATCTTACTTGCTTGTGTCAATATTCAAACATCTTATTCGGCGTCTGGGTGACCTAGCTAACATCCGCTGAGTCATTTCGTTTTTTCCCTGTTGTTAGTTCAAGCTTTCCTGCTACAGCGATCAGTGGTTTCAGATTATGTAAAAAGTGCCCGAATGTGTTTTCATAGATGTTGTTGTTGTAAGTACCGCACAGGGATAAAATTCCATTTGATTTGATAAGTGTGTAGATCTTAATGTGCAATAAACCAAGGTTTTATTGAAAATAGAATGAGTTTTGATTGTAAGAAATGACATATTTTTCTCTTTGTAAATACCCGCGATGGTTTTATGACTGATAATACTGCCAAAAGTAATATAAAAAATGATTCAAAATGAGGACTGTCAATTTCGAATAAAAATAATTATAGAGTTTGGTGATATTTAGTTCACAATAAGCTCAAAAATAAAATATTTTATTGAAAAATTTTCGAAAAGACTAGTACACCCTGGCACTGTTTCATACATTTGTTCCATAATCTGGCTGGTTGTTGAAAAAGGCTTATTGTATGGCAATAGCAATTAACTCAATTCGTCCTTCATACTTTCACATACCAGAGGCGATTCGACGGTCTAGTTTTTTTTTTTTTCTTTAATAGAGTAATTCCAAATGGATATTGCCGTACTTCCTTTTTTATTAGAGTTAGAACCTTTTAAACACTAAACCAATTCCAGAGTAATGGAGAAACTGAAATAAATGCAAGATTGATGAGCAGATTTTGAGTAGTAAACTTCACTTCACTTAATATAACCTAGAAAATTGAGATTGAATTTACTATTTAAATTTTTTCAAATGTTCTGACTGTCTTGAATGAATTATATTAAATAATTTAGAGTTCTATATTACTAATGTATATCATCGCGTAAGAAAGAATTGGTCGAATATTTTCTAAAGCAACATTAGGATGTGTAAATATCTTTTAAAAAAAATATGAGCGATATTTATTTTAGTATTGAAAAGTTTTATATTTTGTAGAACGATTAGCAAATAAATAGTAATCAGTTGATTTATTAGCGAGCATCAAAACTTTAGTAACTCAACATTTTGCAATCTAAATTGAGTTCTATTTCGTTCCTATTCCCTTGAAATGTAATCGAGTAATTCTTTCCACTGACTACTGAAATCCATCGCTTATGGATTTCAGTAGCACTCAGTCTTTTGACTGAAATTATAGTATGATCCAATGACATTTAATCCAGAACATAATATGATATGCAAAATGTTTTATTTCAATCCTTGGCTTGAATATATACATTTTCGTTATGCTAAGTAATAATAATTTTGCTTTCTAAACATTTGATAATATTTCTTCATTATTACATCTGCATTCCACCATTTCACTTCTGTTCCACTAAAAAACTCGTTATCTATGCGACATATCATTGCACTATAGCAAATGAAGATGTATAGTATTTGAAGAGTTATGCAAAAATTTATGTTAGATGATATAGATGCTAACCATGGAAATGAATCTCAAAACAGCTAAACCTATCGTGTGGATATCATTTTTGTTTTTCACTAAATGAATAGCATGATTAATGATTGAATTTTGTCAAGTAGAAGTGATAGATTTGTTGGCAATTTTGATAGGATGACTTGAAAAGTAAGATGAAATGAAATATATTGCAAGGATGGTATAAAGTTCATTTTAGTGTGACAAAATTTTGTGTGCTCATCAAAAACACCATAATGTAAAGAAAAATAGACAGCAATACTGCACAATAATAATAAATTCTTTTCTTCATATTTTTTTTTTTATTATTTTTATTTATATTGCTCCATATAAATAAAATCATAATATTTGTATTATTAGCATCAGTGTTATAGTTATTTATTTTATTGCCATACTATAATATTCATACCATATTTATTTAATTAGTATCAGTGTTGTGTATTTTCATTGAATTCTTTATGGGCACTGCGTTAAAACAGTAAAATGTAGTTCCCCCCGCCTTCTTATTATTTCAATCTTGTTTAATCAGTGAAGAAGCAACGTGGGTGAGAATTGTTAATATTGGTAGTGGTGATAGTTGAGACTGGTAACAACAGCAACAATAATAATAGTGTGCATTATCTACCTGAACCAATTGGTTGCCCAGTGAAGCGAAGATACCGACTGGATTGAACTGAACTCGTTTTTCTATTTCTCTATTTCACTACTACATTCCAACAGTTATGAGTGTATGGCCTGATGGTATGCCTTCTTCTTTTTTTTTTTTTTTTTTTGTGAAATAGACTGCAATTTGTAGTATTCCTTTAAAACAAAGGCAAGAATATTAGGTGTCATGATTCATCCTATATTGCTTTTCACGAAATAAATTGTCGTGAATTCTTGTCTTGAACCTGTCATATTTTTAATGTAAAAGTTCTTTGCCATTTTTTTTAGAACGAACAAAATAATGTGTGTTTATGTATGAATGTGGTACTCTTGTTTCAATTAGCCAAATCTAAAAAAGATCGTATGAATGAAGAAACTGATATGAGTCTTGTTTATCGGCAAGTAGCGAGTGAAAATATTCATTTTATGGGTTCGAGCAGGAAACTTTAAGGCTGTTTAAGATTTCGAAAACCAGACCCGCATTTACCGGGTCAAATTTTTAGTCATTATTTCCTCGACTGACGTGAGATTTGCAGATTTTTTTCCATTACTGTTTCATTTCTTTATTAATTTATTTGTTTTTGAAATCTCCGTCGACATTTTTCTTCCTCAATTAGTCAAACGTCCAAGCGTTTGATTTTATTCCATGACTTTGGTAAGTATGGACAATGAATTCAAAAACTCTAGAACAGACCTTCCGAATCCTGTTTGATTTTACCGCTTCCTAGCTCATTTTCGGATTCTTTAAATCCGCCATACGAGCATGAAGTTCCGCTTGATCATAATTGCGGCACTGCTTTGGAAGATGATAGTCTAATTCATAACATAAGTCGCTATGTCACTATAATGAAGTTATGTGTTTATTTAAATCATTTGATATGTATGAAATTAAATTCTGTTTGGAGGGATCATATATTTCAGTGGTAAGAATTGATTTAAGATTGTAGGTTTGATAAGGTTAATCGTTAACTTTCCAAGATTCAATTTTTTCTTCTGAAATTGAATCTCATCGAATTTTTGCCAATGTAAGTTTACAAATTTTTCAGTTCTGACATTTTTTTAAGATGGTTTTCAAAAAAAATTTTTTTTTTGCGAGAAATTGATAAGATTAAATTTCAGCTAGTCCGTATGCGATTTCCGGATGGCCTTGGTGGTGGCTATTGCTTCTGCTTATCTTGTTACTTCTGCTTATTCTTCTCACATGTTGCCTGCTTTGGTGTTTGCAAGGGTAATTTTTCCATCTTGTGAAAAAGAAAAGCGAAGGGTCGGGAAATCGATGACATAATTGGAAAACTTTAAACTTTCTTGGTTCAACAGTGGAATTTCTTAATTTATTTACATCTTACTCTTGAGAAAAAGGTCAAATATAGGCAGAATTTTTCTAGTCGAATTTAGCAGATTCTTGGGAATTTTTTCTTAAAACTTGAAATTGAATTTTCAATTTTCTTTCAAATAAGCATTGCTAGGTGCATTTTTGTTTTTCATTCATTCTTCTTACATTTGATGAAAAAAGGCAATTATCTTAAACGAATTGCTTCAATTAATTGTTTCATCACTTATCATTGTCATTGTTTAATATTCTCAAATTTTTAAACCAAGACAGGAAATGAGACTGATTTAAATGTCATTTCTGATTTTGACCTCTAAATTATAACTTTTCTCCTAGCATTTAGTAGATTGTCAGGAAAGATGAATTAAACATGAAATATATTAATCCACAGGAAATTAGTGAAAGGGTGAATACATTCCAGTGGTTGTAATTTTCTGATTTGTGGAAGCAAAAAATTTTCTACCAACTGATTTATTCAATTATTGCTAGCAGTGCGATAATTATTGTATAGATCAAATATTTGTTATATTTTATCTTTTCTCTAAATAAGTGGAACTCTTTATTATTAATATAAGAAAAAATTGATTTTTATTATTTTACTTTACTTGAAAAAATAAGCAATTTGGTACCAAACTGCACCTTTCTCAGAAAAAGAAACAGTTTTTCGAATTTTCAAATTGAAAACGAAAAACCATTTGTTGAATTCCAAACTACAATTATCATTTATTCTTATTAATTTAGCTACATGAATTGTTATACATGATTTGTTATTATTGTATTGTGTTGGTTATAACTTGACTTCCTGTGTCATTTCTGTTTTTCTTTCAAATATTGAAATTGCAATTACTATTTGAAAATGAATTGAAACTAAAAGCAAAAACGAATTGAATTGTAGGCGCTATCGGACACGTAAAGAACGACGTTTTGTTGCAAATGGTCAGACAGTGCCACTACTTTCCACAGATGTTAGTCTTTTTCAACAAACATGAATATTTAAATGATCCAAAAAATCGATATTAAATAATTGGGACTGAAGATTGAATTTAAGAAAGAGTATTTCAAAAAGTTATTCATTGAATAAAATCATGTTTAATCTGATATATCGCTAGTGAAATGTCTTTTTAGATTTTAATTTAGAATATGCATCAGAGGATGGTGTTGTAATCTGATTGCTTTAAGATGAGTTTTGCTAGTGTTAAGTTATCCTATTAAGAAGCGTCTTTTGCAGTACTATAATTATTTCCGGTGGTTGTATGCATTTTTTTTGTCAGAATTTTTATTTCTATGTCGGAATTTTTATTAGATTCTGTTTTAACATTTGAATGATTTTTTTAATTCAGGATAACTTTTGCAAAAATGTTAAGGCATGGTGTTAAAAAACAAAACATGTAATATTTTTAGATAGAGAAAAATGGAATAGAGCAAAACATACAAGCACTTTCGTCACGTGTTGATGATATCCGTTCATCGCTTGATCAGAAGGCTGCAGGTATGTCACAAAAATCGACTGATCTTAATTTATGTTTGCAAATATGAAGTGAATTTTTAAGCTCGTGGAGATTTCGAAGATGGATATGTGCGTGGTTTTCGAGATGCAAACAAATTGGGCACTGCATCTGCGGCGCGTCGACGAATGGATGATGACTACGGTAGTAAGGATGATCGGTTCCATGAGGGCTATGTAAAAGGATTGAGGTATGTAAAATTATGGATTGTGTGAGAATAGAAGAATCGCTAAACATTCTCGGAATTGTTTCGCATTTTGCTAATCAAATGTAATTACAGAAATGAAAGCATCTTTATATCAGAGAGGAATTTTGGTATTTTAATTACTTTTAGGAATGATTTTGAAATTTAGTAAAAAGTAGAACCCAATATAGCGCATAGTATGCAAATAACTTCCCGGTATGCATCTAAATGAAGCTTTTGAAGTCAGAACTGAGAAGGAATCCCGCTTCAAAATTTTTACTTGAATTGATTACAGAGATGCCGGAATGACGGGAATGAGCGCATCAATGCGTAATTTGGCACAACGTGGTCAGGGTCCTGGCTATTCTTCCGGTTACATGCAGGGTTTCCGAGACGGAAACTCAGGTTTATTTGGTGATCGAATATCCAACAGCTTATTACGAAGACTAGAAGAACAGTATCCGAATCAAGAAGAATTCCGCACTGGTTATATTGATGGATTCAAGGAAGGCATTGAAAGTAGAACTTCTGGACAAAGAGTGAGAGATTACGCATATTTTTCAGTTTGTTGTGTTTTACAATTTTGTTATAACCCATGATTTTTCTATTTTATTGTTGTAGGTAAGATATTATTTTGATCTCAAATTTGTTCTTGTTTGTTTGAAGCAAAATTTCTAACCATATTCTTACCGAAATGAGTAAGTTTTCAGAGCTTTGAGGAATCACGACGTTTGCAAGAGAGCCTTACCAAACTTACTGAAATACTGCAAGATAAATCGAAAGGCAGTATTGATGAAACACATACTACCAAAATTTATCATGTTTGTAAGTTATTTTTTTATGTCATTTTTATATCTAATTTTGCAGTAACAAACAGTGCACAGTTTTTTGTCTTTCCAATGGTTGTAAAAACAGAATTGCTGCAAGTAATTTGATAAATTTAAAAAAATTTTTTATTCTTTCAGACAATCAACAACCAGAAGCTATTAATGTATCAGCCTATTCCTCTACAACCGGTCGTCAACTGGAGCAAGAACTAGAGGACCTTACATCCTCTTCTAGAAGATCTACTCTCAGGCGACATTATACGGTCATTTTTTTTTGAATTTTCTTATTGTTTTTTGCATCTAATGAGATGTTTAATTCTGAAATTTTGGGGAAATAGTAGAACGTTTGGTCAAAGAAATTTTTGTTTTTGAACGTTATTGTCTTTTCAAAAGATTTCAAAACGATAGGAAGATTTTTTCAATTTTTTAAAATTTTAGCCAGGAGACTATCTAAAGTACGGTAGTGAAGCGGAAGCATATGGTAGTTTAGCAAAGAATCGACGTTCGCTTTCAGCATCCGCACTTGGTCGAGAGCTTGCTAGAGGTTTTTCTTTCTCTTTTCTATCTCTTTCTCTTTGAAATTTATTGTGAAAAGATACAAAGATTCCTCAAAATTCCTCATTATTAAACTTCTAATTGACAGAATTGCAGGAAAACCAAAGTTAGAAATTTTGCATGAAGTTTTAACAAAATAATTTAATCCACTTATTTTTTTTTCTGTATTAAATTTATCGCCAGCGAAATGGGTCTTAAAAATTGACTAATAAAACAGTTGTTTAAGATGCAGGTAAAAATAATGACAGCTGAGTGATTCTCAAAATGAATGATTTATCATACTTTACATGAGCACGTGTGATTCCTTTTTTTTGAAAAAGCTTTTTTTGTTTTATTTAACCGGCTATTAATCAGAGCCCAGAGCATCTGAAATTAAACGACAAATGGATCGTTTGACGGGAAATGTAATTTTGCCAGCGGTGGAAAGCAGTGAATGCCAAGATAATTATGGAATTCTTCTTGCATTATGAAATGATAATATTTTTTTATTGCAAATAATTTTCCTGCTCTCTCTCCATTGTTTTTTTTTTTTGAAATTTCAGGTTTTTTTGGCTAATTCCTTTCAAAAGCTTGCTTTGGCAAATTCTTATCTTTGAGTTTTTATAATTTCATAGCTTTTTGAAAATCAATCAGTTTTTGTTGTGTGCTCTACTTACATTTTATATTTTTGTTTGCCGTTTGTTTGCAGAACAGTCAGAACGTGCTCGTCTGTATTCTGGTACCGGAACATCGTATATCAGTCGCGCGTCGGCTGCCGAAAGGCCTATTACAGATACATATTCACGTCGTTACACATATCGTAGCCGTAGTGACATGGGTAGTCCGCGCCATTATGCGTCGCAGACATTGCTCGACGGCGCTCGTCCAGGACCTTCTACACCGCACACACGTCGTGATGCACTGCACACTTTGCAACGTGAGCTTGATACACTATCACGCTCACCGGATCAGTTAATAGCGCGTGGCTATAGCTCTGACACGGGGTACCTGAACGATACAATGCGATCACGTACCCGCGCATACTCAAACTATGATTATGGTTAGCAGGCACTCTATCATACCTTTTTTTTGCGTGATGCTGGAATAAATTAGCTGGAGTAAAGCGTGCGTTACAATATTGCACCTTATGTTGCAAATAAAGCACTACACATAACCGCACATATTAAAGCACTTTAATCTACACTTTAATCTAATCAAAATCTCGTAAAAGAGTTGGGGTATTTATTCAAATATATTTACTTATATATTCGTAGCTGTTTGGGACCACTACATGATATTGATTCAATGAATTTATGAGTTCTTTTTTATCGACTTTTTTTTTGAACTTTTGTTCAATATAGATATGGCAGGTAATCTCATTTTCCGTCTGCCTAAAAAAATCAAACATGGTTTCTGCCACTTTTACCACTTGTTTTCTTTAAATTTCTTTTATCACTGGTAAGATTTTCAAAGCCAACGAATCCTTATTTTAAAATTTCTTCTACTACAAAACTTTTTAGCAATATGTTTTTTTCTTTTTTTCGTAGTGAAGGGATTTGGTAGAAGAGAATTTAGCAAGATGCAGTTCGAGAAAGGAATTGATTTGTGAGAACATATGCAATCAAAAATTTGATAAAACGTCATTTTTTGTTAGCATCAAAGTTCGCTGCTGTTAGTTATGCATGCCTGGCGCTAAATTTACTTCAATTTTCAGGCAACTTCAAGTGATATTTGATTTTACAGATACATATAGAACATCGAAGAGTGAAATGAGAAGTGCGGAAACATCTGGTGGTATTATCGATGCGAGCAGTAATGGTACTTCAGCAGGTGTAGGTTATGGTACAAGAGCTACAGCTTCTACCTCATTCAGTGCCCGTAGAGGAGGTATCTTATCTGTTTCTTCTGCTACGATGCTTTAATCCAAATTTGAGGAATTAATATTAGTTGTTCATTACCTTCAGTAGATTCCGTTTTCGCTGGTGAAGATAGAATTGCAAGCTGGTAGTATATTGCACATTCATAAATAGTGCAGTGGAGTAACTGCGCTTCGTAATTTCATTTGCTATTAGTTATGTTTTTTCTTTTGAAGTGTTTGAATTACCTTAAAAAATTTGATAATATTGCTTTTCACTGCAATTTTACAAACCGAAAATCACGAATGCAATTTGCACAGTGCCTGTTTTGCTATTTTAACAATTCTTAATGGTACAAGTGACGTCGAGAATTATTTGAGTGTGGTTAATGTAATTAGAAGTGCTAAGCTTAGTTTCAGTTTTGATATAAATTTAAGAAATGTGTATTGTGCTAACACAACTGTGTGATAACTATCGCCCTGGTTACAAAAGCTACCGGAAGAGTGAAAAATTGCAAATAAAAACCATTTTAAAATCTGTGCAACATTATTAACAGCGCAGTGCATTCAGTTTATCATCGAAAAACTGTAGTACCAACAGGATTGCAGTGCAAATAGGCAGAAAAAGTTGCGCTATAAATTTGCAGAAAATGAAAGAGGAGCTAGTAGTGGAAGGACGACAGTTGGTAATTTTTCATCGCATAATTGGCCCGATGATCTGATTGATATTGTCAACGAACCGATGGGACAGACATTGGATCGAATGAAAAAATACAGTAACTCGTTGTCACAGGTTGACCGAGGTACGCACCTTTTCATCTGAGAATTACGATTTGATTGCGATGAAACTCGACGGAAGCAAAGTTTTAATTTAAAATTCAACTACTTGGATTTGAAGTTCAAAAAGGAGATTTTTTTTTTGATATCTATGATTGCGCTATTCTTTTCATTGTCGTTTTGGAATATATTTGGCATAATTTTTTATTGCGAAATTTGATATCATTTTTTGGTTTTGCTCAGTTTTTTGCTTTAATGTATGCTTAAATTTGCACTGTGTGAAATGAATGATCATAACAGTGTGTCTAATGCTTGAACTACAAAGTATTAAATTTTTTGTTTGTTTTGTGCGGCAGTTTAGTTTGGAAAACTAAGGAAATTTTCTCATTTTGCTAAGCGTACGAAATTTTTAAAATAAGCCTTGAAGTACTGTTTTATTACGCCATATAGTAACAGTGGTTTTTGTTTTTCCTAGTATTTTTCTAATAAATTCCATTGAGCCTTTTGATTTTCATATTTTTTGAGATTTGTATTAGTTAAATTTATTTGCTTAAATAGTAGCAAATATTTCCAGACAGAAAAATTAAATCGTTTCTAAATTTCGACAAATAATTTTAATGATTGTAGATGGAGCGGAGGAAAGTGGTCCAATACGCGAAAGAGTAGAAGAACGATATCAACGTTCATACAAAGAAGTATATTTGATTATTTCTGTTGATTCCTTTCTAACATTTTATTTTCTATGAGATTAAATTTAAACGAATCTAGAATAGAAGATAGCAAGACGTGGATCCACGTCTCTTATACATTTCTTTTCATTTATTTATTTTCCAGATCATAAATGTAACGTTAGAAACACAGGAGCGGACAATCATTTGACCTAGTATATTTGCACCAGTAATTAGTGGGCTATTTTCTTAGTGTATCCCTAACTTTCGTTTAGTTGTGCTTTGTATTATTTAACTATTTCACATCATTTTTGATGTGGAATTATTGGAAGCTATGAATTTGTTTTGATTTCAGGAATATACAACAGGAAGACGATAAGCTAATATATGAATTCATTTTCCAAACAAATAAAAAAAGAAGTCAAAATAGTCGCTGTTATTATCTAATATTTCTTTTTCCTAAGAAGTTTCCAGTGATATGAATAATAGAATAAAATTGGCATGGTGCTCGGTGATACTGATATTTATGCTTCAGTACTTCCCGTTCCTTCTGATAACCTGTTGTTTCTTCTTATTTTTCCCACTTCTCTTTACATTTCTATACATAGAGTCGACCTTTCTGACCTTTTTTTGCAAAGAAATGATTTCTTTAATTTCCGTACTTTCCAGTTTGACAATATTTTATTTTATTTTTTGTCAAATAAGATAAAATTTAAAATGAATTTCGAAAATTTCTTATCTTTTAATACAGCAACATGGCGATTCACCAGACATTTGTCATTTATATTTAATTTTTCTGGAATATTCAGTGTAATGACGTTAATTAACAATCCTTAAGATGCAAACAACTCAAAATGCTGTTGCCAGTATCCTATTTGCTTTTTCATACACTCCACATATAATAATCACTGTCAATTATTATTTTATTGAAATTTCTACTTGCTCACATCTACTTTTATTTAATTTTAATTTTCTTTAATGAGTTTAGCTTTTATGGATATTTTTTGTTTGTTTACTTTTGCAGACTGTTGCATTTTAGAAAACGCATAATCTTTTTTTTTTTTTTTTTGTATCAGTATGTCAGTAAATGTTTGATAATGTATTATTGTACTCACTATTTGATCATGTATGATCTTTTCAGTTTTCTGCTATTGCTGCCAATTCGTCGTTAGTTTTAGATTTCCAAAATAGAAAGAAACCGATTATAATATGGAAGAAATGAAAACTTTATTCTTTGATCCCTTTCACGATTATCACTTAATTGATTTCAAATTATTTTATATTTAAAATAACTATTTGACAAAACAATTTTAAGAATAAACCAAATATCACTTCTTTTTTCCCAATTTTTATGCTTCCAATGATTCGTTAAAGAAATGGCTGGTAAGCTGAGTTGCTTTTGCTTTTTTTTTACGATTCATCAACTTATTTGAATTTATGTGCCTTCTGAATAAAGTGATACGGTTATTTTTGTCATTCGTAATTACGCAATTACGCCACTGATTGTTTATCCATTTCTTTTAGAATAACTTAAAATAGTTTAAAAGAAATTAATCAGTTGCTAAGAAAAATATTGGAAAGACTGATCTTTACATCGTAAGATTCTCATCAGACTATTCGACTCTTCCACCTTTTATTTGCCAATTCCCTTCTTAAGGAGAAATTTCATGAAGTTTTCATTTATTTCGATTTGTTTTGCACTCTGTACAAATTTAATAGCTTAATTCTGAAATTTAAAAAAGAAAATCCACTGCGAGAACTGTGCACGCTTGAGGGAAGCAAATACTGCATGAAGGTAACAATTTAGATATCCTTTAAGTGTTTAAAGAATCTATTTTCACCAAATGGTTGTTATTTAAATTTTATTACCGTACTGTTCTAAGACACTGAATGAACAATTTAAATCAATGCTTAATTCTCTGTTTAGCTTCAAGAGATTTTAGCAAATTAATAGAGGCCAAGCCTGATTGAAATATTACGAAGTGTTGAGATGATCGGAACACTCTTCTTAAACATTCATTTCTTTCGTCGAACAAGTTAATTAATTCCTACTGGCTGACTGATAGGAACGATAATTTTTAACCTAGCTTGTTACTGAAAATATGAAAAAAATCATTTGGCCAGTCGTTTATTTGAAAGCATTATGTTGCTTCTATCAATTGTCAATATTTTCCTCGAGGGAAACACCGAGAATATGTCTTGCATCTTTTTACAAACAGTTATCACTTTACTCTGAAAAGTATTTTTTCTATTTTTTCTATTTAATTTTTTCTATTTAAGCCTTTAATGTCATGCTTAGGCAATACTAACTGTAAGTTAATTCGTGGTAACATCATAGGCTAAGATATTCCGTAGTAAGTCATGTAATACTGATTTGCTGTCATAGTGCTAGAACGTATGATTTATACATTTATGTATTTTTTGTAAAATAGAATGCTGAAGTGCCCGATTTGTTTGGGAACTAGTGGTGGAACACCTGCATTTGCAGCGCTGAAGTGCGGTCATGTATTCCATCGAGATTGCATCTATTCGTGGTTAACGGTCCGTATATATAAGTGTATCCTTATTTCAGAAATTTTAGTTCAGGGATTACAGTAGCCAAATATGGGGGGAGGAGGGAGGGAGGGGACTAATATTAAAGTATCTGTAAACTCAGCCATGTAGTTTTTTAACTAGGCTAACAAATATTTTTGCTAACTGAATTAACACCTGAAATTTTCTGAATTATACAAAGCGTCGGAAATAAATGAAGAATGTGAATTCAGATAGTACTTTGAAGATAATCATACTGCAGAGTTCAACGAGTACTTTTCTGAATAAATTGAACTGTGGCAAATTAAATTTTACTCTACTGATAGCTAATGATTATTTCAGACTAATAAGAACACCAAGATCTGTCTAGTTTGTAGAAAATTTGCTGATAACTTCTTGAACTTGTATTTTTATACCAGTCCCGTGGTTAGTCATTTATGATAATTTTGTTTCGAATTAATTTTTATAATTTTGAAATAAGTTAATTTGCGCATCAGCAAAAATATTTTTGCCCGAGATTCAACGGTCGAAAAATACTAAATAATATCTGAGAAATTGAAAAAACAAGAATTGAGTATTGTAAATAAAGTTTATGTTTTCCATTGAAATAGATTCCATCGAAATACCATTTTGAAATCAATTGATTTTACTTTAAATGCATGAAGGTATAAATGGTATTAACAAAGTTCGGTGTTTGCAAAAAACTAACATACGAGTGCAGCAAAAAGCCCCACCAAAACGGTATGAATATTTTAGAATTAAAAATAGAATTTATCGTATCAGAACTGGATTGGAAAGTTTTAAATTAAGATCAATTTAATTTACTGATACATTCATTACACAAAAAAAAAAGCTAGTTAGGAACTATTTGGCTTTCACCACTTTGGAGCCTCTTTTTCTAGAAAGAAGCCAATATGTTCGATACAACTACAACCTACAAAAAAAGTAATACGAGCTTCGATCTACCAAACATCAATATGAGCTTCTACCACACATCTACCATCTACCACACAATGATACGAACTTCCATCTATCGGTCATAGTTCATATACTAACAACCATTATGGTTACGAGCCAGATGATTATGAAATTTCATTAAGTGGCCTTTTGAATCTTACTTACATGACAGTGTTGGGCATTTTTATATTTCTGCGTATATTTGTCAAGTAATTCTATGAAAATTTGAAAATTTTCAAATTTTCAAAAATCAATTTCAACACATTGCAAAATTTCATCAATTTCTGGATAATTTCATTTGCATTCTCGTTGAATATTAAAAAAAGGATCAATGAATCGTCATAATAGAACGCAAAAATTCTACTTTTAAATTAAACTCATTTTCATGATCTCAACAATATTTTTAGAATTTGCATTTAAATTTATGTCGTGAATTTGTATGTAATTAATTTTATTCATACTGATAAATTTGTATGTAATTAATGGCATTCATACCACTCACAAGCTATTATCAATGATAATGAAGTTTTTAGTTTGTTTCTTCATATGATATTATAATTAACTTATTTGGCTATGCTTGAAAGGCTCGATAATTTGTACAATCTCTTAATGAATCCCGGTTCCTTCCATTAATAATATGATCGCTTTATCGCTATTTCATTTTACTGTTGCGCTTAATTGTAGAAATCTTCATCTTATATGAGGTGTTCTGTGTCTGTATGTGTTTGTATGTAAATTTGTTTTTTTTTTTTAAATCCGTTCAATTATCACTCAGTTATAACACTGTCACCACATTTAAAAGGCAGTTGAAAAAATCAATTACACGGAGAAATATTTAAAGAGAAAGAGATGGAAGAAGCGAAAGAGGAAAATATTTAAAGAGAAAGAAATGGAAGGAGAGAAAGAAAGAAAAATTTTTAAAAATTTGAAAATGTAACGTCATTTTACACGTTACGTAGCTTTTTAAAAAGTCATGGATAATTTTTTTTGGTTTCAAAAAAATTTCATTTCGTCCATTCACTTCAGCTAAACCTACTATTAATCTAATGTTTTGACTGCCTAGTCTAAAAATTGATTCAAATTCAATATTCAAAACACATTTAATGATTATCAAGGATAAGGAGATATTATTTTTCAACCTTACTTTCACTTCATTCTTTCCCCTCAAGGTTTTTTTCTGAAGAAAAGAAGCATCAAATTGTCGATATTATAAAACGAAACGTTATTGAGTGACTAAATGCAATTAGCATCTAAAGATAATATTTGTTTCCGTACTTCTCATAAATTGAAGTTTAGAAAACGTAGATTTGTTAACGCTATCAAATTCTAATGGTCATTTAAAAATTTTGGAAAAAAAATTTACTTGAACGGGAATTCCACATTTTGAAAAGTCTGCTTTCGTATTATAAATTTAAGTTTGCCATAATATTCTTCGAATCGGTAAGTTAGTGTTTTCAGTAAATTTAAATCACAATATCTCCAGTTTATACAGATTCAATTTTCAAGTACATAATGTTTTAGAAGCATTGTAGTCTTAGTAAATCAAAATCAACTGCCTTAAAATTGAATCTGCCAATAGTGCACAAAAATTTCACGTCAATTTCGAAATTTATTTTAGACCAAGCTTAACTTGTCGAAGTTTGCAAAAGTTTGAATTTAGGATTTTCTAACAAGTAAAAATGTTTCATTTTACACTAATTTGTTATATTCATTTCATTTTAATCTTTTATCTTTTCCATGAGGAATTTTTATTTGTGTAGAAAAATGCTGTAATTCCCTGCAGCAACAAAATGCTTTGAAATTGTTTAATAGACTTTTCGGCACGATGTATACTTACGTCGTAATTTCCTAGCATCGCGCTATTCATTACTACTCTTCTCTCTTTATCAAACATTTGGCAGTCGATCGATTCCTATCTTTTTTCTTGATCACAGAAATTTGAAATGATGATATATATTTATCTTTATGGTAAAACGAAAACAATATATGATTATGATGATCGTAACAATAGCACCATTATTGCTACCTGCATTTTGTGGTACTTATCACTTATATTCTTAATTTTACCACCTTTGATCTTTTAAAAAGGAATAAAAGTTTTTCCTGTAATGTATATCTGTGAGAAGGAAATTCTTTTTTAGTTTTTAATAAATGATCAAATGGCTACTTCATGCAATTACAGTCATTTTTTTTTTTTTTTAGAACATATCATTTGAAAATAGATGGACCCTGTTTTAAGGGACACTGATAGTTCTTTTAAGGAATGGGAAGTGTTTCAGCACAGTTTGCACTATACAAAGAACTGCTATTCAACAATTTAATTCTGTTCCTACTATCTTCAAAAGTTTATGAAACAAAGATAAAAAGATTGTGGATGTTGTTCAGAGGCAGGAAGATGGAAAAGAATGACATAGAGAGGTAAACTGAAGAAAATCTCAAATATTACGTCTTTAAATTTATTATATAGTCATGGCGATTTGACCTTTTCCGTAAATTAATTTTAAAAAATGAAACGACTCAACAACATTTCCAATTCCTTTCGTCTCAGTATATCGTACAAAGTTTTTTTCTTGATGAAAGATTCCTTTTATCTTTTTTCCTTTCGTTTTACCAGTCAAGCAATCACTTAGTTTTATTGAGAACTAGTTTTTCGAGTGAATCCATCAAGGAATATTTATACCGGTGTGCTCGACAATAAAAAGCAATTACTTTTCTTTGGTAAGCAAAAAATTATGAAAAATATTTGCAACAGTAATCTTTCTTTTTGTGTTGAATAGTTCCAATTTCTTCTCCCATCGTTTCTCGAAAGTTTCATCTAAATATCATATTATCCGGAATGGAAGTCTAAACTGACTGCACTTTTGCTCTTTCTCTTCTAACATTTCATGTCAACACATGGGTGGAACAGGACAACTACCTGTCATACAGTTTCGCATATAATCTGTTTTCCACAAAAATGCTCCCCTTATAAAGATGCTGCAAATATTTCATGCGCAACCATTTTTCAAATATCATTTCGTACAGCTTCCTTGTGTCGTATCAGTAGGTGAAGAGTGTATTGTGCAGTTAAATGTGACAGCAGGATAATTTCGTTTTCTTATGAAGTTAGTCTTCTTGGTCCTAATATCAGTTTAAATCTAACTCGGATGTGCAATACTGACATGGACAATTTTCGAAATTATAATTAAGGCTTAGAAAAATGGCAAAACATGCAACATATTTATTTGGTATTTTGAGATTTTTTTGGATAAAAAACAAAAAATATTCTTGATTTATATTTTTAAATAGACAGACAATTCGTAAGTCCCGGTTAAGAAAACTTTTTACTTCGAGATTTTATTCGCAGATTTGGATGTTTAGTAAAAAGTCATACTCTTCTGTTGTCAAAGAACAGTTTATTACTTCTTCACAGCACAAACGAACTTTGGCAGCATAGATTGAATATGGTAGGATTGAAGGTCGGTATTTAATAAAATCTAAAGATCGCATCAAATAAAGACGGTGATATTGCAGAGAAAGAATGAGTACGAAAACAATGATTGGTATCGCAACGACAAGCTGTGCATGCATCATTGTCATGTCTTTGGTTGCCATTTGTATAATATTCAGTGAAATAAACAGCTTGCGTGACGATGTTATGGATGAAATGGATGTTTTCAGAGTTAGTGCTTTTCTGAATTCTCGACAGTTTTTTAAAAATCCAAATATAGAATTTAAAGTGTGTAATACGATAACAAAAAAAACATCTTTGTTCACTGAAATTATGACAAATGGATTTGTTTATTGTTAGTTATTACTGCAATATCATAAAAGTATAGAAGCAAATGTGATATACTTTAAAAGATTTGATATGAATGATCTAAAATGGACCATCCGCAACTTTGTGATAATTTATAAACATGAGTTAATTAAGAAACAAAATTAGCTCACATTCAATTTCAATATTTTTTCAGACAGTTGCAGATGATACTTGGGAAAGAATAGTAATGCTACATCTTGGTCCAAATAGTCGTAAACAAGAGACGTTCACAACCCTGCTCAACCGATACAAACGGCAGTTTATCCCACCACCACACTGCCGTTAGTTTTTAACTCTCAGCGTTAAAGAAATTAAGCCTAGCAAAAATTTTCATCAATCGTGATATTTTTTAAAATTTTAGAAATAATTTGGAAGTTCATTCGGAAATATAAATAAGATAAAACGACAAAACTTGTTACAGAATGTCAGGCACCAGAATTGTGTCCACCAGGTCCACCAGGACCACCAGGTGACAGAGGTCTAAGAGGTATTGATGGACCGCCGGGCGAAGATGGTAGAGATGGCGCTAGTGGTGTGTCGCTACTAGCGACATACCACTTTCCTGGTGGCTGTATAGAATGCCCGGCGGGACGACCAGGACCACCTGGACCTGATGGTTTAGAAGGGGATTATGGAGCCACAGGACGTCGTGGATCACTTGGAAGACCAGGCAAGAGTGGGCAACGTGGACCACCTGGACCACCTGGTGAAATGGGCGAGACAGGTCCAGAGGGAGTACCTGGAAGACCAGGGCCACCAGGCAGAGATGGAAAACGAGGTACTGGACCACATGGACCGAAAGGACCGACTGGACCAAGAGGACCACCAGGCCAGCCTGGACCGAATGGTATGAGGGGTGCCGATGGTGAAACAGGAGAGCAAGGTACAGAAGGACGACCAGGACAAAATGGCAGAAAAGGCAAAGATGGACGTCCTGGAGCGGTATATCTGACTTTTTTCAAAAATTTTCATTTGGGATTTCTATATCGCTTTCGCTTTAAATTTTTGATATAAGCGGAAAATCTAAACTAAATGACTTCTTATCTATCTGCACAAATGTGCAAGAGTAATGTATTGCTTTGTTCTTTTTTTTAACAACTTGACAATCAGCATATAATATTTTAGCCTGGTAGTCCAGGTTTACCAGGACCAGATGCTCATTACTGCCCATGCCCAGCTCGAAGTTCAGGATATCTGTCGCAGATACGCTGAAGACAATCGAGACTCTATGTATACTTCTATATATATATGCTCATTCAAACGGTGACATGGAAACATTAACTTTTTAAAGAAATATTTGTTATTCTGATCGAAGTGACGTGGAATTCAATGAAAATAATTGATGTGATGAAGCTCAAAAAATATGATGCAAAATAAAGACTTCATTTCGTGCAAATTTTCACTCAATTTTCATTCAAATCTTCATTATGATTTCAGAAAGTAATGTATAATTAGAAGCTCAAACAAATACTTGCCAAGTAATTGGACCATAACTGTGTCACAACAATCATAAAAAGGCAGTCACCTCATAATGTCAAAATATTACGAGATGACAGCTTTTGTGGAGTTTTTTTCTGTTTAATTCCTTAAGAGCTCGTTAAAATAATGAAATTCTTTGCAGAAGTAACGAAAATGAAAGAAAAGGAAGAACTAAACATTAGCCTTAATGTTTAGGATGAAAAATCCTTTTTAGACGTGCCCTTGATAGATTTATTGTATTAGATTTGTGCAGTAGTCATAAGTACCCAAATCTTTAAATCATCCCCTTAATCTTAATCACAAATTCATAACTGGCAGGCAAAAATTGCTGGAATTAATAAAGGTGAACGGTTAGCTTAGTAGTTTCTAACATTTTCTTAATAAGAACTATTTTCATAAATTTTATTAATTTGAAAATAAACTTCTATCAAAACTTTTACATATTAGGAAGCAATCTTTGACTATTTTGCTTATCGCATGGCCAACATCACTGACCCAAATTTTAATTTTTGCGAACACCTATTTACCGATTGGGAACAGCTATATTGATTGAATATATTTTTTAAAGATGTCGCGCGTTCTTATCAAAAAAATATTTTTAATAGAGCGAAATTCAAAATTTTTAAATCTTATGGTTCATTGCTTGGTTTTATGCTCTTACTATTTACCATAAATTGTTGAGTGATTAATTAAGATGAAGGAAATTTTCAACGATCAACATTTTGTAAAGTGAAGTATTATCACTATAATTACATAAATGAGGCATTAATCATTATAATTACTCCAACGATAAGTGACATTATTTTACAATTGCTTTTTTTTTTTCATATCTTCAAAAATAAGCGAAATATTATGATTAATTCGTAAATGTTGATGTGCAAATAACAATTAAAGATTTTAAGTTATTTTTTTTTACTCAAAAACTTTACAAAATTCTATTTCTGGTAAGCGCTTTGAAATTAGAAATATTGTTTAACAGACATTGATGATCTTTAAAAATCTAAAGAACAAAATTACTATTTGAGCAAAAATTAAACTGATTGCAAATTGCTCTCATGAATCAGTGCTTTGATATCATCACTCTTAAGTGATTACAAAGATAATACTGATATCATCGACCTTAATTGATTACAAAGATAATACTGAACAAGAAGTATCCCACACTTCTTTCTTCAACATTATAAATAAATCCAGCATAGTAACATAGCCAAAAGTTTGGCCATTTTTTAATTCTTTTGTTTATTTCAAATAATATTGTGCCAACGGCGTAACGAATCAATGAGCGATATATTAGTATCTCTTATCAGTAACTTATCACTCGATATCATCGAATTTCCCGCGGACATATCAAAGACAACATTACGTGTGTTATCTATGGATACGTTATGATACTTAGAAAGCATTCACGTGCATCCTTAAACTAAAAAAACTAGCCAAATCTTGCGGTAGTTCACACTTAAATAGAAAAGTTCAGCGGGATCACAATTTTCATACTGGTGTCTATTGGTGGATTCGGGAAATTAGAACACAAAATTCGAGCAGATGTTAATTCCGAGACTCTTAAGACTTATGAATGATTGTGGGTTTGTTTTGTTGGCGTTGTACACGTATAATTCTTTTTAGAATAGAGCATGTATACCGTATAAATATCACACTTACGTGAACTTTTCTTCTAAACTCATTTGGCACTTCTTCTTAGGATCAAATAATAAAATTCCTTGAAAAAATTTTATTCCAACATAAATAATTATAATTATAGCGATGAGTTGTTTTTGGTTTCTTTATTGCTAAATTTTTTCAAATAGTCTGTCCATTTCCATTGCATTTATGAATTATCTTTACGAAATTACGCAAATTAGATTCTATTTTTTTGTGTATGTTACCGATGATATAATCGAATGTTTAGATCAAAAAGTTTAGGTTCCGGAAGAATTGTATATTTATATAAATTTAATGCCATATCCTTCTTACCTTTTGCTCGCTTTTTTTACATCGGAATTTCATTATGGAAGTTAGTGTAGTTCTCATTTTCATCATTTTATCTTTTATCGTTTGCGAGATACAACTTCTTTTATGATTATCTTTAAATGATATAATTTTATCAGATTTGGTAACATTTGCTTCAATCAGATTTCTCTGTGGACAGGCAGAATATGGATGAAGAAGAATTACTGCTGGAAACACCAAGCACATTTGTAAGTTTGTGTTTTGATTGTACTCTATCATGTATTGTTTTATACAAATACTTTTCCAGTTCTTTAAACGTCAATCCTGGCCAACTATAAATGATGAACTGTTGCTAAATTCATCCGTTTTTCAAACATTAGCCTGTGTATGTTAGGTTGACTTTGATTGCATTGTAATGTGACTTCCGTACGAGTCATTCCACTTTTAGAATTTGTCAGGAGTTTGAAATTTGTTGAAAGCACTTTGTTGTTGTCATTTTCAGGATGTTAGTAATCTAAGTGAACTAGATGAATTGGCAATTTTGGGTGATGACGATATTCAGGAAGAAGGAAGTATAAAAGACGAAATTGTGGAACACCATGAAGAAACTGAAGAACTTGATTATGACGAAGATTTGGAAGCCGAGAAAGCACCACGTTCATCTAAGTTCACGTCGGAGCGGGTATATCGAGTACTTTCAATATTTCATTGTGCTATAGACTTTTGGAAGGATAGTTTTAGTTAAGGAAAGATAATATTACAACTCTTAAGCGACGAAAGATAGTTGTATACCTTATGCTGGCATTAGTCTGTGATGTTCTAGGCACCAATACAAAGGCGTTCATTACTGAATGAAGCAATGTTGAAAAGGGAAGATCAAAATCGAAATACTCTTACAAACAGTGCCTCTTTTAATAAATCGGTGACATGTTTTACTTTTTTATAAGCTCGTTGTAATGTTTTTTCTTTTTTTTTGCTGTTCACTCACTATAAATGTTTTTCATGTTTCGGTACATTTTTAGAGATAAAAGGAGTGGACTAAAATGCACAAATTCTTTGAATCATAAGTAGGAATTATTAATTGAAATTTGTTGAAATTTATCGGATTAACTTGATGAAAAAGTGTTACATATTTCAGTAATTTGATGAGAAAGTATTTAAATCTCAGCATGTTGGTGTAAATGTTTCAAGACCCTGATTAATTTTCATATTTACGTAGCAAAGAAACTGCACGAACTTGAAATTTTGAATTTGTAATGTTATGGTTGGAACCTAATGTTGTATAATTTTAAAGACTGAACCGGTATGTTTGGAAGAAAATTCATCTCTAGCATCTCAAGTACGATCGATGAAGAGTACAACAACAAGGACAGCTCGTGCACCGAAAGTTTTCATCAACCCTCATCACAGAGGCATTATCAGACCACAAGGATCAGCATCACGTAACTGTAAGAATACTTTTTGATTTGCCATTTATTTTCTGTTTTCATCAGATAGGTAACACAACTGAAATTTTTGCCATAAACTTTTTAAATTCTTGTGAGCCTTTTTTGATCATAACTTTACTGCAGTGATTCAATTCCTTATTTTATATATTGCGTTCCTGGTAAATTCGAAACTTTTCACTTTTATTATAGTTATTGAAAACTTATTAAAAGACAGTTTTTTAATGAAGTAAAGCTCATATACTTACAAGGTTGTAGGCTCTATCGTAATTTTGCGAACAAATGATTTGAAATTGCAGAGTTTTTGTTTATCTACAACTTCTACTGCAAACTTCTTAAAATTAATTATTTTAAACTATTTGCAGTGCCACTACCATGGGAAGCTGCAGTTAGAGTTCCTAATGTCCCAGGCTTACGTCATTCGGTAACCATTCCACCACCAAATAGTGTCGCAATATTACCACAAGTGTCACACTCTGTTCCTTTCCCTGTAAGTCTTGTTTTCATTTTATTACTAATTTTTCAAGTTTTTTAAAGCAGTTATCGGTGACAGTGTGAAATTTGAAATTTTTATCACGAATCAAGAACTACTGTTCAAAATGACTTTCTAACAAACTTAAAACAAGCAATTATGATCTTATGTAATAACTTTATGGGCATTTACTGTTTTTGCTGAGACTGCTTGGACAAATTCGGTTGAATTTACGAATGTTTTACTAATTGCGTTTAGTAAGCAATATGTAGCATTTTGCAGTTTGCTGCGAACATCCTAAAATAAGTTTCTTATTACTACATAAAAAGATTTAACTCTCATATTACCATGAGGTAACCAAATGTTATTAGAATACGAGAACATAAAAAAAAAACATTTAACATAAGTTTGCGCCTGTCTTCACCAATTATCTTTTTGATGCCTCGGGCAAAAGTGATTCCTTTAAGAGTTTAATATGTATTTAAATTGTTTGATTTTATCCGTCATCACATGCTACAGTTCATTATTTAAATCTTGATTTTAGCAGACCTTTCAGATCATTCCATCATCATCCACAGATTTCTCTCGTCCACCACCGCAAATAATGCCACTTCCAAATTATTCAACACCACCTCCATCTGTTTATCCTAATCAGTTTATGGCAGAATCTCTTGGTTTTATTCCATCTGTTGGGCAATGGGATCAAATGGTAGAAGGTTTTTTGCGTCGTACAACGGCTCGGAGCAGATCTCGCTTTTCACGTTCACCGCGATCTTCTTCTTCTTCCCGTTCAAGGTTTATCTCACTGATTATTTCTAAGCTGTTTTGGGGAAGAATATATATTGAGGTTTAATATATGAATATTATGAATATAAGGTTTGATTAAATAATCTTTAAAATTAACACAGTAGTTTCAAAATTCAATTTGTTAATAAGTTGAATAGAGTTTTGAGTCTGGAAAGTTCTTTATTTACTGCAAAAGTAGGGTAGTGAGATATTATTACGAAAATGCAAAAACTCTTTTTGAGTGGAAGTAGATCGATTTACTAATATGTAATTAGCTAAATTAAGTTGAAATTCATGAAATTTAATCTATAGATCGCGTTCTTATTCATCACATTCTTCAAGTTCTACGATATCCTCACGTTCTTCGTCACATTCACCTTATCGTCGAGTTCATTCACGCAGTCGACGTTCATCTTCACGCCGTCCACTTAACTATCGTTCAAGGTTGAGATTTTAATAATATTCAGTAAAGTTTTCTTTTAAATTTTAATACGAATAATATTTGCGAGCTTATTATTGAGTTCAGTTCATGTTCAGTTCATTTTTGGTCCAATCACAAAAAAAAAGTTTTTGAAAACTGTTTTTCTTTTCTTTTTCCGACAATACTGATAATTTCAGGAATGATGTGATACGTCGTCGTCCTGGAGACCGTTTGAGATCATCTGGCGATAGTCACAGAGAGTCTCTGTATCATCCTGATCGTAGCAGAAATCGTGCAAATGATGTAGCGAAACAGGTCAGTTATGCAGGTTCCTCAAGATTTGTTTGCTTCTAACACTTCTTAGAACCTTTGATTTGAGGTTTTAATTGTTTCAGGAAAAGACCATTGAATGTGCGAAAGCGATTGGTTTAGACAGTGAATATTTGACAAAGTTGGAGGAGCAGAAAAAAATGCGTGAAGTGATTTTACGAAAAAAAGAAGAACGACGTATTCAAACCGTTCAACGTCTTGGAGGACCAATTTTTATAACTGACCAGAAATCTGAGCGGCAATTGAGTCGTACCAATAGTTTTGGTGAGCGACGAATTGAGCGTAGTCGAAGAATAAATGAAGAGCATTCTAATAGACGGAAATTTGGCAGTAAGGCACGAAGAACTAGTGGAATTCGGAATGGTAGGAAGGAACCCGTGAGTGGTGCAAGCAATGATGTTTCACGAGAAACCACTAATATTAGTCGACTGGAAGCAACAGTTTGTGGGGAAAAAGGTATAGTTACGAATAGTAGTATCATACAGAAGATGGAATCTACAGCGGCAGGAAATGATCCTAGTACGGAACAGAAGACAGCAGCAACTACCGCTGCTGCAACAGCTGCAATGACATCAATTCGTCGTGTTAAGCGAGAAAACGAACAGAACCCGGAACGAGCACGAAAGAAGAAGGCTTACCTGGCTGTTGTTGTTAACTCATTGAATCAAACTCCGATCAATATGGACAGAGTTAGAATCATTGCTGAGACTGTTGGGCCCACCAAGGTATGTATTGAGGTTTTTTCATGAACTTCTTTTTTAGTAATTTTGTTGTAATAACTAATGGAATTTTGATTGATTTGTTTTATAATTTTTTTTTTTGCATAAAAGGCTATCTTAATGAATTGTTTATATATAAAAGAGATTCTTCTATATAAAAAAAATCAATTAACCTTTGCTAGTTTAGTAAAAAGTTCGTTATATATAATGAAAAGAGTGAGATCTTATTTCGTTTAAAAAGAGTTCAGAGAAGTAACCACTGTTTTGTTTAGAAAGTGTGGAAATCATCGGAGAACACAGTATCGCTTATTTTTGAGGAACATGAAAGCGCCAAGAAATTTATGTTTCATTATCACAAGTTTGTTATTGTGACATTTTATAATTTTACGTTTGTTGGATGTTGTGTATGTTAGTTTAGATACTTCTTCCGCACTAGGTTGTGATTGGATATTAAATAATTCAATGAAAAGCGGTATATGGATCAAACGGAAAGATGCTGGAAGAAGCATCATATGAAATTATTTGAATTAGAAATAAATTCACAGAATCGTTTGTACAGAGTTCCTGGGAAAGTTATTCCGATGGTTCTATTGTTGGTGGTTTTACAATTTTAGATTAGTAAGAATAGTTAAGTATGGTGAAAATATCCAACTATTCATTCACTGCGTTACAGTACTTCACTTTTAGTCGAGTAATCCATGGTGCACAACTTGCTATAACGCTACAGAAACTGTTCGCTAATTTGACGGAACTTCCGTGATGTATGCTTCTGTTGCCGTTGGTGAGATTTTATGAAATCTTCAACTGTTGAAAATAGTATTGCTTGATAGCTGTTCACTTCAAATGTTATCTCTTAAATTTTTGGTATTATAACGCTATTATTAAATCTCTAAGCCTGTAGTTTGGATCTAAGAAAACATATTAAAAACTTATTTAAATTAATATAACCAAATTGAAATCCATATTGAAACGATCTTTTTCAAAACGATGTTTTATAAAAGAAACAGCGATTGTGATAGTACATTATTATTTGATAAGCTAAGTATTATAATTCCTAAAATTTTATTTTTGATATCACTGTTTGCATTTTATATTCAAGTTATTTTTATTTTTCAAACTGAAGAGTGACTCTTATTTTTCTAATTTTAATGTTCTTGAAGAAGTGTAATTTTTATTAATGAGAAGTGTGTCAGTGCTACTTTACCGTCTCAATTGTTTTTCTAACCTGTTCTTTAACCGTTTATATTGATAAACAGTGGATGATTTTATTTATTTTAATATTTCGTTAACTGTTTTTTTTCTGCTGGCGAGGTTTTTATATTGATCTTTGGACCTTATTCTTCGTAAGTTTTTGAAGCATAATTTTGATTTTGTTAAGTCTTGCTTACTACTGCAGTAGTTGTTGGACAGTGATTTTTTTTTACTTGCTTTTTTGCCGAAATTCTTCGTTTATAGCGGAAATTTGACTCTAATCTTTGTACTTTTTAGAAGCCTAATGTCTTAAGGCCTACAGTTTCTATTTTATGATTGTGTTAAATCTTACCCCCGACTATGTTTGCACTGATAGCAGTAAGCGATTCAACACCGTGTTTTTCCTTTTTTTGGGACATAAGTGGTACTAATTTTTAATTTCAATCCTTACATGTTTCTAAGCTTCGCTCTCAAGAAACTCTCATGCCTCTTTCTATCAATTTATGAAGTGTTTATTCTGTTTTTATTAGTTCCGGTTTGGTTTTCGTTTTTAATTCAAAGTGGAAAGAGTTGTTTATCTTTTTGATGATTTACTGTTAGCTATATATTGAATCATAGATTTTATGTTGTTATACGTTATATTTTCTTTTAACTCTGAGTTTTTCTGAAGTCTGTCACAATTTTTTCTTCAGTCGACAAGCAATATAGCATCTTTTCGGATTGAGTTGAAACATCATCTGGAGGGATTTAACTTTGTATTATTTTTCATCATTAAAATTTTTGATGTATTTCATAGAAGACTTCTTTAGTAACTCCAAAAAGGTGCAGTAGTTTCTTGACCATTGACCAAGTCGTGAAACTTGATTGTTTGCGTATTTTTCTAAGGAGCAGTCGTTTCCGATCACTGTTATTGTTCAGAAACATATTACTATCATATAAACTAGTGTTTCTTATCTCGTTTCTTTCTATTCTATTAAAGGATTTCGTTAATTACTGATCGGATGTCACTTTTAAATGGAATTGTACCAAACTTCAGCTTTCAATACACTTTTGAAATTTAGCTTTTCCACTTTTTGTTTGCTCTTAGAGAGTATACCGAACAAATATTAGTATATATTAGCGCACAAACTAGAAATAATCAGTTTCAATTAATTGATTCCTTAATAGCTAACAGATTCATATGGCGTAATGAACCATTTTAGCATAATTACGGGTACAAAGAAATCTGTTATCATTGCATTTTTTGAATTATTTCAATTCCTTTACCCTGCTGTTTTCTTGCTTCCAACAAGAAACTGGCTTATTGTAATGAGCAATTAAAAATGATAAATAAAGGATGCTTTTTATTCATGCATTTTTTTTTTGGATTTATTTGTATAGCTTTTTTTTCAAGCGCAGTAATACCTTACCTCTTGTTGTTCGCATATTTTCTAAAATCAAAAAATATAAACTGTAAAACACTAATACGGGTACCAAAATAAAAATGATTTTATCATGTTGTTTCAATACATTAAAGATTGATTTCCTGTGTTTACTGTCAATATCAACGACAGTTTCAAGAAGATGTATAATGGGTTTTATACCCAGAAGGATCAATCTGATAAGCTATCCAAGGAAACTAAGCTTTTCTCCAGTATATTTGAGAGTCTCTAAATGTGTTCAGGAAAGCCGCAAGATAATGCTACCGGTCTATTTCGAATATGGATCAATATAAGACATCATCCAAAAGCACCACATGCTGGAATGTACTATAAGTGATAATAAATAGTTTTTATTGACAATAAACTAAAAACACATGAGGTACATCATTATTCAAACAAAAAACGATTTCTAAGCCGAAACATCCGTAAAGTGTTCTGTCGGTAATACCAACATCAGTATTTAATTCGTTTAGCGATCTCGCTGAAACTTTTAAATTAGTTGAGCATTTAGAAAAGAAAGTGATTCGAGACTCAAATCTCGAAAACTGCAGAGCTAATGAAAAATAAATGGCCAAAATATGTTTCTTTGCACATTTGCTAATTCATAACGCTTCTTCATTTTACTTTTAACCTTTTCCTAAAGAAGAGCTTTTGGATAATAAAGGTAAAACACTGTTTCTTTTACACTGAACTTGCTGTAAAATCTTACGATCTATGGCCTTCTATTTTTCGCTTTTCAAGTATTTTAGTTATTTCCGAGAATTCACGATCCAATTTATGCTTTTCTCGTTCTGGAGCACTCTTTCTTGTTTTTCGTCCATCATTTGTTTTCACTCCAAACTGATATGCCGCTCTAAAACTCATGCAAAAATATTAAATCTATATTGTACTCTGAAATAGGGCCGATTTAGCTCATAAAATAATAGCACTATTGATTATAGTAAGAGTTACTTAAATATCTAAAATCTTTCGAACAACCATGTGCCCAAAACATGTAGTTGCAAGTATTCATGTTGCTACTATTGCTTTTTTCAGTTCGGATTTTCAAATGAATAGATTTTGCAGTCTTCCATATTACTAGAAATTTAAATTTGATATAGTCTTACTTCGGCATAGCTTCTTTTGATTCCATATACTTTTCATAATCTTCATGATCCTCGAAATCCCAACGTTTCACCGGACCTCGTCTATTTCCCTGAATATTTACTTCTTTTAAAGTCTAGTTCTAGATACAAGTTTTGCATCCTTTCATTTAAATCTACAAAAGAATTTTAAACTTTCTTCGTATTGGAAATCACTAAAATTATTCGATTAATCAGTGGATAAACGGGAAAAGTTTAATCGTTCACGGTATTTTTGTTAAAAGCATGAAATATAAGCGGTTTTTTCACTAACCATATCCATTTTCGAGTAGTCAGCTTCATCATCACTTTCTCCGGCAGCTTCATACATACCACCCGGATAGCATTCCGCATAACCTTCTGTTTCCATAGGCATTTTTTTCTTTTTTTCTAGTGGTATATCATTCTCGACCAATTTTACTATTTCCCGGCGTTCACCACGCCTTTCTTCGTCTCGTATACGACGTTCTCGATCTCGATCTCTTCCTCTTTCATAATCACGATTTCTCTCACGATCGCGATTCCTATCCCTATCACGATCCGACTCGCGGTCATCGAAGTATCTGGATTTAAAATTTCGAAATATATACTTTTAAGAGAATGCGGTTTTGCTTTGAAATTTTAGAAATGTAGAAATTATAAACCCAATATTTCGGACTAAAACATTTGTTTTTACCAAAGATTTCGGATTACAAGTTTTGTTTTCATTCCTAATATTTTATATGACTTCAGATGGACGAAAATAAGCAACTGATGGCTTCATTTCCAAAAAATAGTTTTATGAAGATAAAATGCTTTAGCATATTAATAAGATTATCGACAAGGAACAAATTCTCCTGCAAATCAATAACTTATCGAAAATAAAAAACTCAACTTTGGCAATAGTACATAGTTTGAAAGACACAAACGAGCAAGTTTGGAGATATTTATAATAAATTCATCACTAATAAACAGAAGAAAAATATAAAAATATATCAATCACTTACGAAGAAGGCTTCGGACGTTTTCGATCCCGATCGCGTCGCTCTCGATCACGATCGTTCCTGGAAGTAGTAAAATCACGCTGATCGTCAAATATTGGTTGTGAGGCTATCTTAGCATGCTCGTCGTTCGCACCTTCGACCTTCTTCTTCTTCTTTTGTGTATCGGCACGCAAATATGATAGAACTTGTGTAAGTTTCTGAAAATTACAGAACATAATCAGAAAAAAGTTAACTAATCATCACAGCTCTTATTAATTTTCATGAGTTACCTGGATCAGCATATTGCTCGTATTGATATCATGGGTGCTTTCCGTTGCGGGACAATCATGAACAGAACGTAACAGTGTTGTAGGTAAATCGTTATCTTCCTCCTCTAGGTCAACCACATAAGCCATACGACCCTTCCTAAATTTTCACTCTTGGCGATTAAAAAAATTTGTGCAAAAAAATTAAAACCACGAAATCAGAATACACTAGCATTCTTACCTGAACAATTCATTACATGCAGGAAGTTCATTCTGAAACAATGCTCGATGGATGTTTCGAACCATTCGATTGTCTGATTGTGATTCACCTTTCTGGCTGTCTTTCTGGAAACACGAAAAGCTCAGCAAAATCGCTCAATTTTCAGTATTTTTCAAAACAGGAAGTAAAATGCAAGGGGATAAATTATTTACAATAAGACTTTTTCTTTTTTAAAAAGAAATGATAAAGGTTTTTTAATTAATGGCTAAGCTAATATTTTAAATGTAAAAAATTTGCATCATGAAAAAAAGAGACAAATACGATGTATAAAAATCTTCCAAGGAACGGTTATTAACTTACATTATATTGCGATTCTAATACTTCGTCACTCTTCTGTTCTCTCATAGCTATTTCTGAACGAACTTTATGCAGCAACGAATAGTCCAAACCTTTCACTAAATGAGTATGCTCCATATCACCACCGAGGTATTTACTTTCCTGCAGATTTGTATCTTACATTCATTACGACTTATCACACATGCAACGTTACATCAGAGTGAATTTTCTTACATCAATAAATATGAAGATTCTTCCAAAAATTTTCCAAAAACCTGGAGTGAAAATGTCTAATTTTTAATAAAATACTTGAATTGCTTGTTTCCTGCGTTGTGCCGCATCAGCTGTTGCTCGTACATCAGCAGGTACCGCTCGGTAAGCATTATTTGCATGCAGATCATCAATATTGTCATCCTTTCCAACTCCTTTTCGTCTTTCCTCTGCTCGATCACGATAATTTTTTAAAATTTCATTCAAATTTGATGGTCCTGCAAAATTATTTCTCTTCTGCTTACATATACCGCTATACATTTCCTATATTAATAAATGATCCGAATGAGGATTAGTTAATTTTATTTTCTCGACTTCTTCCTTCACATTTAAGAGATGTATTTCATAAATTTTTAACCATAGAATCAACATGTTTACACGAACCAAAGATGTCATCCTCATCATCTATACTATTTCGCTCCCTTTGTTTCTTGGTCTTAGCACCAGTGCCATGGCTTCTTTTCGAACTGCAAGAAAAATATATTCGTTATACAGTTTTTAGCAATTAAAAGCTTTAAGCATTTCAAATAATTCTCTGAAACCTTTTTATAAATGAACATAAATGATTTTTATGCAATTGAATAGCGCGAAGCTAAATTTTTCTTTTTTTGATTGATCTTCATTAAGTGAATAGCATTTTGATGAAAAACAACAAGTTAACGGAATAATTACTCAGCAGCTTGACGATGGCTGAATGAATGAGTAGGTTGTGTTTGTGGTCCTCCATTTGCATTTGCTGATGTCGGTGCTATCTTCTTGGTCAAAAGTTGGCGAAAATCTTCGTTACGCAATGTTCCCGTGGGTACATTTCGTCTGAATAAATGATTCTTCGAAGTATTCTCAAAAAAGTAATATCTTTCCTATCTCCTAGATAGAATTATAAAAATATATCAAGTGAAAAAAACCAAGAATGGAAAAACTTTTAGCCAAGATGAAGGAAAAAAAGATGATGATGTCAAATTCATGCAATAATATGATACGTTTTCAAAAGATACTGAATTAAATTGTCAAATTAATCTAGCACTAAATAATAAAAATCAAATTTTTTCAAGTTACATAATGTAAGCTTACTTAATTCATCAAAGATTACTTATCTAATTGATGAAATTATACAACAACAATTAATCCTTAAGTATTATGCTTAAATAAAAAAGAATGAACTTTACCCATTAGTAGATGAAGTGCCCAAAAGTTCTTTCAAATCTGCTTCCATAACTAAAACAATTTAATGATTAATAGTACCTTTAAAAATAATAATTATTGATGATTAAAATAACTTATCATCATTGATATATGTAAAAATGTAATTACAAAATGTAAAGTTTAAAAATTTCTAAAATTTCAATATGAAACTTAAATTTCATTTCTTGCTTACCTTTATAATATTATATTGCTAGCAAAGAAACAAAAATGATGAGAGAAAGTATGCAAATGTGAGAGAGTACTGCTAAAAAAGAAACATGAGAAATATAAAGAGGAACATTGTAGGCTACAAGTCTCTAAACCTTTTGTGTGTTATAAATCTTTGCGATAACAATTCATGATATAGCCTATCATATAGAGAGTAATAGACAACGATTGAAAAGTGATAGTATTAGCAAGAGAGAAAAACATTTTAATATAAGTGGAGTTGAAATCCAGGTTATCATGGATGTGGAAAATAGTATGGTAAATTTGGAGACGTTAGATGCTCTGTGATTAAATTTTTTTCTTATCAGACAGAAAATAGATTCATTTCAAGTGAGTGTAGCCATTTGTGATTAAAATGGATTGTTTGGGTAGAAATAAGTGGAAAAATCAGAAGTCAAAATTATTTACAGTATCAGAAGTCATAACTGTTTACAGTATCAGAAGTCATAAATGTTCACAATATCAGAAGTCATAACTATTTACAGTATCAAAAGTCATAACTGTTTGCAGTATCAGAAGTCATAACTGTTTACAGTATCAAAAGTCATAACTGTTTACAGTATCAGAAGTCATAACTGTTTACAGTATCAAAAGTCATAACTGTTTGCAGTATCAGAAGTCATAACTGTTTACAGTATCAAAAGTCATAACTGTTTGCAGTATCAGAAGTCATAACTGTTTACAGTATCAGAAGTCATAACCGCTTACAATATGCTAAGATTTCAGGAATTAGCATACTTGAAATAGTTTCTCAAATGATACAAAACTAATCATTAATTAACAATTTTGTTGCTGATTTTTTTTTTTACAAAAATCGTCGTCGTTTTGCATAGCTTTTATTAGTTATATGATGATTTTATTAATTAACTGAAAAGACATATTTTTATGTATAGCTTTGAGAAGGTTTTGAGATAGTGCAAATTTTCATTTTACATCTTCTGACCCTTTTAAAATATTTAAATTCATTTTCCTTTTTTTCCTTTCATTTCAATCGTAATGAAAAATGATGATAAGCCAACAAATGAGATGAAACTAGCGTTAATGAAATTATATAAGATTTGTGATTCATTCGCAATATATTGCAACATTTAAATTATTTATTTAATAATTGCAAAAGTTTACATATGTTTCTTTGATAACATTTAAAGTAAAAATGAAAATGCAGTAATAAATAAAATGGCAATAAATAATGCAAGGTAATGTGGTGATGCAATGATCGATGAATGTTTTGCGATGAATGAATCCGGCACGAAGATACTCTTCTGATATTTGCTTAAAGATTCTGAAAAGTAATGCATTAAATTTTCTCTCACATTCTTCATTTGTCTTTGTCGGTACGCATTTTTGATTCACTCTTCTCACACTTCGTAAAGTGACGGTTCTACAACTTACCGTATGACTGGAATTTTGGTTGTTGCATATCAGTGGCGTTACCGATCCTTTTCCATATTGTTTCGGTATTATTAGTAATCTGAGCTCGTCATACTTGATTAGCAATATATTTATTCCAATTTATTCAATGTATTTACTTTGCTATATATCTCGGAATGGATCTTTTTTAGACATAATTGATCAAGTACCGACATTATATTATTTTGATTACCAGTTCGGAGGGGATTTTCATCACTTTTCCAAGACAGATCCATTTAGTTCATGCATACACCGTTTTAAAACTTTCAAAAATTCTTTAAACATTTTTAACTGACACTTTGAATTGATGTTTGAACCTTACGGGCAATCGTATTCGTGATATGACAAAATGCACATATGCTCTACTTCGATTCTTTCTTATCGTTTCTTCCGAATCCTTTCCTGCCTCTTCGTCGGCTTTACATTTAGGTTCCGGTATGATTTCTATATAGCGTAAACCTTCCGAATTATCATACGGTTTCATGCGTATAATTCCACCACGATGGTACCAAACACGAAAGTAATTTTGTTGACGTAATAATTTACTGCATGCTACCTGCATTAAAAGTGATTATTCCGATGTGTTAAATAATAAAGTTTAGACCGGTGATCCGGAAGAGATTTATGAAAACCTGCGATTTGAATCTTAGTAAGGAATGTTGTATGAATACAAAGGTGAACAAAATTCAGAGGTGAACATCATAATAGAAACATGTAATTGACCAGAAGGATGACGTTCTGATTGGGATGATCTGTCGGGAAAATGTTTTTGATAGCGATTTTTTCATCTGAATTTGACACAGCAACAAGTTCAAAGCTGCAAGCAATAATCTACTTTTTTTTTTACCATTTATATATACATGCATATTTAGCTATGGTAATGGTTGATGCTTTCAAATGACTGTTCAAAAATGAAAAATAAATTTGAGTGCAACAGGTGAAATGTCTTTGAATTTCTTGATGAAAATAACTTGCTTGCAATCGGTATTTACTTTTGCTACTTGTATAAAAACAAATTCATTTCTTTCTGCTTTGTGAATTTCCACTTTTTTATACAAATCTCCACTTTGAAAAGATGAGTGCTTGCAAAATTGCCGAAACTGCAATGAAAGTTTTGTACTATTGAAACATTCCTTTGATTTTACTTGTCAATTCAGATAATGTCAACTTATTTGCACCTCTGTCTACCCTCTATTCTGTCCATTTTTAGCCTAGTTTTGACGAACGATTTGTTTTAGATTATAAAGTTTGGAAAAAATTCCAATAACTTCAATTAATATTGTCCCTGACATTTATTATGGAAATATGCTGTTAATGATTCAAGAGTATATTCTCTGTAAAATTATTATCAGAAGGATTATTATACTACACAATATGGTTCATCTTCTAAAAGAATGCGATATTAATGCAAAATTAAGCACAGATATGTGTGTATGTGTAGATATGTGTGTGCATATCTTTTAAAGAAGAATCATGATACCTGTTGTCAAATCACTCAAATAATAATAACTAAATTCTGACAGTGCAGACAAATGCCCCTATATTTGCAAACCTCTTCGTCTTGCATCAAATTCAAATTTTTGTGCGAAACAAAATGCTCTGTCCTTTGTATCATACAGACAGCAATAAAGAAGACAGCTGAAAAGTCGTTTTTATAAGCAGATAAAAGTTTAAGGTCTTGATAATGTGCTGAAAATGTGAACAAATTAAGTTCAAATTCTGAGCTCCCATGTAAAGGTTTGAAAAAAGCTGTATGATTGATGCGAATTTTAATTAGAAATAAAAATTGAAATAAAGCTAGAAAGTTTAGTATCATTAAGAGATGCATCAAACCATTATGGTTAGCTAATTATCATTTCATCATAATTCCTTGAATAAAACTACTAACCGTACATAATGCTTGCAAAGATGAAAATGATTTCAGAAGTATGAAAATGAAACTTTTAAGAAATTTTCCAAAACCCAAAATATTAAACTGTTTCAAATGAGAAACTAATATAATGATTAGTTTTTTTTTTTTTTTTTTTGCTGTCAAGAAGTGTAAATAACGATTCAATTAAGATTTTTCTTAAAATAATTTTTATGGTATTGTTCGTATTAGGGAATAAAATTCATTCTAATTATTCCAGTTATCAATTTTTTCTTCCGTTATTTAACAATAAATTCATGTTCTATGATTTGTTTTCGTCATTTGATCAGTTTTATTCTTTGATAATATTATAAAGAAAATAATATGAATAACAATTTACAGTTCAAATATTCTTAGTTTCCTTTAAATTTTACATGGTATAAGAATGTTTCATTCATCTTTTGCATTTGATATCTAATAGTATCATCGTATTTGTTGTGTGAATTTCTCAAGATTTCGAAAATTAAGAATAATCAGAAATAACGTACTATAAAGCTTTTCTTTTGATGTTACAGCATCAATCATTTTGTAGGTGATGACCAAATCTAGAAATTTCTTTCGAAGGAGGAGATTGGTAGGCGCCAGCTTATCTGATTGTCCCCATCACCAAATAATTATCGCTGTGTATATAAAAAATTTAAGAACTTACAATATATTCCATATGTCAGAAGAAGAAGAAGAAGGAATAAAAAGCTTCTGTATACGGTAGTAATTTTTGATAACGAGCGTAAATGGACAGTAAAGAGGGCCACCGACTGTGATAATAAATGTCGCGTGGCGATAGAATATTTTATAAAGAAACAAATATAGCGACCAAACATTATTTGTAACGGATGGATAAACAAATTGAAATATACAGTGATCTTTCTTTTCGCATCAAACTAATACACTAATGAAGCGGAATGAGAAAATACGCTGCTATTGTTGCCATTAGAGAAACTTATTGGTTATTCCGCGAGTTGTCGCGGACTGAGAAATATTGCATCTTGATGATCATAAATGATAACGAGAAGGGATTTAAGAGAATTATGTGATATGAAACATACCATAGCATTTTATGGTAAAGATGGAACTTACAAATAAGCCTTACAGATGAAATTTTCTGGGTTCTAATTCATCTCTGAAAAGAGTTTCTGAACACTTCTCGCTTGAAATTATCAAAAATATTGTAGTATATGGATGAAAAAATTCAAAGATTTAAAGTAATAGCATTTTAATATTTGCAAGAATTTCGAACTTTTTCCTATTTTCTACATATTTCACACAGTCAGCTGATTTGATCTGAATTAAATTTTACTACTAAAAAAAATTATTATTATTCATTCTATGATTTATTGGTGTCACTTAATGTTTTCACTTTCATTAATAATTTCTACAAATACATTTCTTTCTCGAAGAAGAATTTGTAAAATTGTTTTTTTAACATCCCATTTTAATTTCATGTTCAGTTGATTTCAAATTTATTAAAACTGCATTTAAGAAAAGAAAAGAATAATTTAAAGTAATAAGAATTGGAAAATCTGAATGATAAATGTTGTCAAAAAAAAAAGGAAGCAAATCAAATATGGATTTTTTTTGATTAATTAGTTCCATTTTAACATAACAGAACATTGATGTCAATTAGTTCAACATCACTTTCATTACTTAAAATAGTGGAGCAAATTGAATAAAATTTCCGCCATACATAAGCTGTCATCGATCATTCTTAAACAGTTGCACACTTTTTTTTGATGATCTGTTGCATTACTTCGTAAAAACACATTGCCGCTTCTTGATGACCAATTGACAATCCATATGATATTTCTATCATAAATTACAAAAAAGAAGATAACATTAAAGAAATTTTTCATTACTTGTTATATCACGGTACCATATTCTTTAACTCTTATTATGGTTACCTGGAAATATCTACAAATATCACTTTTTTTAGATCTTAGAAAAATTCATATTCTTTTTTAGTTCATAGTTTATAAACTGAAGTTGAAATATCAATATGAAGCAGAAAAACAAAACTTGGTTATGCAACGAAAGTAATAATCCAGGTTGGTCGGAAAACCTATTCTCAATCAGAAAATTGGAAAAAAGAATGCGATTGGCTCTTATTTGATGATTTTTCTAAATAGAATGGAACAACCAGCAATACTTTCTGTTCAGTTTGAAGAAAAGAAGCATAATAAAGTTTAATACGATTACTGAAATGAAAAATTTTGGACTGTTATTATAGTCATTTAATTTTTAATTCTTTCATTGATCTTACTGCTTTTTTCTCTTTCAAATTAGTAATGCAGTTTATCCTTTCTGCTACTTTAGATTGTAAGAGCGAACAGATATTTACCGTATGCCAGCTTTACCACTTAATTTGCACCATTCATATTATGAAGAAGAGGTGGAGTTCTGTCGTAAAACTGTTAACGTATATAACATATGACAAAAAATTAAAGAGATGCAACTTTCCTTTGATTGGTGCTTACTTCTTTCTTTCAACTTTATTTACTTTACTCTACTTGTACTTTTAAGTGTTCTTCACCAAGTAAATAAAATAGATGACAAGTTCAAGTAGGTCTTCAATATTTCTAATCATCCTTTTGCTATTTACTCGTACCCAATCATAATGAGCACTTTTTTCTCAACAAGTTTAAAAACAAGGAAAATATGAAGTGAGTGGGAATTAGAAGATCGAAATCTCGGTTGAACAAACTATTATCAAAAGCCTCATCGGATATTCTACTGGAAGATTCTGATTTGATCTGATCTTTCCTATTAATTTTTTAAAATAATTATTTGTTAACACATTTGGGCTGTGATAGTTTATGAGAGCTCTGATCATAAGCGTTGTATTACAATATAAATGTGAACTTTGAATTTTAGGTTTAAAAGAAGAAATATTTAAATATGATAGGTCATGAATGAAATTTTCGTACAGCAAAAAGAATTGGCAATGAGTGATGGAAAAATTCGCATTGGTATATTACATCGGAAATTATGGGAAGAATTTTACCGCAATAACAATGAGATGATCCTAACAAGTAAAGGGAGGTAGGTAATGTTCTTTTTTTGTGAAAATTTTGGCACAATAAATTAATGGGCGATTTTATCATGTGATAAGTGCATTGACAAGAGTAACGACTTGAAACTATTCTCGAATTAAGGTCAATCATTTTTAATATGTACAATACATTATCCATGTCCAACTTTTCTTTTCTAGGTGTATCTATCCTCGAATTGGATATTCTGTAGATGGTCTCGAACCGAAAACTATGTATCTCATATGTCTTAAAATTTGTCGAACTGATCGCGCTAGGTTAATAATTATGGGCATAATAATTATTTAGTAGTTGTCATTTAAGCAGTCATAAAATAAATAAATTAATATGTCAAATTTAATTGATATCCTAGAAATTTTTTTCCGAGTTTAAAAAAAATCCTCTCTCTTTGCAAAGTATTCAAGCTTTTTTAATAAAAAAGTTTTTTTAGTAAATTTAATTAGTCCATCAATTAAGATACAAATACACAGCCGGTGAATGGCATATAACTGCTACGGGAGAACCGGAAAGTGATACAAAGCATATTTACCCAGACAATGGATCAACACAACTTGGACAATACTGGATGAATAACGGCATTCGTTTTGGTAAACTCAAAATTACGAATAGTACCAAGGATTGTTCTTCAAATGTTAGTTGGTTTTTTTGATAACAATTTTTGAGAATTAGAAGACATTTGAGACTCATTTCTTCATAAAGTAAATAGAATAGAGGACAGATGTAATGGATATATGTGTTATTTAAAGATCTGATTATGAGAAATCCCAGAACAAGATCAATTTTAATCAACGTTTGGGACATATCTGCAAACACCTGCCTGTGAATCTTCATTGCCAACTTTTACTTTATTCTTTCCTTTCTTATCCTTGTCATTTTGCAAATAAATCCATCAAAATGAGCAATTTGGGTAGATATATATGTTGTAAAGTGTTTGTTAAATGACATATATCTCCACCTGTATGTCTATATATATCTCCATGAGCATTAGAGCTGCTGATAAAAATCAACAATGGCGCCTTACAGCGATCTTAACAAAGATATAACTAGGTGAGGATGTCTGACTGATGGATATCTCTGCTTTTCACCTCATCCAATTCTTTTTTATCCTCCTAAATAGTTCTTATTTCGGACTATATTGTTGACATTTTTATGGTCACAATAAAAGGAATGCGACAGTCTAGTAGCATCTTGTTATTCTTGAAGTTAGTTTTCCGACAAAATAATTTAATTTTTAAAATTAACTTCTTATTTTAAAAACAAAGGAATAATAATCCAGTGAAATGGGTAGGAAATGGATATGTAGTACATATAAAGCGGGATTGACGTACTTCTTCTTCAGGTGCTTCTCACTTCGATGCACAAATATCATCCCATTCTGTATATTTACAAAGTTTATGCAACGCCAGCATTATGTCTAGATGGTTCCACAATATTAACTAATCAATATCAGTTGGTAAAAAGTTTTACCGATCAAATTATGGAATTCATAGCTGTTACGGCATATCAAAATCAACGGATCATAGAAATGAAGAAGATACACAACAGTTATGCTCGTGGACAACGTGGCGGTACCACTAAGAATAATAGTAATTTAACTGCTGTTGTAATTTAACAGTAATTTAACCTGACTTTTAACAATTTCAAGACATTCAGCAATGTTTTATATGAATTAAATCATTTATCGCAGAAATTAAAGTATTCACTCTCAATGGGATAGTTGGAAAACAAATTCTCTTACACTGACATAAAATTGAACAATTCAAAATTCTGATAAATGTCGATTTCTTAGGATCATCTGATTACAGATATCAATGATGTTACTGACGATCAATCGTTATGTTTATCCAGTCCTTTGAATAAGTACAAGCCATATTGGAGGAATAGATCACATTATTTTTCAAATCAGCCACACTCAGTTCATCTGCTACCATCGAATTGTAATCCTTCAGCAGCAACATATCACTTTACGCCATGTTCATTAAATTCCAATCATGTATTATCCACTAATCATCAAAATTCTTCTACTGATCCCACCTGCTCAACTAATGTTTTCAATGATTCGGGAAACATTCTTCCTGAAACTATTTCAAATCTTCCAAAACCATCAATAGAACAAGCGAATTTTTTAAATTCTTCAAATTTTGCTACATTAAATCTACCGAGCATGTGGAATTATAGCACTCTATGGCACCATTTTTCAGTACCATATTCATCACTTGTAACACATAATCCGCCTTATATTTAAAAATCTTTGTAATTCTCGATAAACGATGGAATAGTGATACCGGAGATGAATCGCTCATCATTATGCAAAGTTTACGGGCTCACTAATGTTAAAATTAATTTGTTTATTTGACTGGTGATTGTGATCACTTCATTTTGTAGTAAAAAGTACTATTAATAAATACATGATTTCGATCTGCAACTGATTGATGAAAGGAAAGAAAATGGTGAAAAAAATCAAAAATATATTAGTTTTTTCTCTCTCTCTTTCTTTCTCATTCATAATATCCGAATAGTAAGATATAGAAGTTAAATGTTAAAAAGATTATATTGTATTATGTATCAAATGAAAGACATAAAAGTAATGAGCAAATGTTTCCGACGGATAACTATCTTTTCAGTTCATAAAGATTGACATTTACTGTTAGCATAGTAGTGTTAAGCAATTGTAAGATTTTTTGGATTGCTAAGAATGGTTGGCGAATTAGATATTACAATAATTGAGAGAAAAAATTAAGCCGGAATGATGTAATCGAATACCGGTAACAGTAACATATTCATCGGCATCTTTAAGAGACTGACTGAACTACAGAGAGAGAGTGGCTGAACTATAACCTTTTCTTAATAATTTATCACAACAATCTGATAAAAACAAAATTCACATAAGCAATGTTCATTATTATCATATTGCAGATGAAGGTTTCCATAATTATACCGATTATTGGTATCGGTGTAAGTATCTATCACTATTTCATAAATCGGCTATATTCTTAAAATGGTTAACTGCTTTCATTCAGAAGCTCCAGCAGATACGGGATCTGTTAGCTCTGATTCAACTTTTATGGTGATCCAATGATGCAAGACACTAAATTCTTTTTAAACTTTAACTCTTATGTTTCTTCGATTAACTTATTCCCCACTCAGTACTGAACATAATTAATGTTTTACAGTGCAATATTTTCGTTGAGTAATAATAGTAAATTACATTTTGTGCAGTGAATAATCTCAAAATAACAAAAAAAAAAAAAAAAAGGAATTTACCGAAAAGAAAATAACAGTTAGGTTATCTGGCGAGGAGCTTAATTACATGCTGCTTTAATCAACTAACCGAACTGTTTCTTTTGACCTAATACTTTTTTCATCAAACCGCTTCGCGCAACTGCTCCTTCTAACGTCTAACTTTAAGTCAGCTACTTTTGATCACAAGAAATGTGAAAGTTAAGCTCCACTATAAATAAAAGTGAGACCGATACTCACACCAGATACGCACATCATTCAAGATATGCATTATTTAATCAGTCTCAAACTCTACAGTAAATATTCTACCGCTTATTTCTTTTAATAATTTTTTTATCAATATCGGGAATATATACAATGCTTCAAGTGATTAGTAGAAAACTTCTACTTGCATATTCCTTAACTGCAAAATTGTTAACACTATAAAAATTCCAAAATATTACGGAAAATTTACATTTCTACAGTGCGTTAATTATCAACCATTTCAAATCTGTTCAAATTATCTTCAAATTATATTCTTCAAATTATATTTTGTTCAAATTATATATATATATGACATTCATCGACAGTAAGTGCAACTAACAATTTCAGCAACGAACATATTGGAAAGTTGATATTCATTTCCCTCTATTAGCATCTGATAGAGTAAAAAATCCGTAAACATATTTTTCGGAAATATATTTTAAAAAAAAGAAGAAATTTTTCATCTACTTAGCATTTGATAAAATAAAAAATTCGCTAGACATGTGCTCAGTCATCCAGTGCTGTCATTAAGTGGTTGCAAGCAACGCTATACATAATCAAAAAATTTTAAGATAAAAATATTACTGTTATATTTTTATTATATCATAATATAAGACATAAAAACAATTCCACATTAAAAGTTCATACTCTGATTTTAAAATCATGCACAGCGAGATCACAAAAACTAAGCAAAAATGGGAGAATAAAACACGATTACGAAGAACTGAGAAACGCTCCCTCGTTTAATTAACTTCGTACATTTAAACGAGATAAACATGCTTAACTTTCATTTTACCGAGCTTTTGAAATCTTTAAAAACCTTAAGTGATTTCAGTGAATTCCAGAAACGATTAAGACGTAAAAAAAGTGTTCTATTAAGAACTATACCGCAGTTTACTTCAAAAATTTGCAGATATGCTGAGAGCATTGCAGATGTTTCATTACCGACAGGTTTCCTTAAATTGAATATGCTTTTCGCTTTTTTAAACAAGATTTCGCTAATAAAGAATTGATGTAGTGCTGTCAGATATACTGGTTGAGCTGCTTGAATGACTATGCTGTTGTAAAAAAAGACTTGGAATCCAGTACTGAACAGTGTCCGCTGACTGATTATCAATCCAGGCAATGCCTTCTTTCACTAAATGCTCCAGCACTACATCAGCGCGTCGTTCATCCCAGCGCAGACGATCCATAATGAGTTCCTGAAAATAATTCGGCTTGAAAGATTTCAGATTTAAAGCCGTTTTCCGAGGATTTAGTAAAAAGTTAGATCTATTGGACTGCAAAAAATAAATCTTAGATCAAACCAGCTGAATAAACAATGTAATTACAAAAAAACCAGGTTCTACTTGTGCGTATGAAACATCCATTAGTTATATGAAAACGTAAACCATTAGCAAAGTAATTTTTATCAGCACTCACTTTGGTTACATAGGCAGCATCTTCAGCCAATTGTAAGACCCGTGAGTCATCCATGCTAAGTTCACCAGGTACACTCTGTACCAAAAATCGTCCACTTCCCAATGCAATCAATTCAAAACCATTACCAAGTACTTTCAATTTTTCGACAGCACGCAAAATGTCGTCTCTAAAAAAATGCAGTTAAACATGACTTACAAAGAAATGCTTTGTTTCCACAAGTTTATACAGTTAAATTTCTAATCGAAAAGAGACAATCTTTAAAACTTTTTCTGCAAGAGAATAGCTAAAAATTTTCAAGTGACAAGCGTGAAACCTATATCATATGAAGTAAAATTTACTTGATGTAAAACTTACTTAATAAAATCGAGCTCACTTATCACTTAGCTCACCACTTAGTTCACTAATCACTCAATAAATCTGAACCGAAACCCCAAAATTCCACTATCAACTTCTGTTCCAGTATCCTATCTTTTGATTCTCACCTTAACCTCGAACTGAAAAATCATAAAAAAACTCATACATGGTGACAGCATCCCGCCGTGTTCGTGCTCGTGAACGTAGTAGCCGATTTCTCAGTTCTTCTATCGTCATAACGCCACCATTTATGTGACTGGTCGACATACAAACTTCAACAATTTGAACAGCCAATTCATAATAAAAATCACCGAAACCAAGCTTCTCAGCCCAAAAACCTTTGCTAGCTGAAAGGAGTAAAAATTCTTATGGCCTTTTCTAGAAAAAGCGGGTAAACAATTTTCAATTCTAATTTAAAGCACAAAAAATTTGAAATTCTCGATAATTCGACGGACCAAAAACTAATTTACTTCTAAGCTGATTTATGTGCTTCGAATTCAGAATTTGATTTAATAGATTCCAAGTTTACGAGATTCAGTTTTCTCTATCACAGATGGAATGCTTTCTGTCTTGGAAAAAAATGTAATAAAAAAGAAAAAAAGCTTTGCAGCGTCTCAAATATTACCTTAAACCAAATAGCAATACTAATAGATGACTGAATAAAATAAAAAAGCTATGATGAAGAGAAATCAAAAATGAATTCCAATTTTTGCAGATTATTTTTCAAAGTGTAGTGGATAAGATCGTAATGGAAATTATCTTAATATAAATTTTTCTAATTTATTCTAGCAAGAAATTCTGTTAACTTACAAGCAAGTGGATCAACACCAACTGATGCACACATATCCTGGAAATGTCGTCGAAACTGAGAATTTCGACGAATTTCATCGCGATGTTTGTGAGCAAATTCCTCTAATTTTGTTTGAAAAATAGCAAGCTCTTGGGAAAATTGATTTAATTGTTCGCTGGCTAATTCAGTACCTTTTGCTTGAAATTTTGCCTAAAAATGCCAATGTTTTGTTTTGTAGTAAAATTTCTCAATTAATTAACAATGATTTAGTGATTTAGCAAGTAGTAGTGTATGCTTTTAATGATTAAATAAACAAGGCAAGAACCTGAAGATCCTTCTTCTGTTGCACTACACCAACTCCAACACCACGTCGGCGTCCTGCCATTTGTTTTATACTTAGCTGTAAACAAACAAGTATAATAAAATTAATTTTGCAAATAAATTACGTCGCTACGTTCTTTACCATATCCAAAACGTGAATGAAAAGACTTATAACGCTATTGACAAATAACAACAAATTTTCCGCATGAAGCTGCGAGATACATGTTTTGTCGGCAGTAGCAGCTCAATACTCTCGGCGTTGTAAAGTATGATGCAGTGAAGTAATACGTACGTGTATGATCGATTTGAAGTCCGGTATTTTTTGACCTAGAAGTTGCTCAGTACGTAAAATGGGTCAGATATACGGTATACAAATGTGATATAATAAATTTTACGTCAAATGATAGAAAGTGAGAAATATTTCACTATTGGCAATTCTCATATAGTTGTATCGAAACGCATTTCTTGACGAAATTCTCATTATCTCTGTACTATCAATCAAAAATTAACGGTAAATTTAATTTATTTTTAACATTTCTTTTAATTCGTAATATCTAATTTGTGCTCTATCTCTTCGAACTATCTATCTTTTAAGCAAACAATATCAATTTTCATTTTTCATTTGAAATTTTTAAAAAGTTGAAATTTTAGAAAATTTAAAAAGTGATGCATTTGACGTTACGATACGCACTTCAAACAGGGAAAAGTTTACGAAATGTGGTAAATGGTCAATGGGTCACTTCGCATTATCTAAAATGCCCAAAAGAAAAAGATGCTCGTTGGGCTAGAGTAGATTTGAAACGAGAGGTGGAAAATTTTGATATTGTTATTGTGGGTGCTGGACCAGCTGGTTTATCATCGGCTATACGTTTTAAGCAAATTTCAAAAGAGAAAAATGTTGGTTAGTTTTGTTTTAAGAATTATTTTTTGGATCATTTATGAATTATTTTCAAAATTCATTTCCAATGAGTTGATTAATTGAGTTGCATTGATGTATTTGAAATTATAGGGAGGGGAGAATTCTTTTTCACAACAATTCTATTTTTCATTTCAAAATTTTAAACAGTAAGAAAATTTTTTTATTTATTTATTCATTGATACTTGGAATCATCTTTCATATTGTGTTATTCCCTTTTTTATCTTATTGACTACGAATTTTGCTGGATTTTTCTATGGGCATTTATTTTTTTTTTTCATTTTTTCCTTTTTTTCACGTTTGCTTGATTAAAACTATCAATCTATCAGTAGCATTGTGCAAGTATCAAAAAATATATATGCAAAACGAATTGATTTTGGATTCCTGATATTTGAGCAAATATTTCAGATATTCGCGTTTGTGTGGTTGAGAAAGGAGCTGAAGTTGGTGCACACACATTGTCTGGTGCCGTGATTGATGTCCGAGCCTTGAATGAACTTTTTCCAAATTGGAAAGAAATGGATACTCCTGTCTATCAGAAAGTTACTGTGCGTATTTTTTTATTTATAGCTGTTTCTCTTCACTTTTTGGAAAAGCGAAAACCTCAGTGAAATGTTTTGCAGTCTCAATCGTTTGCAATTTTGACGAAAAAAGGTCGATATGCTTTGCCGTTCGTTCGAGGAACCCCACTTGACAATATGGGAAATTATATTATTAGGTAAGTTGTATTTATGTAATTATTTTCCAAATTTCAAATGCTTAGAGACTTTATAAAAATTTAGTATATTTGAAATTATTTTAAATGCAGGTTAGGCCATCTGGTGAAATGGCTTGGCGAAAGAGCAGTAGAAATGGGAGTAGAAATTTATTCAGGAATAGCAGCTCAGGAAATTCTATTTCATGAAGATGAAAGCGTAAAAGGCATTGCAACAGCTGACGTTGGAATAATGAAAGATGGCGCTCCAAAGGTTTTTTGAATTCCTTACTTTGGTAAATACTTGTAATTATTTGATGCGCAGCAAAGGTTCTGAACAGTTAAGAATTGGGAAATCAGCTGGGATATTAGTTGGAAATAGCAAATAGGTGAAAGTTTCTAATATTATATGCAACAAAGAATAGAAAACAAGCGAGATTTTATTTTGTAGTTGTTTTATTTCTCCTTTTTTAGAAGAATTTTCAACGAGGCATGGAGTTGCATGCGAAATGTACAATATTTGCTGAAGGTTGCCGTGGACATCTTACTAATTTCTTAATGGCGAAGGTAATTTTTGTGCTTTAATTCTGGATTGTAAGACTATACTTTACTCGCGCATTTCAAAGTGATTTCTTTCAATTCCAGTATCGCTTGCAAGAAGAATGTGATCCAATGACTTATGGCCTTGGTTTCAAAGAATTATGGTTAATTGATAAATCAAAGCACATTCCTGGTTATGTGGACCACACCATCGGATATCCGCTGGTAAATTTGAATTTTTGTTAAATCATTTCTAAAATTGTTAAAAGTATTTGGCAGTCAGTTAGAAAATGGCACAATATTTTCCAGGATCTTCAAAGTCATGGCGGATCGTTTATGTATCATATCGAAGACAATGGACAGCCTCTTGTTTCTCTTGGCCTTATAATAGGCCTAAATTACAAAAATCCTTACACAAATTTATACGAGGTTGTTCCGAATTTAATTAGCTATGAAATAAATGCAGGTTTCAAAAACAATGCATTCTTGATTATTATAGCCTCGAAGGTTTTTTAAGTTTCTGATTTTGCTAAAACATTTTGAAAATTTGTTTTCAGGAATTCCAACTTTTCAAGTCTCACCCATCTATTCGTCATTATCTTGAAGGGGGGGAACGGATTGCTTATGGTGCCAGAACAGTAAATGAAGGCGGGTATCAAACAGTACCGCAACTAACTGTGCCTGGTGGATGTTTAGTTGGTTGCGCAGCAGGGCTGATGAATCCAGCAAAGATTAAAGGTGTTCATAATGCCATGAAGAGTGGTATGACTGCAGCGGAAACGATATTCGAGGACTTAGGCCCGCAAACACGAAGTGAAGCTTATTCGATTAATTGTTCCAAATACGATAACAACTAATTTTAGTGTAGTTTGGTTATTTCCATTTTTTTTGAAATTTCAGCAGTAATTCCGGAAGAATTCGAACCGAAATTGAACAAAACCTATGTTATCAAAGAACTGCAACAAATGCGCAATGTTCGGCCGTCTTTCAGTAGTCGTTTAGGATGGGTGATTGGCTTACCGTACACTGCGTTTTTCTATATGATACTTCGCGGAAATGAACCATGGACTTTCAGAAACAAAATAGAAGACTGGTTCCAGACAGATTCAGCGTGGAAAGTTAGTATTTTTGGAACAGTTGGCTTTCTCAAGATTCAAAATGTTATTTTTGTATCAAAAATCAAAAATTATGAGTCCATTCGCTTTAGACGATTTTTTTTTGTTGCTTACACATTCATATACACTGCTATTTGATGAAGAATAGTATAATTGTTTATTTCATCTAACATTTCGATACGGTGCGAATTATAAATATAACAAAAGTGGTTCATGACAGTTTTACTTGCAGTCGAAATCAACTGACTACCCGAAACCTGATGGTAAAATAACTTTCGACATTCTGTCTTCGGTAGCTCTGACCGGCACAAATCACGAAGAAAATCAGCCGTCTCATTTATTATTGAGAAACGATGCCGAAGCTGAATTAACTACATGGCGTAGATTTGCTGGCATGACCGAACGCTTTTGCCCTGCAGGTATGCAGATTCGTATATTGTTACTTCAATTGTGTGTGTTAAATTCGAATGTATTCACTAATTGATTCGTCAGAGTAGTTTCTAATGAAGCTATTGTCTTTTTCAAGCATCATAATATCCATCAGTGCTAGTGAGATATTCAGTACTTAACACACAATTCTAAAAAGTGAAGCTGATGATATCCTATTTCACTATTTTTATATATATCATTTTCAGATTAGCTATGCATGTTTTAGCATTTGATAGTATTCGATAGCCGATTAAATTCATTTTAAGTGTTTGGATATTTGGAAGTGATCTAGAACTATCTCATACAATTCATGTTTTCAATTTTACGAATTTTTGGCTATTCTCGTTTTTAATGAATTTTAGAATAAAATAGCGGAAATATTTAAGCTTTTTGAATTTCATAGGTTAGGAAGACAAGAAGTAGTATTGCGGTAGCTGATTCGATTCAAGCGATTTAAACGCTTGATATCCTGATTAACGGAGAGTGTTCTAATAACAATGAAAATACTCATTTTTGTTCTTTGCTAAGATTTGTTTTAACATCATCGCGCAGTTCAGGTGTTTATGAGTATGTACCATGCGAAACCAAACTCGATACCAGAAGGCTTCAAATAAATTTCCAGAACTGTATTCACTGCAAAACATGTGACATCAAAGAACCACGCAATAATATTCAATGGGTTGCACCAGAAGGTAAATTTGAAGATATTGAATTTAAAAATCTCTGCCTGGTGAATAGCTTTCTACACTACATTTGTGTGATAAAACATTTTTGCCCTTTGAGCCATGCATGGAGAATAAGTACTGCATATACATGAAAATTATAATTGTTCAGCATATGAAAGTTTAGTCAAATTTTCAGAAATTGAAGATTCACTTTTCGTCCTGGGTTGTTTCTACTATGTCACGATTTTTGTTTCTTTTTTTTTTTTTTTTTTTTTTTTTTGTTATGCTTTTCAGATGAGGAGAATTATTTTTTTCAAATTTTCAGGAGGCGGTGGTCCGAAGTACAATGGAATGTAATGATCAGAACAATTGGAGTGCATGTTGAGCTATCCGGATTAAAATACTTTGATTTTATGAAGCACCTAATACAATTTTAAACATCAGTGCATATTTTTATATTTTGCCTTTATCGCTTTTAGGTAAATTTAGTTTAACATAGCATTATATTTTGTTATTTGTTATTTGTTATTGATAAAGTCTTTCATTATTGAATTAGGCAATCTTTAGCTATTCCTTTTTACACGGTATGTAGAAGTAGAAGATTTATAGAAGACGATTGCGTTTCCGTCAGTCTTTTTTTTTCCAATTTTTGGGTCTATAAACTTTTTCGAGATGATATTCATTAAGCAGGTTTTTTTTAGTTTCATCGCTTGAAGATAAGGCTTGAAATAGTGAAGCATTCCTACAGAAATCATGTTTTTATTTTGATTGTTCATTGAAATTAGAGTTTAAATTGTTTGTAAAACCTATTGTAATTCCACCGAATCTATAAACATATAACTTACATATGGTAATTGCCGGGTAATTTTCTTTTATTTATTGGTTTGCATTAAGTGTTCCGGTGAGTTTCAAGCATTGTTTTTATTGTATTTTGAAATTATTTTTCGCAGATTGTTTGATAATTTGCAAAAAATATGAATTTACTAATTTGTCACTGAAAGCATGCTGGACTGAATTATAGATGAGAAAATAGGATAATAGGTTTTAAAGGTAATATGAAATTTAAGAATGAGTAATAGATGGCCAATAATTAATCTTTTTTGAGATTTTATTAATTATTGGAGTTAAGCCTTGTTTAGTATACCGAAAAAAACCAGAAATTTAATAAATGGTAAAAGTTAATTGTTTGAAATAAGTGAGTTTCATAATGCATGAGATATGCGATATGTTGAAAAAGTTGGAAATTAGCTAATTATTAATTCTTATGTAATATACATAATTGCAAACAATTCCTAATGTTTTCAAAAGATTTATTAATAGCTACGTTGTTTGTTCTAAGAAACTATCAAATCTAGTAAATTAAAATTTGATATGGAATAGTTGAATAAAACTGTCTGTGGGAAAATTAGTAAAAACATAAGCGCTAAGCTCCTGATATGTAATCTTATTTAATCATCACAATGAAATGATCAGTAGTAAAAAAGTGCGACTGCGAAAATCATGAGATTAGAACTCCAGATAATTACAATTTTTCTGAGTACATTAGTAAATGAGTTAGATCTTGTAGAAGATTAAAATTATACTTAAACAGCAACAAGTCAAAGCTTTTTTTTGTTACCCTCTTTTTCGAATGAGTTAAAAACTATGTAAAATTAAGCTTAAGCAAATTTCTACTAAAAATCATTGCAGTTTTCTAGAACTTTTTTTTTTGATAAATGATTTAACTCAAAGATAATATTATAAATGAGTGGCAATCAAGTAGCAAAGTAAAGAATGATGAAGTAATTGCGTCTCTGCAATAAGTTTCATTCATTAGTTGTCATTGAATAAAACGATTATTTCAATTTCAATCATCTGCATTACGATTCAATTTAAGTCCAACGAAATGAATACATTTGATTGGTAGACTAAAAGCAAGTGTTTTCTCATACCTAAGAGTTTAATTATGAATTGTATGAAAGTTTTTTTGCCTGATGTTGAGAATGCTATACATGTCTAGTAAGCTAATTTACATGCAAATTCCTGTTATCTTGTATGTAAATCTTATATCAGCCATTTTATATCTAACCCATACCCATCATATAAAAGGTTATCTTTCCTATCAGTTTTTCGACAAGTTCGAAGTCCGACAATTTCCGGATTTCCAGACCAATCTTTAATTCAACAATTTGACTCCTGAAAATTTCCTTATTAATCAGTTCTTCAATGCTTGTGAAATCCCTTTTGCGACCAATTTTCATATTTTGCTATTATCTCTGAAAGAAAGAACGATAGGAATTGGTAAGCCATTTTTCCTAAAAAGATTTATTAAAATCCACAACTCATCGAATATTTGGAATTCTAGTTTACGTTGAAAATGAAAATTATTGATTGTATCAATGTTGAACAGCTTCGACTGCTATTAATAACATAGTTGTTTTCCTGAATGAAGGACATGTGACATTTTTTTCTTGAATGTGTTGAGAAAGTTGTTTTGAAAATTTAAATTTGCGGGGAACAGGACTAACGGTAATCTTTAAGTAGCAGAAAATTGAGCACTATGCAATTAATACATCAATAAGAATTAATTGGTCTGGAAGGTTTTGGTCTTGTCATGTATTAGACAATACATTGAAACCTCCAACCTATTAACTGCCACTAATTTTACTTGTCAGGAGTATAAAGCAACATCTGTGGTATGTGATAAACAATTTTTCAGGAGATATAAAGGTCATTTCTGGCTCAAACATGACGGCGTCGCCTAGCAAGCACAAAACTGGCTTAGAGAAATAAGCAAATATACAATTAAATTGAGAAACATTTAGACACGAATGTACTGTTGCCGTTGGACACATTTTTTTTGTACAGGTTGCTAATCACGTTCTCCAAATTCAATCATTTTCATTTCATGGATTCAATTTCTTCACAATTATAGCTTTGCAGCAGCCTTCTCAATATTTCAAAAATATTTGAAGATTCGAAAATTTAGCAAAAGACAATTAAAAATGAACTCTGAACATTATATGAAAATTTCTTCGCATGATGTCAAACTTGATTCGAAGAAATTTAATCTTTAGTACAGAAATCTTCAACATGAAAATCACAAGAGCAGATGATTTGTCAAGTGATTAAAGATTTTTGAAAAATGAATATCGGCAATAGGCAATGTAAGTTATTCTCTTTACTGGACCTCCATAAAGAAAAAAGGAGATTATTCATCACATAAATAAGCTGTACATCATACGTGAGCAAAAGGTTACCAGGTATTTATATCCATTAATATCCTGAATATGCAGATCATCATCGTCTTGTTTCATCTACTGCCTTCTTCCTTAAAGCATAATGGTGGAAACCTCATAACGCTTAGAAAACTAGTAGTACAAAATTCTTAAACTATCCAAAGTTAAGAAAATCTCTCTACCTACTAAAATAAGTCTTAAATGTCCAAATAAACAAATACACGAAAGTACAATGATAAAATGGTACTCAAGTAAATTTTCCTTCACTTCAATTTTCATTTACTAACTTCCTAAATACAGTGTAGTACATGTAATCTTGTCGGTTTCTGTAAAGAAAGCATTCTTATATTACGTTTTATGAAAATATCAGCAATTAGAAAACGAACACAAAACTTTTTGCACCACTAAAAATATTATTAATAGATAAGCTGCACCTTCGATGAATTATTAAGGGGTAATCAGCCATTCCGAGCGACAGCAATTCATCCTTCTTGATAATGCGATTCCCCGTGGTGTGGAGCACTACCATCCATGGCGCAAAATGTCCGAAGAATTGTCTAAAAAAAGAAGAATCAAGAACCCTATCAAAATAAATATAACAGTTTTCTAGTTTCATGTTGTTTAACTTCAGGTTTGGATTGAGTTTTTCCTCTCAAGTTTTGACTTTCGAAATTAAGTCTGAACGAAACGCTGGTGTATTCAGTTCTTGAATAAACTTGCATGTTCCGGCACTTATGACATGATACTTCTGATCTACTAATTGCTAATAGGAGAGACAAGCTAGGATAAAAACGCTAGGATAAAAGCTAGGATAAAAACGACTTAACGATAGGTACGCCACTGAAAAGAGGACCTTAGTTGCTGAAATAATTCGCCTGTGCGCCTGTTTTCTATAATTTTTAATCCACTTGCTTATTTCAGTGACTTTTAATTATCTACTTTTTTTGAATTATTTATAATGAATTTGTGTATAGTCTCCATGAGAAAGTGCTTGAATTATTTTTTCTAGTTACGACACTTTCTGATTCTAAGAGCAATATAGAAAGCACTGATTTGTTTACTTGCTTACTTCGGACTATAAGATTCTGTATGCTAAAATAAGAAATTTATCTACCTTTGGATTGATGACGGATTTTGCTCGAGGTCCCCAATCATATGTTACAATATCGCAGTCACTCTCATCGGTCTCTTTCGTGAGAGCTAGCCAACCTTAAATGAAAAATTTCATACATTAAGGTTATTTAGAACAAAGATAAAAAATGTAGAGGTACTGTAGCTACTACATTCGGCTGAAAATTTTGGCATAAAAACTAGAATAAACTAATACAGCGATTAAATGAATCCTAAAAATTTTCGAATTAATCTTTGCATAACGATTTTCAGTGAAAAGAACAAAAAAGAGGTCTCACCTTCTGAAATTAATTCTGCAATAAACGTGGCTCCGGGAAACTTATTCAGATCTGCTTGACTGCCAAAGCAACTGTTCTCATCAACACCCACTTCCTTCTTAGAAAAGATCAAGATTATTACATTTGGACGTAAACTAAACTTTCCTTAATGGATGTAAGTTAATTTTGTTAAAAGTTTTAAAACACTTTCAAGAAAATCAGAAATTGTTTGAATACTAATGAAAACAAAGGAAATTTACCAAGAAACTCTGCAGTGAATTCTCACAAACGCTATAAGTAAGAGAACCGGGACGCCGCATTATATAAATGAACATTAGAATCGCAATCAATAGTCCATATTTTGCTCTATCCTATGATAAAACATTTATATAAATCAGTCGGTCCAGAAAAATTTGAAAATTGTCCAGAAGAAATCTTAAAAATCATAAAACAGTCATGAAAATAACACCAAAACATACCACTTCTGAATAACAGTTCTCATCAGAAGTCTCGTGTTGAATTTGCAAGGCGTTATTTACATATAAGTTGTACCCCTGAGAAGTTTTGGTTTTGCATACCTAAATAAAAAAATTCCTGAAATTCAAACTACGAAATGGAGTCTCAATTTATTGAAAACGAAAGACAAATTTATCCATCTTAGCATAAAGATGAAAAGCATCCTCAATCAAATAATGAGAAGCGATTAGTTTAATTTGCGTAAAAAAACACACCTTTACGCCAACAACTTCATCCAGAGCAGTAATCGATTTGTCGATACATTGCTTCCACATTTTAATATTTGGAACTTTAGTGCACTTGTTTTTCCTGCCCTGAAAGGATGTATGTTTTGTATGTGTATATGTATATTTGTATATATTATAAAAAATGTAATTACCAAAACTTTACAAGGTAACAACAGCATATCAAACGAATGCTAAATGAGCTCAGTTTCATTTTAGGGGAAGATTAATGTTATTATAGGAAGTTTTGAAATCAAGGTAAATCGAAAATTCACATAGTAATACCTGTAAATACAGTATCAACTGGGCCAATTCAGGAGTTCGATCATCTAACTCTTCCCTTTCGTCAATAATTACTTCCTTGGACATATTCAACAGAACTGTAAAATTTTCAATGCAGACCGTACGATCGACAAAACTCTTCATAGTTGCAAAAATGTCACATTAAAAAACGATATCGTTATAGTTCAATCAAAAACAATATCATATAAGTCTTTCAAATATTTATGAAAGCTTAAAACATATTTTGTTTTGTATGTTTTGACACGTTTATAAATAATTGATATGATTTGCGAAAGAAACTCTAGTGAAAATATTAGCCTAGTACTTGAATGATAGTCCATCTACCTGATCTTAAAATCAGAGATAAATCTACGGTACAATAGCAGTATTTGATCTGAAATCATGGATAAATTTAGAGTACAATAGCAGTATTTGATCTGAAATCATAGATAAATCTAGAGTACAATAGCAGTATTTGATCTGAAATCATAGATAAATCTAGAGTACAATAGCAGTATTTGATCTGCCACTGTCTTTTCACTGATTCATAGATACCTTCTCAAAAAAAAAAAAAAAAAATAAAAAATTAAATTAAAATATTTTATAAAGAAATTAAAGTAAAAACAACAAAAAAAGAATAAGTATCACAACAATTAGAGTTAAAAATTAAAACGTATAGCCGTGTAGCATAAAAATTTAACGCATTAAGTTATAATGCGTTATTTATTGTTTTTTGTAGTGTGAAGATGTTTTTTTTATTGTTTTATAGTATGGTTAGGTTGGCACGCATTAAAGTAAAGGTCAAATTTGAAATGGATTTGAAATTTCACTAAAAACTGTTAGATGATGATGAAAATTGCGGTAGTTCAAATATGAGCAATAATTAAAGTTGATAATTGTATTGAAAAGAAAGAAGGATTATAATTTGCATTATGAGCTATATATCTGAATAGCTACATTGAAGGATAGATCTTTTCGCTTTATTTATTACTTCTCTTTAAAGCTTTATTTATTTCTCTTTATTTATTACTTCTTTTCACTTTAAAGTTTACTCAGAATCACAAAACATTCGATTTTGATACTGAATAAGCCAAAAACTAGGACCTTTAAAGTTTTAAATATTCAACTTTCACTTTCTATGCTTGAGATGTTAGCTGTCTATCTTGGACTAAAGTTTCCGTCGATTCAAGCAATTTTTTTTAGATAATAAAATGCAGGCCAATCTCTCTCTCTCTCTCTTTCTCTCTCTGTCTCTCTCTATTTAACAATTCCAAACAATGACAATTCATTTGGATCATTGTAAATTTTACTTCTACTTTTCAATTTAACCATAATAAAAATTTTATTTAATGAAAATTATATTCTTTTGGAGAAAAGTGAAGATTGATAGTGCTGAGTGCATTACAGTAAATTTTTCCATTGCATTACATTATCCAGTTTGTTTTTAACATATTTACTTCAGCATTATTGTTCCTTAAATTCGGCCATTCATTTTGTCCAAAATGCATCAAGAATGTTATTGAGAATTCATATTCTGAGGAGGCACAGTTTTGTTTCTTTATTTCTTTTCCATTTAGAAATAAAAGTAGGATTAAATCAATTAACATAAATTTAATAATACTCGAATAATTTCGTGCAATTTTTTCATTTAGATTATTATGATTTAAGTTAATTTCTTGCAGGTTTTTGAATATTCCATGTGCTGCAAAAAAAACTTCCTCTAAAATTCGTTTCATTAAAAATTACTTAGCTAACGTTTTGCTGCAATCAATTCACGAAATTGCTAAGAATGAAAATGTAAGCCTAATGGATACTAATTTGAGGATTTCGGTATTTTTTACTTCTCATTTCTGCAATAAAAAATTTCAATTTCCTTTTCTTCTTCTTTTCACTTTCATAATTCTTCTATTTGTTACAAGCAAATTAATAATTATTAGGGTCTGATCTTTGAATAAATTAAATTAAAATGCTTTAATTGATAGATCATTAACTTCTTTCAGCAACCATGCATGCCCGTTAAGCCTACTAACCTTGTTCATTTGCAAAGCAACTGTAAAACTTTCTCATTTATATTTTAATTTTATTATTTTGTTTCTCCAGGAAATTTTATAGCTGCAACTAATTTCTCGAAGATTTCTGGAAAAGGAAGAGAAAAATAACATTTTATGGAAGAAATATAAAGAAGAATGTGCTCGTAGTCATCGACATCTTATTCTTTTAGTGATGAAAAGTGCACTTGTGGTAGTTTTGCGTTTTTATACAAATTCTCTTTTTCCTGATCCCAACATTAGTGTAGTATTTCTTTGAGATATCTTTTTTGCATTGTTCCATTCTTAATTGTTAGTTAAGAACTAAAAGGAAATGCGAAAATTTTCTTAAAGTTTTGAATTATTTTCTGGTTTTGAAATATATATATATATATTATATATTGGCATGTTTGTGACATGTTTTTTGTGAGTGTTTTAAAATTAGTATGATTTTTTTTTTATAAGATATCAAGTTTCTTACTGTTCTTTGATTTTTAAATATCAAAAATTTATGTGTTTCCTTTCAACAAAATGTTTGAAACATTTGTGTAAATAATGTTATATTATTAATAATACGAATTGCAAATGAAGGAATCAGTTAGTATGAATTAAGCATTTTTGTCCTTAAGATGCTTACAAAACAACCTTGTAGAACATGCAGATGACATCGCTGAAAGAATTCGTTTCTTTTTTTATTCTTTCTCCAGTACATCATTGTTAGGTTGTACCTAGTAAGACTTTTAGTGAATACATGAAGGAAAAAAATTGAATTACTATTTTCATTACCAATTATTGTATATTTATCAATATTCTTATTTTAACATAAAATGATTCATTATGTTTTCCTTTTTTTTTTTACATTGAATTAGTGGGACTGAATTTTATTAAATTCGAAATCTTGAGTGGAGGGCACTGTTTTATTTTAATTATTACTGAAGCAGTTAACTTTCAAGTTCAATTGATATTTACAAAATGGGTAACGATTACTCCATACTTTTATGAGGAAAGAGCGAAGAAAGCAAGTTTAAATATTGGAACTGAAATGATTTGCATTCCAGAATCTTGTATAAAATTAATGTTTTAGTCATTATGCCATATGTTTCTTATTGGGTGATTATAAAGGATAAATTAACATTCCAAAAAATAGCAGTGAGGATGATTTTGGCTAAAGTTGAAATTTGTAATGGCAAAGTGTGCAGAAAATTTTATAGTTATCTGAGATTCTCTTAGAATATAAAACCGATTAATTTTTTTAAAAAACACAACAATAAAAGCAGATAAAGAGGAAATTGATTAGATATTCTAAATTAGTGGAAAGGAAGGATCCTTAGAAGGTGAGCTATGGTATGGTAATGCAGAAATATATTTCAATAGGAGGTTTCGACTGGCTTTCTCAAGATTCAAAATGTTATTTTTGTATCAAAAATCAAAAATTATGAGTCCATTTGCTTTAAGAACGATTTTTTTTTGTTACTTACACACTTATATACACTGCTATTTGATGAAGAATGGTATAATTGTTTATTTCATCGAACATTTCGATACGGTGCGAATTATAAATATAACAAAAGTGGTTCATGACAGTTTTACTTGCAGTCGAAATCAACTAACTACCCGAAACCTGATGGTAAAATAACTTTCGACATTCTGTCTTCGGTAGCTCTGACCGGCACAAATCACGAAGAAAATCAGCCGTCTCATTTATTATTGAGAAACGATGCCGAAGCTGAATTAACTACATGGCGTAGATTTGCTGGCATGACCGAACGCTTTTGCCCTGCAGGTATGCAGATTCGTATATTGTTACTTCAATTGTGTGTGTTAAATTCGAATGTATTCACTAATTGATTCGTCAGAGTAGTTTCTAATGAAGCTATTGTCTTTTTCAGGCATCATAATATCCATCAGTGCTAGTGAAATATTCAGTACTTAACACACAATTCTAAAAAGTGAAGCTGATGATATCCTATTTCACTATTTTTATATATATCATTTTCAGATTAGCTATGCATGTTTTAGCATTTGATAGTATTCGATAGCCGATTAAATTCATTTTAAGTGTTTGGATATTTGGAAGTGATCTAGAACTATCTTATATAATTCATGTTTTCAATTTTACGAATTTTTGGCTATTCTCGTTTTTAATGAATTTTAGAATAAAATAGCGGAAATATTTAAGCTTTTTGAATTTCATAGGTTAGGAAGACAAGAAGTAGTATTGCGGTAGCTGATTCGATTCAAGCGATTTAAACGCTTGATATCCTGATTAACGGAGAGTGTTCTAATAACAATGAAAATACTCATTTTTGTTCTTTGCTAAGATTTGTTTTAACATCATCGCGCAGTTCAGGTGTTTATGAGTATGTACCATGCGAAACCAAACTCGATACCAGAAGGCTTCAAATAAATTTCCAGAACTGTATTCACTGCAAAACATGTGACATCAAAGAACCACGCAATAATATTCAGTGGGTTGCACCAGAAGGTAAATTTGGAGATATTGAATTTAAAAATCTCTGCCGGATGAAGAGCTTCCTACACTCACTACATTTGTGTGATAAAACATTTTTGCCTTTTGAGCCATGTATGGAGAATAAGTACTGCATATACATGAAAATTATAATTGTTCAGCATATGAAAGTTTAGTCAAATTTTCAGAAATTGAAGATTCACTTTTCGTCCTGTGAGTTGTTTCTGCTATGTCCACGATTTTTGTTTCTTTTTTTTCATTTTTTTTTTTTTGTTTTTGTTAATGCATTTTCAAGATGAGGAGAATTATTTTTTTCAAATTTTCAGGAGGCGGTGGTCCAAAGTATAATGGAATGTAATGATCAGAACAGTTGGAGTGCATGTTGAGCTATCCGGATTAAAATGCTTTGATTTTATGAAGCACCGAATACAATTTTAAACATCAGTGCATATTTTTATATTTTGTCTTTATCACTTTTAGGTAAATTTAGTTTAACATAGCATTATATTTTGTTATTTGTTATTTGTTATTGATAAAGTCTTTCATTATTGAACTGGGCAATCTTTAGCCATTCCTTTTTACACGGTATGTAGAAGTAGAAGATTTATAGAAGACGATTGCGTTTCCGTCAGTCTTTTTTTTTCCAATTTTTGGATCTATAAACTTTTTCGAGATGAGATTCATTAAGCAGGTTTTTTTAGTTTCATCGCTTGAAGATAAGGCTTGAAATAGTGAAGCATTTTTACAGAAATCATGTTTTTATTTTGATTATTCATTGAAATTAGAGTTTAAATTGCTTGTAAAGCTTATTGTAATTCCACCGAATCTATAAACATATAGCTTACATATGGTAATTGCCGGATAATTTCCTTTTATTTATTGGTTTGCATTAAGTATTCCTTGAGCTTCAAATATTGTTTTTATTGTATTTTGAAATTGTTTTTCGCAGATTGTTTGATAATTTGCAAAATATATAAATTTACTAATTTGTCACTGGAAGAATGCTGGATTGGATTATAGATGAGAAAATAGGATAATGGGTTTTAAAAAGGTTTTAAAAACTTTTACCATTTTTAAAAAAAATGGTAAAAGTTAATTATTTGAAATAAGTGAGTTTCATAATGCATGAGATATGCGATGTGTTGAAGAAGTTGGAAATTAGCTAATTATTAATTCTTATGTAATATATATATAATTGCAAAAACAATTCTTAATGTTTTCAAAAGATTTATTAATAGCTACGTTGTTTGTTCTAAGAAGCTATCAAATCTAGTAAATTAAAATTTGATATAGAATAGCTGGACGAGAAGTATTAGTAACATGATAAGGAGAGATTGAAGGTTGTAATTCATAGTTTCAGTTTTTTTCTGAAGGTATAGTATTTTTTGAATGCATATAAGACCTTCGCAATCTTCAATATTTCTTTAAACCCTCTTCGTCTCTTCGTCTTTGTCAATAGTTACAGAATTCTTCAAGTACAATTAACTATAATTGGTAGTCAGTGCTGTGACAATATTATGACTAATGGAAACTAGTTCAGAAATTGAATAAATACCTTCAATTTGAAAAAGAAATTGGAAATAAAGAGTTGTGTCAGACCGCTGTGTTTACAGTTTTATTAAGAAATTGGTAAAATCTAAGCAAAAAATAAAATTAGGTGGTTAGGCGAATTACGACGATAACTATTTACTGGTCGATAGCTCGGCTCATGTTTGAAACAATAGCGAACGGTCAAATTATTTTTTCCTGATTTCTTTTCATGATGTCAACTTGCATTTGTCGCTTTTTACGATTAATGGTACTTTCTTTAATTTAGGATGGAAGTTAGTAAAATAGCATTCATTGTTAATTACTGATGAAATAGTACACTTACCTTTACTATATATAAATCAAGTTAACCAATTTATCTCAGTGATTGATATTTCAAAACTTAAGAGATAATTATGGAACTACTAGGAAGGATCTAGCATTCCACCATTCCTTTCTCTTCCCTGAAGCTGAGTTATAGAATGTTCCACAAAATTAGGCTCATACCTAATTGAAAACTATACAGTCAGCTATTTTTGAATAATTTTATTTCAATACTTCTGTTTTTTTTATCTTACTGTGTTTCTCTTAATTAAGAATACCAATTAATTTTAGATGGATTGGAAAACTTATGTATTAATTTTGTATTCTTTGAAAGCTGTAATTTTCAAATGATGTTTGAAATAGACTGAAGAAAATGAAGAAAAACGCTCTAGAAACATCTGTTTAAAATTGAACTATTGAAGTCGATCAAAATTTTCGATTTTATTGAAGTTTGAAATTGAAAAGGCCATATTGCGTGGACTCAACCGGTTTGAATCGAAAATTAACCGACGTTTGTTGACTATGTTCTAGTGAATCAAATTTCGATCAATCAATGAAGTTGTAAAGAAAAGCAATACAGAAAGTTATTTTTATAGTATTCAGTACGATTTGTTATTGCAAATCTTACATGACAAACAGGATTTTTGACAGTATTTCTACGCCTGATTGATTATTCATTTATTTTTTTTTGTCCATTTTTTTCCAGATGAAAATAATTATAATTAGTGATTTTTTAAATTAAACCATTTTTTTCTTACTTCTCATCATTTTTTGTATCACTATTTTTTTAATGATACGAAAATTAGATTGTTAAATGTTGTTAGTTAATTTATCATTAGCTTATTAAGGTTTCTTTAGAATTATAATTCAAGCAGCATTTTTAAAATATCAAACTAATAAATTAATTTTATCAAACACATAAACATCAAGAAAATGACCGCTTTGAAACCGGAACACATATATCAAGGTAATCTCGGCTTATGATACTGCATGGGTAAATATGATTAGACCAAAAAAAAAATTGAAAAACTAAAATTTAAGTGGCGGTAATCAATTAATCGATTAATGGATCATAATCAGTTAATCAATCTAGAATGCTACATTATTCACAAAGATAATGGCATTTTGACATTTTGAAGGTACCTTTCTGTATGGGTCGCGGCGTCATCTGAAGTTAGATGACTAGCACACAAAACGGATATAATATATACAGATATTAGGCTCATTTCATATTTGTCATCAAAGTGAATCCTCTTAATGTCATTTAAAATCGTACAGTGAAAATAAAGTGACATTAGTTTTTGACAAAGAATAATATCAAGATGAACGGTCGTCTTTTAACACTAATAATCTCTACACTTTTGTTTATCGTCGTTTAACCATTCATCATTTTTTGGACATCGATGAGCAGACAGATCTAGTTGTCACAGTTTATCTTATTGTCATCATTCTTTTGTCTCTTCTGCAAGTTTTTGCAATCATTTTATATTAAGTTTTACTTTCTTTCATTATTTAATTTCATCCGAGCACAATTTTTTCGTTTTCGCAAGAAAAATCTAATTTAGAGAGTTCCACTGTAATATGAAAGAGATAATGGCTGATTTGATCGAACATGATTCAAATTTCGCACGATATGTTGAAGTGACTTGATTGTGACTCATTGATTCGTTAATTCGAGAGTGTTAACTTCACTTTAAACATTTTCCTTTCTTACTTTTCACGCATTTCATTACAACAAAGTTAGATTTATTTGAAAACAAGTAAAGACAAAATACTTGAAAACTATTTTTAGAGTTTTTTCACTCATATTGGAATTTATAAAAGTTTTTTTACTCATATTGGAATTTATAAATTTTTACTCATATTGGAATTTATAACATTAGAGAGGAAATGAAATTGACTTTAATCGCGACACATTATGACACAATAATGGTACGGGAATAAATAAGGCAATTTGACCTTAACAATATTGACTGAGTGAGAACTACCATTCCTGAATGTAAATTACGCAATTATCTTCATACCGATTTCACTCGAAGTTATAATTCACAGTTATGAATTTTCGGGTAATGTGAAAATTTTTGATGTTTTCCGTTAGAGGATGTGAAAATGTCCATATTTATAAAACCAGCAGAAGACGTGGAGAAAATAAAACAAGAAAATTAGGAAACGATTTCTTCTCATCACTTTCATAATACTAGTAATCATTCTGAAAGAGGTGTCTCTTTTCTCTTTTCCCAGTCTTTGTTCTAAAATATTTGTTCTAAAATATGTAAGTAATATGCTTAAGTAGCTCTCGGTGATAAGTATACCATAAGTGGCCCTATTGCTTGTTACAATGTTTCTTTATATTTATTTAAGCCAATCATTCTCAAATCATTTTGGTTAGATTGATTTTAAATATCAATATTTTACATTTTCTTGTTTATAAATGGCATTTAGATAAATAATCTACATATTGTACCGACTGATTCAAGTGACTGATAAGTGATGAAGCATCGCTCAAATGCCGAACGAGTTTTTGTTTTTTTTTTTTTTGAAAAATTGAATCATTCCTTTTTCTAAGCGCCATTCACGCGTTATGGCTCTTTGCTCCAGAATTTTTCATTCCCATCATTTTTTCCTCATCATTGCTTTACCTTTGTTTTATATTACTCATTTTTATCTATTTCTGGAATTAAGTGATCCTACAACAGTATCAATAATTTTCAAATGGACTCATTATATTAATTCTCAAAGCAAAGATAACAAACGATTGTTTTTTATTCGAATCGATATTGAAAATAATTATGCTTAGATAAATGGCCTACGATCTCTACAGTAATAGTATAAGTTTCATTTTTGATGAAAGTTTTAACTAGGTAAGTTTCTTGACTACAGAAGTGTAGAAAATTAGAAAAACCACGCAATTTAGGGCCAAATAAAACGAGAACATTGATAATAACCAGTTGAAAATGGGAATGCTTATTCGTTGGAGACATTCAATCAAACACACATAAAAGTTAACTAACCATCGCTTGCCACTTGACAGATCATTGGGAGCTTTTGCCGTTCCAGAATCCATCTTTCTCTTTTCCGCATTGTTTGGTCTTTTTTGACAACTGCTATATCAGGTACGAATGAATGGTTGCAATGAAACATACAGAAATAGCAACGAAATTTCCCAAATCAAATCCGTTTTATGTTTATTAGAGATTATAAATGATTACAAGACAGTATTGTGCTTTATTGATTTCTGTTCATTTGCTGGGAAATTTCTATACTTTGCAAGAGTGTAAGATATTTGTAATGGAGCAGGAAGTAGAGCAATGTAGAACTAATTATCATTTTCACAGCCTTTATTTTTCAAGCCAAATAATTCTGGCGGTATTTTCTTCTACGCAACACTTTTCCTAAGGCGCTTTTATCAAGCGTAAATCGCAACATTTATTGAAATTTTTTCCAAAATTCTGTCTCATTTTTGCGAAAAAGAGACGGAAATCGAGTAAAAAAATTGCATTTAAATCGTTGCGCTGTAAAAATTTCCGGTTTTATTGAAACAGTCTTGAAATTTTTCAAAAAAGTTCGCCGCTTCATCGCTCGCCAATAAATTCGAACTTCTGATGGATTTGAAGTTTCACTGTCAACTGAAATTTTCGATAATTATTGGTGTGGAAACATGAGAAATGAAAAGTTATTCTAATCATATTCTCATGATTTCATAGCTCCCCTTAAAATGCCAAAATTTGTTAAAATGTCAAGTTGAACTTACGTGTCCTTGAAATTGTTGCTTGGTGTTGGCATTAAACCTTTTCTCCTTTTCTTTCGGCATACCAGTCGTTAGGTGAATCATCATTACTTTCAACCTGACCATTCCATGGAATAAACAATAACAAAGGAGCAGGCTTGTCGTTTTACAATTAAATTTAAATTATAATTAGTGGTCGGGATAAGTGGTATTAAAACAAATTAACAAAGCAATGATTTAGAAAATTTTTGTTGACAATCGTTGTCCTTTTGTCATAAATAGTAATGTTTATATTTACAGGTATGAAAATTGCTACTCATGTAGATATAAAAGTAAACATTTTCAACAATAGGACATATCTTAGTTTAATCTTTTCTATTATTGTTAGGCTATTTAAAAAATTTTTCTATTTATTCATTTGTAAGATGTCCGATTGATCAGAGAGATATCAGAGATGGATATCAAAAAACTATGATTGCCAATAAATGATAATGACATTAATGTTCCATGACAGCTATGACAGTTTCATTTATTGCCAACTTATTGATGAAATTACTAAATCTCTCGCAGTTTCCATTTCCTCTCATTAAAAAAATTTGATCTGTAAAATTGCATGAAAGAAGTGATTGAACTTTTAATTTGCAAAGGATTAAATTATCGGTTACGCAGTGATTGTCGGATACATTGATTTAGTAGACTTTTTCATCAAAGCTCAGCAATAATATAGTTCTGATAATTTCAATTTTTCAAATTTCTAATGTAAATCGATCGATCATGGAAGATTAATTCAAATTCATTTTTGTTTCATAATATTGCTGATTTTGCATTTTGCATTTCTGAAAAAAATCAGTTTATCATTTCAAAAATTTTGAAAATTTAGCTCTTAAAATTTAGCTTTGAATTCAATCTGTTTTTAACTTGACAAGTTTTTTATGACAAAAATTGGTTCGCGAGAAAAAATGTAACAGATGGAAAGTTTCAATAAAATCTTTCCCACTAATGAGGGAATTTTGGCTGCTTTTTTATTAGCAAAGTATAAATGTAATACACAAACTCATTCGTTTCGTGTTTCATGTGAACTTTTATTCCATCTACTTAATCGATTCTTAAGTTTTTCATTTTTGATCTTTCTTTGTTTTCCTTGCAAAAATTTACTGTTCCGTTTGCTGCTTGAATATTTTTAGTCATTTATATATTTCTGATTATATATTCACTAACTGAAAACTCTCTGATGAATTTTTCTGAGATAAAAATGAATTTCCTGGAAGTTGTAATACAATTATAAAATGATCTGACACTTCAAGTCTTCAAACATAAAATGATTTGACACAATTATAAAAGCGATTTTGTTTTCATTTATTATTTTAAATTAGTTTCCATGAATTTAGTGATAAAAAGTTAGGTTCTGTCAAGAATTTTCGTTTTAAGTTTTTTAGTATGGCGCGAGAAATTTTTTTAAATTTTCCGTTTTCAAGCTGCAAATGATATAAAAGAGTTTAGGGTACTAAATATTTCAGTTTTTTTTTTTTTTTTTTTTTTTTATTTCTACGGTAGCTTCAGCATCAGTCGAGGTAAAAAGTCAGAAATTGAGCTTGCCATAAATCAAGGATGTGTTATAATTATTTGCAGTCTCTGGAGATGCATGGTAAGATAAAAGACGAATTTTTACTAATTTAAAAGTGAACTTTGTTTGTGTAAAGTAAGACAATACCCTAAAATAAAATTGTTAGTATGTAAAGTTTAATAAATTTGTGAAGACTGTCCATTGATATCATTGTTTTGCATTTGTTTTAACTTTCAGTGGAGCATATTGTTATTTGTTAACGACTAAAATTTATTCAGCTTGCCCGACCTGATTTATTTATGTAATGAAAACAGAGAATTAATTCAAATATATCATCCAGTCAGTGTTTGCCCACCTGCCTCATTTAATGATAAATAAAATCATCTCTAATATTTTGCATACATTATTAATCGCATCATATATATATATAGTCAACATCATTGGCTTCGTCAGCAAATTTTAATCTTTAATTTCAATCTATCCTTACCTGTACGAAAAATTTAACTAAAATTTAATTTTGTTTACATATTTATATTGAAAAGATTAAATTAAAATTGAAAATAAAAATTGCATTGTTCATGCCTTTCTCGTATTTCAACTTTTTCTATAGCTTCTCATACTTTTTTTCGTTAAAATATCTTTCATATAAGACTGAAATTCTTTTGATAAAATAAATAATCAATGATCTTATTGAAAAGATGTTAAAACATGTTTACCAATTTAATTCTGTCCTTGCATTCCTGAAAAGGAATGTAGAAGAAGACAAAAGGTTATTATGATTTGGAAAATAAGTGAACTTCTTGCAGACTATTCCACTATCTATGACCCCAGTAACTTGATCTATCTGAAATCTTCCTATCTGGCATAAAATCTAAGAGATATTTTCGTTATAGGCATAAAACAATAAATACCAATTGTTATTCCATCTTTTACTATCCGCAGATATTTGCTCATCTTTGACTTTTATTTTCCAATAGTTTTACAGTATTAGGAAGATCAGAATGAAGACCGAGATATCCAAAATAGTCAAGACCGAGATATCCAGATAATCAAGATTTTTCTTAACATTCTCCCAAATGTGACGTGAGCGAATTGCGATGTAACCCCTTTTTTGTTTATGCTTTCATTTTTAGTTTCTATTAGTTTTTTTTTTCTCTATCTTCCCCTTTTTCTCTTTTTCTCTTCATGGAACTTTGGTTCAAATTCATTAGCGGGATGGACGATGCGCACAAATCGCAACTTCACCTTCCTTCCTATCTAATATTCAAACTTCAAGGACTTTGAGTAATTTTTGATAATCGATACGATCTTTACCTGAATCTGAATTGATTTATCCTTAAATTGAAATAAGTACTTGAAATTAAATATTTTTATTTTATATTTTAAATAGCAGAATGCATATTCTCTTTCTCTTTTCATTCTTGTTTTAAATATTATTAGCAAATTTATTGCTAATTATTGTAACAATATTGCTTTAATCATTGCAAAATGATAGAAATGCCTAACTTGACAGATATTATTATTCAATGTTTTACACTTAGGCATTTGATAGTTTCAAATTTGAAGATCTCATAACAAAACACTAAAGTAATAAATATTTTAAATTGCATTAAGGATTTTAAATTTAATGCTATTTAAAAAGAAGTTATTGTTCATTCAAAAAAATGATGATTCCTTTTTTTTTTTTTTACATACAGTCTTTCTTGGCTAAACTTCTAATTCAAATTGAAATTTTACAAATTTCAAACTGGCATATGAATCTTTGTCAAATTATGATAGGCATAATTGATAATATTAATTAAATGTCATTTAATTTTACCTCTCCTTATTTGTATTTGTGCAAAGTAACTGAATTAAAGTAATTGCTCATTATAGGCCAAAGATGAACGATGGTAAGATGAGAAATATTTTACAATGGAAATAATAGGATCAATGACAAAATGCTAATCATCTTGAAGAAATGATATGCAAAAACCATCTGCTTAACTTTCTCTTTACTCTCTTTCAATTTCTGTCCTCTTCACAATCATCATTTTCTACTTCTGAAATTAAACGCAGTAGAATAAGAATTTTCTGTTTTCTTGGATATAGCTGGGTCAAATTATCTTGAATTAAGATTTATTTGAGCCTAAGATTGAAACATATCTGAATTTCTGCTTTTTTTTTTAAGGAAATTTTGCTTGGAAAATTATTGCAACAATTGAATGGTTTTAGTACCACTAATTTCCTAATGTAAATATAACCGAAGGATTAATTGCAGAATTTGTTCGAAGATTTCGAAAAAACTGGACAAATTCTTTTTGATTTTACTTCCTCACAATGATATTACTTTTTTTTTTTGCAGGAAAATCGTTGTTAATCATTACGAACCTATAAATTTGATTATCTGATTAGTTCATCTGAAAATTATTTACTAACTAATCTACAATCGAATTAATTTAAACTTTTGTTCTCTTATTAGTTCAGCTTTTATTCGTAATCTATTTTTATGTTAATTGCATTTCATTTTTTAAGAGATTAAACTGAAAATAATTTAGAAATAAATTTTCTATCGGTTCACTACCGGCGACACAATTTCTTGCAATCGCTGCACACATTTGCTGTGCAAGCATCTAGAATTATTTTTTGATTTTGAAATCTTTTTTGGGTCACTTATTTTTTTCATCTGAATTCCGCAAACTAACATCTCTCTTTGTGTTTAACAATGATTACGGCTCAACTTCTATGGTTGGTGATGGCATCCGAACTATGAAGCATAGTACGATGATCCATTTTTAAAAGTAAATTTTTCGGCGAAGTTACTTTCTTCTCACTTATAAATTAATTTATTTTTTATGGCCAAAAACTGGCTAGAATTGTCATGTAACGTCGGTAAATGCAAAGATATTTATAAATTATAAAGTAAAACAAATTCTGTATTCAAGCGTTTAAGTTAGGTATCCCATTCATCCATAGTCTTTTAGAGGAACTGAATTATATGGAACGATTTCAAGCGATGACAATTTTCTAACAGGTCAAGTTGGTCATGAAGTTGACCATTGGATATTTATAATCTGTTTATTTGCCAGATATTTATTTATATGTTTGTTCGCTCATCTAATCAATTCATGATTATTTCAAGCATTATAATTTAAAACAGACACAATAACCTTTGACATTAACGATTAATGTTTGAACTCTATCCTTTGATACTGCCTTCTTTGTGGTCTTTCTCATTCATTTTTTGGCAGAGTAAAATAGATGATGACTATTTAAACAAAAAATTGAGCTGAGATTTCTTGGGTTTTTTCAAATATCCTATTATTATGGGAGGGAATGGCGACAATGTTTAGAATATTTCCTTTCTTCAAAGTCAGCTTCGTTTCTCGCTTATTTAAGATCTAGTTTTACAACAAAGCCTAACTGAATGAAATAGGGGTGCTGTTTTGCCCTTTCTTTATCTTTCCTTTTTCTTCTATTTTTTTCTATTCTTTATTATTTTCATAAAATCATTTTATTCCAAAAGACTGCTTTAATTATCAATTAAGGCAAAATCACCTTTTTAAATCTATTTACATTTTACAAAAATCCCTGCGTCACAATCTAGCGTATCTTTTTGTTTATTCACTTGCTTTGACCAGGACAAGAGTAAAATTGATTTAAATTCATCTGATACATGAGTTAAAATTAGGTTTCAAGAGGCTTCCGTTTATTAATCGATGTTTATATACGGCGAGAATTTCTTCGTCATTTTTTCATTAATCTTAAATATTAAATCTTAAATATTTTCTAATATTGATTGAAACTAAACTGAAATTTAGCCACTACCCTCGCTTAATTTATGATGAAATTTCCAGTACTTTAATAGAAGGGAATAGTATTGAAATTTTAAGAATCTGCAATAAATTAATTAAATGGAGTAATTAAGATAGTAGTTGATTCATCCATCAGATTATTTAGATACTATGGATCAAACAAACAAATTATATCAAATCATGGTTTAGACCAAGAAGCTTTTTCAAATCTGGATTATTCAGTTTAGTATGATAATTATTAGTTCAAATACCTGAATGCATCTTTTTCCATTATGATGCTGGAAAGAGAAAATATGAATGCATGTCTGCAGTAACCTTGGAAACCCCTTGCTAGTAACAGTTATTTCAAACTTTTTGGTTGCTACCAGATTGTATTCCGTTTGGTTTGATATTTCGCTTTTTCTTTTCTTTTAGTCCTTTTTTGATTCTATTTTAGCTTTTACAATCAAGATTTTTTTCTCGGAAAAGGTTTGCACTTCATGAAATGGTTAGTACGTGCACAAGATAAGTGGATATAGCTTGGCTTTTTTTGATTGTAAATTTCAGATACAAATTCTTATTCTTGTTCCGCCACTGTAGGAGGATAAGAAGAGAGCACCAAAATAAAATGCATATTTCTTGACATTCTGGATACCAGAGAATTTTGGAATATTTCCTAAACAAGTGAATTTCTCTTAAACTAACTTCTCTATACACTTTTTTGCACTTTATTTGAATTTTCGAGAAAATTATTTTGACTAAGAGAAAACAAAAGAAAAAAAATATAAGCAAAAGAAACAACACTAAAAATTTCACAAATAACGAAAATTGAACGACCGTTAGAAGTTAATTGTTATCAACTTCTGTCTGCGTTACTTTTCACAATGTAGAAACATTTCTGCGAATAGAATTTCTATTGAAATTAGAGGTGGAATCACCTGTAAAGCACTTTTAATAAAGCCTAGGAAGAATAATAGATAGGAACATTTTAGAATACCGTGAAGACAAATTTCGGAAATGTCAAGTAAGCAAAGTGACGGATTATTAGTCGAAGGGTAATCGGTTGAAGTCATATGATTACTGAAGATTAAAAACTGATGCTATGCAGGAAGATGTATTCAATTTATTAGAAGTTGAAAAACCCATCTAATTTGTGTCTATTTTTTGAAAAATTTCGGAGTAAGAAAAATGAATCGATTTAACAGATTTAAACTTATTATTCAATGCTATATTGTCCAGCTTCCGATTAACATCAGTTAAATAATCTAAATGTTTGTGCTGCGACAAACTTTGTTGTCAAAAAAATAGCGGTAAATGGGCGCAAACATCGCTTTCAACTAAATGCTCCTCGATCATTCAAAGCTAGTAATTAAAATAGCTTTTGAAGTTTACATAATCATAGTTATTTCAAAATCATCTTGGTCCTGATAGTATTGATATTATAATCATAAACTTTTCATTAATACAATTGCATTAAGCATAGTTATAACCTCTGTCATTGTATTTTCATCTTTGCATTTAGACATAATATCAGATAAAATTTAACAAGCGTTGAATACTTTTAATTCTTTTTAATCATTTAGTTGTGATTGCTATTAAACTTCAATATGGACTGATTTTTTTCATGAATTTTAGTTTTTCTTCTCTCAGATATCTTTTTCATTTAAATCCATCAAAACTTGTGATTAGTTAAAAAGCACATGATAGTTGAAAAAATGAAAGTTGGAATTTGAAGACTATTTACTATTTAGCGGTCATTATACCTTTTCCTTTTCTACTTAACGATTATCCTGTTCTTTCCAATTTTTGATTTACTTTGAAGAAACTATTTTTTAAATTCTCTCTTTTATATTCGTGTCATATATTGGTTTAAGACCACTTTATAACATTTTCGCGTCTTTTTGCAGATTTAAATTTGAAATTTATAATTCCTTCTCATACATCTTTTTCCTTTCAAATGTGGAATTTGAATTTGTTTTCTCTATTTACTTCCCACGTTTTTCGTTTTTTTCCTACTCACTTTAAAAACTTTAATCACAATATCTTTTCCCATCATAGCTTCCATTGGGGACTGCGTTACATCTATTTAGTGTTATTAAATTTCCAAATTAACCAAATTCACTAAACCCGTGGAATCTAAAAAAAGATGTTATGTAACAGTTAATAAGTTACTCTGACGTTAATTTATTTCTCGATCTGCTAGCAAGAGAAAGAATTGTCCTCAAAACTTTCTAAATTCATTTTTCACTGATATCAATCTGATAATTCAAAGTGTTTCACTTATCCATTTGCTAAATCGGGTGAAAAGTCTTTTTCTGAGATGTGCAGAGAAAAAATACATTATCTATTTAGTAATCAGATCGATGAATACTGAATAATAAGTTCTAATAATCATTGTATCTCTCCGGGAGTGACAAATGAAATAAATTTGCATAAAACAAAATATTTGCACATACAATAAAATATTTGTGTATATAATAAAATATTTGTATAAACATATGTGTGTTAAGTATTGTAAAATATAGAAATATTTATTCTGAAATATTCATATGAAATATTTTGACGGATCAGGTTGTATCAAAAGCAATACAGAATAGAACTTGCCAATATTGAAACATTTGGAAACATTCATTTGCTTTAGAATTATTCGATCGCTTAAAAGGTTAGGAATTCGTTAAACTTTTCGAAATTTTGCCAGTCATTAATCGAAATCCAGCTAACTTAAACTGCATCACTCCTCAAAAAAGCTACCAACATCTGCAATAAATTGAAGCCTTATAAATAATTCAAATTTGTAAGATATCAAATTTAAAAATGAAATGTTGCGCCATGTTTGTATCGAATTTAACAAAGATAAGAAAGGGTGAAAGAAGTTGTAATAACAGAAAGAAGAATTCATTCAGCATTTTTAGTTTGTTTGAAATACATATTAAAAAATTGAAAATCTAATTATGCAACTAAAAAACTGAAAATCTAATTGTGCAACTTGCCTTGCAAAATATGAAATACTTTTTTTCAAAAGTGTTACTGCAAAAGAAACTTTTCTCATCTCTGTTTTCATTATTGTTATACTGTGAAGATTTGATGTTTGCTTACTAAACATTTTACTTCTGAGACATTTTCGTATTTTCGTTTACTTTCTTCATTCATTTATTTATTTCTTTTATTTTCCTTTTTTATCTAAGAATTAGAATATTTTTAAAGTGATGTAAAGTGGAAAAGGAAAAAGGTTTTTCTATTCATTATTATTGCAGTAATAATCAACCGAATTGGAGAAGGAAAGGACAGTAAAGACGAAAGAAGAAAGTGATTGCTTGTCAGGAATTCTCTAGGACAATTAACGACTGCGTTAGCTCTTTCTCTTTACTTGGAGTAGTAGAGAAATTTTTCTTTGACAAGATGGCATTGAAACGTTCATCAGGTGTGTCTTCACTAAGTTCATTATTTCCATCACCCGTTTCACTACTTTATCGAATGTTTCACATACGTGGCAACCAAAAACGTAATATTCTTCTCAATATTTTATCCTTAATTGGAGCTTATTGGATCATCACTACACTGATCTCACTTTCCAATCGTGATCTTGTAAGTTATTCCTTTCTATTACCTTAGATCATTGTAATTCTTTTTATCATTTACTATAAACCGTATTATCATATTAATTATTTTTCTGCTTTAACTGATTTTATTCAAACATATTTCTCAAACGATTGAAGATTTATACTGAAAAACTCAATAAAGATATTTTTTAAAAATCTCAACGGAGAAGATATAATTAATCGGTTAAACTAAGACAAAGCAACCATCTATTGATTGAATTGACAATGAAAGCAATATTCTTACAGTGATAATTGAGAATTTATGATTGACTATTCTCTGTTAATATTACTGAACGAATAATTTTCAAATGAATAAATCCTTCAGTACCTTACAGGAACGTGATACACAGGGACGCAAGTTGTCGTTGAAGGAACCGGTTGGTCGACAATTACAATTACAAGAAGAAGGTTACGTTGCAGTCGATGATTCTAAACAACAACAAGAAATTATTAATAACAATCGCAGGAAAGAAATCCTACATGTACCTCAGCCTCATAGGAATCTTCCAGAATTTATCGAAGGTGAGAAGTTGAAAAAATTCGAACAAGCAAATGAAATCCCTGGAGAAGATAATAATGGATTAAAAAAGGTAAGGAAATGATACTTTTGTTTTGATTTTAAGAACTAAATTTTTCATGGTAGTTCAAAAATTATAAAAATATCCATTATTAAGAAGTTTTCCAGCCTAATATTCCGCAACCAAAACATTTTGTCTATATGGAAGATAGCCCAATTTATAAACAAGGCGATCCAAATCAACCTGGTGAATTTGGCACTGGTGTAAAAATTGACAAAGAGGTATTTGAATTCCACTGAAAAAGACGAGAATACAATATAATCGTTTTTGTCCAATTACTGTAATCCTTTTTTTGTGTAATAAAAAAATATCATATGAAGATAAAATCTTTCAGTGATGCTTTTAAAGCAGCAATATTTTTATCTCTTTGCATTCCATTGCATATTCATAAAATTTGGTTAAACTTATTATTGGCGTCATTTGCAGAAATTATCGCCAGAAGAGCGCAAGCTATTCGACGAAGGATTCACCCGGAATTCCTTTAATGAATATGTGTCCAATATGATTTCCATACATCGATCACTTCCAAATAATACCGATGAATTGTTAGTTGAATTAAGAATTGAAAATTTTTTTTTTACCGAAAGTTTTAATTATCGGTAAGCATAATCGCTTCTTTCTCAAGCACTTCGGTTCTTCAATTAATTTCTCTCAAAATTTATTAATTTTTTTATTTCTTTTTTGCTTCCAATTTAATTTTGTCGAAAATTAATCACCTGATCACCTGAAATATTTTTGATAGTGCTACAATAAGAAAATGATTAACAATTGGGAAAATTTCTACAACCATGAGATAGAAAATTTGCGACAAAATTTTGTGGATATTCTGAACTCTGTAAGCTCTATGAATCTAGATCCGAAAGTTTATGAAGTTTTTCACGTAACTGAGTTCATAATTTTACAAACTAAAAGAAAATGCAAATTCCAGATGTCAGAAAGCATCTTATCGTGATGATCTGCCAGATACATCGGTGATTATTTGCTTTCACAACGAAGCCTGGTCAGTACTTCTGCGCACAGTACATAGCGTGCTGGACAGAACACCTGTTCATCTGCTTAAAGAAATTATCCTAGTTGATGATTTCTCCGATTTAGAGCACTTAAAGGTGATATTGAGGAATCATAGACAATAATTATGGCTGTTTGATGAACTTTAAATAGATTCGTACCTGTGAGATAGAAGCGGGTGCAAACCTTCAAGCGCTACCGTCATCACAATGACAGTCTAATCTACAATTGGTTATTGATAATTTATCATTTTTCGGGTGGTGGAGTATTCTTTATAAGTTAACTTCGTTGATAAGTGCTGCCCGATAAATTTGCTCTGTACTATTATCTTGATTATCGGTTACATCGGCTTGTTTCATTGAGAATTAATTTCTTTCTTATAATGGAATTAATTACTCTTACTTGCTTCTCATTAGTACTATCATAGAGAGTAATGCACTAACTAAGGTAATAGCTGAAATACGCATTAGTCTCAATTTTTTTAAGTATTGCCGATGATATAATGAATTTGGTAATAAAAAAAAATTCTGCTTGTTTTCAAAGAAGATAAAAATTATGTTTGGGATTATGATCATCTAAAGAAAGGAAAATTGGTTATAGTATGATTTTGATTCAACTTCCAGAAACCACTAGAAGATTATATGAATCAGTTTGGTAAAGTTCGAATAATAAGATTGGAAAATCGGATGGGTTTGATTCGTGCTCGTCTTAGAGGTGCTTCGGTTGCAACAGGCAAAGTATTGACTTATTTGGATTCACACTGTGAATGCATGAATAGTATGCAAATTTTTGTTTTTTTTTTTTCAGGTTCTTTTGAATAATTTCTAAATTTAAAAATATAAGGTAAGATTAAATCGAATCTAAATTCATTTCTTTCGTTTACTTGTTCTAAGCCCCTATTCTTTTTGTTTTAATTTTTTTTTTTAATTGTTTATCGCATTCTTCAGCACACTGATGCATATTTTCAGGATGGCTTGAACCGCTGTTAGACCGAATAGCACAAAATTCTACATACGTGGTAACACCTGTAATTGATACAATTAATTTGGAAACATTGCAATATCATTTGTCAAACCATCGTCGTTTGAGTGTTGGCGGGTTTAATTGGGGCCTTGTTTTCAATTGGCATACACTACCAGATCGAGATTATCAAGCTATGAAATCACGAATTGATCCCATACCGTTAGTTATTCTCATTCTCATTCAGAATTCTCTTGATTTGATGCTCAAATAATGAAAACTGGTGAAAATTTTTCATAATATCGCAGTGGCAAAGTTTTCAAAAAATTACAAATTTTCAGATCTCCAACGATGGCCGGTGGTTTGTTTTCCATTGACCGAGCTTACTTTGAGAAACTTGGTGCTTATGATCCTGGTTTTGACATTTGGGGCGGTGAGAATCTCGAAATATCGTTTAAAGTGAGGAAGTTTTTTTTTTAGGATTTTCTTAATAATAACTCAAGTAGTCTTTTAAATTTTGTGTTGATTTAGCCAGTGAAATAGTGCTTCGATTGAGGATCCTGAAATTTTTTTAGATATGGATGTGTGGTGGTCGATTGGAAGTAGTACCATGCAGTCATGTTGGCCATATTTTTCGTAAAAAATCACCTTATAAGTGGAGAAAAGGTGTTAATGTATTATTGAGGAATAATATTCGATTAGCTGAGGTATTTTATAGCTTATCTTGATTACGAAACTTGCAAATTTATTGCAGTTTTCTAGAAAGTAAATTTTGCGCTATAACTTTAAATCTTTTTGGGTGAAACTTTTTGAAAATAATTGTAAGATATTTGTCAAAAAGGACTACAATATAATTGAGAATTTCACTACCGTTTTGAATTTTTCGGATTTAAAATTTACTTTGAGGTATGGTTGGATGATTACAAAGAAATTTATTACAATCGGATCAATCATAAGCTGGTATTTTTTTTGTTTACCTTTACTATAAAGTAAAGAAATGGAGTGCTTGATGTCCTTGATTTTCCATCTACAGATAGCTTATCATCCCGAAGATAATTTTTAACTTCCATCAGATGATTCGTTTATTTCCCATACGAGAAGGTTATTAATATGAATGCGTAATGTAAGAAATATATCAATTTAATATGACAAATCTAATATAGCTGGTATTTCTTTTTTACCTTATGAAAGTACTATATTACCTCAATAATACTTTACTTACAACAATTCTTTTATTTCTTCTTTGATGGTGTATTGGTGTAAAGTTTTTGCAAAGGATAATTTGAGATTGATTTTGGTGATGTGTCAGAACGGAAAAAATTACGCGAACGTTTGAAGTGTCACTCATTTAAATGGTATTTGGACAATGTGTTTCCGGATTTATTCCTACCAACGGAAGCAATTGCAAGTGGTGAAGTATGATTTTCTTTTCAGCTATTTACCTAATATATGACTTCCCTATGCCTCTCTCCAATTCGCGTGGCATTTTCAGTGATATTTACTGCCTTAACTTCATCCTTGTTACGGTTAAATTTTATAAAATAAGCAATAATTCATTAAAGCTGCAGAGAGTGATAAGAAATGCTAGGGAAAATATTTACTCATTTTTTCTTGGAAAGCGATCTTTAGAAATTTTAAAATGTTATGGAAATTGAAAAAATATAGAATCTATGGATTTATTCAGATTTCTCCATCTCAGTCTTGAAATGTAAAATATAATTCTTGAGATTCGTAATCTTGGAAATCGAAAGTACTGCGTGGATCATGATGTTGGTCGGAATGCTGTGAACACTAGTGTAATACCATATCCATGTCATTTACAAGGCGGTAATCAGGTATTTTGATTAAAAATGAAATAGATTTTTGAAAGAAAACTGTATTCTATAAATGGATTCATGAAGCAGAAATATAATTAATAATTATTAATTACTGTTGGTAAAATTAGAATTCGGCAAAATTCTAATGTCAACAGTCTTATCTAGTCAATTATTACTTCTCATAACTTTATGATTTGTTAATGCAATTCAATCCATTTATATCACAACCATCATTCTAGTTTTGGATGTTAAGTAAAACTGGTGAGATACGACGTGATGAATATTGTATTGATTATACGGGTCGCGGTTCACCAATAATTTATGAATGTCATGGTTCCAAAGGCAATCAACTTTGGAAATACAATCACCAGGTCAGTTTCTTATAGTTGTAAATTTAAATTTTATGAAAAATTCAGCTTAAAAGGAAACTATTATCTGATTTTTTTATTTTGAAGCATCTAATGATTTCTGTAGCCTTATTAGTTGTATTAAAATTACTGAACTTGGAGAAATTTTATTTACTTTGATTGAGATATTTTGATTAATGTTAACAATCATTTCATTCAAAGATTTTAACGAATGGTTTTGTACTTTTCGTTTTTCCAGACTGGTCGATTGCATCATCCAGTATCGCGTTACTGTTTGACGTTGAGTGATGATGATACAATGCTGGTAATGAGGGTCTGTGATGAAAAGAATAAACGGCAACGGTGGAGGTTTCAGCGCTTCAATGAAACGTTGGCCATGCAAGCAAATGGTGTTGTTAAGCAAAAATAATGCATGCAGAATTTTAGTTGTAATATTTTACAAATTCAGGCTAAATATAAAATTGAAACTCACTGAAAGATTACTGAATTCTGCTAGATTTCTGTATTAAGTTTTAGAACAAAAAAAAATCAAGTTTAAAAAATCCAATTTTTTCAAGACTTTGGAAAATTTTTCACTCATCACAATTAAAACACAAATTTTGCATTTTTTTACAAATTCTTGTTATTATTTAAATTAACGATAAATAATTAATAGATTAGCTTATTTAGCGAGATAATTTTCTGTATACTTAAGTATCTCTTCTTTTATGATAGCTTTTGTTTTTCAAATATTTATCTGTTGCCTAATTTTTGCATCTCTTCATTCTGTATATTTTTTTTACTGTTCCAAAAAACAAATGAGTTGTCAGTCAGAATTAGGTACTACTGTACTGGATCTTTGTATCGTCCTGGTTAGAACTAGCTTAAAACTGGCGTAAATTTTGTCTAGAAATGACTGAAAACTAGAGGGTACTTCGGATATTTGTATTTTGAAATTTATTTCCGACTTTAGCTTCCTTTCTTTTACATGTTGTTAATAAGGAGTATTTTGCAAAATATTTGTTTATCTAATAAGAAGTGGGCATTGTATATTTTTGTTGATGTAATCGCAACATTTCAAATATTGCAGCAAAATTTTCAGTTTTTCAGTCTTCTCAATTATTTCTTCTTTTTCTCTAGCGGTAATTTGCTATGAGAAAAACACTGATAATATTATTAATTTCTTAGATGTATATTGGGTGAAATAATTTGGTAAATAAGCAGCAAAATGCTTTATTATACCCTTTGCACATAATGTTTAATTATTTGTTCTCAGTTAGAGCAATAAATAATTGCTCTAGTTAATTAAACATTGTATGCTAAGGTAAACTTAATGACAGGGTGATGTTATGTACATTGTCACCCACTTTTTTGTAATTACCAATAGTTTATTCAATTCATCATTAATTTCTCTCCTTCTTGCCATATCCTCTATGAAACATAATTTGTTCTCAGTTAAATTTGATGATGAATTGAATTCAATTGCATTTTTCTCCTGTGAGTTAATTATCTGATTTAATGCTTAACTTTGATCTCTCTTTATTAATTCCCAGCCGATCTTTTGCGAGTTCAGTACTGATAGAGAGAGATACTTATATTTGTATGCATTCATTTTATTTTTTATCTGAGATTGGAAAAAAATCATTTGAAATTCAAAACGAAACTCACAGGAGTATGACCCATTGTAGCCCAATCGGTTAAATGAAAGTACATTCCAATTATTCTTTTAATTTGTGTTTAACTTTTGCTCAAATTGTTGTTATAAAGATTTTGATGGTTTGCTGTTGTTGTTGTTGCTGCAAAATATTTTTGGTAGGTTGACATAAAGATTAAAACAAAAGCAATACTTCTTTTTGATTATTCCATTAACATCAAAAGTTTTGCTTTCCATTAAGATCAATTAATCAATCATTCCTAGACAGTTTATGAAACAATTTATCAAAACATTGAATATGAAAGCATAAAGTAAGGAATTTGCCCCTGTTGATCGTATCATGTTCTCCATAACAAGAATATTTGATCTATTCAAGTAGTACATAATAGAATAATATATGACACAAAGATGCAAAAAAGAATATGACACAATGTGCATGACTGATCTACTTGTCCTTCCTAGAATCCTGGGAATAGTATCAACTATTCTCACTATTCTTTTATCTCGAATCTCGATCAGTGAGATGCAGCGCTTTTGGCTGCGAAGGCATGTGCAGCAAGTGATGGGTTTTTGTATTTTCATGCTTTCAATGCTTTACTTAGTAAGATCCGAATGATATCACTATACGTCAGTCATAATTAAGTAAATGAATAATTAAGAACTGTAGAAGACAGAATTATTGACCAGTAAATTGCGATTCTAACTTGGTTAAGACTTCTGTGACCATAGGAACTGACAAGTCTTTTAAAGTAGAAAGCGCGTGAAGAAATATTAATTCCGCGCTGTTTCCGAATGTGTAGGGCACATAAAAGAAATATCGACCATCAATGATTTGGAAGTTCTATTTTACACCAAAACAATGATATTCAAATTACAAGTTACTGAAAGACCAAGTAATTATTTGGTAGATCAAAGTGGATCATGTTTAAGATTAGATTAGCAAGGTACCGATTTCGTCATCATGAATATTCAGGTAAGGTCATCGTTAGCTGATGAAAATTTTTTTAGATCTAAAGTTTAACGCTTATTCAAGAACGCTAGCGTTTGTTAAAGAAACCGTGGAAAAACATGGCATTTTGAGTCTTTGGGGGAGCTATAATAAAACTTGGGCGATCTTTTAAACTTTTCATTTTCAATTTTTCCAAACGAATGACTAAAAATAATCTGCAACGTGAAGTAATCTCGATTCATGTTGGACAAGCTGGTGTTCAAATTGGGAATGCTGCCTGGGAATTGTTTTGAACATGGAATTCAATCTGATGGTACAATGTTAAACCGAAGTAAACAAAATATTGATGACTCGTTTTCAACTTTTTTCCCGGTACTGGACATCATGTTCCACGAGCCATTTTGATCGATCTCGAACCTTCCGTATCGGTAACTGCAAAATAATTGTGTCAGCATATCTTAAAATTTTGGTGATTTTAAAAATATTAAATCACTCCAAAGTTCCCAACCTGATTTTGTCCAGATGAAATTCGAACAGGGCCGTACAAACGTTTGTTTTACCCGGAGCAAATAGTTGCTGATAAAGAGGATAATTACGCACGCGGACATCACACACTTGGTAAAGAAATAATCGAGGCTGGATCGGATCAGACGACTTGCTTAGATCTGTACACGCAGATAATTGATTTATCAGAAAGCAATTTAATAAAGAATAACATTTACGAATAAGTTCTTTACTTTATGCACAAGAAGTTAAAAAACTTGCTTGTTGTTCGTTAAAAACAACGATTACTTCGGCGGAAATGCTTTTTTTGTTTAGAAAAGAGAAGTTTAAAAATGGAATTGTTAAGCATATTTATCTGATTGGGAAGAAAATAACTTTTGTCTTCACATTTTGCCAAAAAGAATATTTTGTAGAAATGCCAAACCTTTCTATATACATTACTTAACAAATCATTTGTGTTTTAGCATGCATGCGTTCAGTCAACGAATTTCTTACTTCCGTTCAGTTGAAAAATTAGGAGGCAAAAATGAAACTAGTAGGATACAGACAAATACTTTATGCAGGAAAAATATTTTGACTTCAAATTATGGTCTCGAAATCATTCTTTAAAGTTTAAGCTGAATATATTGCTAAATTGTTCGTTGAAATATATGGTATTTTTGATTTTCGGATATACAATAGAAATTCATAATTTAGTCATTTCCTGATAATTCAATGTCAATCGGACTACTGAATAAAAACTAGGAAAAAATAGAAAAGAAGAGCACTGAGAAAAAATTTTTCATCATTTGGTCCCTTTATAGAGGTCATTTGTGCAAGTGTTCTTAATGATAGCAATAAAATGTTAAACAATTTATTGGATAACATTTTAAGTTTATTACTTTACCGATCGGCACACACTAAGGATCAATCCGATTAGGAAAATGAGAACTGTTGTCTTTATATTTATCCAAAAAAAATATTTCAAGAGAACTGGCAAACTTTCCTCACTTAACGACTCAGTGGCATGTCAATAACGTCGATTTAGTCGAGAAAAGCGGATAAAATCATTTTGCTTGGAAAATTGAAATGGCAAAGGTTGACATATAGGACTTTTTTTTAATTAAGACGATGATACATTATCAAATGAAAGTGTTCGAAATAAAAATTTCATTTGTTTGAAATTTTGATTCAAATTAATTTTTGGATAAAGCACCGCATGTTTTTAGATTATTCATCATTTCACTTCTGCAGCATTAAATGATTTACTTGTTTTACATTTTAAAAATCATTTCGGCAGTTTTATTTATTCCGAAAAAAGGAATCACCGTTGAATTACATTTCATTTATGCTATGCAACACAGGAACATAGTTTCTATTGATAATTTACATAATCATGATCTCTTTTATTATTTCTTTTATTATTCAAATTCAAGTGGTTCCGCTATATTTTTTTATTTTTTTGTTTAGAATAATTTATTTTTTGTATTTAGCAATCAAGTGATAAAAATGGATTAAGGCAGTAAATGTAAATCATAACAATGAAACTAGATTTGAACTATTCAGTTATTTTTGCTTTGTAAAGACTATATTAGCAATCACTTTTAACAAATCAAAACTTTTTCAGACTTATTTTTTCAATACAAAGAAATGAATACATTCTCGGTAGATAAACAGTTTCCTTTTTTATCAAAAAAAAATTATTATATTGAACAATCCTACTATATATTATTATAAGAAAATCCATCTCAATATTTATTTTTTTTAAATTTTAATTTATAGAAATTGCCAACATTGCACCCTAATGTAAGTGACAAACTACCGCATTATCTGTTTGTTAATGACCACATCAACTGTGAAATGGCCATTAAATTGATTTTTCATCTGTAAACTGGATGAATAGAAAAGCCAATACAGAGCTAATTATATTCAGTAGCAATAAATTAATCCTTTTTGATTAGTCTCATTTAAAGTGATATTTTATAGATAGCATTTGCAATTAATTTTTTAGCGACGGAGGTGATATCGAGGAGATGTAATTAACCTTCAAAGTTACAAATTACATTTTGTTCACAATTCTGATTTTTTGAGGATTCCGCAAGTTGACATCCTTATCTTTACCAATTCGTAAAACATTTGGTTAGCTACAGTTCTGTGAAAGATTAAATCCCTTACCATAGGAAAACTGAGATAGTACCCTTGTTATAATGGAACATATTGCTGTTGAAATAATATTTGGTGGGATAAAGTTTGAAACTAGATTCCTCTCAGATGTGGGATTTTGAGAACTTGCATAAATAGCTTTATTTTTGTTATGTATTTGTGTATGTGTGTTTGGCATATCCGTCCAAGGATTCTCCAAGTGCCTAAGTTTATCATATAAAAATAAAGTAGAATTGATACAACTTAGTGTTTCATTTAAGCTAAAAGAATGATGTTGAAAACAAGAATAATAGGACGAGAGAGAGAGATGAAAGAAGATGCCTATATGAATGTTCGATTTAGAAATCCTGAAGCATGCATAGCAGGAAACACAATGCTATGTTAAGAATGTAAACATTGTCATAAAGTTTAAATAAGATGAAACATAAATTGAAATATGATTATGAAACATAAAATTGGAGACATTATCATAGACAGGTTTCAGAACAATTCAAAAGCCACAGTCATAATTTCGCTTAATAATAATCATTACTACAACTGACTCATCATTTCGAACATCTTTTATTTCCTGTTTGCAATCATTGACGTTCAGGTTAAGATGATTGGTGGTTTTATTGAACATCTTCAGCCTTCCCATCATGAATACAGAATTTTGTTTTTTGCAGTGCCTCTGGGCAACTTCTGAATTATCAATCTGTGAACTTTTTTCCTTTTTTAACGAAATCTCAGTAAAGTAACAGTTGCTGCAGTGGAATAAAGGTACTAAGTAAAATGAGTATTAGACTTATTTCATTCTAGCGCATCTTGTAATACAGTTTCACATTGATTTCTCAGAACATTTTCAGGAATTAGTTTTTTCGATTGTTAAATGATTTCTTCTAGTAACATCTGTATCGATTGCTGTAAATATACAATAGGTTGCAAAAATTTTCATATACGATAGGTTTACCGTAGACACAATGGTTTAGTGTCTGATAATAGACAGTGAAATCTGAAACGTTTGCAACAGTTTACGATAATATTCAAACAAGAAAGATAAATTTATGCAGCAGCAACCTGATTTGCCTCCTCAACCAACAATTCCGATTTTAAATTTGATTTTCGGTTTAGTGCTCAACTGGCAAGTACTACGTTTCATTTTCTTTTTTTCTCTTTTTTTCTTTTTTCCATTGCAGTTATTTCCTTCAAACTTATGCATTTTTAATTAAATAATTATTCTTGCATTTCAATTTAGGAAATAGAAAAGGAGAGGAAAATGAAAAAAAGTTTTTTAAAGGAAAACAAATTAAGCTTGGATGATGTTTTGTGCATGCTTCTCAATTTGTAATGATGCAATAGAAAAATTGTCGATGACAGAATGACAAATTTTTTTTACTTTTTTTTTTGTAGCCAATAGTAATTACTCATTTTGCAAGAATGTAGAGAAAAATGGAAATTTTGATTTATCGCTCCGCAAATGATCAAATGCTTCTCACAGATAAAACTTCCATTGATGTGTGTCAACTGTTGCAATACAAGGCTCAATAATTTTTACGCATCGCTGAAAAATCGACCGACTATAGCCTCTATTATGAGAGAGAGAGAGAGAGAAAGATGAAAACTGATAAGATAGATGAGGTCAATGGAATCTTGACCTATCGGACTTAACTTGACAGAAAGGAGATGTTGTACTTTCAACGTGGTATGGTCGTAAACAAGGTAAAACTGCAGCAGTTTTCAGCCTTTCGGCCGAAATTTTTTGGAATAGACATAACTTCTCAATACATCAAGACAGATAGAAATCGAATGGTAGTGAGTTTCTTGTCATTTATAATATGTGAAGCTGCAATAAAAAACATTGCTTTGTTACAGATCTCAAAAGCAATGTTCAATTCAAAGAAAAAACAGTAATATGAAAATATTTATTAATTAATTCTTCATCAGAACTAAATCATATGATAATAAATAGCGCAGCATTTCAGTTTGTGATGATACCACATTTCGATATTACCGCTTTGCAGATATACTGCAATAATCGATATTATCTTTTTAAATTGTACGGGAAATATTAGGAAGAACTTACAAGTGTAATGCAGGAATAATTTACATAATAAAGTTATGCAAACTTCTACACTTCTTTTACGGCCCCTAGATACGGTTTTATTTCTCGCTTACTTAATTATAGTTTTATAAATAAAATAAAATGGACTTCCAAATGCAGAGAATCACAACCGATTTCAAATTTTTTTAATTTCGGAACTTCTATTTGTCTTACTTTTTTAACAGTATTTCACCTGTCGCAATTGACTTCTGATTTCTAGAACGTGCAGAAGAACCGAATGATTAATAACAAAATGTTTGATGCAAGATTTATATGATTTAAAACTAATGGAAGTATAATAGGACACTTGATGATATTGTTCTATTCTTGTATACCTGACAGCCCTATCTGTCTACCTTTGCTTGCTGCAATTTTTTGGACATCATTAATAAAATATAAAAACAATATTCTCCTATTGAGCTTCAAAAGCAGAATTTATATAATTTCATGAAGATCTTTTAGAGAAAACCTTCATGATAATTACCATAGATATAAATGACATAACTACGGTACAAACGCCTACAATATATAAACAGTCACACCATGAACGATATGCATGCTCTTCAAGCCGTTTGCTTTCCCTTAACAAACTCCCTTTATGATTATTTGTTACTTGTTGCAATCGAGACAGCGTCTAAAATACCAAGCATTCAAAATTTCTAAAATCAACCTATTTACACAAGTCCCATTTTTTCAAATAAATTCTAAATCACATATCTTTTTAATTCCCATGTAAATAAGAAAGAGCTCACGTTCTGGAAAAAAAATAATTCGCCCATCAAATTTTCCTCCTGGCTACCATAAAATCCTTACATTACTACGAAACCTATCATTCTTTATCATAAATGATACACTATGTACATAGCCTTTCATTCCATCCTACTAAACATCTTTGTTAATATGTAACTCAAACAAACACAAACCGCGTTATCCTCTTTGATAACTGCACTAGCTGCTGAATATGACTGTTTCATTAAACGTACCATACCAAATAATTCACCCATCAAATTTTCCTGCTTTTCAGCTTCACGCCGAGCAATTTGTTCTGCATCCAAATCAGGACCAGTCGATGGTGATCTCAAAAATTCGATGTTACAAAAGCAATAAAAAAATGATTTTAATAAGAAAAAAAAACGGAAAAAAATAAAAGGAACGAAATTTTAGTAGCATAATAGTGATAAAGTATAGCGGAATATATAGTATATTTAAAACCTTTCCGGTCCTCCAAATAATTGCATGCGCAAATCAGCTTGATGTGTGGCCTTCTTTTTAGCTTTTACAAAAGCATCGTCTTCACTCGAATCTTCAGCAGCGATTTCAAAATCTGCTACTAAGCCTTGTTCATCGTTTACTGCGGCAGATCTCTGAAAATTGCTTAAAATTTTTGCAAATTGTAAATTCATGAAGATATTAGATGGAATACTAGATAAAAAAACTTTACTTTTTGCTCTGTCTCAATCTGATAACGTAACGCTTGCAAATCTCGCCCATAATGCTTTAAAACATCTGCATCAATATTCCTGAAAAACACTTCCTGAAATCTTTGCAAATGTTGATCATCGAGAATTAACATAAACTATTATATTTCAGAACACATTTTTGGTCTGAATGGCGCATAAACTATATTTTTCTTGAATGATAATGCATACATTTAATGTATGACAGCCAAGTTGTAGGCGATGATGCAATAACCACAAAACTTCATTTTTAACATAAGGTAGATAAGATGTTTACCTATTCCTCTGTAATCGATCATATAATTCTTCCATTTCTTGTAAAGCTGCATGAAGCTTGAATATATTGAAAGAAATATTTTCCATACAAAGTCTCTCAGAGCGTTCCAACAACTGCTGGAAGTTAATTTCATCCGCTGTAATGGCCCCCATCACAACACTGAAAACCATCAGAAAATTAAACTAATCAAGATCTTTCGGAAGTTACTGATTTCGGAATCCATGCTATTCCATAGCACTATAATCACTGGTTAGTGATAGGGAAATAAAAATGGTGCAAGCCTTTAGCAACACCACTTTCCGAGAACGCAAGTCCAGAAGGGTCACCATCATACTACCGAGGAATCTTTCCTATTAGCACCTATTCTAGAGAGGAATTGAAGAAGACAATTCCTCTAGAAGATTTTGAAAAAAGCTATTTATAGCACCCGTAAATTTCAGAGAAAATATAAACTCTTTCAAGTGGTAACTCGGCGAGTGAAATTACGAAAAATTTCATTCAAAAAAGCAAAAGTGTATGTATGTAAAATAAAATAACACTCATTTATTGAAAATAATGATTATAATAATAATTGAAAATGTAACATTACATATAAAATTATAACAATGAAAAGGCAATCTATTATAACTTAGTCACATGGTCCGAAAATTTACGAAATTAAGGATTTCTTATACAATTCTAAAAATTTTCTGTGGTAACGACTATATACCCTATCAAAAACGGTTTTATTCAGGAGTATATAATCGCTAAATTAATTTTCTTACATATCATCATTCAAAAATGCTGCCATAAAATAACAACAAATACAAAGCGTTACAACATTTTTCGTACCTAAATTTGACATAGCATGAATTTGGATGAATATGGAACTGAAACTGAGGTTTACATTGACTTTATAAATTAAAATATCCGTATAACTGACGAATTTCACTCTATCTAATAACCATGCATCTTTAACCCCTTCTCTTTTTTCAAAATTAAATAAGCTGTTGCGCTTCCTGTTCTTTTTCCTTTTCCTCATGTTCTTTAATCAATTGTGAGACTTCACTATTATTCAAATTCTCCACCACCGTTTTATCGTTCCGTCTTGTTAGTGTTGCCATTTCAACTGGAAAAATTATGAGATAAAAAATGATATGAGAAAAGTTCATTTGAAAGAGTGCATAAAGATTGAGAGATAGATACCGAATACAAAATCATGACAGTCGAAAAAGTAATATAAAATTAGTGTTAAATTAGTGCAGCACATGGGAAGCGACTGCAAGTTGAATACTAATTACAAGAATGTGTAACATCTCCTACTCTCATTTTAGGCTTAATACTTAACCATTCCCTTCCTAAATTTAGCGGTGCAAACTAGTGCAAAAGAAAAAAAACGTTAGTAGTACAAAGGGAGCGCACACAAATCAAAATTTGAAGTTTTGTAAAAACCATACTTTTTTCTGCCGACAATTTCACATCTAAAGTCTTTGATAAGACCTTCATGGCCAGTTTTTTGGCTTCAGCCAGGTCGGGTGATTTGTATTCCTGTTTTAGCAATGATACGGCAGCCTAAAAAATCAACAAATAATAAATCGACCTCTGATATGATCAAACTAGCTTCAGTAGTTCAGCGCTCCACAATTTACAGAATTTTGACAAAAATCAAGATCAGCAATAACTCTAACTCGTGATCGCTCTGGATCTATTTTTCGAAATATTTAGTGATGCGGAAATGCAGAAGGACATTATAACACCAAGATGATATCGAAATTATTATCAGGGAGAGATTAAAAAAAGTAAGTGACAGATCTTGAAAGCCACATAATAAATGAAAGATCTAGAGAGCCACAAAAGATTATGCAATAAATGCATCATACATACCTGATGATTATTCCCTATGCATGTTGCTTTCCAACCGGTGTAGTTACCGCTCGGATCGGACTGATAAAGCTGGTAACCAAAATGCTGGTCCCAACCCATATACAACAATGACACGCCAAACGGTCGCTTTCCTACAGAAATCGTCGAACAAAACATTAGAAAATTTCAAGCATTTAAAAAATGAGATAGGTATTTCAAAGTTTTTTTTTTTGCATGTATGACGGCATTGATCGCTTACAGAAGCCTATTCAATCGGAAACGTTGAACAGATATTCTTGAAATCCCATAATCTTATTAAATGCACTGTCAAACTCTTAGCATTTGCAAAATGCAAAATGATATTCAATCTAGAAATTAAAGAACTATGTCATAGCTCTATAATTATTCCTTTACAAAAAACCGATAAAAAAATATAGAGCAGAACTACCTCCAACTTGTGTATAGCGCTGCTTCTCGTTACAAAGCATCTGCACCAACTGTTCAACAGGAATATGCTCACCGTAACTATACCTGTAATCCGCTGCCCAAAATCTTAGATGATTTATCAAAATATTTGCATCGGCTGTAATCCCCGCAACCGTGCACACAATATTATCCGCCAACCGGTATATTTTTTCAGTTAAAACCTGGAATACGGCATGTAATGATACGTGATTTCTCCAAACCTGGACTAATATCAATCACAGGTTGTCTAATTGCTTAATACAGCGCGTAGAAACTGCTTTTTAACAAATAAATTTTTTTAAAGGAAATTATTTTCAAGTTTATACATTGAACAATAAAAGAATTTTCCATCAAATGTCTATTTTTTAACAACTGCTTTCCTCTCTATCATTTCCCTTCGCCATTTTTCATCAAATTTTTTTAGTAGTTAGCCAAGTAATTAATGGAGAGAGTAGCTATTCCACAATAACAGATATCAAAAATGCATACTTCATCGTCAAGCAATTTATGCACGTTCCGTTTCTCGGCGGCAATGAGGATACCATCTGAGGCCAAAATACCAAGACAAGTACCCGCATGAGATATAGCCTCCATTGCATACTCCACTTGATAAAGTCGACCTTCTGGTGAGAAGATTGTTGTGCGAGTATCATAACGTCGAGCCTGAAGATCCAGCTACGCTAATTTTTGGATAATGTCACCAAAAAGTTGAAAAGAACTATTAAAGCTAATTTTGCAAGTTATAACATTTGTATTTCTCATCATGAATTATACTCCACATGCAGATCATGCATGTGTGGAATGTAAGTTATGTATGACTAATATGGTATCCTCAAAAATTCTCGGTATCCTCATTATTCGGGCTTCGCCTCTATTTATTGCACCTGTACCCAAATAAACCATGGATAGTTAATATTTATATTCTTGGTAATAATATCAAAAAACATTATTCCGTATGTTTTCCTCTAGGAGAGGAAAAAAATTTTTTCGAGCACAGTAGTCACAACTAACTTGTACCAATTGGGAAATAAAGAAAGACGAGGAAAAATGTCCTAATTTGTTAATACTCACTGTTTATTTAATCATACGTAGTGGGTCATTTACATCTTTATGTCCTACGCAAGCTAACTTTCATTATCAAAAGTGTATACAGCATTCTCAACAATCATTCAGTCATGGTCTGGATAGTCCAAAGAGATAATATTAAGCGATTTTTTTTTTGCCATAAAAAAGTTGGAAATTGGAAAAAAAACAAACGGGACTTAGCCATGACAAAATTGAAGAATCAAAGCATTATAGTTATCTTAGTACATTGAAGTATTATTAAAATGCTTTAAAAAAGAAAAGCCCCAATTATCGCCCTGAAATAACAAAGAGCTAGGATAACAACAAAGAGAGGAAAACTACAACACACTACGTACTTATCCTCTTTTATTGTGATTCTTTTCCTTTCTCCATTTTCCTATTTTCTTATTTAATTATGATTGATCTACATAAAGGTACACATGTGACAGCAATTCAAGTATCACAGTTGCTGTATCAGAATACGAATATTTCGTTTCTAATTAAAGGAAAACTTGCCATAATTTAAAACGATGCTTCGTTGATTTCCAAATGATGATTCTACCTGAAATTGACGGAGCATTCACCTTAACATTCATCATATAACATTGCCTATCAACATTCTCACGTATCTGATGAAAATAATAATATCGTACATTACCATTCTACGAATCTATAACCAACGTATAACACCATCCTGCCATCTGAAGTCACCCCGATCCCGTCTTCTACATCATATTCCGACCAAAAAAATGTCCCGCTGTGTAATGACATACATTGGGTTAAACACGGACTGTATGCAAAAAATCCCTTTCATCATTCTTAATTGGCGAAATTTCTACGCGGTTGATTGGTAGGAATGAGTCAAGTTTTTTTCAGCAAATTAATTCATTCAAGGTTCATTTATAGCTCTTGAGAAAGAAAAACCAATGTCAGCGTATATTTTGCTTTGTGGCATGATTTAATTTAATTCAAAATATGAAAAATACTTTATTCTGATGACAAATGTTTAAGATATAAACTTCGGAGAACGTCATCGTAACCGGTGAATACATCAATGTCCATAGCATATAACGAAATATCAGTATACACTTGAGCTCGTGGTGGATTACCTCGTCGTAGTTCCTTGCATTCTGTTCCGTAGGATAGCACACCAAGTAATGACCATTGACCGGATGATCCGAGCACAACTAAACCTCCTCCGCTATCGCCCTAAAAAGTATAAAATTAAAACTAATCATCAAATTTCTCTAGATGAATAGAAAGTGATAAAATATTACAAAGGAATTACACTTCTTGATTTACACTCAATCTATAAGACTCATTTTTCATTTCATTAGTTATAATTTATTTTAGAAACTGAACAATAGTTTTTTTCTTCATTGATACAATAATTAAAGTGTCATTTATACTATAAGTTAATGGAAAAAATTGCAATTTGAAATGCTAGAAATTTGAAAAAGCAAAATTAATTAACCCGACATGTACTTATTATCCTACTTTCCACTGCACAAATTGCATCTGCTGTTTTTGATATTTGTAAGCATTTAAGTCGATCCATTATTCTTGGAAAATTGACTATTTGTAAATTGTTTGCCAGTTCTTCACCATCAGAAGATGCTAAAATTATGAATTCTCAGTCTAAATTATTATGAAAATTTTTTGCAATCAAATTAAAAATTTGAAAGCTAAAAAAACTCACGAATAGAACCCCAACCATAACCAGTTAACCATCTTTGATCTTCTTCCGTAATAATATTTCGATGTCCTAAGCAAATATAATTAGTTAATTCTTCCTCAATTATGCTATCCAATTCTAGCAATGCAAAATCTGCCATTAGACATCTTTCATTAAAAAATCGCCCATATTGCGCTCTAAAATATACAAAGTAATTATAATAATACAATTAAGTAATAATACAAAGTAATAATACAATTTAATTAGAACTTATTTACAGTGAATATAATAATGGATATGAAATTCATCAGTTTATTTAGCACTTAAAATGTTAACTTTTAAAATGCTAATTTCTTGATGTGCCAAATAAGTAACAGGAGCAAATCATAGGAAATACTTTTTTTTGGACATTGGAAATGCAAGAACTCTCGATTATTTTGTTTTCAGCATCGTTATGTCGATGACACTTCACGAGAGCTATGACAGTTATCAAATTATTTCACTTGATTCGTCTATTGATTGGTTTCAAATCAGTATCTTTATTTAGAATAGCTTGATCGTAGCCATAAAGTAATATGATAAAAATCTAACATACATTTCCTAAATACTCAAGATTTCTAAATTTTAATTTATAATCTACAAAAGTAGAAATTATAATTTAACCTAACAATTCGGCTCATTTTCATTTCCGGTGCATTGTTGCATAAATTTTCGTTCCGTTGTTGTATACAGTTACTACCATATAAAACGCTATATTTTTTAAGAGCTTCTTCTTGGTAATAACCGAAAGATATGCTAAAAATTATCGGTCTTGAAAATTAAACTATGTCAATTCTCGAATAACATTAAGCTATACGTATAAGATCAGACATATTGGCTGTAATTTATGATTCAATTCAAAACTTTGCTAATAACAATATTAAATAGAGGAAGTCTTTCTCGTCTTCTTCGCATCGTATTGGTCAGATATAATTTTTAACATCTTTCAAATTCAAATCTCCAATTACTGCTCTATGTATTGAACGAATCAACTAATTATTAGGTAACTTCTGTGTAATTGAAAGTTGCGAGTCTGAAGAAATAGCAGTAATAATAACTTTCTAAAAAGTAGTGAAACAAGAATCACATGTTTACCTAATATTTTTAGAACATAAGTTCTTAGCGTGAAACATTTCAGACTTTCAATTTTTCTGAATATTCTTGGAAGTCTAACTAATGAACGGTTGGGTTACTCATATAATAAAAAAAAAGCAACTGCTTATGTCCTTATCTTATATCCTTACAAAGGAAGAGTTCTAAAAATAGCAGAAAAACGAGCAGGACTTTTTAGGAATTGAAATTATTTAATTGTTTCAAGCTCATAGCTTATGGAAAAGGCTTGTAATATACTTGGTCTCTTTATACTCTTACATTGTAATATACTCTATACTTATGTAATAATATTTTAATACTGTGTATTACAATAATCTATAATACTATACTTATGTAGTAATAAATAATATAATAATGTTGTAATATGCTTTTATGATGTTACTGAAAACCTATTTGCAAATCTCTATGGTCTAACCAGTTGTTCAATTGTTCATATAATTAGGCCATCCGAGCAGGTTCAACTGACCAATACCAACATTTTATAGTTTATTATCTTGTCAGGTAAGACTTAAAAATTCTTGACACTTTTTAAAAAAATAACGAACTTGCATGGCTTTGTGGCAAAAATCTTTTTAAAGCAATGCGCTGCTGTAATAACGTGTTTTCGTGATATCAATGTTCCCGTACATACATATACTATAACGGGAGCAAGGTTTATACGATATCTTGCTTCGGAAAGGAGAAATGCTAGCATAGTTTTGAAAAACTGAAAATTTTATCGTAACTCGGAAGCAGTCAATAAATTGTACAGTCGTACTGAACGCTGTTTATTTTGTGATCTAATATGTTTTAAAATTGCGCTAGTTAATTGATCATTATTTTACTGTTGATAGACCATGAAAAAAGGCGAAAATTGCTATTTCCAGTTTTTTCTTTAGCTAGACGAAATTTTGACCCTTCAGTCATTTCCGATAAAATTTGTAATTTATTTGGCCAGTGTTGTGAATCCCTCTTGTATTACTCTCACTCAACTTGCTATTGATAACTGGATGGAGCCAAAAAATTCTTGAGTATGTTGAAGTTTTTGTAATTATAGCCAAAATACAAACTCCGGCCATGAAATAATGCCACAGCCCATGGCATCTCTCCCGGCAAGGCATTTTCTCCACCCATTATCTTAAATTGAGTTTTTCTCGTTGTCATATTGGTAGTACCACATTTTTCTGGATCTGTAATCATTCATAATTTTTGTTCTCGACTAATCGATTTTAATGAATTTCAACAAATTAATGTATAAATCCTTCTTTTTACTTCCGTCTTAGTCTCTCTTTCAAGTTCTTTCTCATAACAAATTCACAATTCCTATCATAAGGTATTTTATAAAGCAGTTAAAACAGAACATGAATTGTTAATCTGATTTGATTTTATGGAAAGAATGAAAAAAAAATGGGTAACTCAAACCATAATATTTATCCAGCGGGGTGAATATATCCTTGAAAGCTGAAGAAGCTTAAAATTAGCCGAAAACAATTTCAGTTTTTTAAACAATGCTTTAAGCAATAGATTTAATAAAATCCTGGTAGGTAGAAGTTGAAAAACACAATAAGAATAAAAACTCTATCTGAAGTATTAGAAGATTTCTGTACTTCAATGAAATAAAAATATCTTTAGCAGTCTTAATGATTTTATTAGGATGGAACTAACTTTGTAAATCTAAAACACAAATAAGTAGTAAAATCACTATCATGAGTCGCTTAATCATCTTTCTTCTTCGTCTAGCTAATCTGTTATCTTTCCTTACAACCGTTTCTCTAAAATGAGTACGCTAAGAGTACATTTGATTCAATTGCTTTAGATTTTTAAATTTAGATGAAAAGGAAGCGCAAAATTTGTATATTATGGATTTATATAAATGCAATTTACCAATGACTGAAATATATTTCAAGAAAACACAAATAATCCGTGAATTTGCGTGTAAATATGTAAATATATAAATATATATGTAAATATGAAATAGATTCGGTATTGCTTGAGGCACTATTCAATACAAATTTACTTAATGTTCCATTAGCAATGTGATGCAAATCTACAGTTCAAAAGGGAAAGCTCGGATCAGCCTTAGCCTGAATAACCCTTAACACGTTTCAATTCTGCAAGTCTTGGTAGCTTTTCCCATTGATTCTTTCAAGAATCATGCAAAGAATATATCGATATCAACTTTCTCATAACCTTTGCCAAAGATTTCCGTAATTCAAATTTCATTTCTCAAATGCAAGCATTCAAATACTATTGCCACTTAGATTTAAAATGCAAAGTGTAAAAAACAAAAAAGTTATATTAAGAAACAAACTAAAAACCATGAAACTAAAATATAATAAATTACTATAGTCGTCCAAAAACAAAGCTGCAAAACTAACTTAGAATAATTACTAACTCACTTACCAACTCACTCTCACATTCAGAAAAATTAAGGGAGCTCGATGCAGATCGACTAACATCAAGTAAAAAAAGGTAAGAAAAAAATTATACGGCAATAATAAAATTCACCACTGACTACTCGGGAGATTTCAAAGGCCTGAATTCCTTCGAAAGTAGATATACAGATACTTTCAAAAAATAATTTTTATTCACCGCTGTTTCAATTGGCATAATTCTTAAACACTAACAATACAGAACAATCTCAGAAAAACAGCTAGAAATGATAACAACCTCAAAAAAATTTCCAAAATTTAAGCTCGAAACCTTGCTTTAATTTCTAAGATCCAAATCATATAATTCTTCAAATAGCAAAATGACAGAATACAGCATAATACGGCATAATAATAAATAAAAGACTTCAGAAAATTAAAGAAAATTTTCTTTGCATAAAATGAAAGTGGCACAGAAAATATAAGATGCTGTACAAATAGAAAATTAATATTGAATGAATCTGAAAGATATGAAGAAATAGACCGAAACTTATTTGCAGATAAAATTCTTGAAAACGCCATGATAGTTGAATAATGAAGTGGAAATTCGTAACGACAATTATAAATTAATGGGTTATCACGAAAAAATTTGTCATGATTAAATTGAAACATTAAACAACCAAATCAAAATTCAGTCCATTGTTTTGATTTCGATCCAAACAATTCCTATTTATATTCCCCACACACGCCAGAACAAGAATTTCACCAGTCTACCAATGAATAGTACAAACATGATTGTTATCTGCGCTAAGTCGGATTTTTCCCAAAATTCATCGGATATGCAACTCAACATCAATTTTTCAAACGTAACACTGCTGCATACAACATAAACGAAATTGAACTATTAAAAATACACACGGAATAACAGATACAATATTCACCTCTACCAAAAATTGAACGAAAAATCAGCATACTGTGAACTCTTTTAACTGGACTGTTTGAATATCTTTCAATTTTTGATTTATTAAAAGAAAGCATCCAATTATTGTTGAAATAAAGTATATTCTTACGAATTCTGCCAATTTTATTATCAATGAATTCTTGAGCAATAATTGGTTTTCGTATTTAATTCTTCTCAAACCTTCCAATAAATACTTCAGTATTATTCTCTGGGAACTGAAATAAAAACTGAAAAATACTGAATATGGAAGTTTCGCACTAGATGATTTTAGAAAGTTTCATTCTATAGACATTATTGAATATATTAACAGTACAGTTAAAAGAATTCAAATATTTATCAATTCAGAGAAATAATCAATCCATACAAAAAACACTTCATATGCACAGGTTTACCCTTTTTCGCGACCTATATCTTATCTATTTTCAGATAGCGGGAAATTCAAAAAAAAAAAGTTAAATATATAAAAACACAATAAGACCAAAAATTATTTCTTCAAACTTGCAATATCTCTGTGAAAAGATAAAATAAATCACTAAATATAAATGAAAAAAGGGCTTTTTGAAATCATGCTTTTTATTGGTTCAATTCTTCTCAGGAAACACATACTGTTCTTCACAATTAGTTCAACAAATGAAAATTGGATGAGGAAATTAAATTACTTCGAAGTATTCATCAAGCAAAAGAAAGCATGAATGCTGCAAAAATATCATTAGCATGATTTATAGAGAAATAGAAAATACTTATCGCCAATTACTATACATCTGATGATCCTGTGAAGCATTCACTTGCTGCTGTTTTTCACCATACAACTGTTTTTGTCGTTGTTGTTGTTGTTGCTGCAACAGCAACTGCTGTTGTTGATAACTGTACGCTGACTGATGGGTCTTTAGTTGCTGCTGCCTATTAAGCGTTTGTGGTAAAGGTGAAAAAGCTGAGGAGCAACTTGCTGAAGATGAAGAACTCCGTGAATATATCACCTTTTGAGGTGAAAGCACACTGTTATAAACTCGCGAAGCATTGTGAGGAACATTGCAAGTTGGAAGAGCAGCCTTCTGGAAAGTCGTGGTAATGCTGCAGGTAGATGAAGGGTAACTATATGGATGTTGTATAGAACCATGTTGATGTTGATGTACTTGTTCTTGAATGCACTGCTGAGAAACTTGAGAAGCATGACGTATCGTTGGCGTATGTTGACACTGAAGGTTCTTGCAAGAGATCTGACGCTGCTGAATAGAACAGGAGGAAAACGTAGGTTGATGCTGAGTCACTTGCGATGTAACAAAAGTGTCACTCGTATGCGTCGAAACTGGTGAAGCGCAATGTAACGTTGGAAGCTGTTGATTGTTAGATAAAGAAGAAGAAACAGGAAATTGCTTTACACCCCAGGAAGGCTGATGCTGTATACATGATGACTGGTAACTGCTGCTGACCTGAGGATTTAGGCTTGTTACAGATTTACATTCCTGCATAACTCGTTCAAGAGGTGAAGACTGCCGCTGCGAAGAATTTAAATGTTTCCTCGTTCGCGACGATGAGAAGTTAGCAGTGATATCACATACAGATGCACCTGGATGCTTTTGAGAAGAAGTCACTGTTACCGGCGATGGCTGTTTATATGGAGATGAAGATGTGAAATGCACATTCGCTTGACGGCTGTTTTGTTTATGAGTAATTCCCGGCATTGAAGATAAATGAACCAACTGCGCACTGCTTACTGTAGTAGGATGCTGCAGTGAGCTTTGCACCGACAGAACATTACTGCATGATTCCGTTTTCTGAAACTAATAACTTGGAAAAGTAAACGCTGATGTAATAGTTGTATTGAAATGTTTAAATTGCAAAGTCAATGCAAACTAATAGCAATTTCACCTATTAATTTGCACAAGTTTCACATAATCTAACAGTATCACATCTACTAATTGTTTGGTATGTGAAATGATTACAAAAATAACTTTTCAGTTGGCGAATATATCAAAACTTCCATAATAAGAAATTTGGTTTAGGATATCAAACTACATTTTTTGACAAGAGACAGTCCACACTCTCACAGCAAAAAGATTTAAAATAGTGTTTTCAGTGATTCAAGAAATAAAAATATAATTACCCTCAATTTGAGGCGATCAATTCAAAAATGGTTAATTCATAAAATCACCTTTATTGAAGGCTGTTCCGCTTCAGCACTACTACACGCCTGCTCAATCTCCGAGTTGCACATTTGACTTCCATTCTTTTGCTCTACATTCACCTAAAATACATGGCTAGCAAAAACAAAACAGAAAGCTATATCGAAAATGATGAGAGCAAAGTTATTAAGTGGAGGGTACTGACAAATAGCAACCATCTGAAATTAACATACGTCTTCTTCAGTATTCATATCAACTTCTGTATCAGCGCCTAGTTCCACTTCTTCAATTTCTTGCTCCTGCAAATAATGAAAGAGATAGGAAAAAAAAAACGATTACGAATAAGTTAAAAAGTATGCACAACGGGTCCTACACTATGAAACTGAAATTTATAGTGAAAACCTGAAAGATAATTTATTGAAAGCTGAAAAAAATTATCTTGATAGCGCTTTTACATCAAGCAAATGATGTTATATCGCTAACTATAGTTCAAAGAATAATGAAATACTTCAGATGTCTAGGTTCAATCGATATTTCTGCAGGATGCCGAAATATTAAATAATACCTTTTTCTGCACCTATGATTAGGAGTGGAACACCAAGCAGAAAATCAGTACAATAGTGGGATCTTAAAATGTGGAATCATTTCTAAACTGGTTTCCTTTTTGTATTCTGATATATTGCTATTTCAGTTTCTATCAACAGTTTGTTTAGAGAAGTACTTTAGATAAGTACTTAACAAGTACTTATTCTGTTAATTTATTTTCCGAATGAAATGTGCCTAAACTAGAAAAAGATACTTTTGATCGCATAACAAAACCTGTTGATTCGACAGCACTTAACTCTTCATCTTCATCTCTACTTGCTTCTACTCGCTCAGCCTCCTGAAAAATATAGACCAATACAGTCAGTTAAAGTAATTTTTGTATTTCATTAGCAAGTTTTCTCGAAGCAGATAACTAATTTTTTCCCTCTACTTGCCTCTCGTTCCCATTTCTTAACAGCTTCTTCATCTCGTTTTCTATTTCCAGCTATTTCACGTTCTTTCTGTTCCTGAAAATCGAATTCCATGAGACAAAAAAAATTAAGACATAGAAGTTTCTTTTACCATGAAAGTATAGCAGGAAAGGCTCATCTTAAAACTTAGTCTAGTTGTTTATTACTTTACAAATCCACTAACAAAAAATTTTTATTTTTCATTATGTCATTTCTTACATCCTTTGAGCGCTTTCGAACCAAAATTTAAAAATTATTGGGAAACTTTAGAAAACGACACTTTTTGGCTGTTCACCCATTTTAAAACGTGGCATAAGAGATTAGTCATCTAAATTATTTTAAGAGATAATACAAAACTTTCAGTTAATACAGAAGTCAAAAAAACCTTGCAGAACCTTACTTCAGCTATTGCCTTTTCAGCCAATAATTTCTCTCGTCCGTTGTTCTCTCGAACTAGCATGATCTTCTGTCCAGAAGTTAACTTCGGCGTACGTAGCACAGATGAACGACTTGAGCCAGCCTGAAAATAACCCACTTATCGATCGCCAAAATAATTATAAGAATTACTACGCAAATCTATAGATTTATTTCTTGAAAATCAAGAACACTAAACATCCAAAAATGACCGAATTAGGACCAGAAATTGCACTTTCGCCGCAGTCTATCCTTTTGGATATGGCAGACTCAAAAACTCGGTTTATCCCGAAGACGATGACCCAACTTTTTCTTTTAACAATTTTTCGGCCTGAACATTTTTTATACTACCATAATAAAATGTAAATAATCAAATCACTAATAAGATTTTTTGGAAGGTTCAGTTTGATGAAGTAAAGTAACATTATTCAGTCGAATTTCATATTAACTTATGATTCCCCACACTGCACTGCACATCCCTTAAAACCGAAAATTCTGCTTTTTGAGTTATTGTTGCGTTCATTAACTTCGCAGCTAGTTACAAAAATAATTGATATGGAAGTGAAATAGGACCAAACGCTTTAGTTTTTAAAACTAATATGAAGCCAAGCTGAATAAGAGTCACTTCTTTTCACTGTTAACGAAACCTTCAGATCATCGCGTGCTTCGTGCAAAAAAGAGTGATTAATAATTAACTATGTTATTGACAATTCAGCCTACCACAACTTCAACTTCCATTCCGTTGCTACATTTCACAGAACAGTTCTCTTTTTTGTCGAAAGTATTCGATGAACGAAAATCTATAACATTTGTGGCAGTTGATGTTTGTCGATGTTCAGCAACTGATATGTTTTTATTAGGGGAAAATCCAGCTGATAATATATCGTTTATCGAAGTTTTCAACGCTTTCGATGTTAATTGCTGAGATGCTGCACTAAAAGATAAAATTATTTTGATTAATTAAAAAATAAGTTATACTTATTACGATTCAAAGCTCCTGATTTAGTAGATGCCGCCAATTATATTTCCTCCTCTTCCTTCTCATGAAATACCTATTACATCCCTAAATTTGATGTGAAGGTGACGATGGAAAAGTGGCAGATCTCAATGTTACCGACTACCTGATTATTTCAAATTAGTGAATTTCCAGGCAGCAAAATTACCGCACGTCTAAAGCACGATGTGACGTCAATTTATTTGGGCTGTATTAGAAAAATCAGAAATTACAGGCAATATTCAGAAGCATAAAATTTATTCCTTACTTTTTAACTGGAATCTAAAATCCAATTAAGTCCAGAAGCTATTAAAGATTTTAACTTCAGAAAATCTGAATTTCAAGAAACTCATTAAAAAATGAATAACTAACGACTGTGTTTTAGAAGCATCACTCATTTCAATGAATGCTTTCATCTCAGGAATAAGAACCAGCTGCCGTCTTTCGGGACACAATCGCAATATCTCCAACACCAAATCTCTGAAAGGATAAGAATAATTTTGTTTGGCATATTTTCCTCTTCAATTAGGAGATATCAACTTTTCAAAACCGAGACTCAAATTCAGGCTCACTTCACCAAAATTTTCATGGACAACAAAATCTGTGTTGTTGGACTAAAATATTAAAAAGGACTGGTCAATTTTATATCTTTCATGCTAATTATGTTATTTCACATTTTGGTGCATGTAAGCAAGAGTTGGACTCGTGAAAATACCAAAATAACATTGCAAATCACCTAAATTTAATGTAATCCTTGAAAAGCGGCCTAATAGTATGGTATAAATATTGCACAACTGTTGTATTAGCAATATGGACGGAGTCGCCATGTTGTTCGAGACTAGTAAATAGCAAAGTCACTTGCTTTTTCAACGCTAACCTGCAAAAAATATTAATATTTACACACAAAAAAAAAAACAAGATTAGAAAAACGACGACTTAACAACATGTAAAATCTAAGTATCGAGTATGAAATAATCTGCTACAGTAAGATCCAAATTCTACATGAATAAAAATGAAATATGTCAAAAAAAAAGTACCTCAGTGAATCAGTCCACATGAATCGTTTGATTGGTGCAATCTTATCTTCTTTTTCAGCCCTAAATTACTTTTTCATAATTTTTTTTTTACAAAATTTGTCTATCTCAAGAATACGAAGACCTTTAAGAATTTCATATTTTTTACACACTTACAATTAAGAACGAGTGATTTGAAACTAGTTAAATTTTCCACTAAAAATTTTATATTTACCTAGCTTTCTCTTTGATATATTCATTTTCCGTATAAATGAGAGCCTTTTCCACTTCTGAAAATTAAATTAATTAGTTAACCTCTTCACATTTTTCGATCTGTTATCAATTTCTGTATTCGGACTTTTTATGTCCTTACCTGAAACAATATGAGCCAATGCGTTATTGATTTCTTTCAACGCACGTGAAGCTTTCTCATTCGTTGGCTGTTTGAGTCCCTAAAATACAACATTTTAAATCAGAAAACTTGAAACATAACATAAAAAGTGCTATTAAATTATAGATACTGATATCTAAAGATTGACAATGGTGTCTGTATTTGTATATAATTTTTGAGGACTTACTTTTATTGAACTTGAATTAGAACTGCTATTAGGAAGTGTTCGATTTGGTTTTGAATGGGGCTTCGATGGCTGTAGATCGCTTTTAGAAGTAGTAGGTTTTAGTGGTACAGGATTTTTCTGAGGGCTAGTGCGTGTTACGGTAGTCATCCTACAAAAAGGTTAAATTATTCAATTTATCACGCCAAACGTAGAACAACCTTTTGTTGTTAACATTTTAAAAACTAAGAATCATTTAATATTCTTATGACAAAATTTTGCTCTGTTTAATTTTCGAAAGAACGATCTTTAAACACAAATCATTATAACGATCTTAATATTATCTGCTACACACATGAGGAGCGCACCTGTTCCAGCCCCATGCAGAAAAGTCACAAATTATCATTACGTACACACCCGATTGGGTGATTTAACGAGCTATTCAAGTAAATTTATGGATACGAGGTATCAGTGAGTTTTGACATAACAAGTTTTTAAAACTTTTGTGTAGGTTCATAAAATCTCTGCAAAATTCACATATTATATTCGAACGAAGGCTGTGAGAATGAACGGCTTAAAAAAACAATATGAAGTAATATAACGGTGAAAAGATTGGCATATTTTGAAGGATTTTGAAGGCTGCAATGAAAAAGTAATAGATTTGTGCTATCTAATGTTAAACAGTTTATTCAGAAAGATATAGATTTCTTTTTTTTTTTTTGATATCAGTTTATTCAGAAAAGCTTTGTTCATCAGATATAGATTTCTTTTTTAATATCAAAAACTCAGTTTGATTAAATGAAAAACTTCAGAGGAATAAGCAGCAAATGAAAACTATCATTTCAGAAACTAAATCCAACAAATAGGACTCACTTTGAAAGGTTACTGAGAGTCAACTGATACTGTGATAAAAGTTCCGACTGCTGTTTACTGTTTAAAAGATGAGCATTCATTTGTGCTGTTAAATTTTCAACGGAACGCTGCTGTGCACGAGTAGAATCGCTACGAGTTTGTTGCATCATTGTCGCAAACACAGATAACAGTTGAGTGTTGTTTACTGTACTAGTGACATTTGTCGTAAGTGGAATTTTCAATGGATCGGAAGCCTATAAAAAAGTGATACTTCACCAATAATAGAAATGGTCCTTGTCCTGATGACTTCTGATAGCCGAAAAAAATTCAATCTCGAATCAATAACAAATCCTAGATAAAAAAATCAATTTAAAGTTCTGCACTGTAAAAATAGGCAGGGATCTATTAAAGAACAAAATATTTGCTACTGAAAGAGAATGAATATGGGTGGTAAATTTCTGGACAAAAGAACTTACTGTGGTCTTTGAAGCGGTCGAAGCATCCCAATATTTGTTCAAAAATATAGATGGAAGGGTAGCATCTGATATAGTTCCAATCTTTTCAGCATCTTCCTTCATTGCTACAATACGTTTGGCACTTGATGGTCTAGAAGCATCACTGCTTGTCGTATTTTTCACTCCAATAAGCTGTTCCTTCTTTTCTAGCGTCAGTGTATTAGGAGGTGACTTCGGTAATGAATTAGAAACAGCAGGTGATGAAGAAATCGAAACAATCGAAGGAGATGAACCAAACAGTTTTTCATCATTTATGGAATGAAGGGCTTCTTTCGTTTCACTCATTGGTTCATCTGCATTAATGTCCGAATCCGAGGTACCGTTTAGCTAGAAAAGATTGAAAATTAGTTAAAACTAAATCCGTGGAACAAGATATATATATATATAATTTGATTCGTAGTGGATTTAGATGCATTACCAACAGAATGACTTCACATGCAATACAAATAATTTACACGCCAATTACAAACAAACTATATCAAACATTTAACTGGAATAAATCAATCCTACTTTTTTTAGAAAATTATCTGTTTTATCTAAAGCAAAAATAGTGCTTTGAATTGAATAATATCCTACATCATGAAATAGTTAAATGCAAAACAACATTCTGCACCTACATTATTCTGTACCTCATCAAATAATCGGTGTGTTCATGAAACTATATAGGCATTATCAATAACTGTCAGCACAATTTCAACTAACTTCATGACGATCCCGATGAGCTTTCATACGGATATACAGCGAATTCCGCTGCACACAGACCCAGTTGGATAGTACATCGAAAATTCGCGTCTTTTGTTGATGATTAAAGTGTTCCGACGTGCACTGTTCTTCAATTCTATAATTGAATGCATTATTCATCTGTTAAAGATATTGAATATTAACAAAGATTCGATCAGCATTAAAAGTTGCTCATTTTTCGACAATATGAGAGATTATTTCGCTTTACTCATTAACCCAAATCTCAGCATTACACTGCCTGAAGGAAATCCTATACAAATTATCTAAATTCCTTCCCTTCTTCATAAGAAATTTGCATTGAGTTTTTAAACAAGTTTTGTGTGTACAGAATTTACTGTTGGTCATGTAACTAAAAACGACATTACTATTTATCGAACAATACGGATTTCAAATTTATAAACTTAGACCTTATACAAAGATCAACCAAACTCGGTGGAAGACGGATTTTTTTATTGGGTGCACCAAATTCTTTGGTCTTTTGTTTATATGTGTCGATCATGGTTCGCAATCTATCAGACATTATTGGCAATTGTTTCTGCTAAAATCATAAAAATAGTGAAATCAAATTTTTTTTACAAAAAAGAAGTTCTGTAGAATCAAGTTCAGCCAAGCATTATATCAAAGACGGGATAACAAATAACTAAATTGATTCGACAGAAATCCCAGCAGACGAGATATTTTCAATTAAGATTCAATTACACATTCAAGTGTGATAGTGACACTTTAGTTAGTAATCTAACCTGTGTTGTTGAACCAGGAGGCCGCCCAGGTGAGCGTTTCGGAATTGCTATAGTGGATGAAGGCGCAGCTAAACCTGAACTAGAAGCTACCTGTGATTGTGGCACTTTCTCGGTAGAAGGTGTAGCAGGTTTATCGATATCAGTGTCACGTTCGACGGATTCGCCTGCTGTTTTTTGACAAATTTGCTGAAAAAAAAAGTCAAAAGTAATTATCATTAAAGCAGTCATTAACGCAATCATTAAAGCACAATTAGGAGGAAATTATGCCATTAGTTATAAAAAATTGAATCTGAGTTCAACAAAAACCGCACTTCTTTCGTCTCAGGAACTACAATTTCCATTCCTTCCACTGTTTCTATTTCACCACCTGCCATATCTTTCAAAAATCCAGCTAAATCCTCATCGGTCATTCCAACAGCTGCTCTCTTCGCCTGTGGTTTCAGCCTAAAATAATAACAAGGCATAAAAAGTGAAACTATCAATTCAAAAACCCGGCACTGAAACCAACCACTAATTTTTTTCCTTTTACTACTGCAAACCATCAACTACACTATACTTCACATAACAGTAACAGTTAGAATATCAGTGCAATTGAAAATCAAAACTATGATCTATGACGCTAAATTACAAGTATAAAATCTGCATCTTAATCAAAATACTTGCTTCTTTTTTACACCCAGAGCAGCTTTTACAGTTGGCGACTGAATTTTTGCCATTGGTGGTTGCCCTAAAAGACGTCGCTTTCTAATATATTGCTGTGTGAGCAGACGATTACGAGGTGCGTCCCCAGGTTTTGTCGTAGGAGCAGCACCAGATGAGGACAATCTAACTGTTGGCGGAGAGTTTGGTTCTTTTACAGATTCCGTAAATGATGAACTATTGTCGACAGGTGATTTTGCAAGTGGAAAAATGCATGCACGTTTACTGTCGCTTGTTTCTTCATCACTAGAGATTCTGCGTTTCTGAAATGGCAATCATCAGAACATTTTGGACAGAGACAGAATCAAATAATAATCCAGATTCCTGGCTGTAACTAAGATATTTGCGATAAAAAAAATCCTCAAACTTTCTAGGTACAATGAAAAGCTGACAGAATCAGCAAAGACATGGTATAAAAATTAGCAGAATCATTTTGAGCATCATTTCTGAATAAAAAGAATAAGTGCTGATAAAGAATCTCCTCGATAAGTATTATTGATAAGCCGAGTATTTTACCTTTTCCACCGTTTTCTTCTTCGCGATTGTATCTTCAATATCACTATCTTCATCTCCTTCAGTATACTTCGACTTAAATTCCAATCTCCCTTTATTAACATAAAAACCTCCGCGTGCTGTATCCAGAGCAGAAGGAACATGTTCATCATACTGAAATAATTATCGCATGATCGAAGCCATATAAGTAAAATGAAAGAAAATCATTCATTGAGAATTATTGCGTTGATGATAATTTCAATTCAATAGAAGTTGAAAAAGATTACAGCTTCCGTATCATCGATAAATGGATCTGTAAGATCATATCCTGCCGTTTTATCCATGTAATCATCAGCGCAACCAAAGCGAATTTTGTGACCATGCTTGTCTCTTTTACCACCCTGAAAGTAACAACTAATTAAGATTCTGAAACAATACCATTAACATGATAGGACTTTCTTTTTATACATATTTATGACTTCACGCAACTATAAAATTTCGCAAAATTATGAAAAGTGAAATCAATTCATTCAAATAATTGAGATGCAAGCGATAATTAAACTCACGTATTTTTGTTCCAACCTCCTTACTATCTCTTCTGCTTCACGATCATGAAAACGTTCATCCTCTCCGCTTGATTCATCTTCTTTCTAAAATTATATATTTTCATCCGCTGTCGAACACAAAACATAAAACATTATCAAAAAACTTTAAGAGATTAATACGAGCAAGTAAAAAAAATGGAGCACTGATGAAGATTGATGAAGAAATTAAATTGAATATACGAGGAAATAAAATTTAAGAAATCTAAATATTATTCCATGTAGAGAATTCTCGTAAAAATAACTACACCTCTCGATGAAAACCAGCCATTATTACTAACTCTTGTGATTTCCAAAGTTAACTCACTTAAGTAGTTTCCACTTACATGGAATAAAAACGTATTAGGATTGCATTCAATTTAATGATCGAACGTAATTCGGATGATTACGCAGGACGGATTTAGTTAAGTTAACCGCTTACTAGATATTCTTTGCAAATTTTTTCATAATCAAATTCAGGATATGATTTTTTGGTAGGCTTAAATAGATCCAAGGTAATGATGCTGTATTTCTTCCGAACATGATGTTGTTTCTTCTTGCTTCCGCCAAGGCTCAAATCCATACCACCTGTAACATCTTTTTGTTTTTTACATTTATCTTAAACATCATGTTTAGTATAGAATTTTCCATCACATATATTTCGCATAAACTGGTTTTGAATACCACTCTTCTTTTTACTCTTTAAATCAGTCAAATTTTGAAAAAAAACGGTAATTTTCACTGATTGATTCCAATCAAAAAGTTACTGTTGAAAAAGTTTTACAATGCTTGCATGAAGCCTACTAAAAATCTGATTAAAATAAGCAACTAAAATCATCATAATTAATACCGATTAAAATTAATCGAGATTATTTCATCGCGAAACCAATTTAGATTTAAATATCTGCACTGTTAATCTTAGTTCCATCAATCCACAATACTTAAAACTTAATCACATCCCTAAAATCATTAAACGCTACTCCTGGCTCCATACAACATTTTTTATCAAGTACGATGACCTATGGAATTTTCACAATGCACGATCAAATTCACACATCATTATTAAATTCATGTTTTGCTACGTTGAATTTGATATTCATGTTTTGCTACGTTGATGCTTAAGATTAGGGATTTTTACTTACGTGTACTCACATGTGGTATGGGCGGTGTTGGTGGTGATACTTAGTTTTTGAAGGCTTTGAGGTGAAGTATATATGCTTGTGGATTTTAATAGAATGGATTTGTGAAATTCCTTGAATACTCTTGTGATATTACACAGCTGGGGAAATGATTTTCAAAGGCTTTTTTATGTTAAAGATAAGAATTTCTAATCATAAATATTTGAATAGAAATTTTATCTCAGAAAGGTAACATGAAGATAAAACATTCTAGTAAGTTGAAATTCTCAGAGTTGGAACTTGATAATTTTCACGTGCTAACTAAAATGTGGATCAATTGGGCTAGTATTTATTTGTGGTCTCTCTTGTTTCTTATCTTTCGTTTCTTTATCACTGATTTAAAAAAATAAGGGAACAAAAAATTCCAATGAACCTAATGGAATGAACTGGCTAAATTTTGTAATCATTCATTAAATGTGAAAGGAATAGAGTAAATGATTGTAGAACTAAGCCTTCTCCAGTGATGCCTCTATTGATTTTAATATTGAGCGAATTTAGTTTAGTATGGCAAAAAAATTTTTAACTGGAAAGAATTCACATCTTTTTTTTTTAGACGAAAATGTCAACACATTTTGGGCCAATTAGATGAGATTTTACTTGACTTTACCTTGAGGATAAATCAGTTTATTTTCAGATAATATATGAAATTTGAAACGATTCTGTATATAGATTTCACTTGCAAAATATTTTTACATGCTGCTTCTTTCGGTAGGAAAATATATAAATTTCCATAAGTTTTATATAAATATAGAATTCCATGTTTTTTTGACTCGTTCAGGGAAGGTCTGGAACAGCAGTTGATCAACAGTGCATTGCAATGTGCCGAATGATTATGATTTAGTTGAAATGTAACTATTCGTTTTCTGTTTCTCTTCAATTTTCCCTTTCATCTAGCAAAGCAGTGGTTAAAAGTTCCAAATATTAAGATCGTATCAGTAACCAGAGAGTAAAATCAAAAAGCTCATGATGTTCAACGAAGATCAGTGAAATACTTCTGAATGTTTGCTTCTAGTAAGTAATAACAGGTTTGGATTTTTAATTATTACCCGCAGTCGAACTTTTTCGTAGGATATCTTGCAGGGGAAATGATAACTGTCTGACCAAATGCAAATTAAAGTTTAATTTGAATGACTGACTCTTAGCTGGATGAACTAGCATCATTACAGTTTAATCAACTAATAAAATTGCAAATTTTACTTAAAATTAAACATAAATATCATCGAATGTAATGGAAAACAAAAAAAACTGAGATTATATCTGTGGACAGTCGTACTGTTAACAAAAATAATACGCAGAAATTATGATCGAATACATATAAATTGAATACAACAATGTGAAATAAAAACTGATGAGTAAATTTACATAGTCAAATACACTGATAAACCTCAAACGTTAGTCCTTGAGAAATATCATATCGTTGATTAATTACGCTGTGGAAATTACGTGAAAAATGCGCCAAACAAATTTTAAAATAATTCCCATCAAATCACGGGAATAGGAAGTTTTTGAACAAATGAGGTCTAATAAAATCAGCCAAACAAAGGTTGAATCCGAAATTACACTTTAGTCTTGAATTGCTTGCTTAATCGTAATTTGATTTCCAATAGTCTGATTGAATTACACATTCACTGTTTCAAATGATTTTGAACATTAATGAGAAATGCGCTGTTTTTTGATTATAAGATAATAGTAAAGCAGTTTAAAACTTTCAACTTTTTCATTTTGCACGAGTACATTTCCATCCCAACGCAATCAATAACTTTTAATGATTAGGAAACAAATTTTGCAATAATTTAAAGTTTCCCGAAAGTCGGGTAAATCAAACAATAACTTGAAAATCAATAAGTGGTACTTTTCGTGCAAATGAAAATTAAAACAGTGATTACGGTTAAAACAATATATCAGGTAAGAATAGGAGAATGTACGGGTGGACGCAGCAAGGTAAAAAGCAAAACCCATGGAAAAGGATCGGAAACAGAATTTCAGTAAGACAAAGTACCGCTCCTCTAACTTTGGTATTACTGAAATACTAAAATGATTGCATACCTGTAAAGAGTCGCAAGTACCACTTCTCGATGGATAATCAATTAATTTCATCTTTACTCGGGAATTTCGCACCTTACAAATGAACAAAAGACTTGTTTAAGTAAATAAAAATCAAAACAAACAGACAGACATACTACCAATATTTGGCTAATGGTAGTATGTCCCTTTTAAACTGAATCTCTAGTACCACACACCAAGAAGTAGACGAACTGAGTATTCTGAAACAAGCCTTCCCAAGCTCATTATTTACAATACTATACATGTAAACTGCTCTGAGAAACAAACATATACACGAGAAGGCCAAAAATATGACAGTGACTTATACGAACAAGGTAGTAATTCAAAATAATAAAAGGCTAGCATAATTTTAAAAAAAAGCCATGATGTATTTGTGAACATACGAACATTAAGCATTTCAAAGATGGAAAGATACCGATAAAATTCATTAACTGCATTTTGGTAGTCATAGAAACTTTCTTATTTTGTTTCTTTTAAAGTTGCAATCTCAAGATCTCAGAATTTTAGTTCCTGATGAACTATATTGGTGCCTGCCTGATGATGAGGTCATACGGCATAAAGTAATCTCATCAATGCAAATGATAATATATTTTTCAATTGCAAATAGAAAGATGATACACCCAACAAAATTAGGATCAGATCTCGAATAGAATATGCTAGAATAAGCTACACCCAATTTAAGAGACCTATCAAAAACGAGACTATACCAATAACAAAAATATACTTGTTGGGCTTCTTTTTCAAAGATAATTACTGTATAAGTCATGCAACATTATTAAGACAAGAAACATTCAACATGCCTCCTGAAAATTATTCCTCGTTTTGATTCAGTAGATCAGCATCATAATACGCCATAATGGAATGCTTTATGAACTGACAGCAAACGCCGTAGTCAAGAACTTAATATCATGAGAAATAAAAATGGTAGAAAAACAGAAATGGAAATATTAACAAGAATTTTAGTGAAGTAACAAAGAATTACAGAAATGTACTTCTGAGTTATGAATTTCATATATACTACTTTGAAATCTCTGAGAACTTTTCAAAAAAAAAAAAAAAGTATATAAAAGGAATCTTGTGAAGATTTTTAAAAAGTTCACCGAAAAACCCGTATAAAATGTCACTTTCAATAATTAACTCATTTTTTATATTTTGAAAAATAAAAAAAAAATCGTTAATTGCATTTTTTAATATTTGCATAGGAAAAATACCCGAACCGTAACACCAACAACTATGCATTGTTGAAACGAACTCGCTTCTTTCCATTACCGTTTATATTATTGTTGTTATTATTCTTTTCAATATCACTCTTATTTTTATGATGCGGTACTATTAAAGCACTTTTAATGCAAGTGGACAATCGTAGTTTACCATCGCTTAACAATGGTTCCTTCGATATGCTGGCTGTATTAGAAGTAAGCAATGGCTCTATCCCATTTTCATATGGCAATGATGTAGTTGAACCATTTGGTATGAGTTGGAGAAGATCTAAAGGCACTCGCCGTAATGGATATGATAGTTTTTTCACACGTCTTCCTAAAAAAAATAGCTACTACAATAGTAAGAAACAAATCCAACTCTCAATTACATCAAAGCTAATGTCATCAAACCAAATATGATTAAACTAGACTAATAATAACCAAGAAACATAATTGTATTTCAAAATTCTCAAAAGATTAAAATATATTAGACAAAACAGAACTTACCGTCTTCGACATACAATAAGGCTATTGCAATCAAAATAACCAATGAAACAACGGCAAGTACACTGGCAACAATCGTTACCCAGATACTATGTTCTTCATTTATACGTTCCGTAACGCAAACTCGTGATCCAATACATCCCATGCTACCATCAATCACGTTGCGATCGCCAATTGATAACAACCAATCAGCTAACCATTCTTCACCGCAAATGCATTGCCACAGATTATCTGCAACGTGGGAGTTTTTTTTTTTTTTATTTGAAAAAGTGGAGTAAAGAAAATGGAAATCAAGGAGCCAAGGAGAAATTTGCAAGAAGAAAGAAGAACAAGAGTTAGAAAGCATACAAAAAAAAAATCCGGAAAAGTCAAAAACTAAAAAGGATAACTGTAGACAAAATATACTAGCGTTTTTTTTTCTAATACAACATCGAGATTAATATGAAGGACAAAATAGAAAGAGCGACAAACCCGAAAAATCGACGACATTGAGTTGTTCAACATTAAGATTATCGAGCAATTGCTTGGGCAAATACAAAAGACGGTTACGATTGAGGTACAAACCTTTTAAAGGCAAACCAATAAACGCTTTGCCGTGTATCTGAAGCTTTTTTTTTTTGAAACATAAATATCTGCAAAAGTAAGAAATTAAGACCACAACAATAGTGCTGATAACTCCTATCCTGTAACAGCACATAATACTATGAGTTAAGCTTTCGGTGTTATAGCTTTAGTTCCTATGCGTTACCAACGTTTTTATCTAAGAAAAAGCTTGTAAAATTAATAACAGGAATGTAATATATCAAATTCCTTGGTAAAACTGATGAAAAAAATTACAAACCTCTTCAATTTGATTATTGTCAAGTGCCAACAATTTCAACGATGTCAGTGTGCTGAAATCGTGTTCTCCCACACGTACCAAATTATTATTCGACAAATACAGTTTATTGAGCTTTTTCAGTGGTCGCAAAAAAGAAACATTTGCTGCAACAAAAGAGTAGAAGAGAACTTTACTGCAAGTCAAAATAAATTATAAGAAAGCTAAAACACAAAAAACAAAAATAATATGAGATAAGGAATATCACCACCCTGATTTTTCGGAAAATTGTCCTTAAAATGTTGAAAAACAACAAATTCACCTAAAATATTAAAAAAAATACCGTTTCCATCACTACTTGTCAACGAAGTGAGCTGATTGTTTTGTATCGACAGTGCAGTAATTTGATGTATTGGCTCTAAAGCCCGAGTTTCAATTTTAGCAATATTATTCGCTGCTATCGAGAATGTACTGAGTCTAAAAAGTATCAAGATAAAAAACCTGGAAAATTTGATCTTTATCTTCCTTAATCATCATTAATAATCTTTGTGCCTTCAAATATTAACTTGTTGATAATTAAAAGCATTGTCAAGTAAAGTAAGATGCTTCATTTATAATGCATCATTTGTAACTTTCAGGTTATGGTTTTCATTTGAATTTCAATAAACATGCTACATCAGAACAGTACTTCAGAATTGCACTTTAAGATATGATGCAAATAAGTCAAAATAAATTCGTACCTGCTGCTTTCATCTAGCGAATGCAAATCACCACTGAGTATTTCGGTGATCGAATTTCTATCCAAGCTTAACAAACCTAGACTGCGCAGATCACGCAATGTAATATTTTTCATTGATTGGATGCTATTGTTGTTGATAAATAATTTTTCTAATGATTTTAGTCCACGGAGGTCTACCCGAGCAATATGATTATTTCCTGTAATGAACACATAATTTCATTTCAATCTACTTGATTTAATTAAATTGCTGCTAGAAATAGCAATGTTATACCGATGAGCAGATGCTAGATAGATTTCTGAATCTTTTAAAACTTAAATTCCTCAACCAATCAAAATTTCTATTAGGTTTTAAATATTTCTGTATGTCGAAATCTATGATCTCTGCTAATTTATATATCTTAAAAATATCATTTATACACCAATTTCTTATAACTTCAATTGCCTCTACCCTGACTATTTCAAAGTTCAGACAAAAATTTACAAAAAACAGAACATTCTCACCAAGATTCAAATATTTCAGATTCTTTAATTGCGCGAAAGCATTCCAGTTAACATATAAAATATCATTGCTTTGCAAATTCAACGTTTCCAGATTATTAAGACCACGGAAAGTACCACTGGAAAAAAATTAAGGTGTCTAGACAACAATATAATGTGTCTATTGAAAAAACTCTTTAAATATCAATTTTAATATGACTGAATACCGAAAGTAATTCTCATCTACCAGCGATGAACATTTGGTAGATGAAAAGAAGGGCAAGCTTTAAAAAGTTAAAAATTTTCACCCATCATTTATGTTATGGCAAACACTGCAATGTTTTCGATAATTTTCTTTTTGGCATGCATAGCAGCAACAGATACACTAAGCAAGTATGTAAAAATAAATGAAACTCTTGCAGATTATGCTGAAAACACTTACTCGGATATATTCATCAGTTTGTTGTTAGCTAGATTTAATGTTCTTAGATTGCTCAAAGATTCAAATGCACCATCTTCGATATGCGTTATTTGATTATCACTTAAGATTAGCGTCTCTAAATCTTTCAATCGATCTAGGTCCCCTTAAAAAAATCATTAACAGACTTTATAAACGATAATCATAGTAGTATAAACAATAATAATAGTAAGAATCCTGTATTTTACATTTCCAACTGCAATGAAACTATTTCTCCCTATACTTTTGAAGCAATTATTTCTTTCGCTTTCTACTCAGATATTCCATAAATAAGTTATATTTAAAATCATTATTTTAGCTTTAAACTCTTTTTATCACGATCCCTTGGTTTTGTCTCATTATTTACAACGACATTTGATAGCAAAGATTAAAAATCTCTAATAAAAATAATCAGTTTTTCTTCATTGCCAACCAATCTAATACCTCAAAACTATTTACGCAAAATTACAAATTTATGAAATATTTAGCATGAGATGAATAAGATAGAACAAACTTAATTTTGGATCGATTTAAAAACTAATTAATATTTGAACTGAACCTAAAGCAATGGAGCTAATTTTGTTGCTTCCTAGATCGAGTACTTCAAGGCGATCCAAATCTTTGAACATAATAGGTGCGATGCGTTTGATAATGTTATTCCTTAACTGCAGCACTTGTAACCTTCGCCCTATTTTGCTAAATGCACCAGGCCGAAACAGGCTTAATCCTGACCTCTCTATAGATAAAATCCGAGGACGAACCTGAAAACACTCAAAAAAATTAAATGTAACAAATATTCCAAATGAAAAGTAAGATTAATTAAATACCACACTTTCCAAAAAAAAAATGAATGTATTACACAATTACGTAACGGTCAAAGAAAGGTTATAACTTTACCGGTAAGAAAAATGCACAGTGCAATCCTCATATAAACGATTAATCGTTACAGTAATTTTCACTCATAAAAACTATCGACTCATAAATAAACAAACGATAAAATATGAATTGCTAAAAATATCATTTAATACGTATTCTGACCATTTCATTACTTTCTAGCAATCACAACACTTTTGCAAGACTATCCAGTAAGTCTCAATATTTAGAAAGTGAATACGTAATCTTAAATGACTAAAGTGTAAGAAATTCTGAAATTCAGATATCACTGGAAAGAAGATTACATTAGTTGCATAAATTAATATCTGTAAGTGGCACCTGCGAAAACATATCAGCTGGTATGATATTGACCAAAGAATCCCAAATCCATAGTTTGGATATCATTGTTTCGTTAAGTGCATTTAAAGCACTGAACACCTGTGGCATTTTTTGCTTTGTACAACCTATCCAAACATCTTCCTTGCTTGACAACAATGAATTGCCATCCTTTGAAAATACTGTTTCCGAAAAGCAATGACATGCTTCCTAAAAAAATGAAAAATTATTGTTTACATTATTAATAAGGAACAATTAAAATTTATATCTGCAAATATTTTGTTAACAATAAGCTTTATTCTTTGTAAGGACTTTTGCTAATATTTCGCACCATTTTAATTATGAAGACAAATATTTGACGGATATTTTATTACATCACAATGAATGCTGTTCCTACGTATATAGAGATGCTTTTTAGTTCAAAGTTTCATTCCATTGATAAAAATGAATAGTTTGATGTTTCGAATTTCATACTTCTCAAACCTCGAATTTCGAATACTTGTGAATACAGAAAGAATAGAAGGGAAAAAAACTTCAAAATTCAGCAAAAATGCAATAATTTTAAAAGCAATAAATTTCAAAGACCTCTTAGATATCTTTCAGCAATCTTCCTGGCAAGCTATCCATTGTGTAAACAGATGCATAAAAAGAACCATCATTTCTTTTAGATACAAGAAAAAACTGATGGAAAGTATAAAATTTATGTTATTAGATTGCATTGAAATGGATTATTTTTTATATGTAAATTGGATACGATCCTTTCATCCTTTAACTTTATCACTTCTAGCCACTTATCCGAAATTAAACTTTTGGCGTTCTCTTTTAGCTGATTGCTTATATGTTAATAAATAAAGAGTATCTTATAATTAATCTGTTTTCCCTTTTCTTTTTTTCCAAATATAACCGGGAAAAATGAAAACTGCACCATACAATTTCTAAGAAACCAAGAGATATACAGTATAGCTTTCAAGCAATCCTTCGTTTCATCTACTATAGCTATAGTATTATTCATAAACTTTGGGATATTCTTGGGACTTTCACTGCTACTATTATCGTCAGAAATTTCAGTAATATTTTTTTAATACAAAAACTCTCAATTCTCCACAAAGTCCAAAATTTCCCAAAGTGAAAAAGTCGGAAAGAGAAAAGAAAAAAATACTTCATATGTATAGATTTCCGCTATTGATCTTGTTCAGTTCGATATAAGTTTGATATAAATGATGTAAAAATCAAACACATCTCCATTTGTATTTAATACATTTCATTAATTCCCTGCTCACTTTAACGTAAAAAATTTTGTCAAAATTTAGTACACGCTATCGTCAATTACCATCGTTTCTCACCGTAGAGCAAGCAACAGCTTACTACCTCCAACTTTTAATAAGGTTGAAATTGAATTTGAATTTATTTCCATCATAATTACATTGTTAAAATCAAAACTGAACTATGTGGGAAACAACAAAACATATATCTAAACTGACACAATGGCCAGAATGTAACTTTACCAGAGTGAACGCTTGATCGGGATATTATCTCTGCGATCTAAACTCTTAATCCCAAGCACCAAAATCGAAATTACAAAGAAAAAAACACGGTCCTCTTTAAAAATCCTAGTGGAAAAGGGTACAGAAGAGCAAATATATAGACTACAGACTTGGCCAAAACGGTAACAACAAAATAAACAAATCTTTACAGTTCTACAAAAAAAAAAAAAAAAAATGACTAGACAGTAAGGTAATACTTCGTGAATAATGAAAAAGTAAAGAAAGATAATCCAAAAAACTCAAAATTCTTCAAAATAATTGAAAAATCCGATTTTCTACCTAACAATTATAAAACTTTTGAAAAGCACATGAATGAGCTGAAAACAGTGAATAGTTTCGCTGGTGCTGATTAATAGAATTAA